>CM073731.1:84158202-84758202 GCA_037113605.1 Calophaca sinica
AAGTGTTTAACACTAGATTTTCTCCAAGCAAAATTCAGACCTTTCCCATTGACATTGGCGCATTATAAAGGAAATTACGTTGCAATTCAGCTGCCTTTTTCTCTTCCTTAACAGCCCACTAATTGGTAATTAATTGTGTAAAACAAAGTGTAACCAACAAGCCTTAAAGGAACAAGAATTGAACACAAAGTCATCAGCCCAATTAGTATACTAGGCGTGATGCATCAACCCCAAATGATGAACCTAGGCGTGATTTAGGTGCTTAGAGGAAGGAACGTAGCTGCTGAAAATTCCTTTAGGCAAAGCTTTAAAATTTGGCTTCAATGTGTCTTCAAAGTGTAACTGCCAAATTAAAGGCGAGACAATGCATTGAATGTCTTCAATTCTGGTGTCTCCAAAGTGAAACCACCAAGCATTAAAGGTGAGACAATGCATTGATGCTCTTTAATTCTTTGTCTTGTGATATGATCATGGATGGCTTGAAATATTCGCATGACACAATAAAAGATTTCATTTTAAGTTATGTTTAGTTGGATTAAGTTGTAATAAAATGTGTGGGTGCAGAGTATTTATTTATTTAGGCTCCGACACTTAAGATTATTTTTCGTGTGTGTTTATTTCAAATGGAGCAAGGGCTGCTACATGTGGTATGTGCTGCCCAAGCCTTTGATGTTGAGTTATTTTTGTTTGTTTTTGGTTTGAATGAAGATTGGGCTGAAGCATGAGGAAGGAGTGCCATGGAGCTACAAAGGGGGTGCAAGAGCACTTATTTGGTGTAAGAAGAATCAGTTCGTGGATGCCTTTTAGATACCTTGCTGATGAATAATTATTGAGAGTTTTGTAACCACCATTCCATTAAGGGCAGACAAAGTCATTAAAAGGGAGGTTACAATTGCCACCAAGAATAAAGCTAATTAGGTGGCTTGTCTCCTTCATTGTAAATTCAGCAAAGAGGATGCCTCCCTCAATATATATGTTGTGCCCAAATCAATAAAATGTTATCAAGAAACCAATTTTTCTTGTGGCAATCATTCCCCAAGGCTTAACATTTCTTCTTCACCATAGAAGCAAGAGCGTGGTTTCCCCCATTTCTTTCTACTCCATTTTTTTCATTTCTTCTTTGTTTTAATTACCTTATTCTGGTTCTTTACTATTCATCCATCACATTTTCTTGTAATTTAAATTCTTGCAATTTACAATTCATTGTCAATTTTATCATTTCCATTATAATATTGTGAATTACAACTGAATTGCAAAAGGATTGACAAACCGTGCAAATTGGGTAGTCATCAGTTCACCACATGGTTAGGGTTAGGGTTAGGTACTAGTGTCACTAAGCTGTACTTAGATTTCCCCGGGGTTAGGGAATTGTATAACTTAGTTTGACTTGGTTCGCGACAACGTAAGTGTTAGGTTTAGGGACTGGTTTCACTTAGCTTGACTTGGTTCGCCATACGGTTAGGGTCAGGGTTAGGGACTATTGTCAATAAGCTTTACTTAGATGGCTACATGGTTAGGGTTTGGGTTAGGAAATTGTATCACTTAGCTTGACTTGGTTGTCCACTTGGAAAGGATTAGGTTTAGGGACTAGTTTAAATTAGCTTGACTTGGTTGGTCATATGATTTGGGTTAGGGTTAGGGACTAATATCACTTAGCTTGACTTAGTTGGCCACATGGTTAGGGTTACGGTTAGAGAGTTTTATCACTTAGCTTGACTTGGTTGGCCACATGGTAAGGATTTGGTTTAGGGACTAGTTTAACTTTAGCTTGACCTGGTTCGGCACATGGTTAGGGTTAGGGCTAGGGTTATGGACTGGTGTCACTAAGCTTTACCTAGATTTCCACTGGTTAGGGTTAGGGTTTGGGAATTGTATCAATTAGCTTGATTTGGTTCGCCACATGTTTAGGGCTTGGGTTAGGGACTTTTAACACTTAGCTTGACTTGGTTGGCCACATGGTAAGGATTAGGTTTAAGGACTAGTTTAACTTAGCATGACCTGGTTCGCCACATGAAAAGGGTTAGGGTTAGGGACTAGTGTCACTAAGCTTTTCTAAGATTTCCACATGGTTAGCGTTAGGGTTAGGGAATTGTATCTTAGCTTGACTTGGTTCGCCACATGGTAAGGGTTAGGTTTAGGGACTAGTTTCACTTAGCTTGACTTGGTTCGCCATGCGGTTAGGGTCAGCGTTAGGGACTATTGCCACTAAGCTTTACTTAGACGGCCACATGGTTAGGGTCTGGGTTAGGAAATTGTATCACCTAGCTTGACTTGGTTCGCCTTGCGGTTAGGGTCAGCGTTAGGGACTATTACCACTAAGCTTTACTTAGATGGCCACATGGTTAGGGTTGGGGTTAGGAAATTGTATCACTTAGCTTGACTTAGTTGTCCACTTGGTAAGGATTAGGTTTACGGACTAGTTTAAATTAGCTTGACTTGGTTGGCCATATGTTTAGGGTTAGGGTTAGGGACGAGTATCACTTAGGTTGACTTAGTTGGTGATGACTACCTTTTTGTCAAAAAGCCTTGTTGTGATCTTTGGTTGAAATCAGTTTAGGACACAAGTATTGTTTTTAGCGCAAATGATAAGAAACAAAGAAAATAGAAAGAGGAAAGGAATGGAAGCACCACAATTCCCTAAGGAATTGATAAGCAAGTCGAAGAACGCCACAAGAAGGTTACTTCTTGATAAGTTCATTTTGGCTCAATCCAGAACCCAACAGTGCATAACTCTCACAAGTGTTTAACACTAGATTTTCTCCAAGCAAAATTCAGACCTTTCCCATTGACATTGGCGCATTATAAAGGAAATTACGTTGCAATTCAGCTGCCTTTTTCTCTTCCTTAACAGACCACTAATTGGTAATTAATTGTGTAAAACAAAGTGTAACCAACAAGCCTTAAAGGAACAAGAATTGAACACAAAGTCATCAGCCCAATTAGTATACTAGGCGTGATGCATCAACCCCAAATGATGAACCTAGGCGTGATTTAGGTGCCTAGAGGAAGGAACGTAGCTGCTGAAAATTCCTTTAGGCAAAGCTTTAAAATTTGGCTTCAATGTGTCTTCAAAGTGTAATCGCCAAATTAAAGCGAGACAATGCATTGAATGTCTTCAATTCTGATGTCTCCAAAGTGAAACCACCAAGCATTAAAGGTGAGACAATGCATTGATGCTCTTTAATTCTTTGTCTTGTGATATGATCATGGATGGCTTGAAATATTCGCATGACACAATAAAAGATTTCATTTTTAATTTATGTTTAGTTGGATTAAGTTGTAATAAAATGTGTGGGTGCAGAGTATTTATTTAATTAGGCTCCGACACTTAAGATTATTTTTCGTGTGTGTTTATTTCAAATGGAGCAAGGGCTGCTACATGTGGTATGTGCTGCCCAAGCCCAAAATGTTGAGTCATTTTTGTTTGTTTTTGGTTTGAATGAAGATTGGGCTGAAGCATGAGGAAGGAGTGCCATGGAGCTACAAAGGGGTGCAAGAGCACTTATTTGGTGTAAGAAGAATCAGTTCGTGGATGCCTTTTAGATACCTTGCTGATGAATAATTATTGAGAGTTTTGTAACCACCATTCCATTAAGGGCAGACAAAGTCATTAAAAGGGAGGTTACAATTGCCACCAAGAATAAAGCTAATTAGGTGGCTTGTCTCCTTCATTGGAAATTCACCAAAGAGGATGCCTCCTCAATATATATGTTGTGCCCAAATCAATAAAATGTTATCAAGAAACCAATTTTTCTTGTGGCAATCATTCCCAAGGCTTAACATTTCTTCTTCACCATAGAAGCAAGAGCGTGGTTTCCCCCATTTCTTTCTACTCCATTTTTTTCATTTCTTCTTTGTTTTAATTACCTTATTCTGGTTCTTTACTATTCATCCATCACATTTTCTTGTAATTTAAATTCTTGCAATTTACAATTCATTGTCAATTTTATCATTTCCATTATAATATTGTGAATTACAACTGAATTGCAAAAGGATTGACAAACCGTGCAAATTGGGTAGTCATCAGTTCACCACATGGTTAGGGTTAGGGTTAGGTACTAGTGTCACTAAGCTGTACTTAGATTTCCCCGGGGTTAGGGAATTGAATAACTTAGTTTGACTTGGTTCGCGACAACGTAAGTGTTAGGTTTAGGGACTGGTTTCACTTAGCTTGACTTGGTTCGCCATACGGTTAGGGTCAGGGTTAGGGACTATTGTCAATAAGCTTTACTTAGATGGCTACATGGTTAGGGTTTGGGTTAGGAAATTGTATCACTTAGCTTGACTTGGTTGTCCACTTGGAAAGGATTAGGTTTAGGGACTAGTTTAAATTAGCTTGACTTGGTTGGTCATATGATTTGGGTTACGGTTAGGGACTAATATCACTTAGCTTGACTTAGTTGGCCACATGGTTAGGGTTACGGTTAGAGAGTTTTATCACTTAGCTTGACTTGGTTGGCCACATGGTAAGGATTTGGTTTAGGGACTAGTTTAACTTTAGCTTGACCTGGTTCGGCACATGGTTAGGGTTAGGGCTAGGGTTATGGGTGGTGTCACTAAGCTTTACATAGATTTCCACCTGGTTAGGGTTAGGGTTTGGGAATTGTATCACTTAGCTTGATTTGGTTAGCCACATGTTTAGGGCTTGGGTTAGGGACTTTTAACACTTAGCTTGACTTGGTTGGCCACATGGTAAGGATTAGGTTTAAGGACTAGTTTAACTTAGCTTGACCTGGTTCGCCACATGAAAAGGGTTAGGGTTAGGGACTAGTGTCACTAAGCTTTTCTAAGATTTCCACATGGTTAGCGTTAGGGTTAGGGAATTGTATCTTAGCTTGACTTGGTTCGCCACATGGTAAGGGTTAGGTTTAGGGACTAGTTTCACTTAGCTTGACTTGGTTCGCCATGCGGTTAGGGTCAGCGTTAGGGACTATTGCCACTAAGCTTTACTTAGACGGCCACATGGTTAGGGTCTGGGTTAGGAAATTGTATCACCTAGCTTGACTTGGTTCGCCTTGCGGTTAGGGTCAGCGTTAGGGACTATTACCACTAAGCTTTACTTAGATGGCCACATGGTTAGGGTTGGGGTTAGGAAATTGTATCACTTAGCTTGACTTAGTTGTCCACTTGGTAAGGATTAGGTTTACGGACTAGTTTAAATTAGCTTGACTTGGTTGGCCATATGTTTAGGGTTAGGGTTAGGGACGAGTATCACTTAGGTTGACTTAGTTGGTGATGACTACCTTTTTGTCAAAAAGCCTTGTTGTGATCTTTGGTTGAAATCAGTTTAGGACACAAGTATTGTTTTTAGCGCAAATGATAAGAAACAAAAGAAAATAGAAAGAGGAAAGGAATGGAAGCACCACAATTCCCTAAGGAATTGATAAGCAAGTCGAAGAACGCCACAAGAAGGTTACTTCTTGATAAGTTCATTTTGGCTCAATCCAGAACCCAACAGTGCATAACTCTCACAAGCGTTTAACACTAGATTTTCTCCAAGCAAAATTCAGACCTTTCCCATTGACATTGGCGCATTATAAAGGAAATTACGTTGCAATTCAGCTGCCTTTTTCTCTTCCTTAACAGACCACTAATTGGTAATTAATTGTGTAAAACAAAGTGTAACCAACAAGCCTTAAAGGAACAAGAATTGAACACAAAGTCATCAGCCCAATTAGTATACTAGGCGTGATGCATCAACCCCAAATGATGAACCTAGGCGTGATTTAGGTGCCTAGAGGAAGGAACGTAGCTGCTGAAAATTCCTTTAGGCAAAGCTTTAAAATTTGGCTTCAATGTGTCTTCAAAGTGTAACTGCCAAATTAAAGGCGAGACAATGCATTGAATGTCTTCAATTCTGATGTCTCCAAAGTGAAACCACCAAGCATTAAAGGTGAGACAATGCATTGATGCTCTTTAATTCTTTGTCTTGTGATATGATCATGGATGGCTTGAAATATTCGCATGACACAATAAAAGATTTCATTTTAAGTTATGTTTAGTTGGATTAAGTTGTAATAAAATGTGTGGGTGCAGAGTATTTATTTAATTAGGCTCGGACACTTAAGATTATTTTTCGTGTGTGTTTATTTCAAATGGAGCAAGGGCTGCTACATGTGGTATGTGCTGCCCAAGCCCAAAATGTTGAGTCATTTTTGTTTGTTTTTGGTTTGAATGAAGATTGGGCTGAAGCATGAGGAAGGAGTGCCATGGAGCTACAAAGGGGGTGCAAGAGCACTTATTTGGTGTAAGAAGAATCAGTTCGTGGATGCCTTTTAGATACCTTGCTGATGAATAATTATTGAGAGTTTTGTAACCACCATTCCATTAAGGCGCACAAAGTCATTAAAAGGGAGGTTACAATTGCCACCAAGAATAAAGCTAATTAGGTGGCTTGTCTCCTTCATTGTAAATTCAGCAAAGAGGATGCCTCCCTCAATATATATGTTGTGCCCAAATCAATAAAATGTTATCAAGAAACCAATTTTTCTTGTGGCAATCATTCCCAAGGCTTAACATTTCTTCTTCACCATAGAAGCAAGAGCGTGGTTTCCCATTTCTTTCTACTCCATTTTTTCATTTCTTCTTTGTTTTAATTACCTTATTCTGGTTCTTTACTATTCATCCATCACATTTTCTTGTAATTTAAATTCTTGCAATTTACAATTCATTGTCAATTTTATCATTTCCATTATAATATTGTGAATTACAACTGAATTGCAAAAGGATTGACAAACCGTGCAAATTGGGTAGTCATCAGTTCACCACATGGTTAGGGTTAGGGTTAGGTACTAGTGTCACTAAGCTGTACTTAGATTTCCCCGGGGTTAGGGAATTGTATAACTTAGTTTGACTTGGTTCGCGACAACGTAAGTGTTAGGTTTAGGGACTGGTTTCACTTAGCTTGACTTGGTTCGCCATACGGTTAGGGTCAGGGTTAGGGACTATTGTCAATAAGCTTTACTTAGATGGCTACATGGTTAGGGTTTGGGTTAGGAAATTGTATCACTTAGCTTGACTTGGTTGTCCACTTGGAAAGGATTAGGTTTAGGGACTAGTTTAAATTAGCTTGACTTGGTTGGTCATATGATTTGGGTTAGGGTTAGGGACTAATATCACTTAGCTTGACTTAGTTGGCCACATGGTTAGGGTTACGGTTAGAGAGTTTTATCACTTAGCTTGACTTGGTTGGCCACATGGTAAGGATTTGGTTTAGGGACTAGTTTAACTTTAGCTTGACCAGGTTCGGCACATGGTTAGGGTTAGGGCTAGGGTTATGGACTGGTGTCACTAAGCTTTACATAGATTTCCACCTGGTTAGGGTTAGGGTTTGGGAATTGTATCACTTAGCTTGATTTGGTTCGCCACATGTTTAGGGCTTGGGTTAGGGACTTTTAACACTTAGCTTGACTTGGTTGGCCACATGGTAAGGATTAGGTTTAAGGACTAGTTTAACTTAGCTTGACCTGGTTCGCCACATGAAAAGGGTTAGGGTTAGGGACTAGTGTCACCAAGCTTTTCTAAGATTTCCACATGGTTAGCGTTAGGGTTAGGGAATTGTATCTTAGCTTGACTTGGTTCGCCACATGGTAAGGGTTAGGTTTAGGGACTAGTTTCACTTAGCTTTACTTGGTTCGCCATGCGGTTAGGGTCAGCGTTAGGGACTATTGCCACTAAGCTTTACTTAGACGTCCACATGGTTAGGGTCTGGGTTAGGAAATTGTATCACCTAGCTTGACTTGGTTCGCCTTGCGGTTAGGGTCAGCGTTAGGGACTATTACCACTAAGCTTTACTTAGATGGCCACATGGTTAGGGTTGGGGTTAGGAAATTGTATCACTTAGCTTGACTTAGTTGTCCACTTGGTAAGGATTAGGTTTACGGACTAGTTTAAATTAGCTTGACTTGGTTGGCCATATGTTTAGGGTTAGGGTTAGGGACGAGTATCACTTAGGTTGACTTAGTTGGTGATGACTACCTTTTTGTCAAAAAGCCTTGTTGTGATCTTTGGTTGAAATCAGTTTAGGACACAAGTATTGTTTTTAGCGCAAATGATAAGAAACAAAAGAAAATAGAAAGAGGAAAGGAATGGAAGCACCACAATTCCCTAAGGAATTGATAAGCAAGTCGAAGAACGCCACAAGAAGGTTACTTCTTGATAAGTTCATTTTGGCTCAATCCAGAACCCAACAGTGCATAACTCTCACAAGCGTTTAACACTAGATTTTCTCCAAGCAAAATTCAGACCTTTCCCATTGACATTGGCGCATTATAAAGGAAATTACGTTGCAATTCAGCTGCCTTTTTCTCTTCCTTAACAGACCACTAATTGGTAATTAATTGTGTAAAACAAAGTGTAACCAACAAGCCTTAAAGGAACAAGAATTGAACACAAAGTCATCAGCCCAATTAGTATACTAGGCGTGATGCATCAACCCCAAATGATGAACCTAGGCGTGATTTAGGTGCCTAGAGGAAGGAACGTAGCTGCTGAAAATTCCTTTAGGCAAAGCTTTAAAATTTGGCTTCAATGTGTCTTCAAAGTGTAACTGCCAAATTAAAGGCGAGACAATGCATTGAATGTCTTCAATTCTGATGTCTCCAAAGTGAAACCACCAAGCATTAAAGGTGAGACAATGCATTGATGCTCTTTAATTCTTTGTCTTGTGATATGATCATGGATGGCTTGAAATATTCGCATGACACAATAAAAGATTTCATTTTAAGTTATGTTTAGTTGGATTAAGTTGTAATAAAATGTGTGGGTGCAGAGTATTTATTTAATTAGGCTCCGACACTTAAGATTATTTTTCGTGTGTGTTTATTTCAAATGGAGCAAGGGCTGCTACATGTGGTATGTGCTGCCCAAGCCCAAAATGTTGAGTCATTTTTGTTTGTTTTTGGTTTGAATGAAGATTGGGCTGAAGCATGAGGAAGGAGTGCCATGGAGCTACAAAGGGGTGCAAGAGCACTTATTTGGTGTAAGAAGAATCAGTTCGTGGATGCCTTTTAGATACCTTGCTGATGAATAATTATTGAGAGTTTTGTAACCACCATTCCATTAAGGGCGCACAAATTCATTAAAAGGGAGGTTACAATTGACACCAAGAATAAAGCTAATTAGGTGGCTTGTCTCCTTCATTGTAAATTCAGCAAAGAGGATGCCTCCCTCAATATATATGTTGTGCCCAAATCAACAAAATGTTATCAAGAAACCAATCTTTCTTGTGGCAATCATGCCCCAAGGCTTAACAGTTCTTCTTTTCCATAAAAACAAGAGCGTGGCGCCCCATTTCTTTCTACTCCATTTTTTCATTTCTTCTTTGTTTTAATTACCTTATTCTGGTTCTTTACTATTCATCCATCACATTTTCTTGTAATTTAAATTCTTGCAATTTACAATTCATTGTCAATTTTATCATTTCCATTATAATATTGTGAATTACAACTGAATTGCAAAAGGATTGACAAACCGTGCAAATTGGGTAGTCATCAGTTCACCACATGGTTAGGGTTAGGGTTAGGTACTAGTGTCACTAAGCTGTACTTAGATTTCCCCGGGGTTAGGGAATTGTATAACTTAGTTTGACTTGGTTCGCGACAACGTAAGTGTTAGGTTTAGGGACTGGTTTCACTTAGCTTGACTTGGTTCGCCATACGGTTAGGGTCAGGGTTAGGGACTATTGTCAATAAGCTTTACTTAGATGGCTACATGGTTAGGGTTTGGGTTAGGAAATTGTATCACTTAGCTTGACTTGGTTGTCCACTTGGAAAGGATTAGGTTTAGGGACTAGTTTAAATTAGCTTGACTTGGTTGGTCATATGATTTGGGTTAGGGTTAGGGACTAATATCACTTAGCTTGACTTAGTTGGCCACATGGTTAGGGTTACGGTTAGAGAGTTTTATCACTTAGCTTGACTTGGTTGGGCACATGGTAAGGATTAGGTTTAGGGACTAGTTTAACTTTAGCTTGACCTGGTTCGGCACATGGTTAGGGTTAGGGCTAGGGTTATGGGTGGTGTCACTAAGCTTTACATAGATTTCCACCTGGTTAGGGTTAGGGTTTGGGAATTGTATCACTTAGCTTGATTTGGTTCGCCACATGTTTAGGGCTTGGGTTAGGGACTTTTAACACTTAGCTTGACTTGGTTGGCCACATGGTAAGGATTAGGTTTAAGGACTAGTTTAACTTAGCTTGACCTGGTTCGCCACATGAAAAGGGTTAGGGTTAGGGACTAGTGTCACCAAGCTTTTCTAAGATTTCCACATGGTTAGCGTTAGGGTTAGGGAATTGTATCTTAGCTTGACTTGGTTCGCCACATGGTAAGGGTTAGGTTTAGGGACTAGTTTCACTTAGCTTGACTTGGTTCGCCATACGGTTAGGGTCAGCGTTAGGGACTATTGCCACTAAGCTTTACTTAGACGGCCACATGGTTAGGGTCTGGGTTAGGAAATTGTATCACCTAGCTTGACTTGGTTCGCCTTGCGGTTAGGGTCAGCGTTAGGGACTATTACCACTAAGCTTTACTTAGATGGCCACATGGTTAGGGTTGGGGTTAGGAAATTGTATCACTTAGCTTGACTTAGTTGTCCACTTGGTAAGGATTAGGTTTACGGACTAGTTTAAATTAGCTTGACTTGGTTGGCCATATGTTTAGGGTTAGGGTTAGGGACGAGTATCACTTAGGTTGACTTAGTTGGTGATGACTACCTTTTTGTCAAAAAGCCTTGTTGTGATCTTTGGTTGAAATCAGTTTAGGACACAAGTATTGTTTTTAGCGCAAATGATAAGAAACAAAAGAAAATAGAAAGAGGAAAGGAATGGAAGCACCACAATTCCCTAAGGAATTGATAAGCAAGTCGAAGAACGCCACAAGAAGGTTACTTCTTGATAAGTTCATTTTGGCTCAATCCAGAACCCAACAGTGCATAACTCTCACAAGCGTTTAACACTAGATTTTCTCCAAGCAAAATTCAGACCTTTCCCATTGACATTGGCGCATTATAAAGGAAATTACGTTGCAATTCAGCTGCCTTTTTCTCTTCCTTAACAGACCACTAATTGGTAATTAATTGTGTAAAACAAAGTGTAACCAACAAGCCTTAAAGGAACAAGAATTGAACACAAAGTCATCAGCCCAATTAGTATACTAGGCGTGATGCATCAACCCCAAATGATGAACCTAGGCGTGATTTAGGTGCCTAGAGGAAGGAACGTAGCTGCTGAAAATTCCTTTAGGCAAAGCTTTAAAATTTGGCTTCAATGTGTCTTCAAAGTGTAACTGCCAAATTAAAGGCGAGACAATGCATTGAATGTCTTCAATTCTGATGTCTCCAAAGTGAAACCACCAAGCATTAAAGGTGAGACAATGCATTGATGCTCTTTAATTCTTTGTCTTGTGATATGATCATGGATGGCTTGAAATATTCGCATGACACAATAAAAGATTTCATTTTAAGTTATGTTTAGTTGGATTAAGTTGTAATAAAATGTGTGGGTGCAGAGTATTTATTTAATTAGGCTCCGACACTTAAGATTATTTTTCGTGTGTGTTTATTTCAAATGGAGCAAGGGCTGCTACATGTGGTATGTGCTGCCCAAGCCCAAAATGTTGAGTCATTTTTGTTTGTTTTTGGTTTGAATGAAGATTGGGCTGAAGCATGAGGAAGGGGTGCCATGGAGCTACAAAGGGGGTGCAAGAGCACTTACTTGGGGTAAGAAGAATCAGTTCGTGGATGCCTTTTAGATACCTTGCTGATGAATAATTATTGAGAGTTTTGTAACCACCATTCCATTAAGGGCGCATAAAGTCATTAAAAGGGAGGTTACAATTGCCACCAAGAATAAAGCTAATTAGGTGGCTTGTCTCCTTCATTGTAAATTCAGCAAAGAGGATGCCTCCCTCAATATATATGTTGTGCCCAAATCAACAAAATGTTATCAAGAAACCAATTTTTCTTGTGGCAATCATTCCCAAGGCTTAACATTTCTTCTTCACCATAGAAGCAAGAGCGTGGCGCCCCCCATTTCTTTCTACTCCATTTTTTTCATTTCTTCTTTGTTTTAATTACCTTATTCTGGTTCTTTACTATTCATCCATCACATTTTCTTGTAATTTAAATTCTTGCAATTTACAATTCATTGTCAATTTTATCATTTCCATTATAATATTGTGAATTACAACTGAATTGCAAAAGGATTGACAAACCGTGCAAATTGGGTAGTCATCAATTCACCACATGGTTAGGGTTAGGGTTAGGTACTAGTGTCACTAAGCTGTACTTAGATTTCCCCGGGGTTAGGGAATTGTATAACTTAGTTTGACTTGGTTCGCGACAACGTAAGTGTTAGGTTTAGGGACTGGTTTCACTTAGCTTGACTTGGTTCGCCATACGGTTAGGGTCAGGGTTAGGGACTATTGTCAATAAGCTTTACTTAGATGGCTACATGGTTAGGGTTTGGGTTAGGAAATTGTATCACTTAGCTTGACTTGGTTGTCCACTTGGAAAGGATTAGGTTTAGGGACTAGTTTAAATTAGCTTGACTTGGTTGGTCATATGATTTGGGTTAGGGTTAGGGACTAATATCACTTAGCTTGACTTAGTTGGCCACATGGTTAGGGTTACGGTTAGAGAGTTTTATCACTTAGCTTGACTTGGTTGGGCACATGGTAAGGATTAGGTTTAGGGACTAGTTTAACTTTAGCTTGACCAGGTTCGGCACATGGTTAGGGTTAGGGCTAGGGTTATGGACTGGTGTCACTAAGCTTTACATAGATTTCCACCTGGTTAGGGTTAGGGTTTGGGAATTGTATCACTTAGCTTGATTTGGTTCGCCACATGTTTAGGGCTTGGGTTAGGGACTTTTAACACTTAGCTTGACTTGGTTGGCCACATGGTAAGGATTAGGTTTAAGGACTAGTTTAACTTAGCTTGACCTGGTTCGCCACATGAAAAGGGTTAGGGTTAGGGACTAGTGTCACCAAGCTTTTCTAAGATTTCCACATGGTTAGCGTTAGGGTTAGGGAATTGTATCTTAGCTTGACTTGGTTCGCCACATGGTAAGGGTTAGGTTTAGGGACTAGTTTCACTTAGCTTGACTTGGTTCGCCATACGGTTAGGGTCAGCGTTAGGGACTATTGCCACTAAGCTTTACTTTGACTGGCCACATGGTTAGTGGTCCTGGTTAGGAAATTGTATCACCTAGCTTGACTTGGTTCGCCTTGCGGTTAGGGTCAGCGTTAGGGACTATTACCACTAAGCTTTACTTAGATGGCCACATGGTTAGGGTTGGGGTTAGGAAATTGTATCACTTAGCTTGACTTAGTTGTCCACTTGGTAAGGATTAGGTTTACGGACTAGTTTAAATTAGCTTGACTTGGTTGGCCATATGTTTAGGGTTAGGGTTAGGGACGAGTATCACTTAGGTTGACTTAGTTGGTGATGACTACCTTTTTGTCAAAAAGCCTTGTTGTGATCTTTGGTTGAAATCAGTTTAGGACACAAGTATTGTTTTTAGCGCAAATGATAAGAAACAAAAGAAAATAGAAAGAGGAAAGGAATGGAAGCACCACAATTCCCTAAGGAATTGATAAGCAAGTCGAAGAACGCCACAAGAAGGTTACTTCTTGATAAGTTCATTTTGGCTCAATCCAGAACCCAACAGGGCATAACTCTCACAAGCGTTTAACACTAGATTTTCTCCAAGCAAAATTCAGACCTTTCCCATTGACATTGGCGCATTATAAAGGAAATTACGTTGCAATTCAGCTGCCTTTTTCTCTTCCTTAACAGACCACTAATTGGTAATTAATTGTGTAAAACAAAGTGTAACCAACAAGCCTTAAAGGAACAAGAATTGAACACAAAGTCATCAGCCCAATTAGTATACTAGGCGTGATGCATCAACCCCAAATGATGAACCTAGGCGTGATTTAGGTGCCTAGAGGAAGGAACGTAGCTGCTGAAAATTCCTTTAGGCAAAGCTTTAAAATTTGGCTTCAATGTGTCTTCAAAGTGTAACTGCCAAATTAAAGGCGAGACAATGCATTGAATGTCTTCAATTCTGATGTCTCCAAAGTGAAACCACCAAGCATTAAAGGTGAGACAATGCATTGATGCTCTTTAATTCTTTGTCTTGTGATATGATCATGGATGGCTTGAAATATTCGCATGACACAATAAAAGATTTCATTTTAAGTTATGTTTAGTTGGATTAAGTTGTAATAAAATGTGTGGGTGCAGAGTATTTATTTAATTAGGCTCCGACACTTAAGATTATTTTTCGTGTGTGTTTATTTCAAATGGAGCAAGGGCTGCTACATGTGGTATGTGCTGCCCAAGCCCAAAATGTTGAGTCATTTTTGTTTGTTTTTGGTTTGAATGAAGATTGGGCTGAAGCATGAGGAAGGAGTGCCATGGAGCTACAAAGGGGTGCAAGAGCACTTATTTGGTGTAAGAAGAATCAGTTCGTGGATGCCTTTTAGATACCTTGCTGATGAATAATTATTGAGAGTTTTGTAACCACCATTCCATTAAGGGCAGACAAAGTCATTAAAAGGAGGTTACAATTGCCACCAAGAATAAAGTTAATTAGGTGGCTTGTCTCCTTCATTGTAAATTCAGCAAAGAGGATGCCTCCCTCAATATATATGTTGTGCCCAAATCAACAAAATGTTATCAAGAAACCAATTTTTCTTGTGGCAATCATTCCCAAGGCTTAACATTTCTTCTTCACCATAGAAGCAAGAGCGTGGCGCCCCATTTCTTTCTACTCCATTTTTTCATTTCTTCTTTGTTTTAATTACCTTATTCTGGTTCTTTACTATTCATCCATCACATTTTCTTGTAATTTAAATTCTTGCAATTTACAATTCATTGTCAATTTTATCATTTCCATTATAATATTGTGAATTACAACTGAATTGCAAAAGGATTGACAAACCGTGCAAATTGGGTAGTCATCGATTCACCACATGGTTAGGGTTAGGGTTAGGTACTAGTGTCACTAAGCTGTACTTAGATTTCCCCGGGGTTAGGGAATTGTATAACTTAGTTTGACTTGGTTCGCGACAACGTAAGTGTTAGGTTTAGGGACTGGTTTCACTTAGCTTGACTTGGTTCGCCATACGGTTAGGGTCAGGGTTAGGGACTATTGTCAATAAGCTTTACTTAGATGGCTACATGGTTAGGGTTTGGGTTAGGAAATTGTATCACTTAGCTTGACTTGGTTGTCCACTTGGAAAGGATTAGGTTTAGGGACTAGTTTAAATTAGCTTGACTTGGTTGGTCATATGATTTGGGTTAGGGTTAGGGACTAATATCACTTAGCTTGACTTAGTTGGCCACATGGTTAGGGTTACGGTTAGAGAGTTTTATCACTTAGCTTGACTTGGTTGGGCACATGGTAAGGATTAGGTTTAGGGACTAGTTTAACTTTAGCTTGACCAGGTTCGGCACATGGTTAGGGTTAGGGCTAGGGTTATGGACTGGTGTCACTAAGCTTTACATAGATTTCCACCTGGTTAGGGTTAGGGTTTGGGAATTGTATCACTTAGCTTGATTTGGTTCGCCACATGTTTAGGGCTTGGGTTAGGGACTTTTAACACTTAGCTTGACTTGGTTGGCCACATGGTAAGGATTAGGTTTAAGGACTAGTTTAACTTAGCTTGACCTGGTTCGCCACATGAAAAGGGTTAGGGTTAGGGACTAGTGTCACCAAGCTTTTCTAAGATTTCCACATGGTTAGCGTTAGGGTTAGGGAATTGTATCTTAGCTTGACTTGGTTCGCCACATGGTAAGGGTTAGGTTTAGGGACTAGTTTCACTTAGCTTGACTTGGTTCGCCATACGGTTAGGGTCAGCGTTAGGGACTATTGCCACTAAGCTTTACTTAGACGGCCACATGGTTAGGGTCTGGGTTAGGAAATTGTATCACCTAGCTTGACTTGGTTCGCCTTGCGGTTAGGGTCAGCGTTAGGGACTATTACCACTAAGCTTTACTTAGATGGCCACATGGTTAGGGTTGGGGTTAGGAAATTGTATCACTTAGCTTGACTTAGTTGTCCACTTGGTAAGGATTAGGTTTACGGACTAGTTTAAATTAGCTTGACTTGGTTGGCCATATGTTTAGGGTTAGGGTTAGGGACGAGTATCACTTAGGTTGACTTAGTTGGTGATGACTACCTTTTTGTCAAAAAGCCTTGTTGTGATCTTTGGTTGAAATCAGTTTAGGACACAAGTATTGTTTTTAGCGCAAATGATAAGAAACAAAAGAAAATAGAAAGAGGAAAGGAATGGAAGCACCACAATTCCCTAAGGAATTGATAAGCAAGTCGAAGAACGCCACAAGAAGGTTACTTCTTGATAAGTTCATTTTGGCTCAATCCAGAACCCAACAGTGCATAACTCTCACAAGCGTTTAACACTAGATTTTCTCCAAGCAAAATTCAGACCTTTCCCATTGACATTGGCGCATTATAAAGGAAATTACGTTGCAATTCAGCTGCCTTTTTCTCTTCCTTAACAGACCACTAATTGGTAATTAATTGTGTAAAACAAAGTGTAACCAACAAGCCTTAAAGGAACAAGAATTGAACACAAAGTCATCAGCCCAATTAGTATACTAGGCGTGATGCATCAACCCCAAATGATGAACCTAGGCGTGATTTAGGTGCCTAGAGGAAGGAACGTAGCTGCTGAAAATTCCTTTAGGCAAAGCTTTAAAATTTGGCTTCAATGTGTCTTCAAAGTGTAACTGCCAAATTAAAGGCGAGACAATGCATTGAATGTCTTCAATTCTGATGTCTCCAAAGTGAAACCACCAAGCATTAAAGGTGAGACAATGCATTGATGCTCTTTAATTCTTTGTCTTGTGATATGATCATGGATGGCTTGAAATATTCGCATGACACAATAAAAGATTTCATTTTAAGTTATGTTTAGTTGGATTAAGTTGTAATAAAATGTGTGGGTGCAGAGTATTTATTTAATTAGGCTCCGACACTTAAGATTATTTTTCGTGTGTGTTTATTTCAAATGGAGCAAGGGCTGCTACATGTGGTATGTGCTGCCCAAGCCCAAAATGTTGAGTCATTTTTGTTTGTTTTTGGTTTGAATGAAGATTGGGCTGAAGCATGAGGAAGGGGTGCCATGGAGCTACAAAGGGGGTGCAAGAGCACTTATTTGGTGTAAGAAGAATCAGTTCGTGGATGCCTTTTAGATACCTTGCTGATGAATAATTATTGAGAGTTTTGTAACCACCATTCCATTAAGGGCAGACAAAGTCATTAAAAGGGAGGTTACAATTGCCAC
This sequence comes from Calophaca sinica, assembly GCA_037113605.1. Lineage (NCBI taxonomy): Eukaryota > Viridiplantae > Streptophyta > Magnoliopsida > Fabales > Fabaceae > Calophaca > Calophaca sinica. The sequence continues at coordinate 84,175,515 of CM073731.1, forward strand.
CAAGAATAAAGCTAATTAGGTGGCTTGTCTCCTTCATTGTAAATTCAGCAAAGAGGATGCCTCCCTCAATATATATGTTGTGCCCAAATCAACAAAATGTTATCAAGAAACCAATTTTTCTTGTGGCAATCATTCCCAAGGCTTAACATTTCTTCTTCACCATAGAAGCAAGAGCGTGGCGCCCCCATTTCTTTCTACTCCATTTTTTCATTTCTTCTTTGTTTTAATTACCTTATTCTGGTTCTTTACTATTCATCCATCACATTTTCTTGTAATTTAAATTCTTGCAATTTACAATTCATTGTCAATTTTATCATTTCCATTATAATATTGTGAATTACAACTGAATTGCAAAAGGATTGACAAACCGTGCAAATTGGGTAGTCATCAGTTCACCACATGGTTAGGGTTAGGGTTAGGTACTAGTGTCACTAAGCTGTACTTAGATTTCCCTGTTAGGGAATTGTATAACTTAGTTTGACTTGGTTCGCGACAACGTAAGTGTTAGGTTTAGGGACTGGTTTCACTTAGCTTGACTTGGTTCGCCATACGGTTAGGGTCGTGGTTAGGGACTATTGTCAATAAGCTTTACTTAGATGGCTACATGGTTAGGGTTTGGGTTAGGAAATTGTATCACTTAGCTTGACTTGGTTGTCCACTTGGAAAGGATTAGGTTTAGGGACTAGTTTAAATTAGCTTGACTTGGTTGGTCATATGATTTGGGTTACGGTTAGGGACTAATATCACTTAGCTTGACTTAGTTGGCCACATGGTTAGGGTTACGGTTAGAGAGTTTTATCACTTAGCTTGACTTGGTTGGGCACATGGTAAGGATTAGGTTTAGGGACTAGTTTAACTTTAGCTTGACCAGGTTCGGCACATGGTTAGGGTTAGGGCTAGGGTTATGGACTGGTGTCACTAAGCTTTACATAGATTTCCACCTGGTTAGGGTTAGGGTTTGGGAATTGTATCACTTAGCTTGATTTGGTTCGCCACATGTTTAGGGCTTGGGTTAGGGACTTTTAACACTTAGCTTGACTTGGTTGGCCACATGGTAAGGATTAGGTTTAAGGACTAGTTTAACTTAGCTTGACCTGGTTCGCCACATGAAAAGGGTTAGGGTTAGGGACTAGTGTCACCAAGCTTTTCTAAGATTTCCACATGGTTAGCGTTAGGGTTAGGGAATTGTATCTTAGCTTGACTTGGTTCGCCACATGGTAAGGGTTAGGTTTAGGGACTAGTTTCACTTAGCTTGACTTGGTTCGCCATACGGTTAGGGTCAGCGTTAGGGACTATTGCCACTAAGCTTTACTTAGACGACCACATGGTTAGGGTCCTGGGTTAGGAAATTGTATCACCTAGCTTGACTTGGTTCGCCTTATGTTAGGGTCAGCGTTAGGGACTATTACCACTAAGCTTTACTTAGATGGCCACATGGTTAGGGTTGGGGTTAGGAAATTGTATCACTTAGCTTGACTTAGTTGTCCACTTGGTAAGGATTAGGTTTACGGACTAGTTTAAATTAGCTTGACTTGGTTGGCCATATGTTTAGGGTTAGGGTTAGGGACGAGTATCACTTAGGTTGACTTAGTTGGTGATGACTACCTTTTTGTCAAAAAGCCTTGTTGTGATCTTTGGTTGAAATCAGTTTAGGACACAAGTATTGTTTTTAGCGCAAATGATAAGAAACAAAAGAAAATAGAAAGAGGAAAGGAATGGAAGCACCACAATTCCCTAAGGAATTGATAAGCAAGTCGAAGAACGCCACAAGAAGGTTACTTCTTGATAAGTTCATTTTGGCTCAATCCAGAACCCAACAAAGGCATAACTCTCACAAGCGTTTAACACTAGATTTTCTCCAAGCAAAATTCAGACCTTTCCCATTGACATTGGCGCATTATAAAGGAAATTACGTTGCAATTCAGCTGCCTTTTTCTCTTCCTTAACAGACCACTAATTGGTAATTAATTGTGTAAAACAAAGTGTAACCAACAAGCCTTAAAGGAACAAGAATTGAACACAAAGTCATCAGCCCAATTAGTATACTAGGCGTGATGCATCAACCCCAAATGATGAACCTAGGCGTGATTTAGGTGCCTAGAGGAAGGAACGTAGCTGCTGAAAATTCCTTTAGGCAAAGCTTTAAAATTTGGCTTCAATGTGTCTTCAAAGTGTAACTGCCAAATTAAAGGCGAGACAATGCATTGAATGTCTTCAATTCTGATGTCTCCAAAGTGAAACCACCAAGCATTAAAGGTGAGACAATGCATTGATGCTCTTTAATTCTTTGTCTTGTGATATGATCATGGATGGCTTGAAATATTCGCATGACACAATAAAAGATTTCATTTTAAGTTATGTTTAGTTGGATTAAGTTGTAATAAAATGTGTGGGTGCAGAGTATTTATTTAATTAGGCTCCGACACTTAAGATTATTTTTCGTGTGTGTTTATTTCAAATGGAGCAAGGGCTGCTACATGTGGTATGTGCTGCCCAAGCCCAAAATGTTGAGTCATTTTTGTTTGTTTTTGGTTTGAATGAAGATTGGGCTGAAGCATGAGGAAGGGGTGCCATGGAGCTACAAAGGGGGTGCAAGAGCACTTATTTGGTGTAAGAAGAATCAGTTCGTGGATGCCTTTTAGATACCTTGCTGATGAATAATTATTGAGAGTTTTGTAACCACCATTCCATTAAGGGCAGACAAAGTCATTAAAAGGGAGGTTACAATTGCCACCAAGAATAAAGCTAATTAGGTGGCTTGTCTCCTTCATTGTAAATTCAGCAAAGAGGATGCCTCCTCAATATATATGTTGTGCCCAAATCAACAAAATGTTATCAAGAAACCAATTTTTCTTGTGGCAATCATTCCCAAGGCTTAACATTTCTTCTTCACCATAGAAGCAAGAGCGTCGCGCCCCCCATTTCTTTCTACTCCATTTTTTTCATTTCTTCTTTGTTTTAATTACCTTATTCTGGTTCTTTACTATTCATCCATCACATTTTCTTGTAATTTAAATTCTTGCAATTTACAATTCATTGTCAATTTTATCATTTCCATTATAATATTGTGAATTACAACTGAATTGCAAAAGGATTGACAAACCGTGCAAATTGGGTAGTCATCAGTTCACCACATGGTTAGGGTTAGGGTTAGGTACTAGTGTCACTAAGTCGTACTTAGATTTCCGGGGTTAGGGAATTGTATAACTTAGTTTGACTTGGTTCGCGACAACGTAAGTGTTAGGTTTAGGGACTGGTTTCACTTAGCTTGACTTGGTTCGCCATACGGTTAGGGTCGTGGTTAGGGACTATTGTCAATAAGCTTTACTTAGATGGCTACATGGTTAGGGTTTGGGTTAGGAAATTGTATCACTTAGCTTGACTTGGTTGTCCACTTGGAAAGGATTAGGTTTAGGGACTAGTTTAAATTAGCTTGACTTGGTTGGTCATATGATTTGGGTTAGGGTTAGGGACTAATATCACTTAGCTTGACTTAGTTGGCCACATGGTTAGGGTTACTGCTAGAGAGTTTTATCACTTAGCTTGACTTGGTTGGGCACATGGTAAGGATTAGGTTTAGGGACTAGTTTAACTTTAGCTTGACCAGGTTCGGCACATGGTTAGGGTTAGGGCTAGGGTTATGGACTGGTGTCACTAAGCTTTACATAGATTTCCACCTGGTTAGGGTTAGGGTTTGGGAATTGTATCACTTAGCTTGATTTGGTTCGCCACATGTTTAGGGCTTGGGTTAGGGACTTTTAACACTTAGCTTGACTTGGTTGGCCACATGGTAAGGATTAGGTTTAAGGACTAGTTTAACTTAGCTTGACCTGGTTCGCCACATGAAAAGGGTTAGGGTTAGGACTAGTGTCACCAAGCTTTTCTAAGATTTCCACATGGTTAGCGTTAGGGTTAGGGAATTGTATCTTAGCTTGACTTGGTTCGCCACATGGTAAGGGTTAGGTTTAGGGACTAGTTTCACTTAGCTTGACTTGGTTCGCCATACGGTTAGGGTCAGCGTTAGGGACTATTGCCACTAAGCTTTACTTAGACGGCCACATGGTTAGGGTCTGGGTTAGGAAATTGTATCACCTAGCTTGACTTGGTTCGCCTTGCGGTTAGGGTCAGCGTTAGGGACTATTACCACTAAGCTTTACTTAGATGGCCACATGGTTAGGGTTGGGGTTAGGAAATTGTATCACTTAGCTTGACTTAGTTGTCCACTTGGTAAGGATTAGGTTTACGGACTAGTTTAAATTAGCTTGACTTGGTTGGCCATATGTTTAGGGTTAGGGTTAGGGACGAGTATCACTTAGGTTGACTTAGTTGGTGATGACTACCTTTTTGTCAAAAAGCCTTGTTGTGATCTTTGGTTGAAATCAGTTTAGGACACAAGTATTGTTTTTAGCGCAAATGATAAGAAACAAAAGAAAATAGAAAGAGGAAAGGAATGGAAGCACCACAATTCCCTAAGGAATTGATAAGCAAGTCGAAGAACGCCACAAGAAGGTTACTTCTTGATAAGTTCATTTTGGCTCAATCCAGGACCCAACAAAGGCATAACTCTCACAAGCGTTTAACACTAGATTTTCTCCAAGCAAAATTCAGACCTTTCCCATTGACATTGGCGCATTATAAAGGAAATTACGTTGCAATTCAGCTGCCTTTTTCTCTTCCTTAACAGACCACTAATTGGTAATTAATTGTGTAAAACAAAGTGTAACCAACAAGCCTTAAAGGAACAAGAATTGAACACAAAGTCATCAGCCCAATTAGTATACTAGGCGTGATGCATCAACCCCAAATGATGAACCTAGGCGTGATTTAGGTGCCTAGAGGAAGGAACGTAGCTGCTGAAAATTCCTTTAGGCAAAGCTTTAAAATTTGGCTTCAATGTGTCTTCAAAGTGTAACTGCCAAATTAAAGGCGACACAATGCATTGAATGTCTTCAATTCTGATGTCTCCAAAGTGAAACCACCAAGCATTAAAGGTGAGACAATGCATTGATGCTCTTTAATTCTTTGTCTTCTGATATGATCATGGATGGCTTGAAATATTCGCATGACACAATAAAAGATTTCATTTTAAGTTATGTTTAGTTGGATTAAGTTGTAATAAAATGTGTGGGTGCAGAGTATTTATTTAATTAGGCTCCGACACTTAAGATTATTTTTCGTGTGTGTTTATTTCAAATGGAGCAAGGGCTGCTACATGTGGTATGTGCTGCCCAAGCCCAAAATGTTGAGTCATTTTTGTTTGTTTTTGGTTTGAATGAAGATTGGGCTGAAGCATGAGGAAGGGGTGCCATGGAGCTACAAAGGGGGTGCAAGAGCACTTATTTGGTGTAAGAAGAATCAGTTCGTGGATGCCTTTTAGATACCTTGCTGATGAATAATTATTGAGAGTTTTGTAACCACCATTCCATTAAGGGCAGACAAAGTCATTAAAAGGGAGGTTACAATTGCCACCAAGAATAAAGCTAATTAGGTGGCTTGTCTCCTTCATTGTAAATTCAGCAAAGAGGATGCCTCCCTCAATATATATGTTGTGCCCAAATCAACAAAATGTTATCAAGAAACCAATTTTTCTTGTGGCAATCATTCCCCAAGGCTTAACATTTCTTCTTCACCATAGAAGCAAGAGCGTGGCGCCCCCCATTTCTTTCTACTCCATTTTTTTCATTTCTTCTTTGTTTTAATTACCTTATTCTGGTTCTTTACTATTCATCCATCACATTTTCTTGTAATTTAAATTCTTGCAATTTACAATTCATTGTCAATTTTATCATTTCCATTATAATATTGTGAATTACAACTGAATTGCAAAAGGATTGACAAACCGTGCAAATTGGGTAGTCATCAGTTCACCACATGGTTAGGGTTAGGGTTAGGTACTAGTGTCACTAAGCTGTACTTAGATTTCCCCGGGGTTAGGGAATTGAATAACTTAGTTTGACTTGGTTCGCGACAACGTAAGTGTTAGGTTTAGGGACTGGTTTCACTTAGCTTGACTTGGTTCGCCATACGGTTAGGGTCAGGGTTAGGGACTATTGTCAATAAGCTTTACTTAGATGGCTACATGGTTAGGGTTTGGGTTAGGAAATTGTATCACTTAGCTTGACTTGGTTGTCCACTTGGAAAGGATTAGGTTTAGGGACTAGTTTAAATTAGCTTGACTTGGTTGGTCATATGATTTGTGTTAGGATGAGCGACTAATATCACTTAGCTTGACTTAGTTGGCCACATGGTTAGGGTTACGGTTAGAGAGTTTTATCACTTAGCTTGACTTGGTTGGGCACATGGTAAGGATTAGGTTTAGGGACTAGTTTAACTTTAGCTTGACCAGGTTCGGCACATGGTTAGGGTTAGGGCTAGGGTTATGGACTGGTGTCACTAAGCTTTACATAGATTTCCACCTGGTTAGGGTTAGGGTTTGGGAATTGTATCACTTAGCTTGATTTGGTTCGCCACATGTTTAGGGCTTGGGTTAGGGACTTTTAACACTTAGCTTGACTTGGTTGGCCACATGGTAAGGATTAGGTTTAAGGACTAGTTTAACTTAGCTTGACCTGGTTCGCCACATGAAAAGGGTTAGGGTTAGGGACTAGTGTCACCAAGCTTTTCTAAGATTTCCACATGGTTAGCGTTAGGGTTAGGGAATTGTATCTTAGCTTGACTTGGTTCGCCACATGGTAAGGGTTAGGTTTAGGGACTAGTTTCACTTAGCTTGACTTGGTTCGCCATACGGTTAGGGTCAGCGTTAGGGACTATTGCCACTAAGCTTTACTTAGACGGCCACATGGTTAGGGCCTGGGTTAGGAAATTGTATCACCTAGCTTGACTTGGTTCGCCTTGCGGTTAGGGTCAGCGTTAGGGACTATTACCACTAAGCTTTACTTAGATGGCCACATGGTTAGGGTTGGGGTTAGGAAATTGTATCACTTAGCTTGACTTAGTTGTCCACTTGGTAAGGATTAGGTTTACGGACTAGTTTAAATTAGCTTGACTTGGTTGGCCATATGTTTAGGGTTAGGGTTAGGGACGAGTATCACTTAGGTTGACTTAGTTGGTGATGACTACCTTTTGTCAAAAAGCCTTGTTGTGATCTTTGGTTGAAATCAGTTTAGGACACAAGTATTGTTTTTAGCGCAAATGATAAGAAACAAAAGAAAATAGAAAGAGGAAAGGAATGGAAGCACCACAATTCCCTAAGGAATTGATAAGCAAGTCGAAGAACGCCACAAGAAGGTTACTTCTTGATAAGTTCATTTTGGCTCAATCCAGAACCCAACAAAGGCATAACTCTCACAAGTGTTTAACACTAGATTTTCTCCAAGCAAAATTCAGACCTTTCCCATTGACATTGGCGCATTATAAAGGAAATTACGTTGCAATTCAGCTGCCTTTTTCTTCCTTAACAGCACCACTAATTGGTAATTAATTGTGTAAAACAAAGTGTAACCAACAAGCCTTAAAGGAACAAGAATTGAACACAAAGTCATCAGCCCAATTAGTATACTAGGCGTGATGCATCAACCCCAAATGATGAACCTAGGCGTGATTTAGGTGCCTAGAGGAAGAAACGTAGCTGCTGAAAATTCCTTTAGGCAAAGCTTTAAAATTTGGCTTCAATGTGTCTTCAAAGTGTAATCACAAATTAAAGGCGAGACAATGCATTGAATGTCTTCAATTCTGGTGTCTCCAAAGTGAAACCACCAAGCATTAAAGGTGAGACAATGCATTGATGCTCTTTAATTCTTTGTCTTGTGATATGATCATGGATGGCTTGAAATATTCGCATGACACAATAAAAGATTTCATTTTAAGTTATGTTTAGTTGGATTAGGTTGTAATAAAATGTGTGGGTGCAGAGTATTTATTTATTTAGGCTCCGACACTTAAGATTATTTTTCGTGTGTGTTTATTTCAAATGGAGCAAGGGCTGCTACATGTGGTATGTGCTGCCCAAGCCCAAAATGTTGAGTTATTTTTGTTTGTTTTTGGTTTGAATGAAGATTGGGCTGAAGCATGAGGAAGGAGTGCCATGGAGCTACAAAGGGGGTGCAAGAGCACTTATTTGGTGTAAGAAGAATCAGTTCGTGGATGCCTTTTAGATACCTTGCTGATGAATAATTATTGAGAGTTTTGTAACCACCATTCCATTAAGGGCAGACAAAGTCATTAAAAGGGAGGTTACAATTGCCACCAAGAATAAAGCTAATTAGGTGGCTTGTCTCCTTCATTGTAAATTCAGCAAAGAGGATGCCTCCCTCAATATATATGTTGTGCCCAAATCAATAAAATGTTATCAAGAAACCAATTTTTCTTGTGGCAATCATTCCCCAAGGCTTAACATTTCTTCTTCACCATAGAAGCAAGAGCGTGGCGCCCCCCATTTCTTTCTACTCCATTTTTTCATTTCTTCTTTGTTTTAATTACCTTATTCTGGTTCTTTACTATTCATCCATCACATTTTCTTGTAATTTAAATTCTTGCAATTTACAATTCATTGTCAATTTTATCATTTCCATTATAATATTGTGAATTACAACTGAATTGCAAAAGGATTGACAAACCGTGCAAATTGGGTAGTTATCAGTTCACCACATGGTTAGGGTTAGGGTTAGGTACTAGTGTCACTAAGCTGTACTTAGATTTCCCCGGGGTTAGGGAATTGTATAACTTAGTTTGACTTGGTTCGCGACAACGTAAGTGTTAGGTTTAGGGACTGGTTTCACTTAGCTTGACTTGGTTCGCCATATGGTTAGGGTCAGGGTTAGGGACTATTGTCAATAAGCTTTACTTAGATGGCTACATGGTTAGGGTTTGGGTTAGGAAATTGTATCACTTAGCTTGACTTGGTTGTCCACTTGGAAAGGATTAGGTTTAGGGACTAGTTTAAATTAGCTTGACTTGGTTGGTCATATGATTTGGGTTAGGGTTAGGGACTAATATCACTTAGCTTGACTTAGTTGGCCACATGGTTAGGGTTACGGTTAGAGAGTTTTATCACTTAGCTTGACTTGGTTGGCCACATGGTAAGGATTTGGTTTAGGGACTAGTTTAACTTTAGCTTGACCTGGTTCGGCACATGGTTAGGGTTAGGGCTAGGGTTATGGACTGGTGTCACTAAGCTTTACCTAGATTTCCACCTGGTTAGGGTTAGGGTTTGGGAATTGTATCAATTAGCTTGATTTGGTTCGCCACATGTTTAGGGCTTGGGTTAGGGACTTTTAACACTTAGCTTGACTTGGTTGGCCACATGGTAAGGATTAGGTTTAAGGACTAGTTTAACTTAGCATGACCTGGTTCGCCACATGAAAAGGGTTAGGGTTAGGGACTAGTGTCACTAAGCTTTTCTAAGATTTCCACATGGTTAGCGTTAGGGTTAGGGAATTGTATCTTAGCTTGACTTGGTTCGCCACATGGTAAGGGTTAGGTTTAGGGACTAGTTTCACTTAGCTTGACTTGGTTCGCCATGCGGTTAGGGTCACGTTAGGGACTATTGCCACTAAGCTTTACTTAGACGGCCACATGGTTAGTGGTCCTGGGTTAGGAAATTGTATCACCTAGCTTGACTTGGTTCGCCTTGCGGTTAGGGTCAGCGTTAGGGACTATTACCACTAAGCTTTACTTAGATGGCCACATGGTTAGGGTTGGGGTTAGGAAATTGTATCACTTAGCTTGACTTAGTTGTCCACTTGGTAAGGATTAGGTTTACGGACTAGTTTAAATTAGCTTGACTTGGTTGGCCATATGTTTAGGGTTAGGGTTAGGGACGAGTATCACTTAGGTTGACTTAGTTGGTGATGACTACCTTTTTGTCAAAAAGCCTTGTTGTGATCTTTGGTTGAAATCAGTTTAGGACACAAGTATTGTTTTTAGCGCAAATGATAAGAAACAAAAGAAAATAGAAAGAGGAAAGGAATGGAAGCACCACAATTCCCTAAGGAATTGATAAGCAAGTCGAAGAACGCCACAAGAAGGTTACTTCTTGATAAGTTCATTTTGGCTCAATCCAGAACCCAACAGTGCATAACTCTCACAAGTGTTTAACACTAGATTTTCTCCAAGCAAAATTCAGACCTTTCCCATTGACATTGGCGCATTATAAAGGAAATTACGTTGCAATTCAGCTGCCTTTTTCTCTTCCTTAACAGCCCACTAATTGGTAATTAATTGTGTAAAACAAAGTGTAACCAACAAGCCTTAAAGGAACAAGAATTGAACACAAAGTCATCAGCCCAATTAGTATACTAGGCGTGATGCATCAACCCCAAATGATGAACCTAGGCGTGATTTAGGTGCTTAGAGGAAGGAACGTAGCTGCTGAAAATTCCTTTAGGCAAAGCTTTAAAATTTGGCTTCAATGTGTCTTCAAAGTGTAACTGCCAAATTAAAGGCGAGACAATGCATTGAATGTCTTCAATTCTGGTGTCTCCAAAGTGAAACCACCAAGCATTAAAGGTGAGACAATGCATTGATGCTCTTTAATTCTTTGTCTTGTGATATGATCATGGATGGCTTGAAATATTCGCATGACACAATAAAAGATTTCATTTTAAGTTATGTTTAGTTGGATTAAGTTGTAATAAAATGTGTGGGTGCAGAGTATTTATTTATTTAGGCTCCGACACTTAAGATTATTTTTCGTGTGTGTTTATTTCACATGGAGCAAGGGCTGCTACATGTGGTATGTGCTGCCCAAGCCCAAAATGTTGAGTTATTTTTGTTTGTTTTTGGTTTGAATGAAGATTGGGCTGAAGCATGAGGAAGGAGTGCCATGGAGCTACAAAGGGTGATATGATCCAAAACGGATGCATATAGTTTTTAACGGATCGTCCTCGAATTGAATCTTGTTATAAGGATTAAAACAGTATAAAAATGAGAACTTTAGGAATTAGAATCCTTAATCCTCAAACTGGCGCCCACTTCTATTTGAAGAAGGAAGAACAAATACTTTGCTCTTGAATTAAGATGGCGCATACAAACAGTAGTGCAAGAAGAATGAAGTGCTAAGGTGCAAGCTTTAAGGAAAGTGGCGCATAAACAAAGAACTAAGCAAACAAAATTAAAATAAAAAGATGGAATTGAGACAGAAATGAAAGAAGACGCCACACTCTCAAGAGAGTGATAAGTCCTGAAGATTCGGCACAAGAGAATGGAAGCTCTTGATAAGAATCAGAAATGGTTCATCCAAGAACCTAAGAGGCTTAGCTCTCACAAACTCACAATGGAGTGCAAAATAAATTCTGATTCAAAGGTGCTGAATTAGGAGTGTACAAAGGCTATTTATAGCCATAATGGTAATCAATTCCTCCCTCCTTTCCTAATAGAGTGTGGCGGCCAACCCTACTTGGTGGAACCAGCAAGTTGGCTCCCAAGTCTGAACCTGGCTCATGGATATGGGCCAAGCCCAATTAGCAAAGCTGCAACACCTTCTAAGGTCCTATGGGCTTAGTTAGCCCAAAACAAGTAGGACCTTATTACAAAAATTAGCCCAAATGGAAAATACAACCAAACAGAAGTTAAAAAGTTCAAATACTTAATCTAAATAAATTAAAAGGAACGACTAAGGTGATATCATGCCCCCCATATTGGGTTCTTCATCAACTTGGATTATTTGGACTATCTTGAGAGTTGGGCCTTCGGGAGTTGGTTTGAGAGATAGGAAATAGTTGACTTCTTTGTCCAAAGCCTTTTTAGCCTTTTTAGTCCTTGACCTCGTCATTGGGCCTCCAAGTCCTTGTAGAGCATCATTGGGCCTTGCATCTATTGGATGGTCTCCATTTGAATTTCCCTGGACTTCATCACCATGTGCCGAACCAGGTCAAGCTAAAGTTAAACTAGTCCCTAAACCAAATCCTTACCATGTGGCCAACCAAGTCAAGCTAAGTGATAAAACTCTCTAACCGTAACCCTAACCATGTGGCCAACTAAGTCAAGCTAAGTGATATTAGTCCCTAACCCTAACCCAAATCATATGACCAAACAAGTCAAGCTAATTTAAACTAGTCCCTAAACCTAATCCTTTCCAAGTGGACAACCAAGTCAAGCTAAGTGATACAATTTCCTAACCCAAACCCTAACCATGTAGCCATCTAAGTAAAGCTTATTGACAATAGTCCCTAACCCTGACCCTAACCGTATGGCGAACCAAGTCAAGCTAAGTGAAACCAGTCCCTAAACCTAACACTTACGTTGTCGCAACCAAGTCAAACTAAGTTATACAATTCCCTAACCCAGGAAATCTAAGTACAGCTTAGTGACACTAGTACCTAACCCTAACCCTAACCATGTGGTGAACTGATGACTACCCAATTTGCACGGTTTGTCAATCCTTTTGCAATTCAGTTGTAATTCACAATATTATAATGGAAATGATAAAATTGACAATGAATTGTAAATTGCAAGAATTTAAATTACAAGAAAATGTGATGGATGAATAGTAAAGAACCAGAATAAGGTAATTAAAACAAAGAAGAAATGAAAAAAATGGAGTAGAAAGAATTGGGGGGCGCCACGCTCTTGCTTCTATGGTGAAGAAGAAATGTTAAGCCTTGGGGAATGATTGCCACAAGAAAAATTGGTTTCTTGATAACATTTTATTGATTTTGGCACAACATATATATTGAGGGAGGCATCCTCTTTGCTGAATTTACAATGAAGGAGACAAGCCACCTAATTAGCTTTATTCTTGGTGGCAATTGTAACCTCCCTTTTAATGACTTTGTCTGCCCTTAATGGAATGGTGGTTACAAAACTCTCAATAATTATTCATCAGCAAGGTATCTAAAAGGCATCCACGAACTGATTCTTCTTACACCAAATAAGTGCTCTTGCACCCCCTTTGATATGATCCAAAACGGATGCATATAGTTTTTAACGGATCGTCCTCGAATTGAATCTTGTTATAAGGATTAAAACAGTATAAAAATGAGAACTTTAGGAATTAGAATCCTTAATCCTCAAACTGGCGCCCACTTCTATTTGAAGAAGGAAGAACAAATACTTTGCTCTTGAATTAAGATGGCGCATACAAACAGTAGTGCAAGAAGAATGAAGTGCTAAGGTGCAAGCTTTAAGGAAAGTGGCGCATAAACAAAGAACTAAGCAAATAGAATTAAAATAAAAAGATGGAATTGAGACAGAAATGAAAGAAGACGCCACACTCTCAAGAGAGTGATAAGTCCGATGAAGATTCGCCACAAGAGAATGGAAGCTCTTGATAAGAATCAGAAATGGTTCATCCAAGAACCTAAGAGGCTTAGCTCTCACAAACTCACAATGGAGTGCAAAATAAATTCTGATTCAAAGGTGCTGAATTAGGAGTGTACAAAGGCTATTTATAGCCATAATGGTAATCAATTCCCTCCTCCTTTCCTAATAGAGTTTGGCCAACCCTACTTGGTGGAACCAGCAAGTTGGCGCTCCCAAGTCTGAACCTGGCTCATGGATATGGGCCAAGCCCAATTAGCAAAGCTGCAACACATTCTAAGATCCTATGTGCTTAGTTAGCCCAAAACAAGTAGGACCTTATTACAAAAATTATCCCAAATGGAAAATACAACCAAACTGAATTTAAAAAAGTTCAAATACTTAATCTAAATAAATTAAAAGGAACGACTAAGGTGATATCATGCCCCCCATATTGGGTTCTTCATCAACTTGGATTATTTGGACTATCTTGAGAGTTGGGCCTTCGGGAATTGGTTTGAGAGATAGGAAATAGTTGACTTCTTTGTCCAAAGCCTCTTTAGCCTTTTTAGTCCTTGACCTCGTCATTGGGCCTCCAAGTCCTTGTAGAGCATCATTGGGCCTTGCATCTATTGGATGGTCTACATTTGAATTTCCCTGGACTTCATCACATGGTTAGGGTTAGGGCTAGGGTTATGGACTAGTGTCACTAAGCTTTACATAGATTTCCACCTGGTTAGGGTTAGGGTTTGGGAATTGTATCACTTAGCTTGATTTGGTTCGCCACATGTTTAGGGCTTGGGTTAGGGACTTTTAACACTTAGCTTGACTTGGTTGGCCACATGGTAAGGATTAGGTTTAAGGACTAGTTTAAATTAGCTTGACTTGGTTGGTCATATGATTTGGGTTAGGGTTAGGGACTAATATCACTTAGCTTGACTTAGTTGGCCACATGGTTAGGGTTACGGTTAGAGAGTTTTATCACTTAGCTTGACTTGGTTGGCCACATGGTAAGGATTTGGTTTAGGGACTAGTTTAACTTTAGCTTGACCTGGTTCGGCACATGGTTAGGGTTAGGGCTAGGGTTATGGACTGGTGTCACTAAGCTTTACCTAGATTTCCACCTGGTTAGGGTTAGGGTTTGGGAATTGTATCAATTAGCTTGATTTGGTTCGCCACATGTTTAGGGCTTGGGTTAGGGACTTTTAACACTTAGCTTGACTTGGTTGGCCACATGGTAAGGATTAGGTTTAAGGACTAGTTTAACTTAGCATGACCTGGTTCGCCACATGAAAAGGGTTAGGGTTAGGGACTAGTGTCACTAAGCTTTTCTAAGATTTCCACATGGTTAGCGTTAGGGTTAGGGAATTGTATCTTAGCTTGACTTGGTTCGCCACATGGTAAGGGTTAGGTTTAGGGACTAGTTTCACTTAGCTTGACTTGGTTCGCCATGCGGTTAGGGTCAGCGTTAGGGACTATTGCCACTAAGCTTTACTTAGACGGCCACATGGTTAGGGTCTGGGTTAGGAAATTGTATCACCTAGCTTGACTTGGTTCGCCTTGCGGTTAGGGTCAGCGTTAGGGACTATTACCACTAAGCTTTACTTAGATGGCCACATGGTTAGGGTTGGGGTTAGGAAATTGTATCACTTAGCTTGACTTAGTTGTCCACTTGGTAAGGATTAGGTTTACGGACTAGTTTAAATTAGCTTGACTTGGTTGGCCATATGTTTAGGGTTAGGGTTAGGGACGAGTATCACTTAGGTTGACTTAGTTGGTGATGACTACCTTTTTGTCAAAAAGCCTTGTTGTGATCTTTGGTTGAAATCAGTTTAGGACACAAGTATTGTTTTTAGCGCAAATGATAAGAAACAAAAGAAAATAGAAAGAGGAAAGGAATGGAAGCACCACAATTCCCTAAGGAATTGATAAGCAAGTCGAAGAACGCCACAAGAAGGTTACTTCTTGATAAGTTCATTTTGGCTCAATCCAACCCAACAAGTGCATAAATCCCACAAGTGTTTAACACTAGATTTTCTCCAAGCAAAATTCAGACCTTTCCCATTGACATTGGCGCATTATAAAGGAAATTACGTTGCAATTCAGCTGCCTTTTCTCTTCCTTAACAGCCCACTAATTGGTAATTAATTGTGTAAAACAAAGTGTAACCAACAAGCCTTAAAGGAACAAGAATTGAACACAAAGTCATCAGCCCAATTAGTATACTAGGCGTGATGCATCAACCCCAAATGATGAACCTAGGCGTGATTTAGGTGCTTAGAGGAAGGAACGTAGCTGCTGAAAATTCCTTTAGGCAAAGCTTTAAAATTTGGCTTCAATGTGTCTTCAAAGTGTAATCACCAAATTAAAGGCGAGACAATGCATTGAATGTCTTCAATTCTGGTGTCTCCAAAGTGAAACCACCAAGCATTAAAGGTGAGACAATGCATTGATGCTCTTTAATTCTTTGTCTTGTGATATGATCATGGATGGCTTGAAATATTCGCATGACACAATAAAAGATTTCATTTTAAGTTATGTTTAGTTGGATTAGGTTGTAATAAAATGTGTGGGTGCAGAGTATTTATTTAATTAGGCTCCGACACTTAAGATTATTTTTCGTGTGTGTTTATTTCAAATGGAGCAAGGGCTGCTACATGTGGTATGTGCTGCCCAAGCCCAAAATGTTGAGTCATTTTTGTTTGTTTTTGGTTTGAATGAAGATTGGGCTGAAGCATGAGGAAGGGGTGCCATGGAGCTACAAAGGGGGTGCAAGAGCACTTATTTGGTGTAAGAAGAATCAGTTCGTGGATGCCTTTTAGATACCTTGCTGATGAATAATTATTGAGAGTTTTGTAACCACCATTCCATTAAGGGCAGACAAAGTCATTAAAAGGGAGGTTACAATTGCCACCAAGAATAAAGCTAATTAGGTGGCTTGTCTCCTTCATTGTAAATTCAGCAAAGAGGATGCCTCCCTCAATATATATGTTGTGCCCAAATCAATAAAATGTTATCAAGAAACCAATTTTTCTTGTGGCAATCATTCCCCAAGGCTTAACATTTCTTCTTCACCATAGAAGCAAGAGCGTGGCGCCCCCCAATTCTTTCTACTCCATTTTTTTCATTTCTTCTTTGTTTTAATTACCTTATTCTGGTTCTTTACTATTCATCCATCACATTTTCTTGTAATTTAAATTCTTGCAATTTACAATTCATTGTCAATTTTATCATTTCCATTATAATATTGTGAATTACAACTGAATTGCAAAAGGATTGACAAACCGTGCAAATTGGGTAGTCATCAGTTCACCACATGGTTAGGGTTAGGGTTAGGTACTAGTGTCACTAAGCTGTACTTAGATTTCCCCGGGGTTAGGGAATTGTATAACTTAGTTTGACTTGGTTCGCGACAACGTAAGTGTTAGGTTTAGGGACTGGTTTCACTTAGCTTGACTTGGTTCGCCATACGGTTAGGGTCAGGGTTAGGGACTGATGACTACCTTTTTGTAAAGTAGCCTTGTTACGATCTTTGGGTTGAAATCAGATTAAGACACAGGTGTTGTTTTTAGCGCAATTGACAAGACAAAAGAATATGGAAAGAGGAAAGGAATGGAAGCACCACAATTCCCTAAGGAATTGATAAGCCTTGATCGAAGAACGCCACAAGAAGGTTACTTCTTGATAAGTTCAGTTTGGCTCAATCGAACCCAAGAGTGCATAGCTCTCACAAGTGTTTAACACTAGTTTTTTTCTCAAACAAAATTCTCCCCTTTTCATTGATAATGGCGCCATTTAAAAGGAAAATACATGGGAATTCAGCTGCCTTTTTGTCTTCCTAAAACAGCCCACTAATTGCTAATTAAGTGTGTAAAACAAAATGTAACCAATTAGCACTTAATTGAACAAAAATTGAACATAAGTAATCAGCCCAAATGATGTTCTAGGCGTGACCCTTCAGCCCAAAGGATGAACCTAGGCATGATTTAGGTGCATAGAGGAGCTGCTGGAAATTCCTTTAGACAAAGCTTTAAAATTTGGCTTCAATGTGTCTTCAAAGTGTAACTGCCAAATATTTAAAGGTGAGACAATGCAATGAACTACTCCTTCAATTCTGATTCTTCAAAGTGTAACTACTAAGCATTAAAGGTGAAACAATGCATTGATGCTCTTCAATTCTTTGTCTTGTGCATTCATGAGTCTTCATTAGTTTCTTTCCCCCTCTTGATGGCGCCTTCATTCAGCTTTAGTGTAGCTGAATTATTTGTTTTCCTCAATTAAAAGGCCATAGAAAAACACACTCCAAATAAAGAAAATGCAAGAAACCAAACAAACTAATTGTTGGGCTCTAGCGCAAAATTAAAGAGTTCATCCCAACAATTTATTCAATTTTAAACACACCAAAACAACTTAAAATAATGCATGACATTGGGTCATGCGCCATCTATTGGCCCATCTATGCAATAGACCAATTTGGGCTTTAAGTCTTCAAATATTGGGCTCTCCTTAAACATTTGGATCACCAAAAGGTTCAAGGCCTCCTTAGCTCTTTTAGCACGTGCCCTTGTCATAGGACCTCCCAGCCCTTGTAGGACTTGATCATCCTTGCTCTTTATGCCCTCATCATCCCCTCCTTCTTTAAGTGAATTCGACCTCGAATTGACATCTTCTTCACCTACATCAAAAGGAGACAAGTCAGCCACATTAAAAGTAGCACTAACACCAAACTCACCTGGTAATGCTATTTTATAAGCATTATCATTGATTTTGGAAAGCACTTGGAATGGTCCATCCCCTCTTGGCTGGAGCTTTGATTTCCTTTGTGAAGGAAACCTTTCCTTCCTCATGTGTACCCAAACCCAATCTCCAGGTTCAAATACCACCCTTTTTCTTCCTTTGTTGGCATATTTGGCATAGCTTTCAGTTCTCTTCTCAATTTGAGCCTTTACCTGTTCATGTAACTTCTTCACATATTCAGCCTTAGCTTTTCCATCTTTGTGTTTTAAAGCGAAGTGTCGGATAATGGCAACAAATCAAGAGGAGTTAAAGGGTTAAACCCATAGACAATCTCAAATGGGGAATGTTGTGTAGTACTATGGACAACTCTATTATATGCAAACTCCACATGAGGCAAACACTCTTCCCAAGACTTGATATTCTTTTTAATCACAGCTCTAAGAAGAGAAAGAAAGAGTTCGATTTACTACCTCAGTTTGTCCATCCGTTTGAGGATGACAAGTGGTGGAGAAAAGAAGCTTTGTGCCTAGCTTACCCCATAAGGTCCTCCAGAAGTGACTTAGGAATTTTGTGTCACGATCTGAAACAATGCTCCTAGGCAGCCCATGGAGGCGCACCACCTCCTTAAAGAACAAGTCAGCAACATGGCAAGCATCATCAACCTTTTTGCATGGTATGAAGTGTGCCATTTTGGAAAACCTGTCAACAACCACAAAAATGGAATCCTTGCCACTCCTTGTCCGTGGCAACCCTAACACAAAATCCATAGACAAATCTATCCAAGGAGAATCAGGAATAGGCAATGGAGTATAAAGACCATGGGGCATTACCTTAGACTTAGACTTTTTACAAACAATGCATCGGTCACAAAATTTATGCACATTAACTTTCATATGTGGCCAATAAAAATGTTCATTCAGCATGTCTAAAGTCTTTTGAACCCCAAAATGACCCATTAATCCCCCCTCATGAGCCTCTTTTACAAGTAGTTCTCTTATGGATCCTTTTGGCACACATAATTTTTTCTTTAAACAAATAGTCATTGTGCCTAAAGTATCCATTTTGGGCAGCATGCACACATTTAGCATATTTAGAGGAGAAATCAGGGTCATGTTCATACAAATCCTTAATGTGTTCAAGACCAAAAAATTTAGTTTCAAGGGTAGAAAGTAGCACATACCTCCTTGAAAGCGCATCAGCCACTACATTGCTCTTACCCTTCTTATGCTTGATCACATAAGGAAATTGCTCCAAAAATTCAACCCATTTGGCATGCCTCTTATTCAGCTTGCCTTGTCCTTTAAGATGCTTCAAGGACTCATGATCACTATGAATGACAAATTCTTTTGGCAAAAGATAGTGCTGCCAAGTTTGTAAAGCCCTTACCAAGGCATACAACTCTTTGTCATAAGTGGAATAATTAAGAGCAGTCCCATTCAATTTTTCGCTAAAGAAAGCAATGGGATGCCCTTCTTGCATAAGAACAGCCCCAATGCCAACATTAGAAGCATCACACTCAATTTCAAAAGATTTTGCAAAATTAGGCAATGAAAGTATTGGTGCATGAGTGAGCTTTTCCTTAAGGGCAGAGAATGCATGCTCTTGTTTTTCCCCCCACTTAAACCCCACATCTTTTTTTACAATTTCATTAAGAGGTGAGTACTGAAATCTTTCATAAACCTCCTATAGAAACTAGCTAAGCCATGAAAACTCCTAACATCAGTCACATTTTTGGGAGTTGGCCACTCTTGAATTGCTTTTATTTTCTCTTCATCAACATGCACACCCTTAGCATTTATAACAAATCCTAAGAAGACTACATGATCAGTGCAAAATATGCATTTTTCCATGTTTGCATACAATTTATCTTTTCTAAGCACATGCATAACAGCCCTCAAATGATTGTAATGGTCATCTAAGCTTTTGCTATATATCAAGATATCATCAAAATATACAACAACAAACTTACCCAAAAATTCCCTCAAAACATGGTTCATTAATCTCATGAAAGTACTAGGTGCATTAGTTAAGCCAAAAGGCATAACCAACCATTCATACAAACCAAATTTTGTTTTGAAAGCAGTTTTCCATTCATCCCCTTCCCTTATTCTAATTTGATGATACCCACTTTTCAAATCAATTTTTGAAAATAAGCATGCACCAAATAGTTCATCAAGCAAATCATCTAACCTGGGAATAGGATGCCTATATTTGATGGTGATGTTGTTGATGGCTCTACAATCAGTGCACATCCTCCAACTACCATCCTTTTTGGGTACCAAAATTACCAGACAAAGCACAAGGACTCAAACTCTCTTTTACCCACCCTCATGCATCAATTCCTCCACTTGCTTTTGTATCTCTTGGGTTTGTTGAGGATTGCTACGATATGCTGGCCTATTAGGCAAAGAGGCTCCGAGAATGAGATCAATGTGATGCTCTATTCCTCTTATAGGGGGTAAACCATCTGGTACCTCCATTGGAAACACATCTTCAAATTCCTGCAAAAGTAACTCAATTCCACTTGGCAAAATTTTTGCTTCAGCATTGTTAGAGAGTAAATTAAATTCCTTGCGAATGAGCAAGTATAGAGGCTGGTGTGAAAAATTGCTCTCTTCACCTCTCCTTTTGTAGCAAGAAAACTCTCTTTTCTCTTTTTCAACACTTTTTTCTCACTATTTTTACTCTTTTTAATTCTGCCCTCTTCTTTCTTTTCACTCTCTTTTTCTCTCAACTCCTCTTGCTCTTTCTTTTCTCTCATTTTTATTTGATCCTCTCTAACCTCTCTAGGAGACAATGGTACAAGAGTGATCTTTTGATCATTATGCATGAAAGAAATCTTGTTAGTGTGCCCTTCATGGTTGGTCTTCTTATCAAACTGCCATGGCCTTCCCAATAGCATGTGACTAGCTTCCATAGGTACCACATCACACAAAAACTAAATCTTGATTCTTCCCAATCGAAAAATAAACCTCAACTTGTTTGTTTACGGTCATTTCTACCGCTTCACTTAGCCATTGGAGTTTATAAGGTTTTGGGTGAGGTTTAGTTTCCAAATTAAGTTTTGACACCAAACGTGTGCTAGCCACATTAGTACAACTTCCTCCATCAATAATTAAAGAGCATACCTTCCCTTGAACAAGACACCTCGTATGGAAAATATTCTCCTCCTGACTTGTATCATCTTCTTTAACTTGGCTTCCTAGCAACCTCCTTACCATGAGCAAGTCTCCTTCTCGTGGGAACTCCTCTTCCTTTTCATCCTCACTATTTGGGGCAGATTTGGATGAATACTCGAAGAATCTTCTCTAGGGTTCTTCAACACCATCACCTTCTTGCTTGGACAATGAGAGGCAATGTGACCCCTGCCTAAACACTTAAAACATTTGACTTCACGATTTTTAGTGTTAGAAAGAGTATCATTAGGAATAGAAGTAGCTTTCCCCTTAGGGTCTGCTGTGTGCTCTTTGGAAAATGATGAACCCTCCTTCTTAAATTTGTCCCTCCAATTTGATGAGTTCACATTAGAGGAACTCTTCTTCAAGTGACCCTTCCTCTTGAGTTGTTGTTCCACTCTGGTGGCTTGGTGCACCAAGTCTTCCATCTCTGCATAGTGTTGCAACTCCACCACATCACTAATGTCACGGTTTAGGCCATGTAAGAACCGTGCCATGAGTGCTTCTCGATCTTCCTCCACATTGGCTCTAATCAAAGCCAATTCCATCTCCTTGTGGTATTCATCAACACTTTTAGACCCTTGGGAGTCTTTGCAGCTTGTTGTGCAATTCTCTATGGTAATAAGAAGGCACAAATCTCCTCCTCATCAATCTCTTCATCTCTTCCCAAGTTGCAACTGGTGGCTCTTCATTTCTTCTTCTGTCTTTGACGTTTTGATCCCACCACACCAAAGCATAGTCAGAAAACTCCAAGGCTGCCACTTGCACTTTCTTTGCTTCTGGAAAATTGTGACATGAAAAGATTTGGTCAACCTTCATCTCCCACTCCAAATATGCCTCTGGATCATTTCTTCCTTGAAAAGATGGCACCTTTATTTTTATGCCACCCAAACTATCCTCTCTATCTCCGTCATATCCTCTTCTTCTCCTCTCATATCTCTCCCTATGCCTCCTTTCTTCAGATCCTTCACTATCAGCCCGAGAAGAATGTCTAGATGATCTATTCCTCTCCAACTGATCAAGTCTCTCATGGAACTCATCTGATTGTTGGCGGAACATCCTCCCCATTTCTTGAGCCAAAGTCATATTTGCATTTGTAGACGTGCAGTTCTTGGAGACAGAGGAGGACTGTTTTCAGCCATGAATTTTCTGCAAAAGAAACAAATATAAAATATAGAAAATAGGACCTCACCACTCTACTCACGTGTTTCACTCAAAAGAATTTTTTTTTCCACTCGTGTTTCACTCAATTAGGCTTTTTTTTCTAATGTGCACTCTTGCCTTTTTCCACTCAAATGCCCTCTTTGAGTTCTTTAAAGAAGCCAAACACAAACAAAACAAGTAAGCAAACAATCTTGTAACAAAACAAAGAAAAACAGAATTTTAAGAAAGTGAGTCTATCAATGAAATAAAGAAAAGGCACTAAATGAGATTGTCCAAATCAAGAAAGGGGCTACAACTTTTTTTTTTTAATATTTCGAATTTTTTTTAAAGGCAAAGCTGTCTTTCTTTTTCTTTTTTCTTTTTTTTTAATCAAAACTTGACAGCTCTTGTTCCTTTTTTTTTAATTTTCTTGTGCAGCCTTCAAAGATGATTCTTTTATAATTTTCTGGACAAAAAGAAAAAAAAACGAAGTTAGACAAACTCACAATTGAAAGGAAATGAAAAATAGAAATGAAGAAGAAGAAGAAGTAAACAGAAACTGAATAGAATAAAGGAAAAACAAACAAAAATTTCAACCTCAACCCTGAGCTTTGGTACCACTTGATGACTACCTTTTGTAAAGTAGCCTTGTTCCGATCTTTGGGTTGAAATCAGATTAAGACACAGGTGTTGTTTTTAGCGCAATTGACAAGACAAAAGAATATGGAAAGAGGAAAGGAATGGAAGCACCACAATTCCCTAAGGAATTGATAAGCCAGTCGAAGAACGCCACAAGAAGGTTACTTCTTGATAAGTTCAGTTTGGCTCAATCCAGAACCCAAGAGTGCATAGCTCTCACAAGTGTTTAACACTAGTTTTTTTCTCAAACAAAATTCTCCCCTTTTCATTGATAATGGCGCCATTTAAAAGGAAAATACATGGGAATTCAGCTGCCTTTTGTCTTCCTAAAACAGCCCACTAATTGCTAATTAAGTGTGTAAAACAAAATGTAACCAATTAGCACTTAATTGAACAAAAATTGAACATAAGTAATCAGCCCAAATGATGTTCTAGGCGTGACCCTTCAGCCCAAAGGATGAACCTAGGCATGATTTAGGTGCATAGAGGAGCTGCTGGAAATTCCTTTAGACAAAGCTTTAAAATTTGGCTTCAATGTGTCTTCAAAGTGTAACTGCCAAATATTTAAAGGTGAGACAATGCAATGAACTACTCCTTCAATTCTGATTCTTCAAAGTGTAACTACTAAGCATTAAAGGTGAAACAATGCATTGATGCTCTTCAATTCTTTGTCTTGTGCATTCATGAGTCTTCATTAGTTTCTTTCCCCCTCTTGATGGCGCCTTCATTCAGCTTTAGTGTAGCTGAATTATTTGTTTTCCTCAATTAAAAGGCCATAGAAAAACACACTCCAAATAAAGAAAATGCAAGAAACCAAACAAACTAATTGTTGGGCTCTAGCGCAAAATTAAAGAGTTCATCCCAACAATTTATTCAATTTTAAACACACCAAAACAACTTAAAATAATGCATGACATTGGGTCATGCGCCATCTATTGGCCCATCTATGCAATAGACCAATTTGGGCTTTAAGTCTTCAAATATTGGGCTCTCCTTAAACATTTGGATCACCAAAAGGTTCAAGGCTTCCTTAGCTCTTTTAGCACGTGCCCTTGTCATAGGACCTCCCAGCCCTTGTAGGACTTGATCATCCTTGCTCTTTATGTCCTCATCAGGGACTATTGTCAATAAGCTTTACTTAGATGGCTACATGGTTAGGGTTTGGGTTAGGAAATTGTATCACTTAGCTTGACTTGGTTGTCCACTTGGAAAGGATTAGGTTTAGGGACTAGTTTAAATTAGCTTGACTTGGTTGGTCATATGATTTGGGTTAGGGTTAGGGACTAATATCACTTAGCTTGACTTAGTTGGCCACATGGTTAGGGTTACGGTTAGAGAGTTTTATCACTTAGCTTGACTTGGTTGGCCACATGGTAAGGATTTGGTTTAGGGACTAGTTTAACTTTAGCTTGACCTGGTTCGGCACATGGTTAGGGTTAGGGCTAGGGTTATGGACTGGTGTCACTAAGCTTTACATAGATTTCCACCTGGTTAGGGTTAGGGTTTGGGAATTGTATCACTTAGCTTGATTTGGTTCGCCACATGTTTAGGGCTTGGGTTAGGGACTTTTAACACTTAGCTTGACTTGGTTGGCCACATGGTAAGGATTAGGTTTAAGGACTAGTTTAACTTAGCTTGACCTGGTTCGCCACATGAAAAGGGTTAGGGTTAGGGACTAGTGTCACTAAGCTTTTCTAAGATTTCCACATGGTTAGCGTTAGGGTTAGGGAATTGTATCTTAGCTTGACTTGGTTCGCCACATGGTAAGGGTTAGGTTTAGGGACTAGTTTCACTTAGCTTGACTTGGTTCGCCATGCGGTTAGGGTCAGCGTTAGGGACTATTGCCACTAAGCTTTACTTAGACGGCCACATGGTTAGGGTCTGGGTTAGGAAATTGTATCACCTAGCTTGACTTGGTTCGCCTTGCGCTTAGGGTCAGCGTTAGGGACTATTACCACTAAGCTTTACTTAGATGGCCACATGGTTAGGGTTGGGGTTAGGAAATTGTATCACTTAGCTTGACTTAGTTGTCCACTTGGTAAGGATTAGGTTTACGGACTAGTTTAAATTAGCTTGACTTGGTTGGCCATATGTTTAGGGTTAGGGTTAGGGACGAGTATTACTTAGGTTGACTTAGTTGGTGATGACTACCTTTTTGTCAAAAAGCCTTGTTGTGATCTTTGGTTGAAATCAGTTTAGGACACAAGTATTGTTTTTAGCGCAAATGATAAGAAACTAAAGAAAATAGAAAGAGGAAAGGAATGGAAGCACCACAATTCCCTAAGGAATGATAAGCAAGTCGAAGAACGCCACAAGAAGGTTACTTCTTGATAAGTTCATTTTGGCTCAATCCAGAACCCAACAGTGCATAAATCTCACAAGTGTTTAACACTAGATTTTCTCCAAGCAAAATTCAGACCTTTCCCATTGACATTGGCGCATTATAAAGGAAATTACGTTGCAATTCAGCTGCCTTTTTCTCTTCCTTAACAGCCCACTAATTGGTAATTAATTGTGTAAAACAAAGTGTAACCAACAAGCCTTAAAGGAACAAGAATTGAACACAAAGTCATCAGCCCAATTAGTATACTAGGCGTGATGCATCAACCCCAAATGATGAACCTAGGCGTGATTTAGGTGCTTAGAGGAAGGAACGTAGCTGCTGAAAATTCCTTTAGGCAAAGCTTTAAAATTTGGCTTCAATGTGTCTTCAAAGTGTAATCGCCAAATTAACGGCGAGACAATGCATTGAATGTCTTCAATTCTGGTGTCTCCAAAGTGAAACCACCAAGCATTAAAGGTGAGACAATGCATTGATGCTCTTTAATTCTTTGTCTTGTGATATGATCATGGATGGCTTGAAATATTCGCATGACACAATAAAAGATTTCATTTTAAGTTATGTTTAGTTGGATTAAGTTGTAATAAAATGTGTGGGTGCAGAGTATTTATTTAATTAGGCTCCGACACTTAAGATTATTTTTCGTGTGTGTTTATTTCAAATGGAGCAAGGGCTGCTACATGTGGTATGTGCTGCCCAAGCCCAAAATGTTGAGTCATTTTTGTTTGTTTTTGGTTTGAATGAAGATTGGGCTGAAGCATGAGGAAGGGGTGCCATGGAGCTACAAAGGGGGTGCAAGAGCACTTATTTGGTGTAAGAAGAATCAGTTCGTGGATGCCTTTTAGATACCTTGCTGATGAATAATTATTGAGAGTTTTGTAACCACCATTCCATTAAGGGCAGACAAAGTCATTAAAAGGGAGGTTACAATTGCCACCAAGAATAAAGCTAATTAGGTGGCTTGTCTCCTTCATTGTAAATTCAGCAAAGAGGATGCCTCCCTCAATATATATGTTGTGCCCAAATCAATAAAATGTTATCAAGAAACCAATTTTTCTTGTGGCAATCATTCCCCAAGGCTTAACATTTCTTCTTCACCATAGAAGCAAGAGCGTGGCGCCCCCCAATTCTTTCTACTCCATTTTTTTCATTTCTTCTTTGTTTTAATTACCTTATTCTGGTTCTTTACTATTCATCCATCACATTTTCTTGTAATTTAAATTCTTGCAATTTACAATTCATTGTCAATTTTATCATTTCCATTATAATATTGTGAATTACAACTGAATTGCAAAAGGATTGACAAACCGTGCAAATTGGGTAGTCATCAGTTCACCACATGGTTAGGGTTAGGGTTAGGGTTAGGTACTAGTGTCACTAAGCTGTACTTAGATTTCCCCGGGGTTAGGGAATTGTATAACTTAGTTTGACTTGGTTCGCGACAACGTAAGTGTTAGGTTTAGGGACTGGTTTCTCTTAGCTTGACTTGGTTCGCCATACGGTTAGGGTCAGGGTTAGGGACTATTGTCAATAAGCTTTACTTAGATGGCTACATGGTTAGGGTTTGGGTTAGGAAATTGTATCACTTAGCTTGACTTGGTTGTCCACTTGGAAAGGATTAGGTTTAGGGACTAGTTTAAATTAGCTTGACTTGGTTGGTCATATGATTTGGG
The DNA here is from genome assembly GCA_037113605.1 of Calophaca sinica. Taxonomy (NCBI): domain Eukaryota; kingdom Viridiplantae; phylum Streptophyta; class Magnoliopsida; order Fabales; family Fabaceae; genus Calophaca; species Calophaca sinica. Next base: position 84,202,421 of record CM073731.1, read on the forward strand.
TTAGGGTTAGGGACTAATATCACTTAGCTTGACTTAGTTGGCCACATGGTTAGGGTTACGGTTAGAGAGTTTTATCACTTAGCTTGACTTGGTTGGCCACATGGTAAGGATTTGGTTTAGGGACTAGTTTAACTTTAGCTTGACCTGGTTCGGCACATGGTTAGGGTTAGGGCTAGGGTTATGGACTGGTGTCACTAAGCTTTACATAGATTTCCACCTGGTTAGGGTTAGGGTTTGGGAATTGTATCACTTAGCTTGATTTGGTTCGCCACATGTTTAGGGCTTGGGTTAGGGACTTTTAACACTTAGCTTGACTTGGTTGGCCACATGGTAAGGATTACGTTTAAGGACTAGTTTAACTTAGCTTGACCTGGTTCGCCACATGAAAAGGGTTAGGGTTAGGGACTAGTGTCACTAAGCTTTTCTAAGATTTCCACATGGTTAGCGTTAGGGTTAGGGAATTGTATCTTAGCTTGACTTGGTTCGCCACATGGTAAGGGTTAGGTTTAGGGACTAGTTTCACTTAGCTTGACTTGGTTCACCATGCGGTTAGGGTCAGCGTTAGGGACTATTGCCACTAAGCTTTACTTAGACTGACCACATGGTTGTGGTCTGGGTTAGGAAATTGTATCACCTAGCTTGACTTGGTTCGCCTTGCGGTTAGGGTCAGCGTTAGGGACTATTACCACTAAGCTTTACTTAGATGGCCACATGGTTAGGGTTGGGGTTAGGAAATTGTATCACTTAGCTTGACTTAGTTGTCCACTTGGTAAGGATTAGGTTTACGGACTAGTTTAAATTAGCTTGACTTGGTTGGCCATATGTTTAGGGTTAGGGTTAGGGACGAGTATCACTTAGGTTGACTTAGTTGGTGATGACTACCTTTTTGTCAAAAAGCCTTGTTGTGATCTTTGGTTGAAATCAGTTTAGGACACAAGTATTGTTTTTAGCGCAAATGATAAGAAACAAAAGAAAATAGAAAGAGGAAAGGAATGGAAGCACCACAATTCCCTAAGGAATTGATAAGCAAGTCGAAGAACGCCACAAGAAGGTTACTTCTTGATAAGTTCATTTTGGCTCAATCCAGAACCCAACAGTGCATAACTCTCACAAGTGTTTCACACTAGATTTTCTCCAAGCAAAATTCAGACCTTTCCCATTGACATTGGCGCATTATAAAGGAAATTACGTTGCAATTCAGCTGCCTTTTTCTCTTCCTTAACAGCCCACTAATTGGTAATTAATTGAGTAAAACAAAGTGTAACCAACAAGCCTTAAAGGAACAAGAATTGAACACAAAGTCATCAGCCCAATTAGTATACTAGGCGTGATGCATCAACCCCAAATGATGAACCTAGGCGTGATTTAGGTGCTTAGAGGAAGGAACGTAGCTGCTGAAAATTCCTTTAGGCAAAGCTTTAAAATTTGGCTTCAATGTGTCTTCAAAGTGTAACTGCCAAATTAAAGGCGAGACAATGCATTGAATGTCTTCAATTCTGGTGTCTCCAAAGTGAAACCACCAAGCATTAAAGGTGAGACAATGCATTGATGCTCTTTAATTCAATGTCTTGTGATATGATCATGGATGGCTTGAAATATTCGCATGACACAATAAAAGATTTCATTTTAAGTTATGTTTAGTTGGATTAAGTTGTAATAAAATGTGTGGGTGCAGAGTATTTATTTAATTAGGCTCCGACACTTAAGATTATTTTTCGTGTGTGTTTATTTCAAATGGAGCAAGGGCTGCTACATGTGGTATGTGCTGCCCAAGCCCAAAATGTTGAGTCATTTTTGTTTGTTTTTGGTTTGAATGAAGATTGGGCTGAAGCATGAGGAAGGGGTGCCATGGAGCTACAAAGGGGGTGCAAGAGCACTTATTTGGTGTAAGAAGAATCAGTTCGTGGATGCCTTTTAGATACCTTGCTGATGAATAATTATTGAGAGTTTTGTAACCACCATTCCATTAAGAGCGCATAAAGTCATTACAAGGGAGGTTACAATTGCCACCAAGAATAAAGCTAATTAGGTGGCTTGTCTCCTTCATTGTAAATTCAGCAAAGAGGATGCCTCCCTCAATATATATGTTGTGCCCAAATCAATAAAATGTTATCAAGAAACCAATTTTTCTTGTGGCAATCATTCCCCAAGGCTTAACATTTCTTCTTCACCATAGAAGCAAGAGCGTAGCGCCCCCCAATTCTTTCTACTCCATTTTTTTCATTTCTTCTTTGTTTTAATTACCTTATTCTGGTTCTTTACTATTCATCCATCACATTTTCTTGTAATTTAAATTCTTGCAATTTACAATTCATTGTCAATTTTATCATTTCCATTATAATATTGGGAATTACAACTGAATTGCAAAAGGATTGACAAACCGTGCAAATTGGGTAGTCATCAGTTCACCACATGGTTAGGGTTAGGGTTAGGGTTAGGTACTAGTGTCACTAAGCTGTACTTAGATTTCCCCGGGGTTAGGGAATTGTATAACTTAGTTTGACTTGGTTCGCGACAACGTAAGTGTTAGGTTTAGGGACTGGTTTCACTTAGCTTGACTTGGTTCGCCATACGGTTAGGGTCAGGGTTAGGGACTATTGTCAATAAGCTTTACTTAGATGGCTACATGGTTAGGGTTTGGGTTAGGAAATTGTATCACTTAGCTTGACTTGGTTGTCCACTTGGAAAGGATTAGGTTTAGGGACTAGTTTAAATTAGCTTGACTTGGTTGGTCATATGATTTGGGTTAGGGTTAGGGACTAATATCACTTAGCTTGACATAGTTGGCCACATGGTTAGGGTTACGGTTAGAGAGTTTTATCACTTAGCTTGACTTGGTTGGCCACATGGTAAGGATTTGGTTTAGGGACTAGTTTAACTTTAGCTTGACCTGGTTCGGCACATGGTTAGGGTTAGGGCTAGGGTTATGGACTGGTGTCACTAAGCTTTACATAGATTTCCACCTGGTTAGGGTTAGGGTTTGGGAATTGTATCACTTAGATTGATTTGGTTCGCCACATGTTTAGGGCTTGGGTTAGGGACTTTTAACACTTAGCTTGACTTGGTTGGCCACATGGTAAGGATTACGTTTAAGGACTAGTTTAACTTAGCTTGACCTGGTTCGCCACATGAAAAGGGTTAGGGTTAGGGACTAGTGTCACTAAGCTTTTCTAAGATTTCCACATGGTTAGCGTTAGGGTTAGGGAATTGTATCTTAGCTTGACTTGGTTCGCCACTTGGTAAGGGTTAGGTTTAGGGACTAGTTTCACTTAGCTTGACTTGGTTCACCATGCGGTTAGGGTCAGCGTTAGGGACTATTGCCACTAAGCTTTACTTAGACGGCCACATGGTTAGGGTCTGGGTTAGGAAATTGTATCACCTAGCTTGACTTGGTTCGCCTTGCGGTTAGGGTCAGCGTTAGGGACTATTACCACTAAGCTTTACTTAGATGGCCACATGGTTAGGGTTGGGGTTAGGAAATTGTATCACTTAGCTTGACTTAGTTGTCCACTTGGTAAGGATTAGGTTTACGGACTAGTTTAAATTAGCTTGACTTGGTTGGCCATATGTTTAGGGTTAGGGTTAGGGACGAGTATCACTTAGGTTGACTTAGTTGGTGATGACTACCTTTTTGTCAAAAAGCCTTGTTGTGATCTTTGGTTGAAATCAGTTTAGGACACAAGTATTGTTTTTAGCGCAAATGATAAGAAACAAAAGAAAATAGAAAGAGGAAAGGAATGGAAGCACCACAATTCCCTAAGGAATTGATAAGCAAGTCGAAGAACGCCACAAGAAGGTTACTTCTTGATAAGTTCATTTTGGCTCAATCCAGAACCCAACAGTGCATAACTCTCACAAGTGTTTCACACTAGATTTTCTCCAAGCAAAATTCAGACCTTTCCCATTGACATTGGCGCATTATAAAGGAAATTACGTTGCAATTCAGCTGCCTTTTTCTCTTCCTTAACAGCCCACTAATTGGTAATTAATTGTGTAAAACAAAGTGTAACCAATAAGCCTTAAAGGAACAAGAATTGAACACAAAGTCATCAGCCCAATTAGTATACTAGGCGTGATGCATCAACCCCAAATGATGAACCTAGGCGTGATTTAGGTGCTTAGAGGAAGGAACATAGCTGCTGAAAATTCCTTTAGGCAAAGCTTTAAAATTTGGCTTCAATGTGTCTTCAAAGTGTAATCGCCAAATTAAAGCGAGACAATGCATTGAATGTCTTCAATTCTGGTGTCTCCAAAGTGAAACCACCAAGCATTAAAGGTGAGACAATGCATTGATGCTCTTTAATTCTTTGTCTTGTGATATGATCATGGATGGCTTGAAATATTCGCATGACACAATAAAAGATTTCATTTTAAGTTATGTTTAGTTGGATTAAGTTGTAATAAAATGTGGGGGTGCAGTATTTATTTAATTAGGCTCAGACACTTAAGATTATTTTTCGTGTGTGTTTATTTCAAATGGAGCAAGGGCTGCTACATGTGGTATGTGCTGCCCAAGCCCAAAATGTTGAGTCATTTTTGTTTGTTTTTGGTTTGAATGAAGATTGGGCTGAAGCATGAGGAAGGGGTGCCATGGAGCTACAAAGGGGGTGCAAGAGCACTTATTTGGTGTAAGAAGAATCAGTTCGTGGATGCCTTTTAGATACCTTGCTGATGAATAATTATTGAGAGTTTTGTAACCACCATTCCATTAAGTGCACAAAGTCATTAAAAGGGAGGTTACAATTGCCACCAAGAATAAAGCTAATTAGGTGGCTTGTCTCCTTCATTGTAAATTCAGCAAAGAGGATGCCTCCTCAATATATATGTTGTGCCCAAATCAATAAAATGTTATCAAGAAACCAATTTTTCTTGTGGCAATCATTCCCAAGGCTTAACATTTCTTCTTCACCATAGAAGCAAGAGCGTAGCGCCCCCCAATTCTTTCTACTCCATTTTTTTCATTTCTTCTTTGTTTTAATTACCTTATTCTGGTTCTTTACTATTCATCCATCACATTTTCTTGTAATTTAAATTCTTGCAATTTACAATTCATTGTCAATTTTATCATTTCCATTATAATATTGTGAATTACAACTGAATTGCAAAAGGATTGACAAACCGTGCAAATTGGGTAGTCATCAGTTCACCACATGGTTAGGGTTAGGGTTAGGGTTAGGTACTAGTGTCACTAAGCTGTACTTAGATTTCCCAAGTTAGGGAATTGTATAACTTAGTTTGACTTGGTTCGCGACAACGTAAGTGTTAGGTTTAGTGGACTGGTTTCTCTTAGCTTGACTTGGTTCGCCATACGGTTAGGGTCGGGTTAGGGACTATTGTCAATAAGCTTTACTTAGATGGCTACATGGTTAGGGTTTGGGTTAGGAAATTGTATCACTTAGCTTGACTTGGTTGTCCACTTGGAAAGGATTAGGTTTAGGGACTAGTTTAAATTAGCTTGACTTGGTTGGTCATATGATTTGGGTTAGGGTTAGGGACTAATATCACTTAGCTTGACTTAGTTGGCCACATGGTTAGGGTTACGGTTAGAGAGTTTTATCACTTAGCTTGACTTGGTTGGCCACATGGTAAGGATTTGGTTTAGGGACTAGTTTAACTTTAGCTTGACCTGGTTCCCACATGGTTAGGGTTAGGGCTAGGGTTATGGACTGGTGTCACTAAGCTTTACATAGATTTCCACCTGGTTAGGGTTAGGGTTTGGGAATTGTATCACTTAGCTTGATTTGGTTCGCCACATGTTTAGGGCTTGGGTTAGGGACTTTTAACACTTAGCTTGACTTGGTTGGCCACATGGTAAGGATTACGTTTAAGGACTAGTTTAACTTAGCTTGACCTGGTTCGCCACATGAAAAGGGTTAGGGTTAGGGACTAGTGTCACTAAGCTTTTCTAAGATTTCCACATGGTTAGCGTTAGGGTTAGGGAATTGTATCTTAGCTTGACTTGGTTCGCCACATGGTAAGGGTTAGGTTTAGGGACTAGTTTCACTTAGCTTGACTTGGTTCACCATGCGGTTAGGGTCAGCGTTAGGGACTATTGCCACTAAGCTTTACTTAGACGGCCACATGGTTAGGGTCTGGGTTAGGAAATTGTATCACCTAGCTTGACTTGGTTCGCCTTGCGGTTAGGGTCAGCGTTAGGGACTATTACCACTAAGCTTTACTTAGATGGCCACATGGTTAGGGTTGGGGTTAGGAAATTGTATCACTTAGCTTGACTTAGTTGTCCACTTGGTAAGGATTAGGTTTACGGACTAGTTTAAATTAGCTTGACTTGGTTGGCCATATGTTTAGGGTTAGGGTTAGGGACGAGTATCACTTAGGTTGACTTAGTTGGTGATGACTACCTTTTTGCCAAAAAGCCTTGTTGTGATCTTTGGTTGAAATCAGTTTAGGACACAAGTATTGTTTTTAGCGCAAATGATAAGAAACAAAAGAAAATAGAAAGAGGAAAGGAATGGAAGCACCACAATTCCCTAAGGAATTGATAAGCAAGTCGAAGAACGCCACAAGAAGGTTACTTCTTGATAAGTTCATTTTGGCTCAATCGAGAACCCAACAAAGGCATAACTCTCACAAGTGTTTCACACTAGATTTTCTCCAAGCAAAATTCAGACCTTTCCCATTGACATTGGCGCATTATAAAGGAAATTACGTTGCAATTCAGCTGCCTTTTTCTCTTCCTTAACAGCCCACTAATTGGTAATTAATTGTGTAAAACAAAGTGTAACCAACAAGCCTTAAAGGAACAAGAATTGAACACAAAGTCATCAGCCCAATTAGTATACTAGGCGTGATGCATCAACCCCAAATGATGAACCTAGGCGTGATTTAGGTGCTTAGAGGAAGGAACGTAGCTGCTGAAAATTCCTTTAGGCAAAGCTTTAAAATTTGGCTTCAATGTGTCTTCAAAGTGTAATCGCTAAATTAAAGCGAGACAATGCATTGAATGTCTTCAATTCTGGTGTCTCCAAAGTGAAACCACCAAGCATTAAAGGTGAGACAATGCATTGATGCTCTTTAATTCTTTGTCTTGTGATATGATCATGGATGGCTTGAAATATTCGCATGACACAATAAAAGATTTCATTTTAAGTTATGTTTAGTTGGATTAAGTTGTAATAAAATGTGTGGGTGCGGAGTATTTATTTATTTAGGCTCCGACACTTAAGATTATTTTTCGTGTGTGTTTAATTCAAATGGAGCAAGGGCTGCTACATGTGGTATGTGCTGCCCAAGCCCAAAATGTTGAGTTATTTTTGTTTGTTTTTGGTTTGAATGAAGATTGGGCTGAAGCATGAGGAAGGAGTGCCATGGAGCTACAAAGGGGGTGCAAGAGCACTTATTTGGTGTAAGAAGAATCAGTTCGTGGATGCCTTTTAGATACCTTGCTGATGAATAATTATTGAGAGTTTTGTAACCACCATTCCATTAAGGGCAGACAAAGTCATTAAAAGGGAGGTTACAATTGCCACCAAGAATAAAGCTAATTAGGTGGCTTGTCTCCTTCATTGTAAATTCAGCAAAGAGGATGCCTCCCTCAATATATATGTTGTGCCAAAATCAATAAAATGTTATCAAGAAACCAATTTTTCTTGTGGCAATCATTCCCCAAGGCTTAACATTTCTTCTTCACCATAGAAGCAAGAGCGTGGCGCCCCCCATTTCTTTCTACTCCATTTTTTTCATTTCTTCTTTGTTTTAATTACCTTATTCTGGTTCTTTACTATTCATCCATCACATTTTCTTGTAATTTAAATTCTTGCAATTTACAATTCAATGTCAATTTTATCATTTCCATTATAATATTGTGAATTACAACTGAATTGCAAAAGGATTGACAAACCGTGCAAATTGGGTAGTCATCAGTTCACCACATGGTTAGGGTTAGGGTTAGGTACTAGTGTCACTAAGCTGTACTTAGATTTCCCCGGGGTTAGGGAATTGTATAACTTAGTTTGACTTGGTTCGCGACAACGTAAGTGTTAGGTTTAGGGACCTGGTTTCACTTAGCTTGACTTGGTTGGCCATTCGGTTAGGGTCAGGGTTAGGGACTATTGTCAATAAGCTTTACTTAGATGGCTACATGGTTAGGGTTTGGGTTAGGAAATTGTATCACTTAGCTTGACTTGGTTGTCCACTTGGAAAGGATTAGGTTTAGGGACTAGTTTAAATTAGCTTGACTTGGTTGGTCATATGATTTGGGTTAGGGTTAGGGACTAATATCACTTAGCTTGACTTAGTTGGCCACATGGTTAGGGTTACGGTTAGAGAGTTTTATCACTTAGCTTGACTTGGTTGGCCACATGGTAAGGATTTGGTTTAGGGACTAGTTTAACTTTAGCTTGACCTGGTTCTACATGGTTAGGGTTAGGGCTAGGGTTATGGGTGGTGTCACTAAGCTTTACATAGATTTCCACCTGGTTAGGGTTAGGGTTTGGGAATTGTATCACTTAGCTTGATTTGGTTCGCCACATGTTTAGGGCTTGGGTTAGGGACTTTTAACACTTAGCTTGACTTGGTTGGCCACATGTTAAGGATTAGGTTTAAGGACTAGTTTAACTTAGCTTGACCTGGTTCGCCACATGAAAAAGGGTTAAGTTAGGGACTAGTGTCACTAAGCTTTTCTAAGATGTCCACATGGTTAGCGTTAGGGTTAGGGAATTGTATCTTAGCTTGACTTGGTTCGCCACATGGTAAGGGTTAGGTTTAGGGACTAGTTTCACTTAGCTTGACTTGGTTCGCCATGCGGTTATGGTCAGCGTTAGGGACTATTGCCACTAAGCTTTACTTAGACAGCCACATGGTTAGGGTCTGGGTTAGGAAATTGTATCACCTAGCTTGACTTGGTTCGCCTTGCGGTTAGGGTCAGCGTTAGGGACTATTACCACTAAGCTTTACTTAGATGGCCACATGGTTAGGGTTGGGGTTAGGAAATTGTAACACTTAGCTTGACTTAGTTGTCCACTTGGTAAGGATTAGGTTTACGGACTAGTTTAAATTAGCTTGACTTGGTTGGCCATATGTTTAGGGTTAGGGTTAGGGACGAGTATCACTTAGGTTGACTTAGTTGGTGATGACTACCTTTTTGTCAAAAAGCCTTGTTGTGATCTTTGGTTGAAATCAGTTTAGGACACAAGTATTGTTTTTAAGCAAATGATAAGAAACAAAAGAAAATAGAAAGAGGAAAGGAATGGAAGCACCACAATTCCTAAGGAATTGATAAGCAAGTCGAAGAACGCCACAAGAAGGTTACTTCTTGATAAGTTCATTTTGGCTCAATCCAGAACCCAAATGCATAACTCTCCTGGCGTTTAACACTAGATTTTCTCCAAGCAAAATTCAGACCTTTCCCATTGACATTGGCGCATTATAAAGGAAATTACGTTGCAATTCAGCTGCCTTTTTCTCTTCCTTAACAGACCACTAATTGGTAATTAATTGTGTAAAACAAAGTGTAACCAACAAGCCTTAAAGGAACAAGAATTGAACACAAAGTCATCAGCCCAATTAGTATACTAGGCGTGATGCATCAACCCCAAATGATGAACCTAGGCGAGATTTAGGTGCCTAGAGGAAGGAACGTAGCTGCTGAAAATTCCTTTAGGCAAAGCTTTAAAATTTGGCTTCAATGTGTCTTCAAAGTGTAACTGCCAAATTAAAGGCGAGACAATGCATTGAATGTCTTCAATTCTGGTGTCTCCAAAGTGAAACCACCAAGCATTAAAGGTGAGACAATGCATTGATGCTCTTTAATTCTTTGTCTTGTGATATGATCATGGATGGCTTGAAATATTCGCATGACACAATAAAAGATTTCATTTTAAGTTATGTTTAGTAGGATTAAGTTGTAATAAAATCTGTGGGTGCAGAGTATTTATTTAATTAGGCTCCGACACTTAAGATTATTTTTCGTGTGTGTTTATTTCAAATGGAGCAAGGGCTGCCACATGTGGTATGTGCTGCCCAAGCCCAAAATGTTGAGTCATTTTTGTTTGTTTTTGGTTTGAATGAAGATTGGGCTGAAGCATGAGTAAGGGGTGCCATGGAGCTACAAAGGGGGTGCAAGAGCACTTATTTGGTGTAAGAAGAATCAGTTCGTGGATGCCTTTTAGATACCTTGCTGATGAATAATTATTGAGAGTTTTGTAACCATCATTCCATTAAGGGCAGACAAAGTCATTAAAAGGGAGGTTACAATTGCCACCAAGAATAAAGCTAATTAGGTGGCTTGTCTCCTTCATTGTAAATTCAGCAAAGAGGATGCCTCCCTCAATATATATGTTGTGCCCAAATCAATAAAATGTTATCAAGAAACCAATTTTTCTTGTGGCAATCATTCCCCAAGGCTTAACATTTCTTCTTCACCATAGAAGCAAGAGCGTGGCGCCCCCCATTTCTTTCTACTCCATTTTTTTCATTTCTTCTTTGTTTTAATTACCTTATTCTGGTTCTTTACTATTCATCCATCACATTTTCTTGTAATTTAAATTCTTGCAATTTACAATTCATTGTCAATTTTATCATTTCCATTATAATATTGTGAATTACAACTGAATTGCAAAGGATTGACAAACCGTGCAAGTTGGGTAGTCATCGGTTCTCCCCTTGGTTGGGGTTAGGGTTAGGTACTCGTGTCACTAAGCTGTACTTAGTTTTCCGCGGGGTTAGGGAATTGTATAACTTAGTTTGACTTGGTTTTGCGACAGCGTAAGTGTTAGGTTTAGGGACTGGTTTCACTTAGCTTGACTTGGTTAGCCATACGGTTAGGGTCAGGGTTAGGGACTATTGTCAATAAGCTTTACTTAGATGGCTACATGGTTAGGGTTTGGGTTAGGAAATTGTATCACTTAGCTTGACTTGGTTGTCCACTTGGAAAGGATTAGGTTTAGGGACTAGTTTAAATTAAGCTTGACTTGGTTGGTCATATGATTTGGGTTAGGGTTAGGGACTAATATCACTTAGCTTGACTTAGTTGGCCACATGGTTAGGGTTATGGTTAGAGAGTTTTATCACTTAGCTTGACTTGGTTGGCCACATGGTAAGGATTTGGTTTAGGGACTAGTTTAACTTTAGCTTGACCTGGTTCGGCACATGGTTAGGGTTAGGGCTAGGGTTATGGACTGGTGTCACTAAGCTTTACATAGATTTCCACCTGGTTAGGGTTAGGGTTTGGGAATTGTATCACTTAGCTTGATTTGGTTCGCCACATGTTTAGGGCTTGGGTTAGGGACTTTTAACACTTAGCTTGACTTGGTTGGCCACATGTAATGACAACCACTTTGATGTGGGTAGTCTTTTTGATAAATTCGGTCTTCGGTTGAAATTATATTCAGAACAGAATTGTTTTTAAATAAAATAAAAAGAAATGGATAAAGATGAGGGATGGAAGCACCACAATTCCCTAAGGAATTGATAAGCAAATCGAAGAACGCCACAAGAAGGTTACTTCTTGATAAGTTCAATTTTTGGATCAATCCAGAACCCAAGAGTGCATGACTCTCAAAATGTGATAAACACAAGTTTTTCTCAAAGCAAAATTCTGCTTTCATTCATAAAATTCATATTACATATATAGGACAGCAAAATCAGCTTCTCTCTCTCTCTTCTTAGACACATTAGTAATGTCAATTGAATGCCTACTTGATCATATTAATGGCTGCACTTCAATTGTCCATTAACTAGTGTATTAAAGTGTCAGTTACACTTCCTAACAACTCCTAAATGGAGCATTTCAATAGCCATCAGCTGCTGTCCTTTTTTTGTTAATTAATTTAAATAAAACTAATTCAGCTAACTTAAAATAAACTACAAAATAAAAACGAAAATAAGAAGTTCAATTGGGCCAATATGCAAAACCCAAGTAATGCAGCCCAATAGACTTATTACAATCTTTATTCAAAGCAAATAAACATAACTTAAAGAAGAATCCTTTTATTGTTGTTGCAATTTCTTGAGGGCTGCCAGGATCACATCATACCCTCCTTCTTCGAGGGAATTCGTCCTCGAATTTATTGACTTAAGAAATCCTCTTCATCCTCCGGGATCAAACATAATTCTTTTGAATCCATGGGGTTCTTCTCTTGGAACTATGAAGATATGTGCCTTGAAAAGGGAATCAGTACCACCATGCAAAAAATTAGCGTTAGTAGTAAAGCAAGCATCTTTAGATAAAAAGATATACTTAAGTTTCCCTGCCAATGATGCTCTCTCCACCTTAATTTCTATGATAAGGACACTCTGAATTTGAACATTTTCCTCACTTGCTTCCCCTTTGTTTTCAACATCAAAAAATATTTTCGTATCTTCAATTTCCTTTGGAGGTACTTCTTCATGAATTTGAAAAGCTGGCCTAGTGAGTAGTGGTGCACTTGGAATGATGTCTACTTGATGCCTCATTCTCATGTCTGGCAAAAAGCTGCAACGTACTTCCTTTGGAGACACATCACTAAATTCCTCTTGCAATTTAACTTCGTTTGATGCACTACATTGTTCCTTTGGAATTTCATCTTCAATCTCCTGCATAATAGAATCAACAGAACTTGGCAAAAGGTTAGGATAAAAACAAGTTTCCCAGATGACTTCCTCTGCAACTCTTTCTACTCTCTCACCCTCTTTTCTTTTCTCAACATTGATTTCACTTTGTTGTTTTTCTTTCTCTTCCACTATCTTCTTTTCTCTCAAATATTCTCTCTGTATGTTTTTCAACTCCTTATTAAACTCTTCACAAATTTTCTCAAAGGCACTGTTGATCTTTTCGTGCTCTTTTTTTCTACGTCGTTCCTTATCCTCCCTCTCCTTTTCTCTATGCCTTCTTTCTTTTTCTTTGCTTGCCTCCTTCTCTCTATCTAACCTCTCTTTTTCTCTTCTTGCTGCCTCCTTTTTTCTGTCTAACCTCTCACAATTTCTTTTCATCCACATACCAACCTGATATCCTTCCACAACAAATTCATTTCTAGAAGATCTCAACATGTTGCAAAGAATCAAGTTAGAGTAAATAATAAGGATAAATAAGAAAAGACTTCTCTACTTGCCAAATGTTTCACTCTCTCTCGCAAATGCTCTCTTTGAGTTCTTTAGAGGGTCAAATACAAACAAAACAAGCAAGCAACAAACTTGTGACAAAAACAGAATTTGAGAAGTGAGTTTGTCAAAGAAACAAAGGAACGCACAAAAGAGAATTGTCCAAAAAACAAGAAAGGGTCTGCACTTTTTTTCTTTTTTTTTAGTTTCGAATTTTTTTAAAAAAAGGGAAAAACTGAAATAGAATGAAGAAGAAGAAGTGAATAGAAACTGAAAAGATGAAAGGAAAAACAAATAGAAATTTCAACCTCAACCTGAGCTTTGGTACCACTTAATGACAACCACTTTGATGTGCGTAGTCTTTTTGATAAATTCGGTCTTCGGTTGAAATTATATTGAGCAATTGTTTTTAAATAAAATAAAAAGAAATGGATAAAGATGAGGGATGGAAGCACCACAATTCCCTAAGGAATTGATAAGCAAATCGAAGAACGCCACAAGAAGGTTACTTCTTGATAAGTTCAATTTTTGGATCAATCCAGAACCCAAGAGTGCATGACTCTCAAAATGTGATAAACACAAGTTTTTCTCAAAGCAAAATTCTGCTTTCATTCATAAAATTCATATTACATATATAGGACAGCAAAATCAGCTTCTCTCTCTCTTCTTAGACACATTAGTAATGTCAATTGAATGCCAACTTGATCATATTAATGACTGCACTTCAATTGTCCATTAACTAGTGTATTAAAGTGTCAGTTACACTTCCTAACAACTCCTAAATGGAGCATTTCAATAGCCATCAGCTGCTGTCCTTTTTTTGTTAATTAATTTAAATAAAACTAATTCAGCTAACTTAAAATAAACTACAAAATAAAAACGAAAATAAGAAGTTCAATTGGGCCAATATGCAAAACCCAAGTAATGCAGCCCAATAGACTTATTACAATCTTTATTCAAAGCAAATAAACATAACTTAAAGAAGAATCCTTTTATTGTTGTTGCAATTGCTTGAGGGCTGCCAGGATCACATCAACATGTTAAGGATTAGGTTTAAGGACTAGTTTAACTTAGCTTGACCTGGTTCGCCACATGAAAAGGGTTCGGGTTAGGGACTAGTGTCACTAAGCTTTTCTAAGATGTCCACATGGTTAGCGTTAGGGTTAGGGAATTGTATCTTAGCTTGACTTGGTTCGCCACATGGTAAGGGTTAGGTTTAGGGACTAGTTTCACTTAGCTTGACTTGGTTCGCCATGCGGTTATGGTCAGCGTTAGGGACTATTGCCACTAAGCTTTACTTAGACAGCCACATGGTTAGGGTGCAGGTTAGGAAATTGTATCACCTAGCTTGACTTGGTTCGCCTTGCGGTTAGGGTCAGCGTTAGGGACTATTACCACTAAGCTTTACTTAGATGGCCACATGGTTAGGGTTGGGGTTAGGAAATTGTAACACTTAGCTTGACTTAGTTGTCCACTTGGTAAGGATTAGGTTTAGGGACTAATTTAAATTAGCTTGACTTGGTTGGCCACATGTTTAGGGTTAGGGATAGGGACTAGTATCACATGGCTTGACTTAGTTGGTGATGACTACCTTTTTGTCAAAAAGCCTTGTTGTGATCTTTGGTTGAAATCAGTTTAGGACACAAGTATTGTTTTTAGCGCAAATGATAAGAAACAAAGAAAATAGAAAGAGGAAAGGAATGGAAGCACCACAATTCCCTAAGGAATTGATAAGCAAGTCGAAGAACGCCACAAGAAGGTTACTTCTTGATAAGTTCATTTGGCTCAATCCAACCCAATGCATAACTCTCACAAGCGTTTAACACTAGATTTTCTCCAAGCAAAATTCAGACCTTTCCCATTGACATTGGCGCATTATAAAGGAAATTACGTTGCAATTCAGCTGCCTTTTTCTCTTCCTTAACAGACCACTAATTGGTAATTAATTGTGTAAAACAAAGTGTAACCAACAAGCCTTAAAGGAACAAGAATTGAACACAAAGTCATCAGCCCAATTAGTATACTAGGCGTGATGCATCAACCCCAAATGATGAACCTAGGCGTGATTTAGGTGCCTAGAGGAAGGAACGTAGCTGCTGAAAATTCCTTTAGGCAAAGCTTTAAAATTTGGCTTCAATGTGTCTTCAAAGTGTAACTGCCAAATTAAAGGCGAGACAATGCATTGAATGTCTTCAATTCTGATGTCTCCAAAGTGAAACCACCAAGCATTAAAGGTGAGACAATGCATTGATGCTCTTTAATTCTTTGTCTTGTGATATGATCATGGATGGCTTGAAATATTCGCATGACACAATAAAAGATTTCATTTTAAGTTATGTTTAGTTGGATTAAGTTGTAATAAAATGTGTGGGTGCAGAGTATTTATTTAATTAGGCTCAGAGCACTTAAGATTATTTTAAGTGTGTGTTTATTTCAAATGGAGCAAGTGCTGCTACATGTGGTATGTCCTGCCCAAGCCCAAAATGTTGAGTCATTTTTGTTTGTTTTTGGTTTGAATGAAGATTGGGCTGAAGCATGAGGAAGGGTGCCATGGAGCTACAAAGGGGTGCAAGAGCACTTATTTGGTGTAAGAAGAATCAGTTCGTGGATGCCTTTTAGATACCTTGCTGATGAATAATTATTGAGAGTTTTGTAACCACCATTCCATTAAGAGCGCACAAAGTCATTAAAGGAGGTTACAATTGCCACCAAGAATAAAGCTAATTAGGTGGCTTGTCTCCTTCATTGTAAATTCAGCAAAGAGGATGCCTCCCTCAATATATATGTTGTGCCCAAATCAATAAAATGTTATCAAGAAACCAATTTTTCTTGTGGCAATCATTCCCAAGGCTTAACATTTCTTCTTCACCATAGAAGCAAGAGCGTGGCGCCCCCATTTCTTTCTACTCCATTTTTTCATTTCTTCTTTGTTTTAATTACCTTATTCTGGTTCTTTACTATTCATCCATCACATTTTCTTGTAATTTAAATTCTTGCAATTTACAATTCATTGTCAATTTTATCATTTCCATTATAATATTGTCAATTACAACTGAATTGCAAAAGGATTGACAAACCGTGCAAATTGGGTAGTCATCAGTTCACCACATGGTTAGGGTTAGGGTTAGGTACTAGTGTCACTAAGCTGTACTTAGATTTCCCCGGGGTTAGGGAATTGTATAACTTAGTTTGACTTGGTTCGCGACAACGTAAGTGTTAGGTTTAGGGACTGGTTTCACTTAGCTTGACTTGGTTCGCCATACGGTTAGTGGTCGGGGTTAGGGACTATTGTCAATAAGCTTTACTTAGATGGCTACATGGTTAGGGTTTGGGTTAGGAAATTGTATCACTTAGCTTGACTTGGTTGTCCACTTGGAAAGGATTAGGTTTAGGGACTAGTTTAAATTAGCTTGACTTGGTTGGTCATATGATTTGGGTTAGGGTTAGGGACTAATATCACTTAGCTTGACTTAGTTGGCCACATGGTTAGGGTTACGGTTAGAGAGTTTTATCACTTAGCTTGACTTGGTTGGGCACATGGTAAGGATTAGGTTTAGGGACTAGTTTAACTTTAGCTTGACCAGGTTCGGCACATGGTTAGGGTTAGGGCTAGGGTTATGGACTGGTGTCACTAAGCTTTACATAGATTTCCACCTGGTTAGGGTTAGGGTTTGGGAATTGTATCACTTAGCTTGATTTGGTTCGCCACATGTTTAGGGCTTGGGTTAGGGACTTTTAACACTTAGCTTGACTTGGTTGGCCACATGGTAAGGATTAGGTTTAAGGACTAGTTTAACATTGCTTGACCTGGTTCGCCACATGAAAAGGGTTAGGGTTAGGGACTAGTGTCACCAAGCTTTTCTAAGATTTCCACATGGTTAGCGTTAGGGTTAGGGAATTGTATCTTAGCTTGACTTGGTTCGCCACATGGTAAGGGTTAGGTTTAGGGACTAGTTTCACTTAGCTTGACTTGGTTCGCCATACGGTTAGGGTCAGCGTTAGGGACTATTGCCACTAAGCTTTACTTAGACGGCCACATGGTTAGGGTCTGGGTTAGGAAATTGTATCACCTAGCTTGACTTGGTTCGCCACTTGGAAAGGATTAGGTTTAGGGACTAGTTTAAATTAGCTTGACTTGGTTGGTCATATGATTTGGGTTAGGGTTAGGGACTAATATCACTTAGCTTGACTTAGTTGGCCACATGGTTAGGGTTACGGTTAGAGAGTTTTATCACTTAGCTTGACTTGGTTGGCCACATGGTAAGGATTTGGTTTAGGGACTAGTTTAACTTTAGCTTGACCTGGTTCGGCACATGGTTAGGGTTAGGGCTAGGGTTATGGGTGGTGTCACTAAGCTTTACATAGATTTCCACCTGGTTAGGGTTAGGGTTTGGGAATTATATCACTTAGCTTGATTTGGTTCGCCACATGGTTAGGGGTTGGGGTTGGGACTTTTTAACACTTAGCTTGACTTGGTTGGCCACATGGTAAGGATTAGGTTTAAGGACTAGTTTAACTTAGCTTGACCTGGTTCGCCACATGAAAAGGGTTAGGGTTAGGGACTAGTGTCACCAAGCTTTTCTAAGATTTCCACATGGTTAGCGTTAGGGTTAGGGAATTGTATCTTAGCTTGACTTGGTTCGCCACATGGTAAGGGTTAGGTT
Source organism: Calophaca sinica (assembly GCA_037113605.1). Classification (NCBI taxonomy): domain Eukaryota; kingdom Viridiplantae; phylum Streptophyta; class Magnoliopsida; order Fabales; family Fabaceae; genus Calophaca; species Calophaca sinica. The sequence continues at coordinate 84,220,123 of CM073731.1, forward strand.
TAGGGACTAGTTTCACTTAGCTTGACTTGGTTCGCCATGCGGTTAGGGTCGGCGTTAGGGACTATTGCCACTAAGCTTTACTTAGACTACCACATGGTTAGTGGTCCAGGTTAGGAAATTGTATCACCTAGCTTGACTTGGTTCGCCTTGCGGTTAGGGTCAGCGTTAGGGACTATTACCACTAAGCTTTACTTAGGTGGCCACATGGTTAGGGGGTTAGGAAATTGTATCACTTAGCTTGACTTAGTTGTCCACTTGGTTAGGATTAGGTTTACGGACTAGTTTAAATTAGCTTGACTTGTTTGGCCATATGTTTAGGGTTAGGGTTAGGGACGAGTATCACTTACGTTGACTTAGTTGGTGATGACTACCTTTTTGTCAAAAAGCCTTGTTGTGATCTTTGGTTGAAATCAGTTTAGGACACAAGTATTGTTTTTAGCGCAAATGATAAGAAACAAAAGAAAATAGAAAGAGGAAAGGAATGGAAGCACCACAATTCCCTAAGGAATTGATAAGCAAGTCGAAGAACGCCACAAGAAGGTTACTTCTTGATAAGTTCATTTTGGCTCAATCCGAACCCAACAAAGGCATAACTCTCACAAGCGTTTAACACTAGATTTTCTCCAAGTAAAATTCAGACCTTTCCCATTGACATTGGCGCATTATAAAGGAAATTACGTTGCAATTCAGCTGCCTTTTTCTCTTCCTTAACAGACCACTAATTGGTAATTAATTGTGTAAAACAAAGTGTAACCAACAAGCCTTAAAGGAACAAGAATTGAACACAAAGTCATCAGCCCAATTAGTATACTAGGCGTGATGCATCAACCCCAAATGATGAACCTAGGCGTGATTTAGGTGCCTAGAGGAAGGAACGTAGCTGCTGAAAATTCCTTTAGGCAAAGCTTTAAAATTTGGCTTCAATGTGTCTTCAAAGTGTAACTGCCAAATTAAAGGCGAGACAATGCATTGAATGTCTTCAATTCTGATGTCTCCAAAGTGAAACCACCAAGCATTAAAGGTGAGACAATGCATTGATGCTCTTTAATTCTTTGTCTTCTGATATGATCATGGATGGCTTGAAATATTCGCATGACACAATAAAAGATTTCATTTTAAGTTATGTTTAGTTGGATTAAGTTGTAATAAAATGTGTGGAGTGCAGAGTTTTTATTTAATTAGGCTCCGACACTTAAGATTATTTTTCGTGTGTGTTTATTTCAAATGGAGCAAGGGCTGCTACATGTGGTATGTGCTGCCCAAGCCCAAAATGTTGAGTCATTTTTGTTTGTTTTTGGTTTGAATGAAGATTGGGCTGAAGCATGAGGCAGGGGTGCCATGGAGCTACAAAGGGGGTGCAAGAGCACTTATTTGGTGTAAGAAGAATCAGTTCGTGGATGCCTTTTAGATACCTTGCTGATGAATAATTATTGAGAGTTTTGTAACCACCATTCCATTAAGGGCAGACAAAGTCATTAAAAGGGAGGTTACAATTGCCACCAAGAATAAAGCTAATTAGGTGGCTTGTCTCCTTCATTGTAAATTCAGCAAAGAGGATGCCTCCCTCAATATATATGTTGTGCCCAAATCAATAAAATATTATCAAGAAACCAATTTTTCTTGTGGCAATCATTCCCCAAGGCTTAACATTTCTTCTTCACCATAGAAGCAAGAGCGTGGCGCCCCCATTTCTTTCTACTCCATTTTTTCATTTCTTCTTTGTTTTAATTACCTTATTCTGGTTCTTTACTATTCATCCATCACATTTTCTTGTAATTTAAATTCTTGCAATTTACAATTCATTGTCAATTTTATCATTTCCATTATAATATTGTGAATTACAACTGAATTGCAAAAGGATTGACAAACCGTGCAAATTGGGTAGTCATCAGTTCACCACATGGTTAGGGTTAGGGTTAGGTACTAGTGTCACTAAGTCGTACTTAGATTTCCCGGGGTTAGGGAATTGTATAACTTAGTTTGACTTGGTTCATGACAACGTAAGTGTTAGGTTTAGGGACTGGTTTCACTTAGCTTGACTTGGTTAGCCATACGGTTAGGAGTAAGGGTTAGGGACTATTGTCAATAAGCTTTACTTAGATGGCTACATGGTTAGGGTTTGGGTTAGGAAATTGTATCACTTAGCTTGACTTGGTTGTCCACTTGGAAAGGATTAGGTTTAGGGACTAGTTTAAATTAGCTTGACTTGGTTGGTCATATGATTTGGGTTAGGGTTAGGGACTAATATCACTTAGCTTGACTTAGTTGGCCACATGGTTAGGGTTACGGTTAGAGAGTTTTATCACTTAGCTTGACTTGGTTGGCCACATGGTAAGGATTTGGTTTAGGGACTAGTTTAACTTTAGCTTGACCTGGTTCGGCACATGGTTAGGGTTAGGGCAAGGGTTATGGACTGGTGTCACTAAGCTTTACATAGATTTCCACCTGGTTAGGGTTAGGGTTTGGGAATTGTATCACTTAGCTTGATTTGGTTCGCCACATGTTGAGGGCTTGGGTTAGGGACTTTTAACACTTAGCTTGACTTGGTTGGCCACATGTTAAGGATTAGGTTTAAGGACTAGTTTAACTTAGCTTGACCTGGTTCGCCACATGAAAAGGGTTCGGGATAGGGACTAGTGTCACTAAGCTTTTCTAAGATGTCCACATGGTTAGCGTTAGGGTTAGGGAATTGTATCTTAGCTTGACTTGGTTCGCCACATGGTAAGGGTTAGGTTTAGGGACTAGTTTCACTTAGCTTGACTTGGTTCGCCATGCGGTTAGGGTCAGCGTTAGGGACTATTGCCACTAAGCTTTACTTAGACAGCCACATGGTTAGGGTATGGGTTAGGAAATTGTATCACCTAGCTTGACTTGGTTCGCCTTGCGGTTAGGGTCAGCGTTAGGGACTATTACCACTAAGCTTTACTTAGATGGCCACATGGTTAGGGTTGGGGTTAGGAAATTGTATCACTTAGCTTGACTTAGTTGTCCACTTGGTAAGGATTAGGTTTACGGACTAGTTTAAATTAGCTTGACTTGGTTGGCCATATGTTTAGGGTTAGGGTTAGGTACTAGTGTCACTAAGCTGTACTTAAATTTCCCCGGGGTTAGGGAATTGTATAACTTAGTTTGACTTGGTTCGCGACAACGTAAGTGTTAGGTTTAGGGACTGGTTTCACTTAGCTTGACTTGGTTCGCCATACGGTTAGGGTCAGGGTTAGGGACTATTGTCAATAAGCTTTACTTAGATGGCTACATGGTTAGGGTTTGGGTTAGGAAATTGTATCACTTAGCTTGACTTGGTTGTCCACTTGGAAAGGATTAGGTTTAGGGACTAGTTTAAATTAGCTTGACTTGGTTGGTCATATGATTTGGGTTAGGGTTAGGGACTAATATCACTTAGCTTGACTTAGTTGGCCACATGGTTAGGGTTACGGTTAGAGAGTTTTATCACTTAGCTTGACTTGGTTGGGCACATGGTAAGGATTAGGTTTAGGGACTAGTTTAACTTTAGCTTGACCAGGTTCGGCACATGGTTAGGGTTAGGGCTAGGGTTATGGACTGGTGTCACTAAGCTTTACATAGATTTCCACCTGGTTAGGGTTAGGGTTTGGGAATTGTATCACTTAGCTTGATTTGGTTCGCCACATGTTTAGGGCTTGGGTTAGGGACTTTTAACACTTAGCTTGACTTGGTTGGCCACATGGTAAGGATTAGGTTTAAGGACTAGTTTAACTTTGCTTGACCTAGTTCGCCACATGAAAAGGGTTAGGGTTAGGGACTAGTGTCACCAAGCTTTTCAAAGATTTCCACATGGTTAGCGTTAGGGTTAGGGAATTGTATCTTAGCTTGACTTGGTTTGCCACATGGTAAGGGTTAGGTTTAGGGACTAGTTTCACTTAGCTTGACTTGGTTCGCCATACGGTTAGGGTCAGCGTTAGGGACTATTGCCACTAAGCTTTACTTAGACGGCCACATGGTTAGGGTCTGGGTTAGGAAATTGTATCACCTAGCTTGACTTGGTTCGCCACTTGGAAAGGATTAGGTTTAGGGACTAGTTTAAATTAGCTTGACTTGGTTGGTCATATGATTTGGGTTAGGGTTAGGGACTAATATCACTTAGCTTGACTTAGTTGGCCACATGGTTAGGGTTACGGTTAGAGAGTTTTATCACTTAGCTTGACTTGGTTGGCCACATGGTAAGGATTTGGTTTAGGGACTAGTTTAACTTTAGCTTGACCTGGTTCGGCACATGGTTAGGGTTAGGGCTAGGGTTATGGACTGGTGTCACTAAGCTTTACATAGATTTCCACCTGGTTAGGGTTAGGGTTTGGGAATTATATCACTTAGCTTGATTTGGTTCGCCACATGTTTAGGGCTTGGGTTAGGGACTTTTAACACTTAGCTTGACTTGGTTGGCCACATGGTAAGGATTAGGTTTAAGGACTAGTTTAACTTTGCTTGACCTAGTTCGCCACATGAAAAGGGTTAGGGTTAGGGACTAGTGTCACCAAGCTTTTCAAAGATTTCCACATGGTTAGCGTTAGGGTTAGGGAATTGTATCTTAGCTTGACTTGGTTTGCCACATGGTAAGGGTTAGGTTTAGGGACTAGTTTCACTTAGCTTGACTTGGTTCGCCATACGGTTAGGGTCAGCGTTAGGGACTATTGCCACTAAGCTTTACTTAGACGGCCACATGGTTAGGGTCTGGGTTAGGAAATTGTATCACCTAGCTTGACTTGGTTCGCCACTTGGAAAGGATTAGGTTTAGGGACTAGTTTAAATTAGCTTGACTTGGTTGGTCATATGATTTGGGTTAGGGTTAGGGACTAATATCACTTAGCTTGACTTAGTTGGCCACATGGTTAGGGTTACGGTTAGAGAGTTTTATCACTTAGCTTGACTTGGTTGGCCACATGGTAAGGATTTGGTTTAGGGACTAGTTTAACTTTAGCTTGACCTGGTTCGGCACATGGTTAGGGTTAGGGCTAGGGTTATGGACTGGTGTCACTAAGCTTTACATAGATTTCCACCTGGTTAGGGTTAGGGTTTGGGAATTATATCACTTAGCTTGATTTGGTTCGCCACATGTTTAGGGCTTGGGTTAGGGACTTTTAACACTTAGCTTGACTTGGTTGGCCACATGGTAAGGATTAGGTTTAAGGACTAGTTTAACTTAGCTTGACCTGGTTCGCCACATGAAAAGGGTTAGGGTTAGGGACTAGTGTCACCAAGCTTTTCTAAGATTTCCACATGGTTAGCGTTAGGGTTAGGGAATTGTATCTTAGCTTGACTTGGTTCGCCACATGGTAAGGGTTAGGTTTAGGGACTAGTTTCACTTAGCTTGACTTGGTTCGCCATGCGGTTAGGGTCAGCGTTAGGAACTATTGCCACTAAGCTTTACTTAGACGGCCACATGGTTAGGGTCTGGGTTAGGAAATTGTATCACCTAGCTTGACTTGGTTCGCCTTGCGGTTAGGGTCAGCGTTAGGGACTATTACCACTAAGCTTTACTTAGATGGCCACATGGTTAGGGTTGGGGTTAGGAAATTGTATCACTTAGCTTGACTTAGTTGTCCACTTGGTAAGGATTAGGTTTACGGACTAGTTTAAATTAGCTTGACTTGGTTGGCCATATGTTTAGGGTTAGGGTTAGGGACGAGTATCACTTAGGTTGACTTAGTTGGTGATGACTACCTTTTTGTCAAAAAGCCTTGTTGTGATCTTTGGTTGAAATCAGTTTAGGACACAAGTATTGTTTTTAGCGCAAATGATAAGAAACAAAAGAAAATAGAAAGAGGAAAGGAATGGAAGCACCACAATTCCCTAAGGAATTGATAAGCAAGTCGAAGAACGCATACAAGAAGGTTACTTCTTGATAAGTTCATTTTGGCTCAATCAGAACCCAACAGTGCATAACTCTCACAAGCGTTTAACACTAGATTTTCTCCAAGCAAAATTCAGACCTTTCCCATTGACATTGGCGCATTATAAAGGAAATTACGTTGCAATTCAGCTGCCTTTTTCTCTTCCTTAACAGACCACTAATTGGTAATTAATTGTGTAAAACAAAGTGTAACCAACAAGCCTTAAAGGAACAAGAATTGAACACAAAGTCATCAGCCCAATTAGTATACTAGGCGTGATGCATCAACCCCAAATGATGAACCTAGGCGTGATTTAGGTGCCTAGAGGAAGGAACGTAGCTGCTGAAAATTCCTTTAGGCAAAGCTTTAAAATTTGGCTTCAATGTGTCTTCAAAGTGTAATCGCTAAATTAAAGGCGTGACAATGCATTGACTGTCTTCAATTCTGATGTCTCCAAAGTGAAACCACCAAGCATTAAAGGTGAGACAATGCATTGATGCTCTTTAATTCTTTGTCTTGTGATATGATCATGGATGGCTTGAAATATTCGCATGACACAATAAAAGATTTCATTTTAAGTTATGTTTAGGTGAATTAAGTTGTAATAAAATGTGTGGGTGCAGAGTATTTATTTAATTAGGCTCAGACACTTAAGATTATTTTTCGTGTGTGTTTATTTCAAATGGAGCAAGGGCTGCTACATGTGGTATGTGCTGCCCAAGCCCAAAATGTTGAGTCATTTTTGTTTGTTTTTGGTTTGAATGAAGATTGGGCTGAAGCATGAGGAAGGGGTGCCATGGAGCTACAAAGGGGGTGCAAGAGCACTTATTTGGTGTAAGAAGAATCAGTTCGTGGATGCCTTTTAGATACCTTGCTGATGAATAATTATTGAGAGTTTTGTAACCACCATTCCATTAAGAGCAGACAAAGTCATTAAAAGGGAGGTTACACTTGCCACCAAGAATAAAGCTAATTAGGTGGCCTGTCTCCTTCATTGTAAATTCAGCAAAGAGGATGCCTCCTCAATATATATGTTGTGCCCAAATCAATAAAATGTTATCAAGAAACCAATTTTTCTTGTGGCAATCATTCCCCAAGGCTTAACATTTCTTCTTCACCATAGAAGCAAGAGCGTGGCGCCCCATTTCTTTCTACTCCATTTTTTCATTTCTTCTTTGTTTTAATTACCTTATTCTGGTTCTTTACTATTCATCCATCACATTTTCTTGTAATTTAAATTCTTGCAATTTACAATTCATTGTCAATTTTATCATTTCCATTATAATATTGTGAATTACAACTGAATTGCAAAAGGATTGACAAACCGTGCAAATTGGGTAGTCATCAGTTCACCACATGGTTAGGGTTAGGGTTAGGTACTAGTGTCACTAAGCTGTACTTAGATTTCCTGAGTGTTAGGGAATTGAATAACTTAGTTTGACTTGGTTCGCGACAACGTAAGTGTTAGGTTTAGGGACTGGTTTCACTTAGCTTGACTTGGGTCGCCATACGGTTAGGGTCAAGGTTAGGAACTATTGTCAATAAGCTTTTCTTAGAAGTCTACATGGTTAGGGTTTGGGTTAGGAAATTGTATCACTTAGCTTGACTTGGTTGTCCACTTGGAAAGGATTAGGTTTAGGGACTAGTTTAAATTAGCTTGACTTGGTTGGTCATATGATTTGGGTTAGGGGTAGGGACTAATATCACTTAGGTTGACTTAGTTGGCCACATGGTTATGGTTATACTTAGATAGTTTTATCACTTAGCTTGACTTGGTTGGCCACATGGTAAGGATTTGGTTTAGGGACTAGTTTAACTTTAGCTTGACCTGGTTCGGCACATGGTTAGGGTTAGGGCTAGGGTTATGGACTGGTGTCACTAAGCTTTACATAGATTTCCACCTGGTTAGGGTTAGGGTTTGGGAATTGCATCACTTAGCTTGATTTGGTTCGCCACATGTTTAGGGCTTGGGTTAGGGACTTTTAACACTTAGCTTGACTTGGTTGGCCACATGTTAAGGATTAGGTTTAAGGACTAGTTTAACTTAGCTTGACCTGGTTCGCCACATGAAAAGGGTTCGGGTTAGGGACTAGTGTCACTAAGCTTTTCTAAGATGTCCACATGGTTAGCGTTAGGGTTAGGGAATTGTATCTTAGCTTGACTTGGTTCGCCACATGGTAAGGGTTAGGTTTAGGGACTAGTTTCACTTAGCTTGACTTGGTTCGCCATGCGGTTATGGTCAGCGTTAGGGACTATTGCCACTAAGCTTTTCTTAGACAGCCACATGGTTAGGGTCTGGGTTAGGAAATTGTATCACCTAGCTTGACTTGGTTCGCCTTGCGGTTAGGGTCAGCGTTAGGGACTATTACCACTAAGCTTTACTTAGATGGCCACATGGTTAGGGTTGGGGTTAGGAAATTGTATCACTTAGCTTGACTTAGTTGTCCACTTGGTAAGGATTAGGTTTACGGACTAGTTTAAATTAAGCTTGACTTGGTTGGCCATATGTTTAGGGTTAGGGTTAGGGACGAGTATCACTTAGGTTGACTTAGTTGGTGATGACTACCTTTTTGTCAAAAAGCCTTGTTGTGATCTTTGGTTGAAATCAGTTTAGGACACAAGTATTGTTTTTAGCGCAAATGATAAGAAACAAAAGAAAATAGAAAGAGGAAAGGAATGGAAGCACCACAATTCCCTAAGGAATTGATAAGCAAGTCGAAGAACGCCACAAGAAGGTTACTTCTTGATAAGTTCATTTTGGCTCAATCCAGAACCCAACAAAGGCATAACTCTCACAAGCGTTTAACACTAGATTTTCTCAAGCAAAATTCAGACCTTTCCCATTGACATTGGCGCATTATAAAGGAAATTACGTTGCAATTCAGCTGCCTTTTTCTCTTCCTTAACAGACCACTAATTGGTAATTAATTGTGTAAAACAAAGTGTAACCAACAAGCCTTAAAGGAACAAGAATTGAACACAAAGTCATCAGCCCAATTAGTATACTAGGCGTGATGTATCAACCCCAAATGATGAACCTAGGCGTGATTTAGGTGCCTAGAGGAAGGAACGTAGCTGCTGAAAATTCCTTTAGGCAAAGCTTTAAAATTTGGCTTCAATGTGTCTTCAAAGTGTAACTGCCAAATTAAAGGCGAGACAATGCATTGAATGTCTTCAATTCTGATGTCTCCAAAGTGAAACCACCAAGCATTAAAGGTGAGACCATGCATTGATGCTCTTTAATTCTTTGTCTTGTGATATGATCATGGATGGCTTGAAATATTCGCATGACACAATAAAAGATTTCATTTTAAGTTATGTTTAGTTGGATTAAGTTGTAATAAAATGTGTGGAGTGCAGAGTATTTATTTAATTAGGCTCCGACACTTAAGATTATTTTTCGTGTGTGTTTATTTCAAATGGAGCAAGGGCTGCTACATGTGGTATGTGCTGCCCAAGCCCAAAATGTTGAGTCATTTTTGTTTGTTTTTGGTTTGAATGAAGATTGGGCTGAAGCATGAGGAAGGGGTGCCATGGAGCTACAAAGGGGGTGCAAGAGCACTTATTTGGTGTAAGAAGAATCAGTTCGTGGATGCCTTTTAGATACCTTGCTGATGAATAATTATTGAGAGTTTTGTAACCACCATTCCATTAAGGGCGACAAAGTCATTAAAAGGGAGGTTACAATTGCCACCAAGAATAAAGCTAATTAGGTGGCTTGTCTCCTTCATTGTAAATTCAGCAAAGAGGATGCCTCCTCAATATATATGTTGTGCCCAAATCAATAAAATGTTATCAAGAAACCAATTTTTCTTGTGGCAATCATTCCCCAAGGCTTAACATTTCTTCTTCACCATAGAAGCAAGAGCGTGGCGCCCCCCATTTCTTTCTACTCCATTTTTTTCATTTCTTCTTTGTTTTAATTACCTTATTCTGGTTCTTTACTATTCATCCATCACATTTTCTTGTAATTTAAATTCTTGCAATTTACAATTCATTGTCAATTTTATCATTTCCATTATAATATTGTGAATTACAACTGAATTGCAAAAGGATTGACAAACCGTGCAAATTGGGTAGTCATCAGTTCACCACATGGTTAGGGTTAGGGTTAGGTACTAGTGTCACTAAGCTGTACTTAGATTTCCCCGGGGTTAGGGAATTGTATAACTTAGTTTGACTTGGTTCGCGACAACGTAAGTGTTAGGTTTAGGGACTGGTTTCACTTAGCTTGACTTGGTTCGCCATACGGTTAGGGTCGTGGTTAGGGACTATTGTCAATAAGCTTTACTTAGATGGCTACATGGTTAGGGTTTGGGTTAGGAAATTGTATCACTTAGCTTGACTTGGTTGTCCACTTGGAAAGGATTAGGTTTAGGGACTAGTTTAAATTAGCTTGACTTGGTTGGTCATATGATTTGGGTTAGGGTTAGGGACTAATATCACTTAGCTTGACTTAGTTGGCCACATGGTTAGGGTTACAGTTAGAGAGTTTTATCACTTAGCTTGACTTGGTTGGCCACATGGTAAGGATTTGGTTTAGGGACTAGTTTAACTTTAGCTTGACCTGGTTCGGCACATGGTTAGGGTTAGGGCTAGGGTTATGGACTGGTGTCACTAAGCTTTACATAGATTTCCACCTGGTTAGGGTTAGGGTTTGGGAATTGCATCACTTAGCTTGATTTGGTTCGCCACATGTTTAGGGCTTGGGTTAGGGACTTTTAACACTTAGCTTGACTTGGTTGGCCACATGTTAAGGATTAGGTTTAAGGACTAGTTTAACTTAGCTTGACCTGGTTCGCCACATGAAAAGGGTTCGGGTTAGGGACTAGTGTCACTAAGCTTTTCTAAGATGTCCACATGGTTAGCGTTAGGGTTAGGGAATTGTATCTTAGCTTGACTTGGTTCGCCACATGGTAAGGGTTAGGTTTAGGGACTAGTTTCACTTAGCTTGACTTGGTTCGCCATGCGGTTAGGGTCAGCGTTAGGGACTATTGCCACTAAGCTTTACTTAGACAGCCACATGGTTAGGGTATGGGTTAGGAAATTGTATCACCTAGCTTGACTTGGTTCGCCTTGCGGTTAGGGTCAGCGTTAGGGACTATTACCACTAAGCTTTACTTAGATGGCCACATGGTTAGGGTTGGGGTTAGGAAATTGTATCACTTAGCTTGACTTAGTTGTCCACTTGGTAAGGATTAGGTTTACGGACTAGTTTAAATTAGCTTGACTTGGTTGGCCATATGTTTAGGGTTAGGGTTAGGGACGAGTATCACTTAGGTTGACTTAGTTGGTGATGACTACCTTTTTGTCAAAAAGCCTTGTTGTGATCTTTGGTTGAAATCAGTTTAGGACACAAGTATTGTTTTTAGCGCAAATGATAAGAAACAAAAGAAAATAGAAAGAGGAAAGGAATGGAAGCACCACAATTCCCAAAGGAATTGATAAGCAAGTCGAAGAACGCCACAAGAAGGTTACTTCTTGATAAGTTCATTTTGGCTCAATCCAGAACCCAACAGTGCATAACTCTCACAAGCGTTTAACACTAGATTTTCTCCAAGCAAAATTCAGACCTTTCCCATTGACATTGGCGCATTATAAAGGAAATTACGTTGCAATTCAGCTGCCTTTTTCTCTTCCTTTACAGGACCACTAATTGGTAATTAATTGTGTAAAACAAAGTGTAACCAACAAGCCTTAAAGGAACAAGAATTGAACACAAAGTCATCAGCCCAATTAGTATACTAGGCGTGATGCATCAACCCCAAATGATGAACCTAGGCGTGATTTAGGTGCCTAGAGGAAGGAACGTAGCTGCTGAAAATTCCTTTAGGCAAAGCTTTAAAATTTGGCTTCAATGTGTCTTCAAAGTGTAATCGCCAAATTAAAGGCGAGACAATGCATTGAATGTCTTCAATTCTGATGTCTCCAAAGTGAAACCACCAAGCATTAAAGGTGAGACAATGCATTGATGCTCTTTAATTCTTTGTCTTGTGATATGATCATGGATGGCTTGAAATATTCGCATGACACAATAAAAGATTTCATTTTAAGTTATGTTTAGTTGGATTAAGTTGTAATAAAATGTGTGGAGTGCAGAGTATTTATTTAATTAGGCTCCGACACTTAAGATTATTTTTCGTGTGTGTTTATTTCAAATGGAGCAAGGGCTGCTACATGTGGTATGTGCTGCCCAAGCCCAAAATGTTGAGTCATTTTTGTTTGTTTTTGGTTTGAATGAAGATTGGGCTGAAGCATGAGGAAGGGATGCCATGGAGCTACAAAGGGGGTGCAAGAGCACTTATTTGGTGTAAGAAGAATCAGTTCGTGGATGCCTTTTAGATACCTTGCTGATGAATAATTATTGAGAGTTTTGTAACCACCATTCCATTAAGGGCAGACAAAGTCATTAAAAGGGAGGTTACAATTGCCACCAAGAATAAAGCTAATTAGGTGGCTTGTCTCCTTCATTGTAAATTCAGCAAAGAGGATGCCTCCTCAATATATATGTTGTGCCCAAATCAATAAAATGTTATCAAGAAACCAATTTTTCTTGTGGCAATCATTCCCAAGGCTTAACATTTCTTCTTCACCATAGAAGCAAGAGCGTGGCGCCCCCATTTCTTTCTACTCCATTTTTTCATTTCTTCTTTGTTTTAATTAACTTATTCTGGTTCTTTACTATTCATCCATCACATTTTCTTGTAATTTAAATTCTTGCAATTTACAATTCATTGTCAATTTTATCATTTCCATTATAATATTGTGAATTACAACTGAATTGCAAAAGGATTGACAAACCGTGCAAATTGGGTAGTCATCAGTTCACCACATGGTTAGGGTTAGGGTTAGGTACTAGTGTCACTAAGCTGTACTTAGATTTCCCCGGGGTTAGGGAATTGTATAACTTAGTTTGACTTGGTTCGCGACAACGTAAGTGTTAGGTTTAGGGACTGGTTTCACTTAGCTTGACTTGGTTCGCCATACGGTTAGGGTCAGGGTTAGGGACTATTGTCAATAAGCTTTACTTAGATGGCTACATGGTTAGGGTTTGGGTTAGGAAATTGTATCACTTAGCTTGACTTGGTTGTCCACTTGGAAAGGATTAGGTTTAGGGACTAGTTTAAATTAGCTTGACTTGGTTGGTCATATGATTTGGGTTAGGGTTAGGGACTAATATCACTTAGCTTGACTTAGTTGGCCACATGGTTAGGGTTACGGTTAGAGAGTTTTATCACTTAGCTTGACTTGGTTGGCCACATGGTAAGGATTAGGTTTAGGGACTAGTTTAACTTTAGCTTGACCAGGTTCGGCACATGGTTAGGGTTAGGGCTAGGGTTATGGACTGGTGTCACTAAGCTTTACATAGATTTCCACCTGGTTAGGGTTAGGGTTTGGGAATTGTATCACTTAGCTTGATTTGGTTCGCCACATGTTTAGGGCTTGGGTTAGGGACTTTTAACACTTAGCTTGACTTGGTTGGCCACATGTTAAGGATTAGGTTTAAGGACTAGTTTAACTTAGCTTGACCTGGTTCGCCACATGAAAAGGGTTCGGGTTAGGGACTAGTGTCACTAAGCTTTTCTAAGATGTCCACATGGTTAGCGTTAGGGTTAGGGAATTGTATCTTAGCTTGACTTGGTTCGCCACATGGTAAGGGTTAGGTTTAGGGACTAGTTTCACTTAGCTTGACTTGGTTCGCCATGCGGTTAGGGTCAGCGTTAGGGACTATTGCCACTAAGCTTTACTTAGACAGCCACATGGTTAGGGTATGGGTTAGGAAATTGTATCACCTAGCTTGACTTGGTTAGCCTTTAAGTGTTAGGGTCAGCGTTAGGGACTATTACCACTAAGCTTTACTTAGATGGCCACATGGTTAGGGTTGGGGTTAGGAAATTGTATCACTTAGCTTGACTTAGTTGTCCACTTTGTAAGGATTAGGTTTACAGACTAGTTTAAATTAGCTTGACTTGGCTGGCCATATGTTTAGGGTTAGGGTTAGGGACGAGTATCACTTAGGTTGACTTAGTTGGTGATGACTAGCTTTTTGTCAAAAAGCCTTGTTGTGATCTTTGGTTGAAATCAGTTTAGGACACAAGTATTGTTTTTAGCGCAAATGATAAGAAACAAAAGAAAATAGAAAGAGGAAAGGAATGGAAGCACCACAATTCCCTAAGGAATTGATAAGCAAATCGAAGAACGCCACAAGATGGTTACTTCTTGATAAGTTCATTTTGGCTCAATCCAGAACCCAACAGTGCATAACTCTCACAAGTGTTTAACACTAGATTTCTCCAAGCAAAATTCTGACCTTTCTCATTGACATTGGCGCATTATAAAGGAAATTACGTTGCAATTCAGCTGCCTTTTTCTCTACCTTAACAGCCCACTAATTGGTAATTGATTGTGTAAAACAAAGTGTAACCAACAAGCCTTAAAGGAACAAGAATTGAACACAAAGTCATAAGCCCAATTAGTATACTAGGCGTGATGCATCAACCCCAAATGATGAACCTAGGCGTGATTTAGGTGCTTAGAGGAAGGAACGTAGCTGCTGAAAATTCCTTTAGGCAAAGCTTTAAAAGTTGGCTTCAATGTGTCTTCAAAGTGTAACTGCCAAATTAAAGGCGAGACAATGCATTGAATGTCTTCAATTCTGATGTCTCCAAAGTGAAACCACCAAGCATTAATGGTGAGACAATGCATTGATGCTCTTTAATTCTATGTCTTGTGATATGATCGTGGATGGCTTGAAATATTCGCATGACACAATAAAAGATTTCATTTTAAGTTATGTTTAGTTGGATTAAGTTGTAATAAAATGTGTGGGTGCAGAGTATTTATTTAATTAGGCTCCGACACTTAAGATTATTTTTCGTGTGTGTTTATTTCAAATGGAGCAAGGGCTGCTACATGTGGTATGTGCTGCCCATGCCCAAAATGTTGAGTTATTTTTGTTTGTTTTTTGTTTGAATGAAGATTGGGCTGAAGCATGAGGAAGGGGTGCCATGGAGCTACAAAGGGGGTGCAAGAGCACTTATTTGGTGTAAGAAGAATTAGTTCTTGGATGCCTTTTAGATACCTTGCTGATGAATAATTATTGAGAGTTTTGTAACCACCATTCCATTAAGGGCAGACAAAGTCATTAAAAGGGAGGTTACAATTGCCACCAAGAATATAGCTAATTAGGTGGCTCCCTCAATATATATGTTGTGCCCAAATCAATAAAATGTTATCAAGAAACCAATTTTTCTTGTGGCAATCATTCCACAAGGCATAACATTTCTTCTTCACCATAGAAGCAAGAGCGTGGCGCCCCCCATTTCTTTCTACTCAATTTTTATCATTTCTTCTTTGTTTTAATTACCTTATTCTTGTTCTTTACTATGCATCCATCACATTTTCTTGTAATTTAAATTCTTGCAATTTACAATTCATTGTCAATTTTGTCATTTCCATTATAATATTGTGAATTACAACTGAATTGCAAAAGGATTGACAAACCGTGCAAATTGGGTAGTCATCAGTTCACCACATGGCTAGGGTTAGGGTTAGGTACTAGTGTCACTAAGCTGTACTTAGATTTCCCCAGGGTTAGGGAATTGTATAACTTAGTTTGACTTAGTTCGCGACAACGTAAGTGTTAGGTTTAGGGACTAGTTTCACTTAGCTTGACTTGGTTCGCCATACGGTTAGTGTCAGGGTTAGGGACTATTGTGAATAAGCATTACTTAGATGGCTACATGGTTCGAGTTTGGGTTATGAAATTGTATCACTTAGCTTGACTTGGTTGTCCACTTGGAAAGGATTAGGTTTAGGGACTAGTTTAAATTAGCTTGACTTGGTTGGTCATATGATTTGGGCTGGGGTTAGGGACTAATATCACTTAGCTTGACTTAGTTGGCCACATGGTTAGGGTTACGGTTAGAGAGTTTTATCACTTAGCTTGACTTGGTTGGCCACATGGTAAGGATTTGGTTTAGGGACTAGTTTAACTTAGCTTGACCTGGTTCGGCACATGGTTAGGGTTAGGGCTAGGGTTATGGACTGGTGTCACTAAGCTTTACATAGATTTCCACCTGGTTAGGGTTAGGGTTTGGGAATTGTATCACTTAGCTTGATTTGGTTCGCCACATGTTTAGGGCTTGGGTTAGGGACTTTTAACACTTAGCTTGACTTGGTTGGCCACATGGTAAGGATTAGGTTTAAGGACTAGTTTAACTTAGCTTGACCTGGTTTGCCACATGGAAAGGGTTAGGGTTAGGGACTAGTGTCACTAAGCTTTTCAAAGATTTCCACATGGTTAGCGTTAGGGTTAGGGAATTGTATCTTAGCTTGACTTGGTTCGCCACATGGTAAGGGTTAGGTTTAGGGACTAGTTTCACTTAGCTTGACTTGGTTCGCCATGCGGTTAGGGTCAGCGTTAGGGACTATTGCCACTAAGCTATACTTAGATGGCCACAAGGTTAGGGTCTGGGTTAGGAAATTGTATCACCTAACTTGACTTGGTTCGCCTTGCGGTTAGGGTCAGCGTTAGGGACTATTACCACTAAGCTTTACTTAGATGGCCACATGGTTAGGGTTGGGGTTAGGAAATTGTATCACTTAGCTTGACTTAGTTGTCCCCTTGGTAAGGATTAGGTTTACGGACTAGTTTAAATTAGCTTGACTTGGTTGGCCATATGTTTAGGGTTAGGGTTAGGGACGAGTATCACTTAGGTTGACTTAGTTGGTGATGACTACCTTTTTGTCAAAAAGGCTTGTTGTGATTTTTGGTTGAAATCAGTTTAGGACACAAGTATTGTTTTTAGCGCAAGTGATAAGAAACAAAAGAAAATAGAAAGAGGAAAGGAATGGAAGCACCACAATTCCCTAAGGAATTGATAAGCAATTCGAAGAACGCTACAAGAAGGTTGCTATTTGATAAGTTCATTTTGGCTCAATCCAGAACCCAACAGTGCATAACTCTCACAAGTGTTTAACACTAGATTTTCTCCAAGCAAAATTCTGACCTTTCTCATTGACATTAGCGCATTATAAAGGAAATTATGTTGCAATTCAGCTGCCTTTTTCTCTTCCTTAACAGCCCTCTAATTGGTAATTAATTGTGCAAAACAAAGTGTAACCAACAAGCCTTAAAGGAACAAGAATTGAACACAAAGTCATCAGGCCAATTAGTATACTAGGCGTGATGCATCAACCCCAAATGATGAACCTAGGCGTGATTTAGGTGCTTAGAGGAAGGAACGTAGCTGATGTTCCTTTTGGCAAAGCTTTAAAATTTGGCTTCAAAGTGTAACTGCCAAATTAAAGGCGAGACATGCATTGAATGTCTTCAATTTTGATGTCTCCAAAGTGAAACCACCAAGCATTAAAGGTGAGACAATGCGTTGATGCTCTTTAAGTCTTTGTCTTGTGATATGATCAAGGATGGCTTGAAATATTCGCATGACACAATAAAAGATTTCATTTTAAGTTATGTTTAGTTGGATTAAGTTGTAATAAAATGTGTGGGTGCAGAATATTTATTTAATTACGCTCCGACACTTAAGATTATTTTTCGTGTGTGTTTATTTCAAATGGAGCAAGTGCTACTACATGTGGTATGTGCTGCCCAAGCCCAAAATGTTGAGTTATTTTTGTTTGTTTATTGTTTGAATGAAGATTGGGCTGAAGCATGAGGAAGGGGTGCCATGGAGCTACAAAGGGGGTGCAAGAGCAGTTATTTGGTGTATGAAGAATCAGTTCTTGGATGCCTTTTAGATACCTTGCTGATGAATAATTATTGAGAGTTTTGTAACCACCATTCCATTAAGGGTAGACAAAGTCATTAAAAGGGAGGTTACAATTGCCACCAAGAATAAAGCTAATTAGGTGGCTTGTCTCCTTCATTGTAAATTCAGCAAAGAGGATGCCTACCTCAATATATATGTTGTGCCCAAATCAATAAAATGTTATCAAGAAACCAATTTTTCTTGTGGCAATCATTCCCCAAGGCTTAACATTTCTTCTTCACCATAGAAACAAGAGCGTGGTTCCCCCCGTTTCTTTCTACTCCATTTTTATCATTTCTTCTTTGTTTTAATTACCTTATTCTGGTTCTTTACTATTCATCCATCACATTTTCTTGTAATTTAAATTCTTGCAATTTACAATTCATTGTCAATTTTATCATTTCCATTATAGTATTGTGAATTACAACTGAATTGCAAAAGGATTGACAAACCGTGCAAATTGGGTAGTCATCAGTTCACCACATGGTTAGGGTTAGGGTTAGGTACTAGTGTCACTAAGCTGTACTTAGATTTCCCCAGGGTTAGGGAATTGTATAACTTAGTTTGACTTGGTTCGCGACAACGTAAGTGTTAGGTTTAGGGAATAGTTTCACTTAGCTTGACTTGGTTCGCCATACTGTTAGGGTCAGGGTTAGGGACTATTGTCAATAAGCTTTACTTAGATGGCTACATGGTTAGGGTTTGGGTTAGGAAATTGTATCACTTAGCTTGACTTGGTTGTCCACTTGGAAAGGATTAGGTTTAGGGACTAGTTTAAATTAGCTTGACTTGGTTGGTCATATGATTTGGGTTAGGGTTGGGGACTAATATCACTTAGCTTGACTTAGTTAGCCACATGGTTAGGGTTACGGTTAGAGAGTTTTATCACTTAGCTTGACTTGGTTGGCCACATGGTAAGGATTTGGTTTAGGGACTAGTTTAACTTAGCTTGACCTGGTTCGACACATGGTTAGGGTTAGGGCTAGGGTTATGGCCGGTGTCACTAAGCTTTACATAGATTTCCACCTGGTTAGGGTTAGGGTTTGGGAATTGTATCACTTAGCTTGATTTGCTTCGCCACAGGTTTAGGGTTTCGGTTAGGGACTTTTAACACTTAGCTTGACTTGGTTGGCCACAAGGTAAGGATTAGGTTTAAGGACTAGTTTAACTTAGCTTGACCAGGTTCGCCACATGGTAAGGGTTAGGGTTATGGACTAGTGTCACTAAGCTTTTCTTAGATTTCCATATGGTTAGGGTTAGGGTTAGGGAATTGTATCTTAGCTTGACTTGGTTCGCCAAATGGTAAGGGTTAGGTTTAGGGACTAGTTTCACTTAGCTTGACTTGGTTCGCCATGCGGTTAGGGTCAGCGTTATTGCCACTAAGCTTTACTTAGATGGCCACATGGTTAGGGTCTGGGTTAGGAAATTGTATCACCTAGCTTGACTTAGTTGTCCACTTGGTAAGGATTAGGTTTACGGTCTAGTTTAAATTAGCTTGACTTGGTTGGCCATATGTTTAGGGTTAGGGTTAGGGACGAGTATCACTTAGCATGACTTAGTTGGTGATGACTACCTTTTTGTCAAAAAGCCTTGTGATCTTTGGTTGAAATCAGTTTAGGACACAAGTATTGTTTTCAGTGCAAATGATAAGAAACAACAGAAAATGGAAAGAGGAAAGGAATGGAAGCACCACAATTCCCTAAGGAATTGATAAGCAAGTTGAAGAACGCCACAAGAAGGTTACTTCTTGATAAGTTCATTTTGGCTCAATCCAGAACCCAAGATTGCATAACTCTCACAAGTGTTTAACACTAGTTTTTCTCCAAGCATAATTCTGACCTTTCTCAATGACATTGGCGCATTATAAAGGAAATTACATTGTAATTCAGCTGCCTTTTTCTCTTCCTAAACAGCCCACTAATTGGTAATTAGTTGTGTAAAACAAAGTGTAACCAACAAGCCTTAAAGGAACTAGAATAGAACACAAAGTCATCAGCCCAATTAGTATACTAGGCATGATGCATCAACCCCAAATGATGAACCTAGGCGTGATTTAGGTGCATAGCTGCTGGAAATTCCTTTAGACAAAGCTTTAAAATTTAGCTTCAATGTGTCTTCAAAGTGTAACTGCCAAGGTAAAGGCGAGACAATGCATTGAATGCCTTCAATTCTGATGTCTCCAAAGTGAAACCACCAAGCATTAAAGGTGAGACAATGCACTGATGCTCTTTAATTCTTTGTCTTGTGATATGATCATGGATGGCTTGAAGAATTTGCATGACACAATAATAGATTTCATTTTAAGTTATGTTAAGTTGGATTAAGTTGTAATAAAATGTGTGGCTGCAGAATATTTATTTAATCAGGCTCCAACACTTAAGATTATTTTTCATGTGTGTTTATTTCAAATGGAGCAAGGGCTACTACATGTGGTATGTGCTGCCCAAGCGCAAAATGTTGAGTTATTTTTGTTTGTTTTTGGTTTGAATGAAGATTGGATTGAAGCGTGAGTAAGGGGTGCCATGGAGCCACAAAGGGAGTGCAAGAGCACTTATTTGGTGTTAGAAGAATCAGCTCTTGGATGCCTTTTAGATACCTTGCTGAAGAATAATTATTGAGAGTTTTGTAACCGTCATTCCATTAAGAGTAGACAAAGTCATTAAAAGGGAGGTTACAATTGCCACCAAGAATAAAGCTAATTATGTAGCTTGTCTCCTTCATTGTAAATTCAGCAAAGAGGATTCCTCCCTCTATATATATGTTGTTCCCAAATCAATAAAATGTTATCAAGAAACCAATTTTTCTTGTGGCAATCATTCCCCAAGGCTTAACATTTCTTCTTCTCCATAGAAGCAAGAGTGTGGCGCCCCCCCCCCCCATTTCTTTCTACTCCTTTTTTATCATTTCTTCTTTGTTTTAATTACCTTACTCTGGTTCTTTACTATTCATCCATTACATTTTCTTGTCATTTAAATTCTTGCAATTTACAATTCATTGTTAGTTTTATCATTTCCGTTATAATATTGTAGTTTTATCATTGCAATTTCATCTCTAGTTCTTCACACCTTTTGTTACCTATTTCTTCTTCTCCTCACCCTCATCTATTTCATCACCAAGCAAGGTTAAGAGAAGCATTTTCTCCCCCACAAACAGCCCCTTGGCCACGAGCAACTCGGGGAGGAGAGGTGGTGATTCTTTTTTTTTCTTCTTCATTTTCATGGTTGTTTTGGTGTTGGTTTTGTGCTTGATTGTGATCAAGAGGAGATGAGCACTTCAATCCCATTTCTTGGAACCCTAGGCGTGACCTAAGGGAGAAAAAGAGGAAAAATATGTGATCCTTGGTGAATCAGGCAATTAGATGGTTAATTGGGTCTAATTGATGTTGTTGTTGTTGTTGTATGTGCTTATAGTTTTGGAATTAGATGTTGTTTGGGTACCATTGTGATGGAAACCTATTCTTGAAAAAGGGGAGTAGTGGGATTAATTGATGAAGCATGTAATGAATTGTTGTTCTTACCCTATTTAATGTTGGTGTTGTTGTATTGGGTAATAGTTTGCAACTAAGGCATTCTTGGACATTGTTTTAATGGAAAACTATTCTTGAAAAAGAGGGATTAGTGGTATTTAGTTGTGAATCATGTATTAGTTGTTGGTTCTTGATCTTGCTTAGTACTTTGGGTATTGTGATGGTTGAAAATGATTTGAATCAAAGGAATTGGAAAGATTCCCTTGAAAACCTTACTCTTGAAATAATTTGAAAATAATTTTTGGAACTTGATTAGGCTTAGTCTTATGCAATAGTTTGTGGTTTCATGAACATGGTTGTGTGCTAGATGGCATTGGTAATTATTTTGAAAACTTATTCTTGAAAGTACGAATTTGGAATTTGGCATGAGTCTTGGTTATGTTGTGAAGTTGCTTGATGTCTTGGTGAATAATTAGATGATTAGGAATGGCTTGCTAATTTTTAAAAGGAAGACTTGCAATTTTTTTTAAGAAAAGGGGTCGTGGCCGAGAGCTCAAGGGAGGTTTTGGAAGGAAAATGATTTTTGTGAACTTGATTAGAATGATTGGTTGTATATGTTTTGAGGCTTTAGAAATATAGAAAAATGATTCTTCAAAAACTAGCATTTTAAATTAAGTTTTATGTGATGGTGTTTGGCTAGGATAAAGGGTTAGGATGAGAGCCTAAGGTTTTAAGTTAAGTCTTAGAATTGTGCTAAGCTTACCTTGTGATGATAGGACTTGTAGACTCCGAATTCATGCGACGTGGGATCGAGGCGAGCAGTACCACGTTAGCGGATGACTGTGGTAAGGGCAACTTGTAGATATGGATAGATTTTAAATTTCTGTTATAAAGTGAAGAAGTCTGAGAACCTCAAGGTTCGAAGTGAGGGTCTCGTACCCCTTCGATTTTTAGTTCTTAAAACTTTCATTATGATTATTTAGTGGGCTTGTCTGCAAGTGGTTGGCAGCTATCCCCAACCCCCCACACTTGTTTAATTTCCTCTCTGTCAACTCCATTGAGCTGCAGAGGGATGAGTTGTATTCCGACTGTTGTGATATGACTTGATTGCTTGATACTGTTGAATTGGGTTGTCTTGTATTGAGCTTTGTGTGAATATTTATTTAATATGCGATTGAATAATTATTTGAGTTACTTTCTTAAATTATCATATGAGTTGATTTATTCATCATGCTTCCTTGAATCATCGTATGCGTCAATTTATTCATTGGGGTGGAGAAAGTGTCGTTATGGCGTTTTTGAACTTTATCCCGAATATAGTTAGGGTGCTAGGACCCCCTTGTTTTTCGGCAGCTTAGTTAGACGTCTTAACGTCAAGGAACTCGTCCTGAATATCCTAGGGTGGTCGTGGTGCCCTAAGCCTATGGCTGGATTTCAGCAGCTTGTTCGGCATTATTTCTGGAATTGTAGAGCGTGTTGGGAGAGTGTCTTGCATTGCATTATGGGCATTGTGCATTTTGTTATTTCTTGTTCTATGTTTTGCTGTTTCTATGATTATTTGAGAAGTTGACCCTTTTCCCGTGGTTCCTTCAACCCATGATGGTAACCCAGGCGATGACGAAGACCCTGGTGATACCAGCGACGACGACATCACTGGAGATCGTGTTTGATTTTCCAGATATCGAGATGCCCGCGGCGATGGAGTTCGACCCCATCTCCCGCCGTGTTGTATATACAGGGGACGTTGTACAGACTTTCTGAGTTGATGGACTAGTGCTAAGACAAGAGACATCTAGGCGTACAGTTAGTTTTTCGATCAGGACCATGCAGGTGGTGGATGCTTGGCGCAGCATTTAGAGAGTGCAGGCGATGCCAGTATCATCTTCTTCGCCAGAGGGATCTTTGGAGATTCCGAGGCATATTACTACTCGTTATGCACCTCTGCCTAGGGGAGCGAGATTTCGGATGACTGCTCGAAAGAGCGTGATCAGGCGTGGGACTGCTGCAGCTTCTACATCTCGAGCGGCAACTACCCCGAGTTCTTTGGCAGAGCCTGAGCCTGAGACTGAGCCGGCTTCCCCCATGATTGTCAGGACACCTACTCCACCGGGACATCTTTCACCAGTATGTCGAGAGTACGGTGAGGCAGGATGTAGTGGCATAGGATTCATTGAGGAGGTGCTGGTAGAGGAGGACGTGTCAGAGGGTATACCTGCTATGGTTCCTTTCATAGACTTGACTGGAGAGGATGCGGCAGACCCAATGGAGGATGATGACGAGGAGGATCCATCTGAGGATTCAGATAGCTATCTGTAGTTGCTGTGATTGTCTGACTGCTTATTTTGTATTTTGGATGACTATAGTATTTCGTTTATAGTGTACAGTTTGTTTTGGTGACCAGTCGGGCTTGGTGGATGTCTTTTGTGTACTGCAGGGTGACTGGTGGCATACTTTTGGAGCAGCCCCCTGCGTGGGTGTCTGGCAGGAGTACCCCCGAGGTATGATTGCTCTCACGAGGGTCTTCATACCATAGGTGTATTCTCTTGTACATGTTTATGCAGTTTTTATTTGGTACGCACTGCCTATGGCTACTTGCTTATATATATGTATGTATTTCCAGAACATGCGTCTTGTGTCTTAGACTGCACCATGCTTCTAAAAGTTGTGACAACTCTGTGTATGCTTGCAGATGTAATTGTTTAAAAAAAAAAAATAGACCGCATTTTTCAAAGGACATAAGAGTACTATTTTAAAAAGTGCGTCGCATATAGGGTTGGTTTTAGTTTTAGTAGCGGTCCAGAAACGGGTCGTTACATTAATAATGTGAGGATCGATTGTAAACTGGTTTAACGATTTACAACGGTCAATCTGATGCGATTTCATAAGCCAAACTAAGGTTTCAAAAAGAAACGTTAATGGCTTTTTGATTTAAAAATAAGCGAAAGGGTTTTAATAGAACTAGCCAAAGCTTGTAAAGAATTTTTCCAATGGAATTATGCTAAGTAAATGACGCAAGATAAATAGTACAATTTGTGAAAACAATTGAGTTAACTAACGCGTCTGGGAAAATTCTGGCTAGGAAAGACTTGGTAATTAAGAGTGTTCGCACCGCCTTTCTTTCCTGGGAATTCTCCTAGCATATTATTTAGAACAACTAGGGTTTCAACGACCTAGAGCAAAAAAATATTTTCAGATGCATTAGTACAAAGGAATGACACAAGAAAAGTGTCATTCCTTTGTAACATCCCAATTTTTAAGAAAAGTGATTTTAGCAATAAAATCCTGAATACTCGAAAAATAAGTCATAGAGATTGATCACCTCAATGGTTTATTGAGAGTACGGGAAAATATTTTGAGTTATTTTGAATAATTTATTTATTATAAATAATTATTATTCATGATGTCAATTCGAATTAATTGACAGCGTAGACGTATGCTGCTTTTAAAGAAAATTCATCAATTATACTTATTATAAGTTTTCTACGTGACGCGGTAACGCGTATTTTTGTTGACTAAGAAATTGATTGAATTAAATCAAGATGAAACTAAAATTAAGAATTAAATTTTATATTAATTCATGGTTCGAAAATCGTCGGAAAACTTTAACGAAGTTTCGCAGCGTTTTGAATCACCGGGTAAATTTTATCCGCATTAAAATTTAAAACGAATTCCGATTTCGACGAAAATCGAATCGTAACTTGTCGTGATTATTTTTGAGTGTTTGATATTGTTTTTATTATTTGTGATAATATTTTATCGCGCGGTGAATTAATTTCTCGGTAAATTAATTTTCGCGAATTAATCGGCAAAGAATTAATCGGTAACGCGATTATTCGACGCCGTGTTTTTAGTACGCTCTAGACTCTAGGATTAGAGGTTAATCATGAGAAATGTGAGATTAGATGGGTTAGACTAGTTGATGCGATTAGTATCTCACTTTAAGAGCTAGGTGTCACTTAAGTAGTGGTTTATTTTGTGTGCTTATTTTTAAGTATGTTTTCAACCAAGTAAAAGACACTAATTTATTTTTCCTCACCTTTTATTGTGCCTTATCAGGCCGCCCAACACCCCTATTCTCTCATTTTCAATTTCTCACTCATCATTTAGCTATTTATTTTCCAAGTGAGGTATTAGTAATTTCTTTTGGTGAAATTTGTTTCCTTTTCCCTGTTTTGTTGGGTGTCCAGCGTGACCCTCCCTTTTCTTTAGTTATTCAATTAGTTTTTATTTATTTAGTCACTAAGTCATGTGTGAGGTTTTAGCATTCAATTAAAAGTGTTAATCCCCTCCTTTTTTTTAGGATCAGGTCACGACCCCAAACCCAAACCCTTGCCTTCATTTTATTTTTCTTCCTTATTCTTGAGAGAGGGACAAAGCCCCCTTCCTTCTTTTCCTTCTCCAGCCGTAAGCCCCCTTTTCTCCTACCTCTCCATTTATTTGTTCTTCACCAAAATTACTCAAGTATGGTGAAGAGAAAAATGAGCCAAATCCACTTTTTCCCCCCTTTTATGATGTCCAGGCCGAGAGCACCCCCACTCTCACCCTCATTTTCATTTTGCTTCTTCCCCTTGGTTCTTGAGAGAGAAAGCTTAGCTCCTTCCATGGCTATCTCCATCTCCCATCATTTTTGGTTTGTTTCATCTCCAATCTTCATTCTTGCTTGCTCTTAGTTTCAATTTCTACTTCATCATCTCCTTTCAACCTTGTAAGTGAGTTTGAAAATAAATTTATCCTCCCTTGTTCAGCCCTTGGCCGCAAGCTCAAGGAGAAAAAGAGGTGGTGATTCCTTTCATTTTCATTCTTGTCTTTGTGTCTTACTAATGCTTGATTTTGAACCATGATGGATATGAGCATCAAATTCCCAAATCCTTGGAACCCTAGGATGAAACTCTAAGGGGAAAAAGAGGGAAAAGTGTGATCCTAGTGAAATCAAGAATAAAATTGGTTAATTGAGTCTAATTGAAGTTGTTGTTGTTGTATTTGTTTATAGTCTTGGGATTGGAAGTTATTGGCTAATTGTTTATGATAGAATTCTATTCTTGAGAAAAGGAAATGTAGGATTTGATTGTTAGGGCATGTAATTAGTTGTTGAAATATATGTTTAGGTTGATAAAATTGCTATTGGAAGTGTTGTATATGTATAAGTAAGAGAGTTAGTGATTTATGTGTGAAAACTTTGTTCTTGAGAGATTTAAAAACATTTTTGAAACTTGGTTGGGTTTTCTCTTATGTAGTAGTTTGTTATTTGGAGAAAGAAGTGTCATATGAAATGGTATTGTCTAATTTATTTTGAAAGGTTGCAAATTGTCTCCAATTTATGTGAGAGGGCCGCGAGCCCCATGGGGTATAGGAAAGGAAAAATTGTGGCAAATCTTGATTTTCATGCTTGTATTGATATGTTCTAAGCTTTGGAAAATTTAGGAAAGTGTTTGATTTCATTTGGATGTGTTTTGAGAGTGTAAGACTATTGTAATTATCAATTTTGTGTTGAAGTAAAGATTTAGAAGGTTTTATGAAACCCTTACATTCTTGAAATGAAGTTTAAATTGGTATTGGACTTGAATTAGACATTTGTTGGAAGAAGAATTGTCGTTTTGTGAAGGAAATAAATTGATTGAATGGTGTTGTTAAATCGAGCAGAGTTTTGCAAATTTTTTCGAAAAAGGGGAGGTATGACCGCGAGCTCCTTAGAGCTTTGGAGGCATGATTTTGATAAGATTTGGTTTATAATAGTTGTATTTAGTATGTTTAAGGATTGTGTGAGCTTTGGAAAATTTTTAGAAAGTGATTGGATTAAAAATTTGAGAGTTGTGTTGATTTTTAGGCTATGAAACACATAAGGTGAATGGAATTTCCTGAGACCCAAGAAATCAGGTGGAGCCTAGATTAAGCATTTTGAGAAAAATAAGTTGATTGTGGTTTGTTCATGTTTTAGTTGGAAGCAAAAATGAGACTTAGTTTCAAAGCTTCATTATTATTATTTTTGCTAATTTTCAAGTATATGTGATTATTTAAGAATGTATATGTATTTCAAAAATTGTATTCAAGTGTAAGTGTTGGTTAGGAAAGGGTTAATGATGAAGACCTGAAGTGCAAGGATGAAGAATCATTACATGGCATAAGTGAATCTATAATAAGGGCGTGACAAGAAAACAAAGGAGGGGCTGTACACTATTTGGCCCAAACTTATCTAGCTTATTTTTGTTTTAAATAAAGTCGTAATAAGCTCATGGGCTGCATGTTGCATTTTGCACTAAAGGCCCAAAGACATTTGTTTGAATTTTTGGATTTTAGTTGTTTGGTTTGAGTGTTTGTTTGCTATAATCTTTTTTGGATAAGAGTAGTAAACAAATCAGCAGTATTTTTGTGTGTGAATAAATAGCACAACATTAAGGGTTCTTGGTGGTTACAAAAGCTAAGGAAGAAAGGCATTGAATTGGAAGACATGTGGGACCAAACTCTTCATTGTTGGCTTCAATGCATCAAGCCTTGTGAAGGAATCTTCCTAACAGCTATATTGAGAGCTTAATTGGCTAATATAGTGTGGAGAAGGTGTTGGACAGCTCCTAAAGACAAATGAATGCACTGCACAAAGAAACAAATGCATTGAGTGCATTGTCTAGCTTTTATTGCTTGTCAGTTACAAATTGAAGAAGACAATGAAGCTAGCATTTAAAAAGTTGTCTAATGAATAATATAGCTGCTGCAATAATGCTCCAATTATTGTACACTTGAAGGCTAGTTGGTTACACATTGAATTAGGCATTAAACTAGCAATTAGTAAACTTTTTAGGAATAGAGAAAGCTGATACCTTTACCTTGTAATCTCTATATAATGGCAAGTTTCTAATGAGAAGGATCAGAATTTTGGATGAAAAAGCTTGTGTTTATCACAATTGAGAGACTTATGTTCTCTTGGGTTCTGGATTGAGCCATTTTTGAACTTATCAA
Organism: Calophaca sinica; assembly: GCA_037113605.1. Lineage (NCBI taxonomy): Eukaryota > Viridiplantae > Streptophyta > Magnoliopsida > Fabales > Fabaceae > Calophaca > Calophaca sinica. Next base: position 84,248,181 of record CM073731.1, read on the forward strand.
GAAGCAAACCTTCTTGTGGCGTTCTTCACTCTGCTTATCAATTCCTTAGGGAATTGTGGCGCATCCATCCCTCATCTTTATCCATTTCTTTTTATTTTATTTGATAACAATTCTGTTTTAGAACAGCTTGTGCTATAATTTAGTTCGTCCATTTTCGCTTATTTAACTTCTGAATTTGCGAAAATGTTAAACTACAAAGTTGTTCATGACATCTTGAACTTCAATTTTGAGTCAAGAATCAATTAATTTGAATGCGAATTGAGTGAGAAATCGATGTTTGTATCTGACTGAATTTCTGGGCCTGAAACAACACATTAAATCTATTTGATTCTGCTTGTTTATTCTTGTCATGGCAATAAAAATGCATTGATAACTGAGTTTGGATTTCAACCAAAGATCGAATTTAACAAAATGACTACCCACATCAAAGTGGTTGTCATCATTTGGCATCAAAGCTATGGTTGAGGTTGAAATTCTACTTGCATTCATTTATTTATTTCAATTTCTGTTCACTTCTTCTTCTTCTTTCAATTCTGTCCAGTTTGGCATTTCTTTGAATTCGTGAGTTTGTCTAACTTATTTCTTCTTTTCTTGTCCAGAAAATACAACAAAAGGTTTCATTTTTGAAGGCTGCACAAGAAAGGAATTAAAAAAAAAAAAAGGAATCAATTACTGTCTAGTTTTGCAAAAAAAAAAAAGATAGCCAATTTTTTCCCCTTATAAAAAAAATTCAAAAAAAAGGAGAAAGTGCAGACCCTTTCTTATTTTCTTGGACAAGTCCATTATGTGCTTCTCTTATCTTCATAGACAAACTCATATTTCTTCAATTCTGTTCTTATTTGCTTTTCTCGCTTAAGTAGATTGATTGTTTTCTTGTGTTGTTTATTTTTGACTCTCTAAAGAACTCAAAGAGAGCATATTAGTGGTAAAAGGCAAGAGAGTAACACTAGAGAAAAAGCCAACAATTGAGCGAAACACGAGTGTACACATAATTGAGTGATACACGTGAGAAGTGCGGTGAGGGCCTTTTCATTACTTGTTAGTTTTGTAAAATTGTTTTGGATTAAGCATGGCAGATAAATTAGAACTCCAATTGCAAAACTTTGCAAGACACATGGAGAAACTCTTCCAAGAACGTAGTAATATGTATCATGGGTATCTTGACAAGCTTGAGATGAGAAGTATGAAGAGACATAAGGATTCTGAAAAAGAAAGAAAGCATAAGGAGAGTGAACGAGAAAGAAAGTGTAGAGAATTTATGGAGGGTCCTGTGTATGAGAAGTATTTGATTAGAGAATTTTTGGAGGATCCGGAGTATGTTAAGTATCATGAAGAAAAGAGGATGAGAAAAGAGGCCAGAAAACAAAAGAGGGCCTTGAAGAAAAATGAGACATCAGAGAAAGAGAGTGAAAAGAAAATTGAGGCGTAAATAAAAAGAATAAGAATTATGAGGAAAAGAGTCAAGAACTAGAGAGAAAAGAGAATGCTCAAGAGAGAAAAGAATGGAAAAACAAAGAGAAAAAATTGAGATCATTCTCCCAACACAAAGGTACAAACTCTCTCATAATTTCTAACTCTAACCCTTTGTTTATCTTTGATGATTCTCTTGAGCAAGAACTTGAAGAGGTGTCTCCAAAGGAAGAATGGCAGCAAACTATTCAAGTGGAGGAAAAGAGAAAATTGAGTGCCCAATTGAAAGTCTCTTGAAACAAGAGAGGAAGGGTAATGAATCAAAGGTGGTGCCTGAGGGTGATTGGCGAAGGTTCCTCAAAGGATGCTTGCAAGGAAACTATCGGTTTGAACCCTTGCATTTTTTGTCTTCTACTACGTTCATTGATATATCTCTTGTTAAATTGTTTGAGAAGTCTCTTCCTCCTATGTTTGCTAGGTTTGCAAATTTACATGTTGAAATGCCTAACTTTTTCTATTCCCTTAAGCCTAGCTTGAGTGTTGAAACCATGAGGCATGAAGTGTTTAATCCATCCTATTCTTCTAAACTTGATTTGAGAATTATGAGCCAAGACTTGAAAGAATTCTTTGATAAATGTGTTGTTGTGCTTTCTAATGCTAACTTGGTTCATGACAACAATCTTGAAGAATGTGTTGGATTTCTTAAGAAACGTTTGTTTGCCAAGTTGGACACTTACTCTTTTGTTAAAAATAAGGTTAGCATTTTAAGGTTTCTTATGGGCACTAATTGTTTGCATGTGGAATTAATTGATGGTTACACTACCACATCTCTCCTCACTCTACCAAATTTTCCCAAACCTTTTATGCTTCCATATGATGCTCCTAAAGTGTTTGAAAGGGTTGTTTTGTCTCAAAACGAATCATCCTTAGTTTTTGATAAGAAGAATATCCGTAAGGCCCAACTTGCTTTGGAGCCTTTGCAAAGACAAAGTATTTTCTCTCTTGTCACCATGTCCAATCCAAGAAAGGTAAATTTGGTCCTTAATCTCAATTTCAAGAGGTACAACTTTCTCATTACTTCTAAAATTCCTTTTCTTGAAAATGAACATGTTGGGTTGCTAAATGCAAAGAGTGGAATTGTGTTTCGCCTACGGGGTACATTTGGTGATTTTTCACAATTTCCATTTGACCCGGGTGGGAAGGTTAACTTCTTCTTTCATGTCCTTGACTTGTAATTTTTTCTTCATATAGGCTGTGTTGGAACTAAAATTTGAGGTCAAATTTCTTCCAAGAAGGAGGGGATGATGAAGACCTGAAGTGCAAGGATGAAGAATCATTACATGGCATAAGTGAATCTATAATAAGGGCGTGACAAGAAAACAATGGAGGGCTGTACACTATTTGGCCCAAACTTATCTAGCTTAATTTAGTTTTAAATAAAGTCGTAATAAGCTCATGGGCTCCATGTTGCATTTTGCACTAAAAGCTCAAAGACATTTGGTTGAATTTTTGGAGTTTAGTTGTTTGGTTTGGGTCTTTGGTTGCTATATTCTTTGTTGGATAAGAGTAGTAAACAAATCAGCAGTATTTTTGTGTGTGAATAAATAGCACAACATTAAGGGTTCTTGGTGGTTACAAAGCTAAGGAAGAAAGGCATTGAATTGGAAGACATGTGGGACCAAACTCTTCATTGTTGGCTTCAATGCATCAAGCCTTGTGAAGGAATCTTCCTAACAGCTATATTGAGAGCTTAATTGGCTAATATAGTGTGGAGAAGGTGTTGGACAGCTCCCTAAAGACAAATGAATGCACCAGACAAAGAAACAAATGCATTGAGTGCATTGTCTAGCTTTTATTGCTTGTCAGTTACAAATTGAAGAAGACAATGAAGCTAGCATTTAAAAAGTTGTCTAATGAATAATATAGCTGCTGCAATAATGCTCCAATTATTGTACACTTGAAGGCTAGTTGGTTACACATTGAATTAGGCATTAAACTAGCAATTAGTAAACTTTTTAGGAATAGAGAAAGTTGATACCTTTACCTTGTAATCTCTATATAATGGCAAGTTTCTAATGAGAAGGATCAGAATTTTGGATAAAAAGCTTGTGTTTATCACAATTGAGAGACTTATGTTCTCTTGGGTTCTGGATTGAGCCATTTTTGAACTTATCAAGAAGCAAACCTTCTTGTGGCGTTCTTCACTCTGCTTATCAATTCCTTAGGGAATTGTGGCGCATCCATCCCTCATCTTTATCCATTTCTTTTTATTTTATTTGATAACAATTCTGTTTTAGAACAGCTTGTGCTATAATTTAGTTCGTCCATTTTCGCTTATTTAACTTCTGAATTTGCGAAAATGTTAAACTACAAAGTTGTTCATGACATCTTGAACTTCAATTTTGAGTCAAGAATCAATTAATTTGAATGCGAATTGAGTGAGAAATCGATGTTTGTATCTGACTGAATTTCTGGGCCTGAAACAACACATTAAATCTATTTGATTCTGCTTGTTTATTCTTGTCATGGCAATAAAAATGCATTGATAACTGAGTTTGGATTTCAACCAAAGATCGAATTTAACAAAATGACTACCCACATCAAAGTGGTTGTCATCAGTTAAGTTGAGGGCCTTATATTATAGAATTAAGTCTTTAGATTATACTAAGTTTGCTTTGTGTGATAGGCTTTGAGTGATTCGAGATCGTGCGGCGTACGATCGAGGAGTACGTGCGGGTTGGCGTTTCGGTAAGGGCAACTTTAGATATTTCTAGGCTTTTTGTTATTTAAACGCTTATTTAAATACGAAGAAGTCTGAGAACTCTCCGAGTTCGAGGTTAGGGTTTCCGAACCCCTTCGTTTATTTTATTGTCGTGCGGTCATCCATTTTCCGAGTCATCGTGGGTGAAAACTTTGCGGTTGGTCTCCTGAACCCAACCCCCCACATTTGTCGTACCTCTCTGTCAACTCCATCGAGTTGCAGAGGGATGGATTCCTTGATTTGCGTGTCAAGCATGTGATGTCTGCTGATATTATTGAGTTATGCAATTATTTAATATGAGATTGAATGCATGCTGCGAATTGCGTATTGCTTGTTGAATTGCGTTTCTCCATGCAAACTGCTTGTATTGCTTAAGTTATTGAATTGTGTTTCTTCATATTAAGTATGCTCTTATTATTTGATATGCGGTCGAACAATCTTGCGTACCACTCTTTGAATATCGTATACGGTGAATTGTTCATCGAGTCTGAGAGCTTAGTCGAGTCGTCGAGACATTTTTGAGCTGTGAGCCGGACAACTGAGGGTGCTAGGTCCCCTTCGTTCATGGTGGATTAGCTAGGCGTCGCAGCGTTAAGGAACCGGAGCTGAATGTCCTAGGGAGAGCGAAGATCCCAAAGCTACGGCTGGTATTCAGTGGATGGATCGGCGTCTGCTTTTCGGAAAAATTGTCGAAGTGTCGAGAGAAAATGAGTCGTAAGCTGAGTCTTGAGAGAGTCCTGAGTTGCGTCTTGAGAATTGTGCATATTGTTGTTTTGCCTACTATCATGGTTTGTTATTTCTTGTAATATGTTGGGTTATTACATGTTTTGTTGCCGAGTGTTTTGTCGTATATGCGTATGTGTCTCTTTATTTTTAAGAAGTTGACCCTTGCCAGTGGTTCTTTCAATTCAATGAATGTAACCCTGATGGCGGAGCGCACGGAGTGTTCGGACTACAGGAGGCAGCAGCTGAGAGAATAGTCGTCCAACTTCTACTTGTACTATGTTTGCGGAACCTACTAGTAGTCTAGTGAGGAGCGTGATGTGTCGACCAGCTATAGGATACTTGTATTTATTTCTGTGTTGTAATAAATGTCTGTTATGTTTCAAGACATATGCTATTATATATGAGTTAATGGAATATTTGAATGTGTTTTTTGTGGTGTCTTAAATTATTTCTGCCATGTTTTTAAAAGTCGCTGTGATACTCTGACAGTTATTTTAAAAGAAGTAAAAAAAAATATAGAGCCACATTTTTGGGAAAAAGTGCAAAGCAGTGTATTTCGCCTTTCGGAAATATGTCAACCTTTGTCAGAGCATGCGGCTAATAATGCTCCGGAAACGGGGTGTTACAATGGTGGTATCAGAGCAGTTCGGTTCTAACCGGACTGTGAGTTGGGAGACTATAGCTGGTCAAGTGTTGGGTTCTATAGAGTTAGAGGTCAAACTGTGTTTTGTTGTGAGTCAAACCATGCTTGCTTGATTGTTCCTCAAGTAGGGTAACTCTACTTGCATTTGTTTGGATTGTTTCTTAATTGAAAACAATGTGTGCTGTGGCACACAAAATTGTTGTAGGGTTCTAATGAGATTGTAAAACCTTGTGAGGATCCAATGTCCCAGAGACGAGTAACCCTTTCTGTTAGAACTGACAGTTAAGTGATGGATCAAAAGATTCAGACAACCGAAGCTCTGGCAGGAATGGTAGTTATTGTTGCTCAACGGACTACTACGAAGAATCAGTGCGAACTGTTGGGACAACAGTGAGAAGAGTAAGTTGTAGAGACCGTGAGATTGGTCGACCTCCGTCACCACGACTCCTTTAAGTCTTTTGGGAAATCAAAGATGAGATTTCGGGATTATCTGTAAGAGATATTGTCCTATTTAATACTTAGTCTGGTCTCTGGCGTATTAGTGATCCTAGGTATAGATCACCTAAGTGTTTGATGATTGAAGTATTTTGGTATGTATTACGTTTAAAAACTAAAATGTACTTTATAATTTCGTGAGTGTGACACGTTTGCCACTAACAATTGTGTTTTCACAGTGGTCTATTTCTGTCCCGCTGTGATTATATGTGATTGATTTCGTAATTGTTATCATTGTGAGCGTATCCTTATTTTCCAACGAAAATATTAAACGCGATTATTTTCTAGCAAGCGCCAATTAAATGTCTTGTGACAATTTAATTTACGCGAGAACCATTTGACTCAGTTGAATGGAAGCTGGAAAGTTAGTGATAGTTGTCAGCAGGGGGTATGGTGTGGTTAGTGCGTGACTAGATGCTGAACCAATTTTGGGGTAGTACCTAAAGTTTTACCAAATCTTAACTTCGCCTTGCCTTAAGAAATAACTTTCCTTGAATTAAGACTAACCAGATAAACTCGAGGGAAACACTGCCTTTCCTTTTATCCTCCTTAACCGGTCACTTCGAAGAGAGAGAGAGAGAAGCGGGAGAGAATAGCTAGTTGCATTACTGGTTTTAATGTGGGCATGGAAAGATAGAGAGAACCTAGTTCCCTTCCTTTTTCCTCCTGTTACATGCCGCGAACGAGTTCTGCTTAAGAGACCCAATTCTTCCTCCATTCCTTCCTTAGGTGATACCAAATCGTGTGGTGATTTGAGGGTGTGAGAAACCTTATGAAACTTGGAGAGCCTAGAGAGTTACTTTTCCTACCATTTTCCTAGATCAAACCGTAAGTTTAAGATGAGGTTAGATGAGAATTCCCCCTATCCTTGGCAATGGCGAGTGATGTTATTTGTGATTGTGTGGTTAGCGATTATGGGGTTTCTTCTTGTCTTTTGATGTGTAAACACCGCGAGTTCTTGGAGGAGCTTTAGGGGAGCATTTTAATTCTTTGTTTTCAATTCCTGTATTGTTTGTTAATAATCTTGTTGAAGTTGGTTTTAAGTTTTTTAAATGATTTTTGTTAAATTATGATTGAGTAATAAAAGTTTGGGAAGGTTTTGTTTTCTTTTATTGTAAAAGATAATTTCAAAATTTCTAATCAATCTTGGGTTCAAGAATGTTCTTTGTTTTTATCTTGTCTTGTTGAGAAATGTTCCTGATCTTATTTTCTTTTGGAAGAACCGAGTTTTTGGTGTATGTTGTTAAAGAAATAATTTGAGAAAAGATTTTAAAATCTTTGAAATAGTTTAGGAATCTTTACAAAAAATTGATTGGGTTAAATTTTGTAAAGTGTTATTCTAGTACTTTAAGACAATGAGACACCTAATGTTTAAAAGAATCTTTGTGGTTCCTAAACAAGGTGGAGTCTTAGAAAAAAATTAAGTGTTTAAAATTCTTAATTTGTAGTACGAGTTTTATGATTTCAAAAACTTTGCAAAGAAGAAAATTCTTGGATACTATTTTCTTATGTTAAAATCCTAGGGAGTACTTGATATCTTGGTAGTATTTTAAAAAATTTGCTTAATTAATTGATAGCGTTTGTTAATTAGGTATTTTAAAAGTTTAGTAAGTACTTTGATTTTGGAAGAAAAAGGATTTCAAGTTTCAAGTACCTAGTTATTGGTGTGTGAAAAGTTTTTCTAAGAAAGACTTTGGTTTAAAAAGATTTTAAGAATAAAAAAGAGTTAGTAATTTTGTTTTAAATCTTTGAACTAAAGTGTGTGTAATGATTTTGAGATAATGAGAACCTAATCTCAAAAGGAACTTTAGTGTCCATGAGAATGGTTGAGTCTTGAGAAAGTTTGTTTTACCAGTTCTTCATTTAATGTGATTCTTAAGAGCTTTGATGTTATTAAAAAAATGAATGATTTGAGAAAAGAATTTTAATCTTTTTGCAAGTTTTAAGTGAATTCTTGGTATTCCTGATATGTGTAAACGTGGTTACCTGCGAATAGGTTAGCATTATTTCCGTAGTAATGGTGTGAAGCCGTAGTCGTTCTCGTGTTCGTGTTCGTGCTCGTGTTTGTGTTCGTGTTCGTGTTCGCGTTCGTGATTAAGCAGAGAATGTGGCTTTGGAATGAAGCATCAGTCAATCGCAAAGAATTTTTCATCCACTAACTACGCGTACTTTGTGGTGTGCTATATGTTTATGCCTTGTGATTGCTACTATTGCATACTATATTATGTAGCTATAAATATTATAGTACTACGTATAATAATAAGTATTGTGAATGCTTATGTGTGCAAATTATTTTACGGTTTTTGAGTAAAGTAATTTTCCGTATTTTGTTATCCGTGTAGTTTCGAGGACGAAACTATTTTAATGGGGGTGGTATTGTAACATCCCAATTTTTAAGAAAAGTGATTTTAGCAATAAAATCCTGAATACTCGAAAAATAAATCATAGAGATTGATCACCTCAATGGTTTACTGAGAGTACGGGAAAATATTTTGAGTTATTTTGAATAATTTATTTATTATAAATAATTATTATTCATGATGTCAATTCGAATTAAATGACAGCGTAGACGTATGCTGCTTTTAAAGAAAATTCATCAATTATACTTATTATAAGTTTTCTACGTGACGCGGTAACGCGTATTTTTGTTGACTAAGAAATTGATTGAATTAAATCAAGATGAAACTAAAATTAAGAATTAATATTTTATATTAATTCATGGTTCGAAAATCGTCAGAAAACTCTAACAAAGTTTCGCAGCGTTTTGACGAAATCCGATTTCGACGAAAATCGAATCGTAACTTGTCGTGATTATTTTTGAGTGTTTGATATTGTTTTTATTATTTGTGATAATATTTTATCGCGCGGTGAATTAATTTCTCGGTAAATTAATTTTCGCGAATTAATCGGCAAAGAATTAATCGGTAACGCGATTATTTGACGCCGTGTTTTTAGTACGCTCTAGACTCTAGGATTAGAGGTTAATCATGAGAAATGTGAGATTAGATGGCTTAGACTAGTTGATGGGATTAGTATCTCACTTTAAGAGCTAGGTGTCACTTAAGTAATGGTTTATTTTGTGTGCTTATTTTTAAGTATGTTTTCAACCAAGTAAAAGTATCTACACTAATTTATTTTTCCTCACCATTTATTGTGTCTTATCAGGCCGCCCAACACCCCTATTCTCTCATTTTCAATTTCTCACTCATCATTTAGCTATTTATTTTCCAAGTGAGGTATTAGTAATTTCTTTTGGTGAAATTTGTTTCCTTTTCCCTGTTTTGTTGGGTGTCCAGCGTGACCCTCCCTTTTCTTTAGTTATTCAATTAGTTTTTATTTATTTAGTCACTAAGTCATGTGTGAGGTTTTAGCATTCAATTAAAAGTGTTAATCCCCTCCTTTTTTTTTAGGATCAGGTCACGACCCCAAACCCAAACCCTTGCCTTCATTTTATTTTTCTTCCTTATTCTTGAGAGAGGGACAAAGCCCCCTTCCTTTTTTTCCTTCTCCAGCCGTAAGCCCCCTTTTCTCCTACCTCTCCATTTATTTGTTCTTCACCAAAATTACTCAAGTATGGTGAAGAGAAAAATGAGCCAAATCCACTTTTCCCCCCCTTTTATGATGTCCAGGCCGAGAGCACCCCCACTCTCACCCTCATTTTCATTTTGCTTCTTCCTTTTGGTTCTTGAGAGAGAAAGCTTAGCTCCTTCCATGGCTATCTCCATCTCCCATCATTTTTGGTTTGTTTCATCTCCAATCTTCATTCTTGCTTGCTCCTAGTTTCAATTTCTACTTCATCATCTCCTTTCAACCTTGTAAGTGAGTTTGAAAATAAATTTCTCCTCCCTTGTTCAGCCCTTGGCCGCAAGCTCAAGGAGAAAAAGAGGTGGTGATTCCTTTCATTTTCATTCTTGTCTTTGTGTCTTACTAATGCTTGATTTTGAACCATGATGGATATGAGCATCAAATTCCCAAATCCTTGGAACCCTAGGATGAAGCTCTAAGGGGAAAAAGAGGGAAAAGTGTGATCCTAGTGAAATCAAGAGTTAAATTGGTTAATTGAGTCTAATTGAAGTTGTTGTTGTTGTATTTGTTTATAGTCATGGGATTGGAAGTTATTGGCTAATTGTTTATGATAGAATTCTATTCTTGAGAAAAGGAAATGTAGGATTTGATTGTTAAGGCATGTAATTAGTTGTTGAAATATATGTTTAGGTTGATAAAATTGCTATTAGAAGTGTTGTATATGTATAAGTAAGAGAGTTAGTGATTTATGTGTGAAAACCTTGTTCTTGAGAGATCTAAAAACATTTTTGAAACTTGGTTGGGTTTTCTCTTATGTAGTAGTTTGTTGTTTGGAGAAAGAAGTGTCATATGAAATGGTATTGTCTAATTTATTTTGAAAGGTTGCAAATTGTCTCCAATTTATGTGAGAGGGCCGCGAGCCCCATGGGGTATAGGAAAGGAAAAATTGTGGCAAATCTTGATTTTCATGTTTGTATTGATATGTTCTAAGCTTTAGAAAATTTAGGAAAGTGTTTGATTTCATTTGGATGTGTTTTGAGAGTGTAAGACTATTGTAATTATCAATTTTGTGTCGAAGTAAAGATTTAGAAGGTTTTATGAAACCCTTACATTCTTGAAATGAAGTTTAAATTGGTATTGGACTTGAATTAGACATTTGTTGGTAGAAGAATTGTTGTTTTGTGAAGGAAATAAATTGATTGAATGGTGTTGTTAAATCGAGCAGAGTTTTGCAAATTTTTTTCGAAAAAGTGGAGGTATGGCCGCGAGCTCCTTAGAGCTTTGGAGGCATGATTTTGATAAGATTTGGTTTATAATAGTTGTATGTAGTATGTTTAAGGATTGTGTGAGCTTTGGAAAATTTTTAGAAAGTGATTGGATTAAAAATTTGAGAGTTGTGTTGATTTTTAGGCTATGAAACACATAAGGTGAATGGGATTTCCTGAGACCCAAGAAATCAGGTGGAGCCTAGATTAAGCATTTTGAGAAAAATAAGTTGATTGTGGTTTGTTCATGTTTTAGTTGGAAGCAAAAATGAGACTTAGTTTCAAAGCTTCATTATTATTATTTTTGCTAATTTTCAAGTATATGTGATTATTTTAAGAATGTATATGTATTTCAAAAATTGTATTCAAGTGTAAGTGTTGGTTAGGAAAGGGTTAAGTTGAGGGCCTTATATTATAGAATTAAGTCTTTAGATTATACTAAGTTTGCTTTGTGTGATAGGCTTTGAGTGATTCGAGATCGTGCGGCGTACGATCGAGGATTACGTGCGGGTTGGCGTTTCGGTGAGGGCAACTTTAGATATTTCTAGGCTTTTTGTTATTTAAATGCTTATTTAAATACGAAGAAGTCTGAGAACTCTCCGAGTTCGAGGTTAGGGTTTCCGAACCCCTTCGTTTATTTTATTGTCGTGCGGTCATCCATTTTCCGAGTCATCGTGGGTGAAAACTTTGCTGTTGGTCTCCTGAACCCAACCCCCCACATTTGTCGTACCTCTCTGTCAACTCCATCGAGTTGCAGAGGGATGGATTCATTGATTTGCGTGTCAAACATGTGATGTCTGCTGATATTATTGAGTTATGCAATTATTTAATATGAGATTGAATGCATGCTGCGAATTGCGTATTACTTGTTGAATTGCGTTTCTCCATGCAAACTGCTTTTATTGCTTAAGTTGTTGAATTGTGTTTCTTCATATTAAGCATGCTTTTATTATTTGATATGCGGTCGAATAATCTTGCGTACCACTCTTTGAATATCGTATGCGGCGAATTGTTCATCGAGTCTGAGAGCTTTGTTGAGTCGTCGAGACGTTTTTGAGCTGTGAGCCGGACAACTGAGGGTGCTAGGTCCCCTTCGTTCATGGTGGATTAGCTAGGCGTCGCAGCGTTAAGGAACCGGAGCTGAATGTCCTAGGGAGAGCGAAGATCCCAAAGCTACGGCTGGTATTCAGTGGATGGATCGGCGTCTGCTTTATGGAAAAATTGTCGAAGTGTCGAGAGAAAATGAGTCGTAAGCTGAGTCTTGAGAGAGTCCTGAGTTGCGTCTTGAGAACTGTGCATATTGTTGTTTTACCTACTATCATGATTTGTTATTTCTTGTAATATGTTGTGTTATTACATGTTTTGTTGCCGAGTGTTTTGTCGTATATGCGTATGTGTCTCTTTATTTTTAAGAAGTTGACCCTTGCCAGTGGTTCTTTCAATTCAATGAATGTAACCCAGATGACGGAACGCACGGAGTGTTCGGACTGCAGGAGGCAGCAGCTGAGAGAACAGTCGTCCAGCTTCTACTTGTACTATGTTTGCGGAACCTACTAGTAGTATAGTGAGGAGCGTGATGTGTCGACCAGCTATAGGATACTTGTATTTATTTCTGTGTTGTAATAAATGCCTGTTATGTTTCAAGACATATGCTATTATATATGAGTTAATGGAATATTTGAATGTGGTTTATGTGGTGTCTTAAATTATTTCTGCCATGTTTCTAAAAGTCGCTGTGATGCTCTGACAGTTATTTTAAAAGAAGTAAAAAAAAAAAGATAGAACCACATTTTTGGGAAAAAGTGCAAAGCAGAGTATTTCGTCTTTCGGAAATATGTCAACCTTTGTCAGAACATGCGCCTAATAATGCTCCGGAAACGGGGTGTTACATTATGTGATTGCAATTAGATTGTAATACCCTTTGTAGGGGAATTATTTTTGGACCTGGAAAATAAGTTTCTTGTCTATTGATGTCTTTGTTTAAGGCTGCAAGTGTATACTCAACTTGTTCATAATGCATTGATATGCATGGCTGACCACATTTATGATATGTGATGAATTGTTTGATGAATCTGTGGATTGCTTTGTTTGCTCACATGCAAATGTTTGATATACTATGATGATGCATGCGGTCTATTAAGTATGTATGTATAAAAAGGCATATTGTTGTATTATGTATATATATCTTGTTTGCATGCGACTAGCCTGTGATAAACTCGTGGACAAAGAATTTACCCTTGCACTATTGTTAGAGTGGACATTTTCATGGATGTTACTAGATAGAGTTCACATTGCTGCTGCAGTTTCGTCCTTTCCAGGAGCATTGAAGTATAAGCCAGTAGAAGAAGATTTCTCTTAGTGCTTCAGTTCTGGTCTTGCTGAACGATTTCTCAGTAAGAGTTATAGTTGTTAGCCAGCTTAGTTTAAGGTATTGTCTTGTCTCTCAACCTGTTGGTGGAGCATGACTTTTTTGTTTGCGTAATTATTTATTGTTTAGTAATTACACTTTCCAGAAATCCTCGCCTCAGTATGAAATGACTATGGTTTGTTTTATCGTATGTGATAAATTCAATATGATATGTTATACTATGATGTTCGGTAAAAGACTGATTACCCATCGTTTAGAAAATTGTAGTACTCTTTATGTCTCACTTTTAAAAAGGGTTTTCAAAGGAAAAAAGAAAAGGAATTTTTTTTCCATTGCGAATAACAAGAGTACTTTTTACTGAAAGCATACGAGCATTAAATGTTTTCAGCATTAGATTGGGTTACACCTTAGCTCTCTGGAAATGGGGTGTTACACGAACGGCAACAGACAAATCGGTAAGATCGAACGAAAGAACCGACACTTAGAATGGTTTGGGAATGGATCACCAAGCCTAAAAATGTGCAAAAATGGTGGATTCTTGTCTGAGGTGAGTATTATGGTTGTGGACAGTAAAAGAATGAAGTGAAAAGTGATAAAAATGGTGAAATTGGCCTTAAATAGAAAAATTCACCCGCTGGGCGCTCGTGACGCGCACTCCAATGCGCTCTGCGCGTGCCCCTTTCCTGCCCTATGTGTCGTCATGCGCACTCCAATGCACTCCGTACGTGCCCCTGTCCTGCCCGCGCGCGCGCCTTTGTACACTATTTCTTCGCGGTGAAGATTCCTCCTTCCAAGACGGTCCAATCAGAGCTTCCCACGTGTCATTCCCTCATTGGACCAAACATTGGTCCAATCACGGAGTGCCACGCATCACGTACTGATAATGATCTGACTCCTTAACCCTAGTCAACGCGCGTAGCGCTCACTTCACGCGCTTTGGTACGTTTTCGCGTGATTTCTTTGATTTTGACGTTCATAGGACTCAAACTTGATACCCTAACACTTAAACATCCTTTAAACACATAGAACATCTAATTGACCTTGGAATTAAGGATTTATGATCCCAATTACTCGCCCAAAAGCTCGCACCTGCTCTAGGTTACGAGTTCACACAACCCTAATTCTGACTCCGATTGTTCCCATATTTTACGAGGCTTCTAAGACTTATACTAAAACCGTATCAAATACTCCTCCACCTCTATTTAACCTTCAAAACTTCCTAAGTCTCATACTTGCACCTCAACCATAGCACAAAAGCGAATACACAACTGAACACTCTATTACACTATCAAACTCTACAGAATACACCTAGGCACACACAAATACACTTATACACACACAATCACACATTAAGCAAGGTTAGGAAATTGAGGATGTTACATTACCACCCCCTTAGAAAGAGATTTCGTCCCCGAAATCACGTACCTAAAAATGGATGTTGAAACTGTTGTTGCATCTCCTCTTCACGTTCCCAAGTCATATCACCTGTAGTCTCATCCCATACCACCTTAACTAAAGGAATGTGTTTACCACAAAATTCCTTGATCCTTCGATCCACGATCTTCACAAGTAATGCTTCATATTCTAAGTTACCTCTTAACTATATTGACTCAGGTTCAATGATATGAGATCGATCGAGGTAATACTTACGCAACTGAGACACATGGAAAACATCATGGAGGTCGGAAAGATTTGGCGGTAAAGCAATGTGATAGGCTACTGGGCCAATCCGACGTAGAATTTGGAATGGACCAATAAACATAGGAGTTAATTTTCAAGACTTGATAGCTCTGCCAATTCCAGTCCTAGGAGTTACTCTCAGAAAAACGTGATCTCCCCCTTGAAATTCTAAAGGCCTTATCCTCTTATAACTATAACTCTTCTACCTATCCTGAGCTGCTTTTACCTTCTCCCTAATCTTCTTGACTTGCTTTGTGGTCTGTTGAATCATCTTAGGACTTAATACCTGTCTGTCTCCGGTCTCAAACCAACACAATGGGGTTCTACACTTCGGCCTGTACAAAGCCTCAAAAGGTGCCATACCTATACTTGAGTGAAAACTGTTATTATAGGTGAATTCCACCAGAGGCAAAAACACATCCCAACGTCCTACGTGCTCCAACATGCATGCCCTTAATAAGTCTTCTAAGGATTGGATTGTTCGTTCCGATTGCCCATCCGTTTGAGGATGATAAGCTGAACTCAATCTTAACTTTGTCCTTAAAGGTCTTTGTAGTTTATTCCAAAATCTAGAGGTAAATCTAGGGTCTCTATTACTAATGATGCTCAAAGGAACACCATGCAAACTTACTACTTCCTTAATGCATATCTGAGCTAATCTCTCCAAAGGGTATTTCTTTCCTATCGGAATGAAATGAGCAAACTTCGTTAACCGGTCAATAACTACCCATATAGCATCAAACTTCTTAGTAGTCCTAGGTAATCCCACTAAAAAGTCCATTGCTATTCCATCCCACTTCCATTCATGAATATCCAAGGATTGTAATAACTCTACCGGTTTCTGATGTTCTATCTTCGCCTTTTGACATACTATACAAGATAAAACATAGTTAGCTATGTCCTTCTTCATCCCAGACCACCAAAACATCTTCTTCAAATCTTGGTACATCTTAGTAGCGCCTGGATGGAAGCTAAGCTTACTCTTATGAGCTTCTTCTAATCTTTCGGATTTTGGTATCATTAGGTATACAAATCCTATCTTCAAACCTAAGGATACCATCGTTGTCCACATTGAATTATGGAATCTTCCCATCACTCATCAACTCCTTCATCTTTTGCAGATGGTCATCTGTCTCTTGCTTCTCCTTCACTAGCTTTAAGAATTCGCTAGCCACTACAATCTTCCCCAAACACATTATGTCTTTAAACAACTGCACCCCGAGACCAAAGTCTCTAAACTCTCCACTTACTCCAACTCCTTGATCATCATAGCAGACACATGTAGGGATTTCCTACTCAAAGCGTCAGCTATTACGTTAGCTTTTCCTGGATGGTATTGTAATTCAAATTCATAATCCTTTAGGAATTCCATCCATCTCCTCTGCCTCATATTCAATTCCTTTTGATCGAATAAATATTTTAAGATCTTATGATCAACGAACACAGTGAACTTAGCACCATAAAGATAGTGCCTCCAAATATTCAAAGCAATAGCAGCTAGCTCTAGATCATGAGTGGGAAAATTCCTTTCATGAATTCTTAATTGTCTAGAAGCAAGCCACTACTCTACCTTCCTGCATCAACACATAACCTAGCCTTTGATATGAAGCATCCCAATATACTACAAACTCTCCTAAAGGATCAGGTAAAATTAGAACAGGTGAAGTGGTCAATTTCTCCTTCAACTCTTGGAAACTCTTCTCACACTTCTCTGACCACACAAAAGGCGTAACTTTTCTAGTCAGCTAGGTCATAGGTAAGGCTATCTTAGAAAACCCTTCGATAAACCTCTTATAATACTTTGATAACCCAAGAAAACTTCTAATTTCACTAACAGTCTTTGGGCTCTCCCACCGAATCACCGCTTCGACCTTGGATGGGTCAACAACTACCCTTTCCTTACTGATCACGTGTCCCAAGAATTATACTTCTTCCAACCTGAATTCGCACTTAGAAAACTTGGCATATAATTGACGATCTCCTAAGATCTAAAGTAGAACCCTGAGATTTCCTTCATGTTCTTCTCTACTCGAAGAGTTGATTAGAATATCGTCAATAAACACCACTACGAACTTATCCAAGAACGGTCTAAAGATCATGTTCATGTAATCCATGAACACTGTAGGAGCATTAGTTAAACTGAAAGGCATAACCAAATATTCATAGTGCCTATACCTGGATCTAAAGGTTGTCTATGGCACATCTTCCTTCTTTACTCGAATATGATGGAAACCAAACTTCAAATCTATCTTAGAAAACACAGTTGCTCCCTTCAATTGATCCATCAGATCATCTATCCTAAGCAAAGAATATTTGTTCTTAATGTTCACTTTATTCAACTGTCTATAATCCACACACAACCTAGTCGAACCATCCTTCTTCCTAACAAGTAACACTGGAGCTCCCCAAGGCGACACACTAGGCCTAATAAACTCCTTCCTTAGCATGTCGTCTAATTGGTCCTTCAGCTCTACTAACTCTGCTGGTGAGGTGCTATTGAAATAGGGCCAGTACCAAGAACTAAGTCGATGGTAAATTCTATCCCTCTCTCAGGTGGTAATCCAGGAACGTCATCTGGAAACACTTCGGGAAACTCTCTTACTATAGAAATGGAATCTAAGCTAGGAGTATCCTTACTTTCCATAGAAAACAACATCACATACTTCTGAGAATCACCACTAAGTTTATCCTCACTATCATTGGTAGATATCACACTAGTTTAATCAGAAAAAGAAAGACTCTTACTAGCACAGTTTAATAACACATGGTTGGCAGCAAGCCGATCCATACCCAAAATAACATCTAAGTCCTGCAAAGGAAGACACACAAGGTTAACAAGAAATTCCGTATTTTCTATAATGATTGGACAGTTTAAGCAAACAGAAGTCGTAACCAGAGGTTTACCAGTAGGAGTGCAAACTACTATTTTACAAGGTAAAGTAGAAACATACAATTTCAGATGATTTACACAATTATGGGATATAAAAGAATGAGTAGCCCCTGAGTCAAACAATACAGATAAGAGTTTACTAGATACAATGCACATACCTTGTATCAGATCAGGGGATTGAGAGGATTCAACTCCCTTTACCATAAACACTCTTCCAGTGGCTTGGGGCCTAGCCCCTACTGCACCTGCACCAAATCCAGCTCCAGACCATGCCCTCCAGTCGTAGGCCCACCACTGGCCCTCTGTCCCATTCTGCATCTCTAGCAATGTGCCCCGGCTTTCCCCAGTTGAAACAAGAATGGTCTCCACCTTATGTTGGACAATCTTTAAGCAAATAAGGTCTTCCACACCTAAAACATCTTACAACAGGTGCAGTTGCTCCACCACTCCCAGCAGCAGCAGTAGGCTGCTTTGTTCTAGAATAAGGTCATGCTCTCCTTGGGGAAAACCTGCCTCCCCTACCTTGAGCTCCACCTCTCTGTCCACCACCTCAACTAGTACCACCACCTCTCACGGATCGACCACTCCTTTGCTACTCCCTTCTGTGGTCTAGACTCTCCAACTCCATACACTGCTCAACCAACTCTGGAAAATGTACTAACTTTAATGGCATCACTGCCCTCTGAATTTCATACTTCAACCCATCCTGGAACCTCCTACACATCCACTCCTGACTAGGGTGTAATCTATAGAACTCAGAATACTTCAGCAGTGCCTCAAATCTAGTAGCATAGTCACCTACAGATAGACCTCCTTGTTTCAGACTACCAAATTCCTTCTCCTTCTCCCTACGAGTCAGCTTAGGGAAAAACTTCTTTAAGAAGCACTCCCTAAACAACTCCCATGTCACAATCCTACCCTACTCCTCCAGCAGCCTTGTTGCGTCTCAGGCAAGCGTACCTAGTCAGCTGTAGTAATAAATTGGGATTGTTAAGTCTCAGTTGTCGAACCCACAGGAATAAGGATAAAAATCAATCTACTCTAGGCGTCTCAATTATTTAAGCGTCGAATAGTTGGTTTGTGTGTGCAATGGAAAAGAGAATGTGAAAATGTATGAGGAAACAATAGGATTTGAGCCTAGGGCCTTGGTTTCGATTATGCTGTTCGTTCCTTTCTTGATTCTATTCTATTCTATTCCTCCTTTACTCTATGTTATTGACCTCCTTCTTTCTATTAGCCCTAATCCTCAGACAGCCAATAACTTTCTACACTTGGGTGAAAGCATTATGTCTTATAATAGTCTACGAGTCTGAATTGGTCAAAAGATCCTATACCTCCCCTAATTTGTTTTGTTATATAACCCCAGATCCTCCAACAAATTAACTAGCTAAAACATGCAATTTGTTTACCTAAGGTTCCTTTATTGCCCCGTTGTAAAACCCTGGATCCTCCGACAGATTATGCAATGTCTCATACATAAACAATCAAATCACAAGCAAAAGTAAAACTAAGGGATTTTAACATAGAAAATAAGTTCGAAATAGAAATAGAATAAAATAGTCACTAAGACATAGTTAAGGAACTACTAAGGTAAACTACACCAAAGACCCTAGAAGAAAACTTAGCTACTCATGTCAAAATGTGGAAAAACAATCCAAACAGGAAACATATTCAAGAACAATAAAAGAAAACCGGGAAGGAGTCCTTTCTAGTCTCTAGACGAATCCTGGCTCAGCTCCTAAGTCTCCTTGACGGCTCCACAGGCCCAAGATTAGGATTTGGCTTTTTTCACTCTCCAAAAGCGTCCCTTAAAGATGAGGATGGTCCCAAATTATAAGGATGGGCAAAATTAGATCAACAAGCCTTTAGATTTGCCTGTTCCGTCATTATGTACGACCGTACTTCCTTAGTATGTACGGCCGTACTTCGCAGAGCTGCTGAATCTGGATTTTCACTTGCAGGTATGTACGGCCGTACCTAAGGCATGTACGCCCGTACATAAAGAAAACTTCGACGCTGGCCCGTACATGAGGATATGTATGCCCTTACTGATCTCAGGGGATATACGGCCGTACATAAGTTATGTGCGGCCGTACCTTCTGCACAGGAACTCAAAATTTCGTCCTTTTTTGTCCATTTTTGTCCCAAATTGCGTACTTTTGCTCCAGGAGGGTCCTTTTACTCTTTTCTGCACAGTAAGAGCAAATATGAGGATTTATCAAATGAAATGGGTTAGAAATACGGGGAAATACACTCAAAATACCCCTCAAAATATCACAAATTATCCACTCATCAATTCTCCCACACTTGACTTTTGCTTGTCCTCAAGCAAACACATGCTCAAAAATCAACTCTCCAAAATAATAAAGATAGAAAAATTGGGAACCTAGAATAAGACAAGTGGGTGACAGTGCTCATGCAATCGGGGTTGCAGCTTAGGTGCCCAATTAGAGGCTAGATTTTCCTGCAAAACAATTCAATGTGAATGGGGGCATTCAACTCACTGTCTCTCCAAGTGTTTAAGGGAATAGAAAATATTATTACTCAAATTTCACAATCAAGCACATTACCATAGGCTTGTAACCTAACAAACATCTCCACTAAAATGTCTACATACATGCAAAATAATATATGGGGATCACAAAGATTGTAATAAGGCTAAGGTCAAACTTGTGGGTAAATAATTGTGCAAAAATAATAACGGTAACCCCTTGAAGTTACCAGAAGCTTCTTTGGGATATGTCTATTGTCTTCAAGCTTCACTTCTTTCCTCTCTTCATTTTCCTATTGGGTAGACCATTTTTATTTATTTTTCCTCTTCTTCCTTTCTTTTTGCTTTAAGCTCACAATTCATTTTTCTTTTCTTTTCTTTTATAGTATTTTTCTTCATTTTTTCTGAAAGGAAGAGGGCCTTATAGCTTTTGGTCCAGCCTTGTTGTTATACTAGGGGAAAAAGTAAGTGTTCCACTTCCAAGGGTACCAAAAAGATCCTGCAAGATCGTTACTGGGTACCAAGGAAAATATATAATAAAATGGGCTCAAAGGAGGCAACTAAGGAATACAATTGTGACAACAACTACACTGGTCTGAATAATGCCAAAATATTCCCCAAAATAATTCACGTGATGCAAATCATTTTTTCGCTTTGAAGTGGTCATGAGACAAGTTCTATAATGTAACAAAATTGGAAATACACTTAAAGAAGAAAATTTTGGGAGCAAGATTAACAGTTTCCAAAACAGCCCCCTATTCAAAGTCCAACATCTCACAATTTAGAAGCTAATTCACGTCAAACAATTAAGCAAGAAATACAATGCTAATTTTTAGCTCCATAAAAGACCCCAAATTGAGCAAACTAGTGTACTTGTCACCCATAAAATTTTGTGGGGTTCCCTAAAAACACAAGTCTTTAAAATTTAAGAAAATTTTTCAATTTGAGAATAAAAATTGGGACAGGAGCATGAGTCAAAGTAATAGAATATCTCACCCCCACACTTAAATCGAGCAGTGTCCTTAGTGCAAGTGAACACAAGAGTATCACAATATTATGATGTCAATCACGAATTTGTGCAAAGGCAAATAACTGAAAATGAAACTCAAAAACTCCCCTTTGAAACTATTGCTTGAATTGGTGTGCCAGGGGCTGTAATGAATGTGCCTCGAGCCTGAATTTGGTCACAGTGGGCTAGACATTGTATGTGCGCTTTTCCTGATAAACTTGAACTACTGAATAAATTACATTAGTGCTTCAAAAGATAAAACAACACAAATATTATCCGAGATGTTTATACAATTTGCAAAATGAAATACATAAAAAATAACATAAAGGAAAGCAAAGAGAAAAATGAAGTGATCATGGGTGGGGAGGCTATCCCTGGCGCTTCTGAAGGAGGCCAATGATGGTCATGAACTGCTGCTCCTGAGCATCCAAGGACTGATGAATTCCCTGAAAACCGACATCAACTTGTGCCCGGTGCTGGTGAAAACCTAACTGCGTCAGGACCAACCGTGCCATGACATCCTGGTAAGAGTAGGAACGGGGCTATGAAACGTCTGCAACTGGAGGTGGTGATGGGGCCAGCTGCTGGTCCTGCTCCTGCTGATCCGAATCCTCATCCAGCGCCTGCTCGGCATCCCCTGGCCGGACCACCGAATAATGGCCATGTCCATCTTGTCGCAACACACCAATATTTCACAGAGTGCGAGAGGAGATGAGCTCCATCTCAATGATGGTGGTGCCTGCCAGTGGCATAAACCTTAGATAGGTGGCCAACCTCGAAATAACGCCCCGATGACAATGTGGCCGGGGTTCCTGATCTGCAGGCGGCGACCGGTCTAGAGGGTAGTGCGTAAAAGAAACATACCCGCATTGTAGCGGTGGCCCTCGTCGTCCGTCATGCACCAAAGTAAAAATAGATCAGCCTTGGAGACTGAGCCATCACACTTGGCTCTCCCATTAATAGAATGGAAAAGCCATCTGTGAACTGTCCTGACGGCCGGCTCTCTAATCTTGTTGGCCTTCTCCTTGCTGGGGATATAATTTGCAATCCCTGTCAAAGCCCGCCAGCATGGTCCCTCCTACCAGCCATCCAGAATATCCAAGAAAAAGCCTCCAAACAAGCCGGAGTCCGAATGAAGTCTGCTGTCTCGAACCCCAGTGCTATCTTAATTTGGGCTAGGGTCAAGGTGTGCTCGCCTGCCCTTTGGGCTTACCAAATAGAGCGCAGGTGGTGAGAAAATCAAGGACCGGCTCTACATAAGTGGGGGTCCGAGCAGTCGCTACTCCCATCCATCCAATGCGCTAGAGGAGGGTCTCTACTTCGCCACAGAGGCCGTGACTCTGAAGAATGTCGAAGTCTAAACACCTGGTGGGATGTGTGATGTAACCCCGGAGTTCCTTCTATCTATCCCTCATCTCCCGTGGGATATAAGAGGGAATGCCTCGAGATGTGCAAGAAGAGCTATCAACAACTGATCGAGGGCACTTAGAGGCTATCTGGTCTGCACAAAAAAGGTAGGAAAAATTAAAATGAGGCTTGGAATAATATGTAAGGTCGTACTTGTAAGCATGTATGCCTGTATATGCTGGTTATGTACAGCCCGTTCTTGTCAGAATATAAGCTCGTGCTTAGGTATCATGTACGGCCGTACATATCAGTATGTACACCCGTATATAACCATTGAACATGAACCCTAGCACTGCATGTTCGACCTTCATGTACGACCTGTTCTAATGATGTACGGCCGTACATTCATGCATTTCCATAAATCTCAGGCCCCAAATCATATTTTTAATACCAAAAAAGACTAGATAGTGGTTCTAAATTGATCCTAAGGGTCCTAGTCATGTAAATCTTCTTAGTTCCTACCCAAAAATCCTAATTTGGTTCTATGGGCCTAATCATAACTGACGGGATCGAATAACCTTATAGGGTATACAGAACAACCAAGGACAGGGGTTAGGATAGACTTACCTCAAGAAGATGGAATTAAAGGAGCAGAAGGTTGAAGGAGATGCATGCAAAAATGGATCTAGGTGCTCTAAACAAGGATGTAAGGGCGTACATCTTGGAGCTTTTATTTTTTTTTTTTTGGTTCTACGCGCGAAGTACGGCCGTACTTAATGTGATGTACAGCCGTACATACCCCCCTTATTTTTATACTAGGGAAACTACAAGGAAACCCTAAGTTTAAATAATGGCGACTATTTCTAAGGGACATGTTGCCTCCTGTTAAGCGTTTATTTAACGTCACGAGCATGACGGTTAAGACACTAGCTATCACTCTTCCAGAGGGGTGTTAAACACCTGTTGGTGTATTCCTTCTTGAAAATGCTTGACCCAATGGCTGTTTATTTTGAAGGTTTCTCCTCTTTTAGAAGTGACTTCTAGCATTCCCCAAGGATAGACTTTTGTTACTGTATAGGTCCTTTCCATCTAGATTGTAATTTCCCTGGAAACAGACAAAGATGTGATTGGAAAACCAAGACTTTTTGTCCCACCTGGAAGTCACGTTTTAAGATATGCCTATCATGCCACTTCTTGGTGCACTCTTTGTAAAGTTTGGCGTTCTCAAAAGCCCTAGACGCAGTTCATCCAATTCATTTAACTGTAGTAATCTCCTTTCACCTGCTTGCTTGGCATCGAAATTTAAATACTTCAAAACCCAGTATGCCTTGTGTTCTAGCTCTACAGGTAGGTGGCAGGCTTTTCCAAACACTAGACCATAGGGAGACATCCCTATGGGTGTTTTCAAAGCTGCCCTATAGGCCCAAAGAGCATCGTCCAATTTTAGTGACCAATCATTGCTGGATGCATTAACTGTCTTTTCTAGAATTCTTTTTAATTCTCGATTTGAAAGCTCAACATGGCCACAGGTTTTTGGGTGATAAGGAGTAGCCACCTTATGAGCGATCCCATACATACTCAGGAGGTTGTCAAACTGCTTAATACAGAAATGGGTGCCTCCTTCACTTATGATCACTCGAGGGGTGCCAAACCTACAGAAAATATTCTTCTTAAGGAACCTTGTGACAACCCGAGCATCATTTATGGGTGTTGCTATGGCTTCAACCCATTTAGAGACATAGTCAACTGCCACTAAAATGTATTGGTTTGAGTAGGAGTTCAGAAATGGTCCCATGAAGTCAATCCCCTAGACATCAAACAACTCACAGAATAGTAAATTGTTTAGCGGCATCTCGTGGCGTCCTGAGATGTTGCCACTTTTCTGGCATTGTCTGCATTCTTTGACGAAGTCATGAGCATTCTTGAAGATGGTGGGACAATAAAATCCACTTTGTAGGACCTTATAACCAGTTCTCAATGGCCCATGATGACCCCGTACTTCTTTGGAGTGACAATCCTTGAGGACTGAACTAACCTCCTCCATGGGGATGCATCTTCTCACTATTTTGTCTCTGCATACCTTAAAGAGGTATGGATTGTCCCATAAATAGTGCTTAGCATCCGAAATTAGCTTCTTTCGCTGTTGATAGTTAAAGTAAGAGGGGATGACTTTTCCAGCTAAAAAATTCACTATATCAGCAAACCATGGGCTGATGGATACAACGAAGAGTCTCTTGTCTGGGAAAACTTCTTTAATTTCTCCTTCGCTAGCTGGCTGCATAACTGTATGGTCGAGCCTGGAGAGATGGTCTGCCACGACATTTTCTGGTCCCTTCTTGTCTCTAATTTCCATATCAAATTCTTGGAGTAACAGAATCCACCATATCAGTCTAAGTTTAGCGTCCTGCTTGCTAAGCAAGTATCTGATAGCGGCATGAACTGTGTATACAACCACCCTGGATAGCATGAGATAATGTCGAAATTTGTCAAAAGCAAAAATGACAGCTAATAATTCCTTTTTCGTGGTGGTATAATTCTTCTGCGCGTCATCCAATGTCTGGTTGGCATAGTATATGGAATGAAAGACTTTGTCCTTTATTTGCCCTCGCACTGCCCTTACAGCGGTGTCACTGGCGTCGCAGACAAGCTCAAATGGCTTTGACCAATCAGGGGGGACCACCACTGGGGCACTAATTAACTCTTTTTTAAGAGTTTCTAAGGCCCTCATGTAGTTTTCTAAAAATTGGAAAGTTGCATCTTTAACAAGCAGATCAGTCATGGGCTTAACAATTTTTGAGAAGTCCTTTATGAACCTCCTCTAGAATCCTGCACGACCTAGGAATCTACGCACCCCCTTGAATGTATTAGGAGGTGGAAGGTTGGCAATGACATCCACCTTAGCAGAATCCACTTCTATCCCTTTTTCGGACACTTTATGGCCCAGGATGATGCAATCTTGCACCATGAATTGGCATTTCTCCCAATTAAGCACTAGCTTAGATTCTCTACATCTTTTCAAGATTAATCCAAATTGTTTAAGCACTCCTTG
Organism: Calophaca sinica; assembly: GCA_037113605.1. Taxonomy (NCBI): domain Eukaryota; kingdom Viridiplantae; phylum Streptophyta; class Magnoliopsida; order Fabales; family Fabaceae; genus Calophaca; species Calophaca sinica. Next base: position 84,273,840 of record CM073731.1, read on the forward strand.
TAGGATGGCCCAAATACAGTAAAATCGTTCATAAAGACCTCAATTGATTTCTCAATCAAGTCGGCAAAGATGGCCATCATGCACCGTTGAAAAGTGGCTGGGGCATTGCATAACCCAAAAGGCATGCGTTTATAAGCAAAGGTGTCGTATGGGCAAGTGAAAGTGGTTTTCTCTTGGTCTTCCAGTGCCTCGGCTATTTGCATGTACCCTGAATACCCATCCAGACAACAATAAAAATCGTGACCAGCTACTCTCTCGAGCATCTGATCAATAAAAGGGAAGGGGAAATGGTCTTTTCTAGTGGCATATTCAACTTCCTATAATCTATGCACATGCACCATCCTGTAATCTTTCTTACTGCAACTAATTCATTCTTTTCATTTTCCATGACAGTAGTGCCTCCTTTTTTAGGAACGCACTGAACTGGGCTTACCCATTTACTATCAGACATAGGATAGATGATACCTGCATCAAGGAGTTTGATTACCTCCTTTTTAACCACATCCTTCATGTTTGGATTCAGTCTCCGCTGCGGCAGTGCCTTTGGGTTGAAGTCTTCTTCCATGTAAATGTGATGGGTACAGATTGCAAGGCTAATCCCTTTTATGTCATAAATAGTCTAGCCAAATGCCTCCTTGTTTTCCCTGAGCACTTCCACGAGCTGTTCCTCCATGTCTTTATTCAGACCTGCAGAAATAAAACAGGTAAAGATGAGGGAGGCTGTAAGTAAGCATATTTCATATTAGAGGGAAGGGGTTTTAATTCAAGCTCAAGGGGCTCCTTAATAGAGGGTTTTGGTTTGGGAGTATTCCCTCATTCCACCTCTGCAAACCGGAAGTTGCCCCATTTGTCATGTTTCTGCACAAACGCAATAAGCTCCTCTTCCTCTTCCTTCGAGGGTGCCCTTAGTACTTGGGAAGACAAGATACTCTCCAATTCCTCCTAGTCCCTGGAATTTAAACACTCATCAGTAATGCTATCATTAGTGTCGATTGTATCGATGAAATTACAATGAGCAAAAGTTGATAGGCTTTGTAGTGAGTTAAAAACCTGAAATACTACCTTTTTGTCTCCAAATTCTAGGGTTCACTTACCTTGTGCGACATCGATCACACTTTTACTTGTAGCCAAAAATGGTTGTCCCAGGATTAGTTGAACTTCCTTGTCTTCTTCCATGTCCAAGACCACAAAGTCAGCTGGGAAGATGAATTTGTCCACCATAACTAAAACATCCTCGACTATCCCCTCGGGATAAGCTACGGATCTGTCAGCTAACTGCAAATAAAGGTTAGTGGGCTGCAGTTCTTGCAGCCCCAGTCTTACAAAAATGGACAAGGGCATCAAGTTAACACTTGCCCCAAGATCACACAATGCCTTTTCAAAGTATGATTTCCCTATAGTGCATGAAATAGTGAAGCTTCCAGGATCTTTTTGTTTCATAAGCAATTTCTTCGAAACTATAGTGGAGCATTCTCCTGTGAGTTTGATCACCCCCAATTCCTCAAGTTTCCTTTTGATGGAAACAATTTCTTTTAGAAATTTTGCATATTTGAGCATTTGAGCGATGGCTTCGGCAAATGGAATATTAATGTGCAGTTTCTTAATTGTCTCCAAGAATTTAGTGAACCGTTTTTCATCTTCCTCATTCTTGAGCCTAGCGGGGTATGGAATACGTACCTTGGCTCCTTCGGCCTCTTTTTGCACTGCGATTTTGTCAGTGGGACTTTGCTCCCCTTCCGTGATTGGAATGTTTACACTTTCCCCATCTCTAGGTGGCTCCGGAGCTGTAACTGAAGATTCCCCAATTTGCTCTAGGTGAGCCAATGGAGGTGGTAGGGCTTTCCCGTTTCGAAGTGCTACTTCCTTGCACTACTGTTCATCCCTCACTTCCATAGCTACGGCGACCTTGGTTTCTAGTGCTTTAATTCTCTTGCCACTCACCAAGATGAATTTGGCTAAGATTTCTTCAAGATTATTTCCCCTCTTCCTAATGCGATTTGTGCTCCATCATCCCTAGGTTTAGGTTCGCTGCAATCTTGGCGATGTTATTTGTCACAGCCGAGGTTTTATCCACCCTCCAACTGTACTCACGATATTTTCCACCCCATGTGGAATTTTTGCCTTATGCAAGGTTCGAACCCGGGACTCTGTGGATTAAGTAACACGGAAGCACCTTGCCATCACCAACTGGGCTAATTAACATCTAATTGACCGTGGAATTAAGGATTTAGGATCCCAATTATTCGCCCAAAAGCTCGCACTCGCTCTAGGTTACGAGTTCACACAACCCTAATTCTGGCTCCGATTGTTCTCAAATTTTACGAGGCTTCTAAGCCTTATACTAAAACACTATCAAACACTCCTCCACCTCTATTTAACCTTCAAAACTTCCCAAGTCTCATACTTGCACCTCAACCATAGCACAAAAGTGAATACACAACTGAACACTCTAATACACTGTCAAGCTCTATAGAATACACCTAGGCACACACAAATACACTTATCCACACACAATTACACATTAAGCAAGGTTAGGAAATTGAGGATGTTACACCTTGCCAAGGTGGTGTGCAGATATTCTCAAATTTCTGATTATGTATGGTTTTTCAGGAATATATTGTTAACCTTTAATAACCCGTAATTACTGTATTTTTTTTTGGTTACGTAATTAATGTGATTTTGTTGTGGGGTATGATATAATACTAGTATAGTAACCCGTGCCATGCACGGGTATATATTGACCTTTGAACATTTGTATAAAATTATTTAATTTTGTTATATAATTTTTTTGTTAAAATGGGCCTGAGGTAATATCTAAGAAAATTATACATCACAAACTATAGTAATTACTATTGTCCACTATAAAGAGTTGGTTAAATATGTGGATGGTTATCATATTTAAAATTGAATATAGTGGAAAAAATATAAATTATTGTTGAGAATAAAAAATTGTTATGAACCTATATTTTTACTAAATTAATGCCAGAGTTCCCAACAACAGAAGAAGTGTTAATCGATTAAACAGTATAGTCTAATCAATTAATACGTGTGCCCTATCAGTTTTATGCATTGGGATGCATTGGGCCTTGTCCAAACCCAGTCCAATCAAGCCCCAAACCTACCCTAACACGGCCCACTACCTAAAATAAACCCTAGCACGCCTAAATGAGTGAAGCTTCAGCTCTATTCCTTAGCCACACTAATTGTGTGGAATCCACCCATAACAACAAGAGAAAGGGCTTCCCCCATGAGAAGCATCCGTAAAAAATGGAAACCCAGGTGTTGGAGCTATGGCTCAACCCTCTACCACGTCCATGCTTAACTACCCCTACTAAATCTTAGGCAAGTTTGTTGGTATCATCGTTTCCCTCTCCTTTTAATTAAAGTGTTTCCATAGAAATCCACGGTAGCATGTGAATCATGAATAGTTTTGGACATTTGAAGGAATTGGCGAAGGGGTCTCCCTTATGCCCCAAGAAGTGATAATACTATATTCATTGCTTGTGAATTTGTGATTTATGCATACATGAAGGTGATGTAATCCTCCTTGACATGATTCAATTCAGGACCTTCTAGGTTGAAAACTCAAAATCTGGAACCAAAATGTGTCTTGCTAAAACTCGATGTATCTGACGCTACGGAACTCGAAATTGTGTGATTCCAAAACGAGGAGAACGAGCGCTTTCTGAAACGCGATTTAGGCTCAAGAATCACTGAAAAAGACCGTGTATAACAGAAGATATGACTAAAGATAGCTAAAACGAAAATCAGGGAATTTGGGGGTTAGGGTTTGATGCAATGGAAACTGAAAACAAAATTAAACACCAAAACAAGAACTGGAAGGCGCCACAATCCAAGGATTGATAAGCCCTAAGGAACGCCACAAGGATCAACACCCTTGATAAGTTCAAAATGAAATCTCTCAAGAACTCTAGAGAACAAACTCTGACAAGCAATATGCTCAATGTCCAAAATCTGATTTCCAGCAACTTGAAAGAGCCTTTTATAGTGGCACTCCTTACAAGCTTGCTTAACCCTAGCCCAACTCAAGTCTCTAACAAATGGGCCCAACAGTTTGCTAATTTAGCCCAAATACAAGTTTAAACTTAAAGAAAGAAAACAAATAACATAAACACGATATAGATGCAGATTGGTCCCAACACCAATGCCTTCATGCCTTTATTCCCTCAATCTGGATTAAGCAATTCACCATCTTGGGCTTCAGTTCTTTTGGATTAGGACCCGCTTCAAATAAACTGGATACAAGACTATTTAGAGCTTCTTTAACCTTCTTGGATTTTGCCCTTATCATTGGAGCTCCAAGGCTTTGTAAGTTCTCTATGCTGCCTTCCTTGGTTATGCCTCTTCCTATGTCCTTATCATAAGGCAAATAATGTTGTCTAAGTGCATAATCATGAGTGAATAAATGTGCATGTCTATAGACCTATGCAAAGTGTAAATACATGTATGTCATGGCAAGAACGGATGTGATATTATACTTGTTTGATTGACTAAGAGACTATGTTTGCATGTTGTGAGACTTTGTCATGTAGAACATTAATCAAGCGTTGTAAGGACTTAGGTAGGTAAGGGGTATTGAATTTGTTAGGAACGTGTGGGGTGTCCCATAGGATGCCTTAAGAGTGCCTTACGAATCCAATGAATTAGAATATATAGTTACGAGATTGATTGCCACTAGAAGTAATCATTCCCTAGAATAATTTGGTAATAACTATTAGAATTTATGAGAAAAGGGATAACGGGAATGAGCAATTGCTAGATCGATAATAATGATTTAATTAAGAGGGAATACAATCTAGTAAGCACTTAGTTAGTATAAAGGAGGCCAAGTACTAAAACAGGCCACTAAAATGAACATAGATGAGTGTCAAATCTCTAATAGTATAGGTAATAGTAAACCTACAAGACATGAACCTCAATACCGTGGATAAGGTAGAATCGGATAAGTGTCAAGGTCGAATTCTAAACCACTAAGAATGAAACTAGTGACTTTCCCTACGTGGGTAGAAACCTTGGGGATCCTCCTCTAATGTTTTAGGACGAATTCCATGAAGGCCATGTTTGGTGGTTTTATTCACGAACATCCATCAAGAGTGGCACAAGTCTTATTGATGAGGACATGGAGCACCAAGAGGCCATTCAAAGCTTAGGAGGACCAATGACTAGGGCAATGTCAAGGAGGGTCCAAGAAAGCTTAGTCCAATTCATGACTAAGACAATTGCAAACAGAGGCAAAGATGTAATTGCACCAAAAACCATGCTTGTCATACAAGCCATGGAGGAGGCGCAACTTGCATAAAAGAAGGCAGCCAAGTTAATTTCTTTTAATTGAATAAAAGTGCAAGTGACCAATTGATTTATTTGGGACCAAGGCACTAAGTTATTTAATTTTTTTGGTGTGTTTAATCCACTTCAAGTGGCTGTGTGGCGCAAGGAGCAAGGGGTCCCACACCTCTCAACCACTCTTTGTGTAGTTTTAATGGGTGAATAATCTTGCTACCAAGGAAAGACAAAGACATTCAAAGCAATCAAGGCAAAGAGGAGTTACACAAGACAAGGTGATGAATGCTAAGACAAAGACATTCAAAGCAATAAAGGCAAAGAGGAGTTACACAAGACAAGGTGATGAATGCTCCAACAAAGACAATAAAAGCGCATCCATCCACTTAATTACAGTTAATGAGTGGTTGTGAAACCTTCACCTGGTCATGAAGAGCAATCAAAACAGAATATGAAGCGTAGACCTTTACTTCAGCTGCGCCACTTAGGCCATGAGGCAGAAACAATTATTTTTGTTTGTAATTTCCTTTAATCATTTTGCTTGTAACCCTAGAAAGGAAGGACTTTGTCTCTTTACTCTTTGTAACAGCAAGAACCTCCCTCATTATATATAGGGGGCGCAAGTTTCAATAGAGGTTAACAAAGATTTTAGCAAAATATTGAGTTCATACTCTTTGGTTCTGGATTGGACCAGTTTATCGATCTTGTCAAGAAACTCTCTTCTTGTGGTGATCCTCGCATTCATAGGCTTATCCTTGTCTTGGATTAGACTAAGGTGGCGCCCCTGCCTCCCAATCATCCATCTTCTTCACTTACTCATAAACAGATCCTTGAGACCTTGTTTGCTTCTTGTTTTATTTTGTGTTTTCACAATCTGTCCCCTTAATTCTCTACCACCAAAGCCACGAAATTCCATTCATTCTCTATCCAATTTTCATTCATTTTATATCAAAAATACAAAAACAAAAGTCACAACCAGATTCTATGTTGAAAATCAAGCAAATGGCCAATTTCTACAACAAGGAGGCCATCATTTGGTAATCAGAGCAAGGTTTCGACTTTGTTCAAAAGAATCCCAGGTTTCTCTATTCTTACCTTTGAGTTCAATTCTTTAAAAAAATTAAAAATTCATAAAATTCATAAAAAAAAATCTTGAATTCTGGTTGTGTTTCTTCGTTCTTTGCTACACTCTGAAATTTTTATTTTATTTCTTTCTTTTGAGTGAGTTCTTTCTTGTTCTAGTCTCACAAACTTTGTGTTCAATTTTTGTTTCTTACCTTTCCTTTCCAAATTTGTTGTGTGTGTGGATTATTATTTGAATTGGTTTCTTGTATTGATCATTTCTTTGGTTTCTCTAAAGAACTGACAAGAGTTATGGATCCTCAAAATCGACATTACTAGATGCCCTCACGGCAAAAATGAGAGAACTTTTGAAAGAGGAAGTGGAAGGCATAAATGAAAGAATTGACCAATTAGAAACAGACAAAATAGCAATGATGAGGAGGAACGGAGGAGAAGGAGACGTGATGAACCTAGAGAAGAGAGGTTGGGTGGTATAAAAATAAAAGAACCACAATTTGTTGGGAAAAATGACCCGCAGACGTATTTGGAATGGGAAACGAAAATTGAACAAATTTTTTCCTCAGAATAATTATACTGATCTTCAAAAGGTGCAGGTTGCTTCTATTGAATTTACAGATTAGGCCTTGGTGTGGTGGGACCAATTGACAAAGGAGAGGAGAAGGCACAATGAGCCAGCCATTGCCACATGGGAGGAAATGAAGAGGCTCATGAGAAGGAGATTCATCCCATCTTACTACAACAGAGAGTTGCACAACAAATTACAACACTCACCCAAGGCAACAAAAGTGTTGATGAGTACTACAAGGAGATGGAGGTGGCAAAAATTAGAGCAAATGTGGAGGAAGATGATGAAGCAACCATGGCTGAATCTTGCATGGCCTAAATCGTGATATAAGTGACATAGTGGAACCGCAACACTATGTTCAATTAGACGATTTGGTACATCAAGCCATAAAGGTAGAACAACAACTTAAGAGGAAGGGTCGATAAGAAGAAGCACTACCACTTCCAATCCTCAAAATTGGAAGAGCAATATTAAGAGTGAAGGTACTTCATCATCCAAAGAAGCCGCAATGACACAAAAGGTAAAAACGCTACAACTAGTCCTTCTCAAGTTGTTTCAACTAACCGGGCTATTAAGTGTTTCAAGTGCCAAGGCTTAGGACACATTGCATCTCAATGTCCTACCAAGAGAATTATGATTGTAGAGGAGGTTGAGGAGGAAGATGAAGGGGCTGAAGAGTATGTTGAGGATTGTGTTGAGGAGGAGGCCCAAATACCTAGTGGAGAGCTACTTATGATGAAAAGGTTGTTGGAAGCCGTGGTAAAGGAGGAAGATGCGACTCAAAGGGAGAACATATTTCACTCAAGGTGCCTCATACAAGGCAAGGTATGTTCCCTGATTATTGATGGTGGGAGTTGCACAAATGTTGCTAGCACAAGGTTAGTTTCCAAACTCCAACTAGAAACTAAACCACATCCCAAGCCATATAAGCTTCAATGGCTTGTTAATGATGTTGAGATGATTGTTGATGAACAAGTAGAAATTTCTTTTCAATTGGAAAATATGAAGATGTGGCTGTTTGTGATGTAGTTCCTATGGAGGCCACCATGTCTGGTGGGGAAGGCCTGGGCAATTTGAACAAAAGGCAGCCCATGAAGGCCATACCACCAAGTACTTTTTTGTTCATCGTGGAAAAAGAATTGTATTGGCTCCTTTGAGCCCAAGTGAGGTGAGAGATGATCAAAAAAAATTGAGAGAAAAATGTGAAAAAGAAAAAGAAGAAAAAGAAGAAAAAGAAAAGATCGCCAAAGAAAAAGAGAGAAAAAAGAGTGACAAAAAAAAGATTGATGAAAAAGAAAGAAAATTTGATGGCGACAAAGGGGAGGTTAAAAAGCTATTTTCTCTAATCAGCCCCTATATTTGCTTTTTAGCAAAGAGGTGGCCTTCTTTGGAAAATTTACACGACACTCAAGAATTGCCAAATTGCATAAATTCTCTTTGCAGAATTTGAGGATCTGCTTTCCTAAGGAGGTACCAAGTGGGCTGCCACCCTTGAGAGGATCGAGCACCACATTGATCTCATCCCAGCGCCACTTTGCCTAATAGGCCACCTCACCTGAGCAACCCACAACAAACGCAAGAGATACAAAAGCAAGTGGCTGAATTGGTAAGTAAAGGTTGGGTAAGGGAAAGTTTAAGTCCATGTCTTTGTCCCTCGTTATTTTAGTCCCTAAGAAAGATGGTAGTTGGAGAATGTGCAATCGATTGTAGGGTCATTAATAATATTATCATAAGTATAGGCATCCAATACCTCGGTTAGATGACTTGCTTGATGAACTGTTTGGTGCATGCTTGTTTTCCAAAATTGATTTGAAAAGTGGATACCATCAAATTAGAATAAGTGGAAGGGGATGAATGGAAAATCGCTTTCAAAACTAAATATGGTTTATATGAGTGGTTAGTTATGCCTTTTGGATTAACTAATGCACCTAGCACTTTCATGAGATTAATGAACCATGTTTTGAGGGAATTTTGGGAAAATTTGTTGTTGTATATTTTGATGATATCTTGATATATAGCAAAAATTTAGAGGACCATTGCATTCATCTAAGGGCTGTTTTTAAATGTGCTAAGAAAAGAAAACTTGTATGCAAACTTGGAAAAATGTGTGTTTTGCACGGATCAAGTCGTTTTTCTAGGCTTTGTCATAAGCTCTCAAGGAGTACATGTGGATGAAGCAAAGGTGAAGGCAATCCAAGAATGACCAGCACCTAAAAGTGTGACAGAGGTAAGAAGTTTCCATGGTTTAGCAAGTTTCTATAGGAGGTTTGTTAAGGATTTTAGTACTATTGCTGCACCTCTTAATGAAATTGTTAAAAAGGAAATTGGTTTTAAATGGGGTGAGAAACAAGAACAAGCTTTTTCAATTCTTAAAGAAAAGCTCACCCAAGCACCAATTCTAGCATTGCCTAATTTTTCAAAATATTTTGAAATTGAGTGTGATGCTTCCAATGTTGGAATTGGGGCTGTTTTGATGCAAGAAGGTCATCCAATTGCTTATTTTAGTGAGAAATTAAAAGGGGTTGCCCTAAATTACTCCACTTATGATAAGGAATTGTATGCCTTAGTAAGGGCATTGCAAACGTGGCAACATTACTTGCTGCCAAAAGAATTTGTCATTCATAGTGATTATGAGTCCTTGAAGTATTTAAAAGGACAAGGTAAGTTGAATAAGAGGCATGCTAAATGGGTTGAATTTTTGGAGCAATTTCCTTATGTGATTAAGCATAAGAAGGGTAAAGCCAATGTTGTGGCTGATGCATTATCAAGAAGGTACGCATTACTCTCTACCCTTGAAACTAAAATTTTTGGTCTTGAGCACATTAAGGAATTGTATGAGCATGATCTTGATTTTTCTGGTAAATATGCTGAATGTGTGCATGCTGCCCATAATGGATTTTTTAGGCACAATGATTATTTATTTAAAGAAAAAAGGTTGTGTGTGCCAAAAGGATCCATTAGAGAACTCTTAGTCAAAGAGGGGCATGAGGGGGGCTTAATGGGACATTTTGGTGTTCCTAAAACTTTGGAATTTTTGCAAGAACATTTCTATTGGCCTCACATGAAAATTGATGTGCAAAAATATTGTGAAAGATGCATTGTTTGCAAAAAGGCCAAATCCAAAGTGATGCCCCATGGTTTATATACTCCATTGCCTGCTCCTCGAATATCCCTAGATTGACCTTTCCATGGACTTTGTCTTAGGGTTACCTAGAACAAAGAACGGAAAGATTCTATTTTTGTTGTTGTGGACAGGTTCTCAAAGATGGCACATTTCATTCCATGCAAAAGGTGGATGATGCTTGCCACATTGCTGATTTGTTTTTCAAAGAAGTGGTGCGCCTACATGGTCTACCAAAAGTATAGTGTCTGACCGTGACACTAAATTTCTAAGCCACTGAGAACTTTGTGGGGTAAGGTGGGAACTAAGTTACTATTCTCTACAACTTGTCATCCCCAAACTGGATGGGCAACCGAGGTAGTAAATGTAACCCTCTCTACTCTTTTAAGGGTCAGACTTTCAAGGAATTTGAAAATGTGGGAAACGTGGCTGCCACATGTTGAATTTGCTTATAATAGGGCTGTCCATAGTACCACAAATCATTCCCATTTGAGATTGTGTATGGTTATAATCCTTTAACTCCTCTTGATCTATTACCTTTACCTAACACATCTCTGTTGAAGCATAAAGATGGCAAAGTTAAAGCTGAATTTGTGAAAAGTTTGCATGAGAAAATTAAACCGCAAATTGAAAAGAAAAATGAAAGCTATGCCAAAAGTGCCAATAAAGGGCTAAGCGGTTACTTTTGAACCCTGAGATTGAGTCCTGGGTCCATATGAGGAAAGAAAGGTTTCCACACAAAGGAAATCTAAGTTAATGCCTAGGGGCGATGGCCTCTTTCAAGTGATTGCCAAAGTCAATGATAATGCTTATAAAGTTGACCTTCCAGGTGAGTATGGTGTTAGTGCCACTTTCAACGTTGCTGACTTGTCTCTTTTTGATGTAGGTGATGAGGACTTCAATTCGAGGTCGAATTCTCCTCAAGAGGGAGGGAATGATGAGGACATGGAGCACCAAGAGGCCATTCAAAGCTTAGGAGGACCAATGACTAGGGCAATGTCAAGGAGGGTCCAAGAAAGCTTAGTCCAATTCATGACTAAGACAATTGCAAACAGAGGCAAAGATGTAATTGCACCAAAAACCATGCTTGTCATACAAGCCATGGAGGAGGCTAACTTGCATAAAAGAAGGCAAACAAGTTAATTTCTTTTAATTGAATAAAAGTGCAAGTGACCAATTGATTTATTTGGGACCAAGGCACTAAGTTATTTAATTTTTTTGGTGTGTTTAATCCACTTCAAGTGGCGTGTGTGGCGCCAAGGAGCAAGGGGTCCCACACCTCTCAACCACTCTTTGTGTAGTTTTAATGGGTGAATAATCTTGCTACCAAGGAAAGACAAAGACATTCAAAGCAACCAAGGCAAAGAGGAGTTACACAAGACAAGGTGATGAATGCTAAGACAAAGACATTCAAAGCAATAAAGGCAAAGAGGAGTTACACAAGACAAGGTGATGAATGCTCCAACAAAGACAATAAAAGCGCATCCATCCACTTAATTACAGTTAATGAGTGGTTGTGAAACCTTCACCTGGTCATGAAGAGCAATCAAAACAGAATATGAAGCGTGAGACCTTTACTTCAATTACGCCACTTAGGCCATGAGGCGTAAACAATTATTTTTGTTTGTAATTTCCTTTAATCATTTTGCTTGTAACCACTAGAAAGGAAGGACTTTGTCTCTTTACTCTTTGTAACAGCAAGAACCTCCTCATTATATATAAAGCAAGTTTCAATAGAGGTTAACAAAGATTTTAGCAAAATATTGAGTTCATACTCTTTGGTTCTGGATTGGACCACTTATCGATCATATCAAGAAACTCTTCTTGTGGTGATCCTCACATTCATAGGCTTATCCTTGTCTTGGATTAGACTAAGGTGGCGCCCCTGCCTCCCAATCATCCATCTTCTTCACTTACTCATAAACAGATCCTTGAGACCTTGTTTGCTTCTTGTTTTATTTTGTGTTTTCACAATCTGTCCCCTTAATTCTCTACCACCAAAGCCACGAAATTCCATTCATTCTCTATCCAATTTTCATTCATTTTATATCAAAAATACAAAAACAAAAGTCACAACCAGATTCTATGTTGAAAATCAAGCAAATGGCCAATTTCTACAACAAGGAGGCCATCACTTATGGTTAAGACGACTACATGTTTGAGTTTCCTAGCTATTTATGGCTATTATGGAGCTCGAGTTAATACCAGTTTTGTTTGACAATCCTACTCGTATGAACTATGATTGTTTATTCATGAACCTGTATAGGTGAAGTTTGGTGGAAATGCATCCTTATGTGCATTATTTGTCATATTGGCCATGTTTAAGTATGGGGGAAAGTATCGCCGAAATGAGAGGTGGAGGCCATCAAAAATGAGCATGTGTGGCAATACCTTGGCCTAAGGGCATGCGGAGCCCGAGTCTGTGGTCCCCAATAGTTTGAGTTTGCTCCTTGGGATGGGGATCACTTACTAGAACTTAGCTACCCTGACCGTCACTGGACATTCTAGGGATAGTCGAGAGTGTGCGACCATGAAATGTTCACCATTGCGGTTTATTCCTTCAAGTAGTCAAACATGTCCTTCTAGCCAAACTTCCTAAAGTAGGGATAGTCGAGAGTGTGCGACCATGAAGTGTTCACCATTGCGGTTTATTCCTTCAAGTAGTCAAACATGTCCTTCAAGCCAAACTTCCTAGAGTAGTAGATGGATCCACATGCATACGAAATAGCAATGTAGTGAGTTGCATCATTCTCTGTTTTGGATAATCGTTATCGTGATTGTTGGCTTCTGTGGTTGTTTCCGAGTGAGTATATGTGTGGGTGACTATGTATTCACGTACGTATGTAAGCTACTATGCATGCCTGTAATTTGTGAAGATTTACGAATAAATTATACCTGTGCTTGTATTCATCTATGACTTCTAATGCCATGAAAACATTTCTACAACAGACTCACCCCTTTTTGTTTGCACGTTCTCTTGTATTTATATTTGGCTTGCAGACACCTTTCTATGTTGAAGAAGATGATTTCTTGACCCTCATTAACGATTCAGAGATACCTTGACGAGGCGTTTTCATTAGAAATTTTATTTAAACATTGATTTGTGTTATAATGGGGTGTATGAGCTCAGAGACCACGTCACACTGATGTTGGGGTTATTTTGTAAATACAACTTATATTATTTCGGTAAAAGCATAAATATTTTGAAAGTATTTAATTATGACGTGTTGTTGTGATCATGGTGTGGATGTCCAGCGTCCGATGACATAGTATATAGAATGAAAGACCTTATCTTTCCTTTGACCTAGAACTGCTCCTACAGCGGTGTCACTGGTGTCGCACATAATTTCGAAGGGCTTTGTCCAATCTAGGGGAACCACTACTGGTGCACTAATCAATCCCTCCTTTAGGGTCTTAAAAGCCTTCATGCAGTTGTCTGAAAAACAGAAGGTCGCATCCTTGACTAACAGGCTGATCATGGTTTTAGCGATCTTTGAAAAGTCTTTTATGAATCTCCTATATAAGCATGCATGCCCCAAAAACTACGCGCTCCCCTTACCGAGTTAGGAGGGGGAGTTTTGCAATAACTTCAACCTTAGAGGGGTCAACCTCTATCCCTTTTTGGACCCCTTGTGGCCCAGAATGATGCAGTCTCGCACCATGAATTGACATTTTTTCCAATTAAGAACCAGGTTAGTTTCCTTCCTCTTTCCAGAACTAGATTTAAGTTGTCCAGGCACTCCTTGTAGGAGGGTCCGAACAAAGTGAAGTCATCCATAAAAACCTCAATGGATTTTTCAATTAAATTAGCAAAGATGGCCATCATACATCTTTAAAAAATGGTCGGGGCATTACACAACCCGAAAGGCATGTGCTTATAGGCAAAGGTACTGTATGGGCATGTAAAAGTGGTTTTTTTGTCTTCCAGGGCTACCGGTATTTGCATGTACCCAAAGTATCCTTCTGGGCAACAATAAAAGGCATGCACAACCACCCTCTTAAGCATTTGATCAATAAAAGGAAGCGGGGAGTGGTCTTTCCTAGTTGCTTCATTTAGTTTCCTATAATCAATACACATGCTCCAACCTGCAGTTTTTCTGACAGCAATTAACTCTTTCTGTTAATTTTCCATTACCGTGCTGCCCGCCTTTTTGGGGACACATTGAAATGGACTTATCCATTTGCTATTAGAGATAGGATAGATAAAACATGTATCAAGGAGTTTGATTACTTCCTTTTTTACCACTTCATTCATGTTGGGATTCAGTCTCCATTGTGGTAGCGCTCTAGGCTTGTAGTCCTGCTCCATGTAAATATGGTGAGTGCAGATTGCAGGGTTGATTCCCTTTATGTTCCTTGTTGTTCCTCAGCACCTCCATGAGCCGGTCCTCCAATTTTTCGTTCAAATCTACAGATATAATAATAGGAAAAGATGAAGGCAGTTGCAGAGAAGCGTATTTCATGTCTGCGGGAAGAGTTTTAGTTCGAGTTCTGGGTGTTCCTAAATGGAGGATTTTGGTGTGGGTGTATTCCCCAACTTCAATTCTTCAAACCGAAAGTTATTCCAATTATTGTTGGGTGCTTTTGCTTGCAAGAACATGAGGATTTCTTCCTCTTCTCTTTCCGATAGTGTTCCCAGTCCTTGAGAGGTTAGGACCCTCTCCAATGCTCCTTGATTCTTAAAAGTAGTCCATTCATCAATAACGGATTCGTTCTGATCTATTGTATCTATAAAATTACAGAAAGAAAATGAGGAATGGTTTTGTAAAGAGTTAAAAACATGGAATACCACCTTCTCATCACCAAACTTCAAGGTCAACCTACCTTCTTCGACATCGATCACACTCTTAGCATTGGCTAGGAACGGGCGCCCCAGGATAATCGGGACTTTCTTATCCTCTTCCATGTTAAGTACGACAAAGTCAGCAAGGAAAATGAGCATGGTCATTTTTATCAAAGATTTTGGCATATAGTTTGTCGGGATGTGTATAACTCGGTATTAGAATTCTTCTCAAAGGGATGGTTGCTTCCCAATATTAACTCTAACCTTGTTGTGTTGATTCCTAAATTTAATGGTGCTGACAAGATTGAAGACTATAGACCCATTGCTTTAGCTAATTTCCGGTTTAAAATTATTACCAAGGTTTTGACTGATAGGTTAGCCCTTGTTGCCCCTAATATCATCTCTGAGCATCAAAGAGGGTTTATTAAAGGAAGACATTAGGTTTATCCAAACATGGCCTATATTTTTAAGAGGCTTAAATATGGTTTTGGTCCCTGCAAAATGGGACCTTTTTGTTTTTCGTCTCTTCAAAATTAATTTTTTGATTTTCGTCCCTGCAATTTGCACTATTTTCGTTTTCATCCTCGCTTTTCAACCTGCAGTGACCTGGTGATGTGGCTTAACAGTAATCGACGTGGTGACTATGCAATACCGCACCGCCACATCAGTCATTAATATTTATGTTTATTTTTTACCTTACCACACCAGTATTACTTGGTGGCAAATAAGAACAGAGAATTGCTGAGAGAGAAGGAGGCGATGCAGCTGAATATTGAGACTTTAACGGAGGTAAATGATGGGATGTACAGGGTTCTGATTACTGTTGAGAAGGAATTGGAGGATACACATTGTGAGCTTAGTGAAGCAAATAAAGCGAGAGAGGAGAATGAGAAGGTCAAAGTTAGTCGGGAGAGTGAAATTGTTGAGTTGAAAGGAGAAATGGATCGACTGAGGGGTGTTGTGAATATGTTGAAAGAGCGCTGCAGAGAGTTTGAAGAGAATAATGAGCAATTACTTTCTCAAGTTGATAATTATAGAAATGATGTTGATGGGGTGAAGCTCGAGAAGGAAAACATGAGAAAGGGATTTGATGAGGAGAAAAATAAGGTGAAGAGCTTGGAGTTTCATGTTGTGGAAATGAAGAAAGAAAATGAACAATTACTCTCTCAAGTTCACCATTACAGGAATGGTGTTGATGAAGTCAAGCTTGAGATGGATAGCATCAGAAAGGGACTTGATGAGGAGAAATATAAGGAGAAGAATTTGGAGCTGAAAGTTGCTGGAATGGAGTTAAAAATTGATCATGAGTTGGGCAAGATGAGAGGTTCACGCATGAGAGAAACAAGAAGCTAACAAGAAGCTGAATTTGGGATTTAGGATTGCTGCAATTTGGGATTTAGTGTTGTTGCGTCTCTCTCTGGGATTTGCTACGATGCATTTTTTTTTATCACTGCTGCGATGCGTTTTTGTTCCATGTTGGGATTTAAAAGAGGATGTAATTTAAACAGTCAGCAAGTAACGCTGATGTGACAGTGCCAGCATGCTGCATAGTCAGCAACATCACCGGGTCACTAACGATAGTTGAAAAGCAGGGACGAAAACGAAAACGGTGCAAATTGCAGGGACAAAAATCAAAAAAATAATTTTGCAGAGACGAAAAACAAAAAGGTCCCATTTTGCTAGACCAAAACCATATTTAAGCCTTTTTAAGATGGTGTCTTATGCAAAGTCCTTTTGACTTAATGCGTAGATCCCGTATCTAACCTATCTTGTACTAAAATCCATTTTTTTTATATTAAAAATAGGACAAAAAGGACAATAAGATCAAACGTTATACACTAGCTATTAAGGATCTCATACCTTGCTACGAACCAATCGTCCTACAAACTTAAACTACTAGGTTAAGAATAAGGAATACATATATGATATACTATATATTTAACAACTTTCAACACTTGACTATTTTAAGCCAAAAAAAAAAAAACACACTTTTTGTTTCACACCACTGCACACGAATGTCAAAATAGAAATTTACTACAAGCATTGCCTGATCAATCATCTTGTGCAAACTAAAATCTCTCAGCGGTCATCACAATAGGTTGAGCGTCAACGTGCTTTCTAACAAGATAAGGACCATTTCCGACAGCTTCCTGCAGCTGTATGCAAACAGGCATGATATTGTTTTCTTTATTTCTCGTGAGCATAGATAAGTTATGCTGGGAAAGTTTTGCATCTAACCTTTGCAGCTATTCCTACAAAAGCAGGATCAGCAGAAACTCTACTAGACAGCGCCAATGACTTGTGTATCTCCTTGCAGCAGTTATATCTAGCTTCCATACCTGAAATGGTCCAACGCGTGTTAAAATAATACATGTCAAGAAAATAAAGCAGGAGCAAAGACCTAATAATAAGTCAGCATATGGTATGATGCACATTCACTGCAAGGCAAATCTAACACAAATCAATAATACAGACCTATTTTTGTGGTTTCAGTACTTGGGTCTGTCACTATATTTATAATCTCTGGTCTTGAGCATATCTCCATCAAGCACCATGGTCGAGCAACCAATCCACTTATCATTCTATAGCCCTGAAAATATGTTGTGCACATCATACTTCTTCAGTAAATTTAAGGACAATCTTATTACCTTAAAAGAAAAAGTTTGACCAGTGTGTGCCACCCTAGTGCTTTGTTATTGATTGCTGCATTTTGGCTTTCGAGTGGCCTGGCACTTCTGTAAGAAAAGCTACTATAAACAGATTCAATTCTAAAGCTGATGAAATTAAAAGTGAAACCTGTGCTATAAAGCTCCCGCGATGACGAGGTCTAAGAAAGTGTTGCATCCAGTGCAAATCTTTTCTTGGCATCCTATCTTATATGTGCAGAAGGCAAATTCTACAGCTCGAACTCACAACCTCTTAGTCATATGGCAACAAATTTGTGTCAAAGATCCCCTTCCTAAATTTGATTAAGTTATTTGGATTGAAAGATCTAAATACTACTTGGTTGAGTTTTCGGTTTTGTTGGGATATTCAATTTCAAGTGGTTTTATAGTGACCTGGCATTTCCATCTTAAAAAAATAACCTAAAGTGATTAACTTCTGAAGCTATGTTCAGGTGGCAGCTTAAATGAATGATTCAAGCATGGTTCGTAAAACCTTGTAATGCAAAAATTAAAACTCATATTAATGTCTCACCGCTAAACGGATTTCTGAATCCTGCTGCAAAACTGACAGAAAAAGACCCTGCAAATAGCATGAACTTGGTGAAGTTGCAGTGTTTCAACACTGGACACAAAGACAACTCAACGAACATTGTGCCCTAAAAGATCTTTGGTTCTGAAAGCATCGAATTTTTAAAAAGTGCAGGGTAAAATGCATTACAGCTTACAGTCTGCAAGTAAGTAATTAATAAAATCATTCTAAACTTCATGGAAACAATGTTCCCTCGAATATTAAGTGGCATAATTACTATTTAATCAGTGTCATTTGTTAGGTAAGATTCTGTAAATAGATTTTTTGTCAAGTGCATATCACTAAGATGGACCTTTCAATGTGTGGCTAATTGTTATCTTAACTCACTCACTGGATGGTGATAACTGATACGTAATGATAGATGTTCTAAATTATCATATTTATATCAAAGGGAAAAGAGAAATGGAAGTAGGCCTTGCTCAGCAAAAATATTTTGATGGAAAAACACAGAGTGATCAGCCTGGTCCTTTTATATATATATATATACTTGAAATTTCAAATCACAGGCAGTAACGATTAAACTTGGGATAAAGACAGAGATAGAAAAAGTTTAACATATGCCGAACCCCCTTAGTTTAATCAGAAACCAAACAACTATAAACAGAGCTAGACAATAATTCGCCAATAAATAGTATTTGAAACCAAAGAAGAATGTAGAAGAAAGATGACCGATGGTGTCAGCTTTGAGCTTCTGGTTGCCGTTTCATAGACTAAGCGTCGCAGGTTTTCTTCTGCTTCGGCATCAAGTATGATGTCATTCTTGGATCTGGTTTCTCCCAAGATGTTTCCAAGAGCATGCAATGCAGCCTGTGATTGACGTTCAATAAACCATGTAAGCTAAGAAGAGATGTCATAATTAAATTGAAAATTTGAATCTGAATATTTCTGGTGTTGTTTTCGATGAACTGTACAAATATTTGTACAAGAGTCAATAATGGAAGCAAATCAATCAGCTAGAGTTACTAACGGTAACTATGAAGGTCTCTCCAGAAATAAGAGGAAAGAAGGATACTGGAAAGCAAGAATAGATACTATTGATGATAACAATCCACACTCCTCCTCAAGCTCAAGTATTGATGCTAACTGACCGCTTATATATGCTAACTGATCATTAAAATTTACAAAAGTTTTGATGATGTTTGAGTGGATTATTTCTCTGATGAAGAGACAATCAACTTCTATATGTTTAGTCCTTACATAAAAGATTGGAATTGAAGAGAGATACAAAGGTAATTGGTTAACACTGTTGAGATAGCCATTGATTTGGTTCTTTATTACTGATATATGTTTTCCCTTATATATATGTTAGTATTTTGCATGTATATAATTATGATTATGATATTATTAGAATTGATATAGGATTGTTTTTGTCCAGATTTATTTCCTTAAGGTATTAAGGGATTCTCCTTGTATAGATTCATATTATAAATACATACAAGCTGATAGCTAATCTCTCAAACAATTTAGTAACAATCCCTAACTCTCAAGTTGGTATCTAGAGGAAGGTGGTTCAATCTTTGGGTTCAGCCACCGTCAAGACTAACCTTAGTCTCTTTCCTTTCAGTCTGGTTGCTAGGTGTCAAGGAGCACCACCGTTTGGTCCTAGAATAGTCGTCGGTACAGTCGTTGGAGTCACTGCCGCTGCCACCACTGGAGTCACGCACGGCACCATCAGAATCGGCCACTGCCGATCTACCGTCTGCTAAAGTCTCGCCGTCATAAGCGCCATCACGCACTGCCACGAGTCGTCACCGTTCGAGTGGTTTTCTGGCACATGAGAGTCACGCGTTGCCGTCTAGATGTCTTCTCACAACGCCACCAGTACCAACAGATTCGCCTCCTCCTTTTTGTTCGTTGAGACCCCTTCCAGTTTGTGGGTCCCACGTATAAGAGGTGTTTTTGAGATTTTTCTGCGTCTAGTGTGTTTTAGTCCTTGTTTCTACGTGTTTTTGGTCTGTGTCTTTGCGCCTCCCTGTCGAAGATGAGTCCATCATCGGATTCATTGCAGAAGGATAAGGAAATCAACGAAGTTGAATCTTACAGTAGTAAGGCTCTTATGTCCCTCGCTTTTCGAGGCAATCCCTCTATGAAGTTGGAGAAACTCAATGGTGAGAACTATTTAAATTGGTCGGCTGCTGTCAACATGTGGTTTCTTGGCTCTCAGATCATCTCCCTAAGAAGTCCTCAAAAATTGATCAAGATCTGCGTGATGATTGGGAGCAAGCAGACTGTCGTAAATATTGTAAATATGTATGTAATTTCGTAATTATTAGCATTCATTGTAATTCTTCAATTTGGGTTTTAGGTCTAACTCAACCCCACAAAACTGGCTTGTAAGGTGAAGACTATAAACACCACTCAGGCCATATCTCTAGTCGATGTGGGACTTTCAACACACCCCCTCACGCTCAGGACTGGACATCTAAAACGTGGACTAATGCGGATGGAATAATACGGATCTCAATATACCCCCTCACGCTCAGGACTAGACATCTGTAGCGTGGACAAATACGGGTGGAATAACAGAGATCATGGTCCAATAACAGATCTAGGATAGACTCTGATACCATCTTGAATTTGGGTTTTATGCCTGTTGAAGATAAAATAGGATCTTTGTATTTATTGTATAGTCAAATCATATCATGTAATTAAGAATAAAATATCTTGTAATTAATTGTTTTGATTTCTTTTTAAGCCTATATAAAGAACCTCCGTTGTGTAGTTGAGACACACGGTATTCAACATATGTCTCTCTCTCTTCTCTCATTCAACATGGTATCTAGAGCCTAAAGAGAGAGAACCCTAAAACCGTGTTTACCCGGTGGACCCACTGTCCTCCAGTGAGAAATTTTTTTTTTTCAGCAAAACGTGTTCCCCTTCCGGTTTGCCCCTCACTGCCGTGACCCATTCCGGCACTCAGTTTTGGCATTTTCCACCCGTTTCCGCCACTGCCACTGTTTCCGGCGCCTTTTCCAGCGACCAACACCACCATCAGGAGCGACTCCCCAAGACCGGCCAACCACCGAAACCCCACCACCGACGGCCCTCAAACGCGCTCTCACGCGCCGCTTCTGTGTTCGGCGGATTTCAACCAAACAGCTCGTCGCCGCCGCGCGTGGCGGCGCGTCCGACACCCTTTCCTGTCGATTCTTCCACCGTCCGGCTCGGTTTTGTCTTTTTGTTCCAGATCTGCCCTTATTTTCCAGATTCGGGACACGGTTGACCACGTTCCAGTGTAAACAACCCCGTTTTCTCTCTCCTGGACGTGTCTCTCTCTCTCTCTCTCTCTCTCCTGTGACTAAAACATCGGATCCTCTACTACCGATGCTTCCAAGTCTGCGTTCACCAACTTTGTCACTTCTCCCCTCTCTACAGAGAAGTTGGACAGTTCCAACTATGAAACTTGGGCTTCAGACATTCAGTTATGTGCTTGATATGGCTGAACGTACGAAATAAGAAAAGACTGATGCTCAGTTGTGCAGTCTCATCAAGTCCACGGTTCATCCCACCATCAAATCGATTTTCTATCCTCATCTCACGTGTGAATCGGTTTGGAGTCAGACTAAGGCACTCTACACCAACGATATTCAGCGTCTCTATGGTGTGGTTCATGATGTGGGCACCCTCATTGGACCAAAGAAGTTGGATGGCCCTATGTCTGCCTACCTCAGTCGTGTTCATGCTACACTCTGTTACGAACCAAAATCAGAAACACTCAAAAGAGGTAATAGAGAAGAAGAAAGCACTCAGTAATGCAGAAACTGAGTGTAATTGCTATTAATTGAAAAAATAGTAAAGATGGAATGGAGAAATCTCTCCTTACAAGATGATGGAATAGAAAAGGGAACAACCAAAGAAATAACCACCTGCTGAGGAGAGCACAATGCTTTCTCTCAGACTTAACCAACCAGATTCATACCTCACCAATTGCATGCCTCACACAATGGTCACTCCACTACAAATACCCCACGCCCTCCTCACTCTCTCACGTGGCCAATTCTGTTACATTTTCCTAATTCTAGAATATTCCTTCACACTAATCATGGGCCTATTATCAATAATGGGCCTAACAATACTCCCCCCGCAAGCTTCACCTTGTCCTCAAGGTGAGGGAAATTGCACCAGAATCTTGTAGCAGCTGAAAACAACCTCCACCAGGGTCCCATAACTTGAAGCAGAATGATTGAGCTTTGCGTGAAACAGGGACACTTCCTCCTGGATCATATGTATTGTAAATAATTAGAGTAAACAGTAAATATTTACCTTTTGTATTGTAACCTAATTTAGTTATTCGGCCCATTGCTCAGGCCCATTAGGTTAAGTCTAGCGTAGTCTATATAATAACATTAGTGTGTGTATTCAAAGTTAAGTCAATAATATATTATTCAGATATATTTTCTACATAGTATCACGAGCTCTCGTTCTTGAGGGCCTCGCTTCCGCATAAACCCTAGCCGCCACCTTCGTCGTGGTTTTTTTTTTTTCCTTGCTGCCTTCATTGCAGCTGCTGCCTTCATTGCAGCCAAACACACCACCACCATCGCCTGCATCGCTTACCAAACGCACCACCACCATCGTCATATCGCTTTGCATCCAAACACCATCATTTACTATCGATCTGGTCTCACCATCCACACCATCAGCCTCGCATTGGAATTCCGAGCCACGCCCCACAAACCGCGCCGCCGTCCGACCGCCCACGCGCCGCCACGCGCCGCCAGCGTCCGTTCCCCTCTCGGGCGCGTGTGGCTAACGCGCCGCTTCTCCAGGCCACCGCTCGACGCCGCTTTCAACAAAGAGCTTCCGGCACCTCCTCTTTCCGTTTTGGGGGTCCACTCTCCGATCCGAGAACTTTCATTTTTCGTGGGTTATTTGACGTTCATTCGTTCGTTGCCCTGTTTTTACTACGTCTGATCTGTTGTTATGGAAGGGGACGGAACTGTTCAGAATCCTCCACCGCCTCCTATTCCTCCTCCTCTTGTGGACTCATCAAATTTGATGAATTCTAATGCTCTGCCAACGCTGCATCCCAGTTATCGCCTCAATAGGAAGAACTACTTCAATTGGGCCCAATTTATGCGCACGAATCTAAAGGGTCGTGGCAAATTGAATCATATTGAAGGGACTCCTCTTCCTGCCACTGATCCTAGATTCCCTACTTGGGACAAAGAAGACTCTCTCATTATGTCATGGATGTGGAACAGTATAATTCCAGAGATCAGCGGGAATTATATGTTTCTTGCTACTGCCAGGGATAGCCTCAGCAAGACTTACTCCAAGAAAAATGATCTCTCTGCCCGCTTTGATTTGAAGAGCAGGATCTTCAATACTAAACACAGAAGTATGTCTGTCTCTGATTACTTTGCCATTATGAAAGGGTTCTGGATTGAGTTGGATCAATATCAGACTCTCAAGATGGAGACTCCCAATGACACGCTTGCTTTGAATACTTGCATTGAAACTGATCGGATTTTTGAGTTCTTGGCTGGGTTGAACAGTGAGTATGACCCTGTTCGACTACGTGATTTTGGGCAAGGCGGACCTTTCTCTTGATGAAGTGTTCTATATTGTGCGGGGTGAAGAGAGTCGCTGGCGTCATGCTAGGTCCCAAACTTTCAAGGATCTGCATTAGTTGCCAAAGAAGACAGTGCAAACAAGGATCATCCAAGCCTGGGAGGAGGGACCGCTATTGCGACACCGTAGTAAAGCCGTGGCACACAAAGGACGATGTTTTAGACTTCATGGGAAAGACAATGTCCTTAACCGTATTGAGGTCTCAAAGGTACTCGCCACACGTGGTAGCCTCTACTCCCACACTTGCTTCTCTATCCGCCCAATCAAGGCTTCGGGCGCCGAAGACTCTGGGACCGCCATGCGTAACCTCCTCGACTCCTTGCGTAAGCCTTCTAGTTCTAGTTCCTCGACAATGACTAGTAAGGTTCTATGTTCTCGATCGTTCTTATCGCCTCGGTACTATTCCTAAGGATGCATGGATTCTAGACTCTGGTGCTATTGACCATATGACCTTTAACTCTAAACTGTTTTCCACTTATAGCCCTCATTCAAGCATTCCCTATATTACTGTTGCAGATGGTTCTCACACTCCTGTTGTAGGTTTTGGAGATATTAATCTCCACACCCCTTTCTATTTGAGAAGTGTGCTTCATGTTCTTGGACTCTCGAATAACTTAATTTCTATTCGCAAACTTACCCAGAATCTGAATTGCACTGTAACTTTTTCTCCTTCTCATTGTCTTTTTTAGGATCTTACCACGGGGAGGACGATTGGAGTTGCTAAGGAATAGGGAGGGTTATACTTTTTATCTGCTGAAAAGAATGGTCTGAAAGTGTTCTCTTCCTCCGTCCAATCTCACCATACTTCCTCTCAAGTTTGGCTTCAGCATAAGCGTCTAGGACATCCTCCATTTTCCTTACTTAAAACTATGTTTCCAGCTTTGTTTTTATAAGAGTCTGTTGAGTCTTTTAAGTGTGATGTTTGTCAATTTTCCAAACACAAACGTGTGTCTTTCCTTCTAGTTATAATAGAAGTGTTGAACCTTTTGATCTTATTTATTCTGATGTTTGGGGGCCTGCCCCTGTTTCTAATATTTCGGGTGCGCGATGGTTTCTAATATTCTTGATGAAAGATAAATCTGAAGTATCTCAGTTGTTCATTCAATTTTATCACATGATAAAAACTCAATTTGACAAATGCATTAAAAGACTACGGTCGGATAATGGTCGAGAATATGTCAACCAATCTCTTTCTTCATTTATTAGTTAAAATGGTATTCTTCATGAACTAACGTGTGTTGATACTCCACAACAAAATGGAGTTGCAGAAAGAAAAAACCGTCACTTACTTGAGGTTGCTCGTGCCCTTCTCTCTTCCAAACATCGAGCCCAAACTCGTATTGGGGAGAAGCGGTTTGATCACGCTTATCTCATCATCGGATTCCATCCCGTGTTCTAGGTAATTTCAGTCTGTTCGATCTATGTTATCTTTTACCCGCTCGCTTCCTATCATGCGCAGTCTAGAGTCTCGAATATTCGATTTGTGTTGTATTTGTTCATATCCACAAGCAAAGATCGCAATAAGTTGGATTCCCCCGCTCGATGCATCTTCTTGGGCTATGCCCTAATAAACGGGGATACAAGTGTTACCATCCTTCCAAATAGTAAACACTTTGTCTCTATGGATGTCACTTTCCATGAACATGTCCCGCTCTTCACTCGTCCTCGACTTGAGGGAGAATAAGAGTGATTTGGAATCTGATTCCGAAGTTTCTCCTCCTCGGTCCTCGCATCCCGAGTCACCACCTTAGTCAGTTGATCCTCCCGAAGTCTCCTGTTGTTTCGAAGTCTCCTATCCCCGAAGTCTCCTGTTGTCGCTCCCGAGTTACTACCTCCGAGTCTCCAGTTGTTTCTGAGTCACCTGTTATTGTCTTTCCTTTACCTTCTATTTTGCAGGAAACAACACCTTCAGCACCAGCAAAGACAAAGGCTAGTGAGCCAACTTTGACATATCAGAGGAAAGGAAAACCCGACCTGGTCCAGAAACAACCCCAACCGTCTAAGCCGGAGGTAAGATCAAATTAACCTTTTGCTTCTGATTCTTCTATTCCCGATACACTTGCTCTTGATTCAGTTGACCTACCTATTGCCTTGAGAAAAGGGAAAAGGTCTCGTGCCAAATACCCTATTTCTCAAATTGTTTCATCTAACCATGTTTCTCAAAGATAAGGCTTTTATGACAAAGCTGACTCTGTAAGAATCCCTGCATCTGTTAAGGAGGCACTTAAAGATGAAAATTGGATCAAAGCCATGAATGAGGAAATGAAAGCTCTTGAAAAGAATAGAACTTAGGAGATAGTTGAGATGCCAAGAGGCAAGAAGGCAGTTGGTTGCAGGTGGATTTATACTGTCAAGTACAAATCAGATGGCACTCTTGATCGATATAAGGCCAGATTAGTAGCAAAGGGGTACACCCAGACTTATGGCATTGATTATGAGGAGACATTTGCACCGGTAGCAAAGATGAACACTGTCCGTATCTTACTCTCTCTTGCTGCTCATTCTGGGTGGGAACTTAATCAATTTGATGTTAAAAATGTATTCTTGCATGGAAATTTAGAGGAGGAAGTGTATATGGACATCCCACCGGGATTTGATCCAACCCTAGGGATAAATAAGGTGTGTAAATTGAAAAAGGCCTTGTATGGGCTAAAACAGTCTCCCTAGGCATGGTTTGGAAGATTTACAAAGGCTATGTTGGGTCTTGGTTACAAACAGAGTCAAGGAGATCATACCCTCTTCTTCAAACATTCACAGGGAGGAAAACTAACTGATTTCTTGTTTATGTTGATGATATTATTGTTACTGAGGAATGACTTGGTTGAGAGACAACTCCTCAAGAAGAAATTATTTGCAGAGTTCGAGATGAAAGATCCTGGGAACTCTCAAGTATTTCCTGGGATCGAGGTAGCTTACTCAAAACAAGGAATTTTTATCTCTCGCAGAAAATATGTTCTTGACCTTCGCAGAAACTAGCAAGCTGGGTGTAAACCGCAGTGTTCCCATGTAGCAAAATCATAAAATGAGCAATCAAGAGAGAGTGCTAGAGTCGACAAGTCTCGAGATCGAGATTAGTAGGAAAGCTAATTTACTTGGCACACACTAGACCCGATTTAGCTTATGCGAGAAGTTTAGTCACCGGGCTTTATGCATGATCCGAGGACGCAGGCACTTCAGCAAGAGAGCGGATTTTGCAATACCTTAAAGCGACTCCAGGAAGAGGTCTCTTGTTCAAAAGAGGCTAAGACTAACGCTGGAAGCCTATACCGATGCGTGATTATACAAAGCTCGCTGAGTGATGTAAGGTCCACTGCCATCGCACATTCTTTGTGGTGATCTTGTTACATGGAGGAGCAAAAACAAAATGTAGTGGCTGATCAAGTCGAGGCGGTAATTGAGCAATGGCTCATGGAATTTGTGAGCTATTCAGGATGAAGATTATACTTGATGATTTCAAGGTGAATTATGAAGGCTCAATGAGGTTGTTTTGTGACAATAAATCAAGAATCAGCATTGCTCATAATCTTGTATATGACAGACCAAACACATTGAGATGTATTGCACACTTTATAAAGGAGAAGCTAGATTGTGGATCGATAACAACGCCCTACATTCCTCTCGACACCAACCGGCGGATGTGCTTACAAAGCGGCTATCTACGTAATCCATTCCGCCATCTTACTTGCAAGCTAGGAATGATTGATATCCACTCACCAGCTTAAGGGGGAGTATTGTAAATAATTAGAGTAAATAGTAAATATTTACCTTTTGTATTGTAACCTAGTTTAGTTATTCGACCCATTAGGTTAAGTCTAGCGTAGTCTATATAATAACATTAGTGTGTGTATTCAAAGTTAAGTCAATGATATATTATTCAGATATATTTTCTACAATATGCTTTGTTTCGGAAGATGTGTATTGCCCGCAAACAGAGTGTGATTGTTGTTTCAAGATCAATCACAATACACCTTGTCTCCACCAACACCCACTTATGCCCTCCTTTAAACTTGAAACCCAGGATAGCTCCAACTGAATCCCACAACCTGGTTCTCTGAATTTGAGTACGCTCGTTGAGGACAATTCCATGCTCACACCACCTCTTTAGTGGCCTCTCATTAACTTCTCTAAACAGATCCTCATACTCCTTTCCCACTGCCTCTACTCCTTGCACACCTCCTGTTACTCCCTGCTCCTCCTTGCTCATCACCCCCAATTCAACATAAGAAGCTTCCACCCCCCTAACCATTTCCCTAACCTTGGTTTTTGCTGAAACCCCGTGCAAGACTTTGAGCTAGTTCCCTTTATCTCCACAGTCTCCCCCTTCTCGATTATCCACATCACATGCTCACCAAAGTTTGCCTTAATCTCCCCCAACCCAGCTAACCACTCATACCCCAGGACCACATCAACTCCACTCAATTGAAGCATAGAAATCTTGCACCACCTGAAGATTTGGCAACTGTAACTTCATGTTCCTACAAATCCCTCTGTTTTTCACCTTGTTGCCCTCCCCCACTTCTACCACAAACTCCTCTGTGACTTCCAACTTCACACCAATGGCATCAATAACACCCTTGGAACAAAATTATGTGAAGCCCCAGAATTAACCAACACTAAAGTTTTAGGGACTTTTTGGAGGTCATACCTGCCACGCTCCCTGTG
Source organism: Calophaca sinica (assembly GCA_037113605.1). NCBI lineage: Eukaryota > Viridiplantae > Streptophyta > Magnoliopsida > Fabales > Fabaceae > Calophaca > Calophaca sinica. The sequence continues at coordinate 84,302,184 of CM073731.1, forward strand.
TTGAGTTGAATACAGTTGAGTTGCATGATGCCATTGTCCGGTTTTCCTTCTTCCTCGCCTATGTCGTCGTCTTCATTCCTGGCGGTCTCTCCTTCTCCAAACACCAATACCCTCAGGCTTTTGTTGCGGCATACATGACCAGGCGAAAATGGCTCGTCACATCAGAAACAGATCCGGCGGCGGAACCTATCCTCCATTTCCTCCTCAGAGAGTCTCCTGAACGGTGCGTTCCGGCGATTGCCTCTGCCGCTGGATCCTTCTGGTCGATTGTTCACACTCCCCACACTCCCCTGACCTTCGCGTTGCCCTGTATTGCCTCCCCCTATAGCGTTCGGTCCATTTGTAAGCCCACGAGGCCCATTTCTGTTGGTCTCAGGTCCATTTCCATTTCGGGTCACTTGATCATTTGACCCGGTCCATCTACTCGACAAAGCGGGTCGGTTGGAATTCGACCCAGCCTTCTTCGCGAACCCTTCTTCCTTGTGTTCGATCAAACAATTCCTCTCATCCACCAGCATTGCCAATTTCATCATCGCCTCCAAATCTCTGGCGTGATGCAACCTCACCTCCGTCCTCACTTCCTCCCGGAGCCCGTTCATGAAGGCCGCTGATAGCACCTCATCTGCCGCGTGTCTCAAGGGCGATGTCACGAGTTCGAATTCTTCAATGAACTCGACCACCGTTCCTCGTTGCCGGAGGCTCATCAGAACCTCGTAAGGGTTCTCCGATGACGCACTTTGGAAACGCGCCAGTAAAGCCCTCCGAAACATCGCCCAGGTAATCTTCTCCGTCCGAGCCTCCCACCACCGGAACCAGTTCAGAGCCTTCCCCTCCAAACAGATCGACGCCGCGAGCACCTTCAGGGATTTGGTTAATCTCGAAGTATCTCTCAGCTCGGTAGATCCACCCATAAGGATCTTCACCAGAAAAATACGGCACCTCTAATCTTCGCATTCGATCGTTGGCACGATCGCGTTCCCATCGTTCGCGTTGAACTACCGGATCAGTCTCATCGTGATTCTGACGCTGAGCCAACATGGCTCGCATCTCCGCCAACAGCGTCGTCCCCAATGTTTCAATTCTCTGCTCCAGTGCTTCTACTCTGGCCTCCATTCTTGTTGATACCATACACACCAAGGATCAGTGCTTTGATACCAAATTGTTACGAACCAAAATCAGAAACACTCAAAAGAGGTAATAGAGAAGAAGAAAGCACTCAGTAATGCAGAAACTGAGTTAATTGCTATTAATTGAAGAAATAGTAAAGATGGAATGGAGAAATCTCTCCTTACAAGATGATGGAATAGAAAAGGGAACAACCAAAGAAATAACCACCTGCTGAGGAGAGCACAATGCTTTCTCTCAGACTTAACCAACCAGATTCATACCTCACCAATTGCATGCCTCACACAATGGTCACTCCACTACAAATACCCCACGCCCTCCTCACTCTCTCACGTGGCCAATTCTGTTACATTTTCCTAATTCTAGAATATTCCTTCACACTAATCATGGGCCTATTATCAATAATGGGCCTAACACACTCTATCAATTTAATGAGCTCCTACCTCCAGCTGCATCAGCCGCAGATAAGAAGAAGAAGGAACTTGAGCAACGAAGCACATTCTTTATGCTCCTTGGCCTTTATGGCTTACCTCAGGAGTACACTGCCATCTGTGATCAGATTTTGGGGTCTACTGTTATTCCCACTATGTCTGCAGCCTCTTCTGCCCTTCTTCAGGTTCCTTTGAAGTCCACCTCTGAGCTTCCTGTTGCTCCTGGCACTGGTGACACTGCTGCCCTTGTGTCTCAGCACAACAATCAGGGGTGTGCTCGAGGTTCCACATCCAACACGAAGAATCGTCCCAAATGTGATCATTGCAACCGTATGGGACATACTATCGATCAATGTTGGAAGCTACATGGGCGCCCTCCACGTCCGGTAAATTCATCTCAAACCACTCCATCTAACACACATCAGAATTCGGCTCAGCCTATTCCAATGGTTTGAGAATCACTAGAACTCCGGATCCACTGCTTCAGTTGCACACACTGGTAATTCATTTGCTTGCATCTCTCATCCCAATTCTCTTAGACCCTGGGTCCTTGACTCTGGTGCGTCTGACCACATCACTGGTAATAAAGCTCTTTTATCCTGCGTAATAACAATGTGAATTGGGCCATAAGAACTTGAGCCTCACTAAATGCTAACAAAAGTTTCAGAAACAAATCGTCTTGCATTTGAGCGTGGGCATTAGGGACAGTTTCAACTCATCTGCAGGATATTTACACATTGTGGGGCTGGATAGGGGTATACGCAAAAGGTTTCATGGAGAACGGTGAGAGTGAGTGGAGTGAGGTGAGAAGAAAGGTGAGAAGACAGAGAGTCAGGGAGGGATTCAGGGGCACAGATTGGGCTAGAGAGAAACTGAATGGGAGGGCTGCTTGGGAGAAACGTGGTCAACCGGTCACGACCTTCTACTTCACGGAATTCCCGGAGAACCATGGTGCCAAGCAAATGTACGGGATCTTCAAGAGGTACGGGTGGATCGATGAGGTGGTTATTCCTGGTAAAAGAGATAAGATGGGTCGCCGGTATGGTTTCGCTAGATTCCTCAACGTGAAAGATCCAAGATTGTTCGCCATTGAACTTGATAACATTATAATTGGGAGGCAGAAAATCTACGTCAATCTCCCAAGATTTGTTCGTGAAGATATGAAACGGAAGGAAGGTGCAAAAGCAGGACCTGATAAGGGGGTTGCAAATGCTAAGGTTAGGCCACCAACGACATGGAGAATGAGGACACAGGGGAACACGTTCGCAAATGTTGTGAACGGAGGTGGTGCAACTTTGGCGAAGGCTGGGGGTGCATCAAATGTGGTTGAGAGGTGGGGTGCAACCATGGCTCACAGAAAGCAAACAAACTGGGGTGCACCGTTGGGTCACAGAAAGCAAACAAATCGCGGTACAAAGTGGAATGCAATGAGGAAGAAGATGATGGCCAATATTGAGTTTCGGACTGGGGAACACTTGCTGGAAAAGATGAACAAAGCATTTGTTGGGGAAATGATAAACCCGGGAGCATCATACCTGCTACAAGAACAGTTTCATCGCCAAGGGCTATTCGATATCAAGGTTACACCCATGGGAGCAAACCTTGCGTTATTGGAAGAAACTGAATGTGGTGATTTGCATGAGATGATGCGGCAGGAGGGCGGGTGGCTGATCAAATGGGTGAGAGAAATCAGGAGTTGGTCTCCAAGGGAGGTTGATAATGAAAGATTTGCGTGGTCACGGTGTTATGGTGTGCCCCCTCATGCCTGGTGCGATGAATTCTTCAAGCTAATCATTGCTCCGATTGGAGACTTTATTGGCACAGACACAATCACAAGAGAAAGGAAGTGCATGGACGTTGCACGTATACTGTATCGAACCCGTGTTCATGATTTGGTTAATGAGATAGTTAGGGTGAAGATTGATGATGATATCTTTTCCATTAAATTAGTAGAAGACTGGTACGGCAATCTTAATTGGAATGGTGCAGTCAAGATCGAAAACTCGCCAGCCACAGATCATGGTGATGAAGATGATAGTGAGGATGAAGAATTCATTCCAGAAACAGTGGAAGATGAAAGATCAATGGAGGAAGATGATGGGCGTCACTCGAGAGAAGCAGATGCAATTAATGAGGTCGAGAGAATCTTGGCAAGATTGGATGAGAATGAGGTGGGTGTGGAGGTTGTGGAACTCGAGAAGCGCTGTTGGGAGCCTCATCCGATGATGAGTTAAGAATAATTATGAATATTGTGGAGGACACATACTCCAAATATCCCTCTCTCTGCAAGTGGGTCGATGGAAGTGGAACAGTGAGAAATAGAACTGCCGCAGAAATGATGGGGTGTGCCATGAAACATTAGATACTTGCGGTGGTGGGCCTACCAAATGGTTGTGCTCAATAATGCCACAATTGGTGTGAACATCAAGGGAGGGGTGCATGATAATGCTCGAGGGTGCAACTTCAGGAAAACACGTCAAGAAATAATGAAGATGGGATGGGTCAGAATCGTGGGGTACACCAAGAAACAATTGATCAAGGAAACGGTGGTGCAAATAGATGAGCCTAACACTACTATTCTTTGCCGCGATTGTTGATGGAGGCAGACATGATAAGGATCAAGGGATGCAAAAAGCTGAAAATATAACAGGATATATTGTCAGGGGGTCGCACGTGGAGGGTATTGGGGTGCATACAGGTACGTCTGAGGCAAATAATATGGGGGGGTGGCAAATGCATGATAGTGTGGTACAAGAGGTACAAGATGTAGAGTCCGTGGGGACAGTGGGCCATGAAGTACATAATCCGGTCCAAGTAGAGGATGTCTCGGGTGAGAACGATACCTCATTAAGTTTACTGCAATTTGGGGAGGGCGAACGAATTGGGGTAAGAAGATCAAATCCTGGCGAAATTCAATTCTCAGAATCATCTCACACTTTGGCTGATGGTATGAGGCACGGCGAAGAGTCACTAGCAAGCTCAAATATAAGGTGTTGTAATACCTGTTTCTGGCAACGTAAGGATACTGAGGCGGCAACAAAGATATGGTACGGTGTGACCAAGTTTGGGTTGGTTGGAATGGAAGATGAATCTCAATCAATTGAGTGGGTCAGAGAAATGGAAGGTAGAGATCAGATGGTTCAAAGAATGAGGGCGTCTGATAGATCAGTTTAATGAAGGTGCTCTCCTACAATGTGAGGGGGTTGAGGGATGTCATAAAGCGTCGAAGAATTCGGTCCCTCGTTGAAAAAGGTGAGTTCGATTGTTGCTTATTCCAGGAAACAAAACTCACTGATGCTGATAATTGTTTGGTTAAGAGTATCTGGGGTTCTACAAAATGTGGGTGGGATTCGATCCCCTCAAATGGGTTATCAGGGGGTTTACTTACTGTATGGAGAGATGAATTGTTTGCGATAAAATTCAGATTCTATGGGGATGGTTTTCTGGGTCTGTGTGTTTCAGTTGATGACTCAGAGAGGTTGTATTATATTGTTAATATTTACTCGCCCTGCAATATGGCTGGTAAAAGGAAATTATGGAATGATTTGATTATGTCAAAGTCTGGTTTCCCCCCAGGCTGGTGGTGCTTGGGAGGGGATTTTAATGCGGTTGTGTCCAGGGATGAAAGGAGAGGCCAGAGTCAACAGTTTTGTAGGGCGGAAGTGGAAGAATTTAATATGTTCATCGCAGATATGGGGGTGACTGATCTACCAGTATTGGGAAAGAAATTCACATGTTTTAGCAGCGATGGTTTGTCCATGAGTAGATTGGATAGAATGCTGATATCGGAAGAATTGATTGAGGATTGGGGTGTGCACTCACAGTGGGTGGGTGATAGAGATGTGTCCGATCATTGTCCTGTTTGGCTCAAGAAGGAGAATAAGAATTGGGGGCCTAAGCCATTTAGGTTTAATAACTGCTGGATGGAACATACTGATTTTATGAAGCTTGTTGAAGAGAACTGGGGCATATGTAATGTGGCTGGGTGGAAAGGTTATGTTTTAAAAGAAAAGCTGAAATTCTTGAAGGAGAAACTTAAGGTGTGGAATAGAGAGGTTTTTGGTATTATGGATCTGAAAGTGAGTACAACGGTTGATGAGATGAGTGCCCTTGATACTGCTGCAGCAGAAGGTAATTTTGTGGATAATGAACAGAGAAAGCTTCTATTAGCTCAGTTTTGGCAGCATCTCCGTGCGAAGGAAAGCCTAATTGCACAAAAGTCGAGGATTAAATGGTTACGTGAAGGTGATGCAAATACAAGATTTTTTCATGCATCCCTTAACGCCAAGAGAAGGAGAAATCAATTGGTGGCACTAAAGGTAGGGGAAAGATGGGTGGACGAGGTTGAGGAGGTTAAGTTAGAGGTGAAGAATTACTTCCAAACATGCTATGGCGAAGAGAAGCGCCTAAGACCGAGGATGGATGGAATCCAATTTAAGGAAATTTTTTCTGCTGATAATGAGTTGTTACATTGCCTTCTTGGAGGAGGAGATTAAGGAAGTCAGATGGAGTTGTGAAGGGAATAAATGCCCAGGACCAGGATGGATTTAACTTTAACTTTATAAAGAGTCTTTGGGAGTTACCGAAAGTTGAAGTTGTTGGGTTTGTGGAAGAATTGTGTCTAATGCCTCTTTACCTAGAGGCTTGAAGGCTTCCTTTATTGCTTTGATACCGAAAACTAATAACCCACAAGAGATAAAGGATTTCAGACCGATAACTCTAATTGGGTGCTTGTACAAGATAATAGCTAAACTACTTACAGCACGATTGAAACAGGTACTTGGCAAGATAATCTCTGGGTGTCAAACGGCCTTTCTTCAGGGAAGGCAAATTCTTGATGGAGTTCTGATTCTTAATGAAGTTGTGGATCAGGCAAAACGAAACAAGGATAAATGTTTGCTGTTTAAGATTGATTTTGAGAAGGCGTACGACTCGGTCAGTTGGGGGTATCTTGATTACATGATGAGGAGATTGGGCTTCTGTGCCCAATGGCGTAGATGGATAAAAGCTTGTATTTGCTCAGGCACAGTCTCGGTTCTCACGAACGGTAGCCCTACAGAGGAATTCCGGGTGATGAGAGGGCTAAAACAAGGTGATCCACTGGCTCCGTTTTTGTTTCTAATTGCGGCAGAAGGCTTGACCGGTATGGTAAATAAGGCAGTAGACTGCGGGCACTTTAAAGGCTACAAGGTGAGTCATGACCTGTCCTTTCCAGTGCTCCAATATGCGGATGATACCATCTTGTTAGCTGAACCGTCTTGGGAAAATATCTGGTCTATTAAAGCTATTATTCGTGGTTTTGAGATGGCGTCGGGACTCGAGGTAAATTTAGCTAAAAGCAGCTTAATTGGGATCAATGTGGAGGACAGCTTTATGGAGGCCGCATCTAACTTCTTATACTGCAAGGTTGGTTCTTTGCCCTTTAAAGTTTTGGGCATTCTTGTAGGTGCTAATCCACGTCTTGAATCTTCCTGGTCTTTGGTGATCTCTGCATTCCAAAATAGATTAGCTTCTTGGAAAGGAAAATTCTTATCAATTGGGGGAAGGGTAACACTGTTGAATTCGGTCCTTTCAAGCCTACCGCTTTATTATTTTTCCTTCTTCAAGGCTCCAAAGAAAGTGCTGAACTGTCTCATGAAGATGCAGAGGAGATTTCTCTGGGGGGGCTGTGAGGAAACAAGAAAAATCAACTGGATAAGCTGGAAACAGGTTTGTTTACCTAAGCACCTTGGGGGTCTCGGGGTGAAGAACTTGGAATTATTTAATCAAAGTTTATTGGCTAAGTGGAAATGGAGGTGTTTAGCTGATAAAGATGCAGTTTGGTATAGGCTACTCCAGTTTAAATATGGTAGTCTCCAGGATGCAATGTTGGGCACCTTAGTCAAAAGCAGAAATGAATCCCTATGGTGGAAGGATATAAAGAGCCTAGGTGTGGATTGGTTCCATGGTGTTGTAAAACCAACTTTGGGCACTGGTACTTCAATTAAATTTTGGCATGATAAGTGGTCGGGTGGTGGATCATTTGAAGGAGTGTTTTCCCAGCATCGTTTATGGTGGTGAAAATAAAGAATCTACGCTCATGAGGTCAAGTTATGGATTGATTCAGATTGGGAATGGACATGGGTTTGGAGGAGAAATTTGTTCTGCTAAGAGGATGATGAATTGCGACATCTTAAATCATTGTTATCAGGTATAACCCCAGTTAGAGAAGTGGCTGATGGGTGGTTGTGGAAGATTGATAATTCGAAGAGATTCACAGTAAAATCAGCATATTCAGATCTTCTCGGTCGGCTCACACAGAATACCACGGATGAGAAGTTTACTAAGGCTATCCATGGCCTTTGGAAATGCAAAATCCCATCAAAAATCAAGGTTTTTGCTTGGAGATCGCCTGCTGACGCCTTCCCGTTAGAGAGAGTTGTCAAAGAGGTGTAATCCGCAACTCTCGGGATATAGGCTGTCCCTTTGTTCCAATGCATTGAATCTGTCCAACATTTATTTTTCTCATGTCCATTCTCATCAAATATTTGGTCACGGTGATGTCTTGGCTTGGTATGGCGAGTGCACTCCATTGTGATTTGATTGAACTTTTTCTAGTTGGTGGTCTCTCGGGCTAAGAATAGCAAACACTTAGTCTGGTGTGCTACAATGTGGGCGATTTGGTCTATGAGAAATAGGATTATATTCGGAGGGGAAGTTGCTAGTTTTATCACCGTGTTGGCACATATTAAAATTGTCTCGTGGGGGTGGTTCATGAGCTGCGAAAATCGGGATAAAAACATGTTATACTCGGACTGGTTTAGTTGTCCTTTGAAGTGTTTGTCATGACTGGTTTTGTGGATTTTTTTTCTGGTTCTTTTCTGGTTTGTAAAATGTTGTGCAAGATGGATTGTGGAGCAAGGGCTGGTTTTGTGCAGGTGCAGGAGGATTTTTGATAATTTAAAGGTGTTGCCACCAATCAGCAAGCCAGAAGAATCATAATTTAAAGGTGCTACTCGTACCAAACTATTAATCATAATTTAAAGGGCTGGTTTAAGTGAAGGAGTACCAGAAGAATCTTGCTGTACTGGATTGTATTGTGCAGGTGGTGTTGGACTGTTGGTAGATCTTAGGTGTTGTCACCTAAATAGTTGGAATAAGGTGTTGTGGTGATATTGGATGCATGTGGCGCTGGGTGATTTAAAGTTGTTGGGTTATCTAGCATTAATGATTGCATGGAGTTGGTGTGATGATGCAGGTTTTTGGTAACACACAATTTGGTTTGGCAGAAGCTTTGAATGGTGTGGGTTGCCTGTGTTGGTTTGCTTTATTATGCTAGTTTATGCTAGTTTTTGGTGATGCATAAATATAGTATGAATGAGTTGGTTTTTGGCTGCTGCGAGAAACAAGGTTGATGACATACAAGGAATATTGCTATTGGCTTCCTGCATCAATGTAGCAGAATTGGACCTTAGACTATATTAGACTGTTTGATGAAAGTTAACGTCATTGTGCAGGGTTGGTTGTTGTACTCTTTTTCCTTTCTTGGTCTTTTTCCCACTGGGTTTTAGCCTTGAGAAGTTTTAACGAGGCACTTCCTCCCTGGAACATTTGTATATATGGGTTTGGAGTACCCCTTGTACTCCCGTTATTTATAAATTCCTTTGCTTATCAAAAAAAAAAAAGCTCTTTTATCCTCTCTTTCTACATCTGGTTACTTACCTAGTATGACTTCAGCCAGTGGTACTGAAACCAAATCCCAAAGGAATGGTACTGCCAAACTCCTCCTTCCCTGTCAGTTAATTTTGTACTTTATGTTCCTGAGTGTCCATTTAATTTGCTTTCAATCAGTCGTTTGACCCGTTCGCATAACTGTGATGTTACCTTTACTAATAACAATGTTACCTTGCAGGACTGAAGTACGGGACGGACGATAGGAATCGGATGTGAGTCTAATGGCCTCTACTATCTATCTTCATCCAGGGTGTGCTCTGCCACAGATTCCCCTCTTACTATCTATGCTCAGTTGGGTCATCCAAGTCTTCCAAAGCTTCAGAAGTTGGTGCCTAGTCTTTCCAAGTTATTTAGTTTAAATTGTGAGTCGTGTCAGTTAGGGAAACACATTCGTAGTCACTTTCCTGATAGAGTCAATAAACGGGGTTCGTCCCCTTTTGCTTTATTTCACTCCGATGTTTGGGGTCCTTCTCGCACTAGTACTATTTTTGGGTTCAAATATTTTGTTACTTTCATTGATGATTTCTCGCGTTATACTTGGTTATTTTTAATGAAAAACAGGTCTGAGTTGTTCTCTATTTTTGAGCAATTTTATCAAGAAATTAAAACTCAATTTGGTGTTTCTGTTCGCTCTTTGCGTAGCGACAATGCCCGTGAATACCTGTCCCAACAATTTCAAAATTTTATGGCATCTAACGGCATTCTTCACCAAACGTCCGGTTCTCATACACCTCAACAAAATGGGGTAGCTGAACGCAAAAATCGGCACCTCATTGAAACCAATCGGACTCTTCTTCTTCATAGTAATGCCCCAACTCGTTTTTGGGATGTTGTTCTAACATCTTGTTATCTCATAAACCGCATGCCCTAATCTGTGCTTGATGATCGAGTGCCCCACTCGGTACTCTTTCCACATATCCCTCTCCATTCACTTTCGCCTCGTGTCTTCAGGTCCACATGTTTTGTTCACAATCTCACTCCTGGTCTTGACAAACTCTCACCTCGTTCACTCAAATGTGTTTTTCTGGGTTACCATCGGTCCCAAAAAGGTCATCGTTGTTATTCACCTACTCTTCAACGTTACCTTATATCGGCTGATGTCACCTTTTTCGAGTCTGTCCCTTACTTTAAGTCGACTCACTTGTCTCCCGAGCCTCTTTCTGCAGTCCTCCCCGTTCCTCCTGAGTTCAATTTTATAATATGATACAGACTCAATTTGGAAGACGTATTTAAAGAATTCGTTCTGACAATGGAAAAGAATATGTCAATCAGAGCCTTTCCAGTTTTCTCATTAAACATGGCATCATTCATGAACTTACTTTTGTCGACATCCTACAACAAAATGGGGTTGTCGAAAGGAAAAATCGTCACCTACTTGAAGTTGCACCCACTTTTCTCTTCCAAATGTCTGTTCCAAAATCACACTGGGGAGAAGCAGTATTAGCTGCTGCCAATCTAATAAATCGGATACCTTCGCGTGTTCTAGGTAATGTTAGTCCTGTTTGGCTTATGGTCTCACAGTTTCCTTCTGTTCCTATTATGCAGAGTCTTGAGTCTCGGGTATTCGGTGAAGATGAGAATAACTCGGGTCGCGCGACCCGGTGCGCCAAACGCTTTTGTTTTCTTTTTTCTTTCTTTTTTTTTTAATCGAGACAGAGGGTGCCGATTTATGTAAACCGGCCCAGCCCACTAATTATAACTCACATTTTAGGGTTTAATAACTTGTTTTTAATAACTTGAACGGGACTGATTCAGGCTCAGCAACGTTACGCCTCTGCTTTCCTATTTTTCTATTGCTTTGCTGTTGCCTTTTCTCCTCTGTTTTGGTCCCCTTTGGTTCCCTACTTTCTATTTTATTGTCTCTCAACTCTCACATCTCTGTTTTTTTAAGTCTATCCCACGTGTTCCACTTCCCCTTGGTCTTTTTCTACTGTTTTATTTGGTCACGGGTCAGCCAAAAACAAAAAGGGAGGTTGATATTACATGGAAACACTATGAGGCAATAAAACCTCAAAATAGGCTTTCTGTCAAGTGCAAATATTGTGGTTATGAATGGGTGGTATTGCAAGAATGAAGCATCATCTTGCTGAGACAAATCAGAATTTCAATGCTTGTACTTTAGTTCCAGATAAAGTTAAAGAGTTATTCAACAAGCTGCTAGAAGAGGCTAAAAAAAGTAAAGAGGCAAAAAATGAAGAATGCTTTGAAGAAGGGGCTGCCCAAGATAATACAAAAAAGGGAACTAAATTAGCAAAACAGAAGACAATGAATGAGGTGCTGAAAGATAGAGAGATAATGGTTGAAGATACTTGCAAATGCATCTATGGCAATGCTTTGCCATTTAATTTGGTAAGAAGTCCCTTATTTATTCAAATGTTAAAATCTGTCGGTGAATATGGAAGGGGTCTAAAGCCTCCTAGTTATCATGAGGTGAATTGGTCTAGTGGTAGTGGTGGGTGCTTTCCGTTAGCCTTTATCCCTTTGGGCGCGGTATCGAATCCCCACGAGGGCAAAAAGCTGGGATTAAGGGGTCCCAGAAGTCCTGTGAGTAACATACCCTTTCGTAAGCCCTTTCGTAACTGGGCCTAGTGCCTGGTGGGTTGGGATGTTACAATAAAATGCAAAAGGCAGTTGACAATGTCCAAGCAAGTCTCGAGAAATACAAGGCTGAATGGGAAAAATGGGGTTGCACTTTGATATGTAATGGTTGGACTGATGGAAAAGGAAGGTCATTTACCAATATTAGGTAAATAGTCCAAGTGGGACTGTTTTCTTAAAATCAATGGACACTAGTGATGTGATTAAGGATGCTAATCAAATGTTTGAATTATTGGATTCTGTAGTAGAAAAAATTGGGGAGGACAATGTAGTGCAAGTTATGACAAATGGTGCTGCTAATCTTGTGTCTGCTGGAGAATTGTTAGAGAAGAAGAGACCAAAATTATTTTGGACCCCTTGTGCAATGTGCAGCTCACTGCCTTGATTTGATCCTTGAAGACATTGGGGATGTTCCAGTTTTTTTCAATACCATTGCAAATGCAAAGAAGGTAACTACTTTTATTTATAGGCATATATGGATCCTAGGCTTATATAGAAAGAAGTCCAATGGAAGGGAATTAGCTAGACCAACAGTCACAAGGTTTGCAACTTCTTTTCTCGCTTCAGAGGAATGTATAATGCATCAAGAGAAGAAACCGCTTAGAGCAACAAAGAGGATCCTTGCTTACCAATTGATTTTTCATGGATGGATGTACATAAGTCATTTACTCTTGAAGAAGGAGCTCCATCCAAGAAAAGGAAGAGAGGTACTTATTTAAAATTTAAAACTCAAGTAGCACTTAACTAAGGTATTATGTTGTCATACTCATTAAGTTTTTTTTTACTTTATTTTATAGGTCCAAGAAACTTCAATAAGGCAAACAACAAGGGAAAATCTATCTTAATAGGGGATGAGAGTGAAATTGAAGAGATAGTTGGAGACATAGAGGAAGAGGAAGAGCATGAATTACCAGGGGATGAGGATGAACTAAGTGATGTTGATCTTGGGGATGATACGACTCAAAATGCTTAGATTATGCTTTTTTAGCGATTGAAAACACTTTTTTGTTGATGACTTGAATCTTGAATTATTTTAAAGTTCATCATGCTGAACTTGGGGATGATGAGGAATTGAGGATGCTTAGATTATGCATTTTTAGGGGTTGAAAACACTTTATTTTGGCTAATGACTTGAACCTTGAATTGTTTTGAAGTTCACATATGATATATTAGCTCATGTTTTTTTGCTTATGTTATTTATTTTTACTAAAAAAATGTCATATTTTTATTGATCATGTATCTTACGATACATAAAACGATATGATACACGATCGAGAAAATCGGTCTAACGATTGATGGTACGATATACGATTCAATAACCATGGATGTGTGGCATTTGTCCATGTTCATCCACAACACCGAAATAAATTGGATGCTCAAGCCATCTGGTGTGTCTTTCTGGGTTATGCCCCTAACAAAAGGGGGCACAAGTGTTATCATCCAATAAGTCGTAAGTTTTTTGTTTCTATGGATGTCACGTTCCACAAGCACATATCCTATTTCACTCGTCCTCAGCTTCAAGGGGAGAGCAGTGATTCTAATTCTAATTCGGAATCTGAGTCCGAGCTCGAGTTTCTCTTCCTTGGTCCTTAGCTAGGTGACTCACCTCCAGTTTCAGACTCTTTGTCTCCAGGTCTTGATCCTCCTGATCCTCCTGTTTCAGACTCTTTCTCTCCAAGTCCTGGTCCTCCTGGCGGTCCTGTTCCTAGTCTTTTTGTTCCTCCTTTGTCCCCTATGTCTTCTGTTTTGCAGGAAACAATACCTTTGGCTCCAGTGAAGAACAAGGCCAGTGAGCCTACGTTGACTTATCAGAGGAAAGGAAAACCCAACCTGGGCCAGAAACAACTCCAATCGTTTGAACCGGTGGTTAGTACTAAAAATGATCCCTCTACTTCTGATTCTCTATTTCTGATACCCTTGACCCTGATCCAGATGACTTACCTATTGCTTTGAGAAAAGGGAAAAGGTCTTAAGCTAAGTACCCTATTTCTCAATTTGTTTCTTCTAAACATTTTTCCCTGTATTAGAGTAAAAGACTATGTTCTGTTTTTAAAGCTTCAGTGTGAATCTCATTGTAAGTGATGCTAGTGATGCTGAGACAGCATCACAGCTGTCACAGCTTTACTAGTTAGTTATGACAACTGTCATACAGCTGTACAAGTTAGTTACAGAATCTCATTGTATAAATAATGCTCTCTCTGTTTCACAAAGATCAGAAATTCAGTTTCAATGAAATCACAATTTTACATTTCTATAGTCTCTCTGAAATTCTATATGGTATCATAGAGCTTTTTTGCCATTTTCATGGCTTCAGATCCTCCTCCTTCTTCTCCTCGTGTCACATCGAGTTCGATTCGGTCTGAGCCTATCTTTACGCGTCCGCCGCCGCGTCCAAACACGCTGTTTCATCCTCCTCCGCCGCCTCCTCCGCCGTTTACTCAACCATTTATGGCGACACTGCCTCACTCTCCGGTTCCGATTCCTGGTGCGCAACACCTGCATTTTCAACCTACTCGTACAAGATTACGGAGAAACACGGTGAAGACAATTATCTTCTCTGGCTCCAACAGGTCGATCCTGTGTTGCGAGCTCATCGCCTCCATCGATTTTGTCTTTCGCCTCAAATTCCTCTTCAATTTCTTTCTGATGCTGATCGTATTGCAGGAATTGAGAATCCTGCGTATATCTCTTGGGAGCTTGAAGATCAACTGCTTCTCGCATGGCTTCAAGTGTCGCTCTCATCTTCTCTGTTGGCTAAATGCATTGGATGTCGCTATTCATGGCAGCTTTGGGATAAGATACATCATCACTGCCAGAGACAACTTCGTTCAGATCTTCGTAATACGAAGAAAGGAGATAAGTCAATAGTTGTGTTTCTTAGCAAAATTAAAACTATTACGGATTCGTTGTTGTCAATTGGAGAAACAGTATCGATTCAGGAACAATTGGATGTTATACTTGATGGTTTGCCTTCTGAGTTTGAATCACTAGTTACTTTGATAAATAGCAAGTCTGATTGGTTCGAGTACAGTGAAATTGAATCATTACTTCTTGCACATGAGAATCGCATTAACAAGCAAAAGGAATTGTTGAACTCTGTTGCTTCCTTGAATCTTACTCAGACTGCAACTCCTGTTGGTTCCAATGCTCCTGCCTCACAAGTCAATGTTGCCAATGCTACTAATGTTGTTAATGCTGTTACTGGTTCAAATAATTCTCATAGTTCTAATGCTCAACAACCAAATTCTGGAGGTTTTAATGGTTTTCGTGGTGGTTTCCTTGGTGGATTTCGTGGTGGCCGTCGTGGTGGCCGTGGTAATGTGCAGTGCCAGGTCTCCTACAAATTCGGACATGATGCCTCAATTTGTTATCACAGATTTAATGCCAACTTTCTGTCACCACAGCAACAGCCTTACTCTACTCCTTATGGAAATCCTTACCAATATGTTAGACCTCCATTTTCACCACAGCAACAGCCATTTCCACCACAGAATGTTATGGTCTGGACAAACCAAACCCCTGGTTTAATAGCACAGCCAGCTGCCACTACAACAATACCTCCTCAAGCATTTGTTGCCACAGCTGTGCCCCAACAGCAATCACAAAATTGGTTTGTGGACTCTGGTGCTTCACACCATGTCACAGCCAATCCTTGCAATATGGATACATCAGCTCCTCTCATTTCTCAGGAGCATGTTTTCCTCGTGAATGGTCAAGGTTTGGCCATTAAATCTATTGGTTCTACTTCCTTTCCTTCCTCACACAATGATTCTACTTTACTGCATCTAAATAATCTATTACTTGTTCCAAAAATAACAAAGAACCTTGTTAGTGTGAGTCAGTTTGGTAAGGATAATAATGCCTACTGTGAGGTTCATGGATCTTTTTGGGTCGGGGAATCTCAGGTTAATCATCAGCCTCTGCTTCATGGTATTCTAGGTCCTGATGGCTTATACTCTCTTCCGATTCCTGTCATTGCTTCAAGTTCCAGCAGCTATCTCAAATCCAAGATTCCTCAACTTCACCAGGTCTTCAAAGATTACCTAGTTCTATAGCTTTGACTACTACTTGTAATCCTTCCCTCTTCTCCCCAAACACAGTAAACCCACACACTCCCACTTCATATTCCCTGTGCCATAATCGATTAGGACATCCTAGTAGTCAATTGGGTGATCTTGAGTATTTTCTGGGTATTAAGGTTAAATACACAGCCTCTGGTTCTCTCGCTTACTCACCAAAATACATTCTGGATTTACCGCAGAAGCGTAAATGTCTCATCAAGCTAAAGGCATCTCTACACCGCTTCCTGCTAATACCAAGTTATCTAGATATGGTTCAGATAATCACCAAGATCCTACAACCTACAGATCCATTGTAGGTGCTCTTCAGTGAATAAAGTTTGGCAATTTATGGCTCAGCCTCTTGACTCTCCTTTGGGCCGACAAAGAATGAAGAGGATATTGAGGTACCTAAAGGGTACTATGGATCTTGGACTTGCTTTACAGCCTGCTTCTACAGCCACTCCTCTTTGTATACAAGCCTTTTATGATGCTGATTGGGCATCAGATATTGATGATAGAAGGTCAACATTGGGTGCTTACTTGTTGTTAGGTTCAAATCTCATTTCTTGGTGGTCTAAGAAGCAACCTTTGGTTGCTAGATCTACAGCAGAAGCAGAATACCGTAGCTTGGCTATTGTTGCATCTGAAGTTGTGTGGATTCAATCATTGCTTCATGAACTCAGAGTCCCTATCTCCACCCCAGTTATCTTCATTCTGATAATCAGAGTACAGTGGCTCTCAGCCACAATCCAGTTCTTCACTCAAGGACCAAACACACAGAGTTAGATCTTTTCTTTGTTAGAGAAAAGGTTCTAAATAAGTCACTGGTTGTAGCTTATGTTCCTGCTCAAGAACAAGTAGCTGACATACTTACAAAGCCACGCCTGACTTGATTTCCAGCTCTTCGAGACAAACTCAGAGTTCTAAGTTCTTCTCAGCTGCTCTGAGTTTGAGGGGGAGTATTAGAGTAAAAGACTTTGTTCAGTTTTTAAAGCTTCAGTGTGAATCTCATTGTAAGTGATGCTAGTGATGTTGGGTCAGCATCACAGCTGTCACAGCTTTACTAGTTAGTTATGACAGCTGTCATACAATTGCATAAGTTAGTTCTGAGAACCTGATTGTATAACATCGCTCTCTCTCTGTTTCACGGAGATCGAATTCAGTTTCAATGAAATCACAATTTTACATTTCTATAGTCTCTGCGAAATTCTATAACCTGCGATCGTCGAGTTTTATTGCAGCTGTTGACTCTGTGAAAATCCCAGCATCTGTGCAAGAGGCACTAAAAGATAAAAAATGGGTCCAAGCCATGGATGAGGAGATGAAAGCACTTGAGAAGAATGGAACTTGGGAGATTGTTAAGAGACCTAAGGGCAAGAAGCCCATTGGTTGCAGGTGGTTCAATACAGTCAAGCACAAATCAAATGGTACTCTTGATCAGTACAAGGCAAGATTAGTGGCAAAGGGATACACTAAGACCTCTGGCATTGATTATGAGGAGACGTTTGCTCCCATGGCAAAGATGAACACTATTGGTATTCTACTCTTTCTTGCTGCCCACTCTGGGTGGGAACTGCACCAGTTTGATGTCAAGAATGCTTTCTTGCATGGAGACTTAAAAGAGGAGGTGTACATGGAGATTCCACCAGGCTTTGGTCCCACAAGTGGAACAAACGTGGTTTGCAAATTGAGGAAAGCATTATATGGGCTTAAACAGTCTCCTCGAGCTTGGTTTGGAAGGTTCTCGAAGGCAATGGTGGGCCTTGGTTATAACCAAAGCTAAGGAGATCATACACTTTTCTTCAAACATTCACAGGGAGGAAAACTTACAGTACTTCTTGTTTATCTTGATGATATTATTGTTACAGGAGATGATTTTGATGAGAGACAACTGCTCAAGGAAAGATTAGCCGCAGAATTTGAGATGAAGGACCTTGAAAACTCAAGCATTTCCTGGGGATAAGGGTTGCCTATTCTAAGCAAGGCATTTTTATTTCTCAAAGGAAATATGTTCTTGACCTATTGAAGGAAACAGAAAAGCTTGGATGTAAACTTGCAAGCGTTCCCATTGAGCAAAATCACAAAATAAGCAATGAAGAGGAGAGTGCTAAGGTTGACAAAGTGCAATATCAGAGACAAGTAGGGAAGTTGATCTACTTAGCCCACACTAGACCGGACTTGGCATATGTTGTTAGTGTTGTGAGTCAATTTATGCATGATCCAAGACCACAACACCTACAGGCGGTAGATCGTGTCCTGCAATATCTTAAAGCCACTCCGGGAAGAGGACTCTTGTTCAAGAAAGGTTGAAGTCTGACTATAGAGGCTTATACTGATGCAGATTATGCAGGTTCAGTGAGTGACAGAAGTTCCACCTCAGGCTATTGCACATTCTTGTGTGGAAACCTTGTTGCTTGGAGAAGTAAGAAGCAAAATGTGGTAGCTCGATCAAGTGCCGAGGTAGAGTATAGAGCAATGGCACACGGGATATGTGAGTTATTGTGGATGAAGATTATGCTAGATGACTTGAAGATAAAGTATGAAGCCCCTATGAAGTTGTTTTGTGACAACAAATCAGCTATCAGTATTGCACATAATCCTGTTCAACACGACAAGACAAAACACATTGAGATAGATCGGCATTTTATCAAGGAAAAGCTAGATAGTGGATTGATAGCAATGGAGTACATTCCCTCTAGACACCAACTGGCGGATGTGTTGACAAAGGGCTTGCCAGCAAAACGTCTTAGTCAACTTACTTGCAAGCTGGGAATGATAGACATCTATTCACCAGCTTGAAAGGGTGTGTTGTAAATAATAGTTATTTTTGTAATTATTAGCCGCCGTCGTATTAGGCCCGTTAATAAGGCCCATTAGGTTTAAGTCTAGCTAGCCTTGTCTATATAATAAGGATTAATGAATGTAATTAACACAATTGAAATAATACTAAGAATTATTTCTTTTTACACTATTTTTAGCTTATTTTCATCTACTCCTCATTGTTACTTATAAAAACAACTTATGCAAGAGTTATGCACAGTTTCAGCTATTGCCTCCTCATAAACTCTCATATGATAAATGCTTATTGAATAAGTATTTAAGTAAACTATTTACCTACTCATATTCAATAGAATTGTACGTTCTAGACAGTAAATGTTACTGTTGAATTTGTGATTCTGTGTCTAAATCAGATCACACTAGGTTGTATTTATAATAGAATTGCAATAAATACAATAAATGTTAAGTGCTAATTCTAACCCTAACTAATATGTACAGTCGTGTACATGACTAGGATTCTAACACCCCCCCTTCAACCTAAAGCTTACTAAGCTTAAGCTTGTTACATGAATACCATGCATTTCCCGCAAAACTTAAAACTAAGTCTGATAACTTCTTCACAGAGATGTGGTCAGTGCATCTGGGACGAAAACGAAGCCAGACCAGTGCATCTGGGACAACAAGTTGATTAGTGTGGGTCATAACCAACATAAGTCACCATCGTAATAATCGTCTACGGAAAGAGAAGGCACCACTAATACAATTCACATGTGGGAAGAGAGTTGCCACTGGAATGTAGGTGGGAAGAAAAGGCACCACAGGGATGATCGTTGGTGGTAAAAGAATGCACCACTAATATGATTCATCTATGGCAAAGGTCAGCACCAGAATGGTCATTAGTGGGAAGAGAAGTCACCACTAATATGATTCATCTGTGAGAAGGAAAGGCACCACCAGAATGATCGTCAGTGGGAAGGGAAATCATCACTAATATAATTCATGTGGGAAAAGAATGCATGACAAACACTTCAGAAGACATCTGTAATACCAGAGGGAGCCATGGGTCAGCCAAGAGGAGAGAACGATGTCGGAGTTAGTGAATCGTAGACACGAGAACGGGCGCATGAATGCGCAAGTTTTAGCACCTGGGGCCAAAACTTCAGGGTTGTGTGGATCGGATGGTTCCGATCCTGGTGGCGACGGCCTCGCCGGAAACCTTGCTGGAAAATTATTTTGGCGTCGAACTGGTGGCCGACAGCAAAGACGGCGACCACAGGTGATCGCAAACGCAGGCAGCAAACGCCGCATAGGATGGCAGCCATAAATGGAACAGATCCCACCAGAAAAGAGAAACACGATGGTGGAGAGCAGAAACCGCCATAAAGGTGACTAGCGGCAGCGGACAGCGGGTCACGAAGGATATTTTTGTGTGTCTAAATCAGACCACACTAAGCTGTATTTATAATAGGATTGCAACAAATACAATAAATGCTGTGCTAATTTTAATCCTAATTGATATGTTCAACTAAGGATGATGTGTACATGACTAGGATTCTAATAGTTACAAAAGCACAGACTAGCTCAATAATATAAATTAATGTCTGGAGGAATAACATGTCCCAATTAGTTGAGAACAATGCTTGAGATAGCCATAGCATTACTACAAAAAAAACTACTTGCAGCATTTGGTGTTAATGCACCATAAATGCAGTTAAATCTTAACGGCAATATGCTCATCCTAATGAAATGAACACCATGATAAATGATGGGAAACCGGAAGCATCAAATCAAAGCTACCTAAAAATTTTCAAAAAAGATAGCAAGTGACAAGTTCACTGACCAGCTGTATACCGTGCCCTTGTTGACCTTGTCGATCAAAAGCAGCATTAATAACATGTCTAGCAGCAGGTGATGAGCCTGATAGCAGTAATGTAGCGCCTGTGACAGCTAGGATCACAAAAACCATCATAAAAAATTTGTAGTATTTAAAAAAGATGAGGATCTCATAAAACAATTATCAACAATAGAGGTTGTTTAAATTGATGAGCCTGAGAGTAGTAATGTAACCCCTTGGATAGTTAGGATCACAAATAAAAATTTGTAGTATTTAAAAAGTGGCTTAAGTTGTTTGGAACATAAACTGAAGAATGGAAGTTGTTGGGGAGCCCCGCATTTTGATAATGAAAGAGCAGAATTGTAAAATCACGGTTGTGTTGGAAATATTTAGTGTAAGAAATAGAAAATACTATGGATGAAGACTGTTCAGATGATTGAAGGTAAAATCCAAGTTCGCCTGAGATTGTTTTCTGACAATAACAGCATCTCCAATGGGCAACACTTAAGTAACCCTATCTCTTACTGCAAGTGTTTTAGAGCTTTATATTTTGTTCCTGACAATAATGCTTAGCTGGACCTTAACTGAAAATTAGTTATTAATTAGTACAAGTTGTTATTCTTTATGTTTTTATCCAGAATCTTCTGTGCACATTATAAATACCTTTGTATCAGATTGTTTGAGTTCGTTAATTGATAATTCAGAATTCAAGATCATTCAGATTCTCTCTTTAAAATTTTCTTAACTCTCTCAAATTTCAATAGTAGCAAATGATAAATCAACGACAAACAGTTTTACTATTCTTAGAATTTGGGTTTGGGCCTAACACAACCCAAAAGCTAGCTCATGGGGTGAGAGTTGCCCCCCACTAATAATCACTAATTGGACCATCTCATTCTTCCATGTAGGACTTCTAACACACCCCCTCACGCCCAGGACTGGACATCTGGAGCGTGACTCGAGAGGTCCGATAACGGGTGGCCCAACAATGGATCTATGATAAGCTTTGATACTATCTTAGAATTTGGGTTTGAGCCTAACTCAACCCCAAAAGCTAGCTCATGAGGTGAGGGTTTCCCCCCACCTATAACCACTAATCAGGTCATCTCATTCTTCCATGTGGGACCTCTAATTCTATCAACGATAAAGTGATATAAACATGGTAGTCAAAATCGTGATTTACATCGTGAAATCGCCAATTTTACGAATTATTATGGCCTGAGCAATTCCGATCCCCAGTGGAATCGTTTTTTGTGTTGAATCGGTGGAATCGCCGCTGAAAATCGGAAAATCGGTTGAATCATCGATTTTCAGCATTTCTGTGTCTTACTTGCAAAGAGTATGCGGGTCGGGTTGTGAGGCCATGGCAGAAAATTGCAAGGGAAGAAAATAAGAATAAAGGAGTTGGTCTTGTGACCCAAAAGGGTGCAAACCTATCTCCATGCAACCACTATTCTGAGTTCTCCGGTGAAGAATACAAACTGTGAGGAGGAGATTGCCGTGCCATAATGAAGACAGAGATAGATAACAAAAAGCTGAGACAACCACCAATTTTAAAAAAACCACTCCTTTTTTATTGGAAAGAGAAAACCACCAGTTTTGACAAAGCACCTTACGACTTTGCCACGTGTTCATCTTTCTTTCTTTTATCACACGGCTTGTGTTTGATAAAAAGCTCCTTTCTTTGTCGATTTTTGTTATATGGACTATGGATGGCCAGAGGCCGAAAAACAAAAGAGCTACTTATTCATTCAGGGTTTATTTAAATTTATTTTATAATATAAAATAAATGCTTATATTAATACTCAA
The DNA here is from genome assembly GCA_037113605.1 of Calophaca sinica. Classification (NCBI taxonomy): domain Eukaryota; kingdom Viridiplantae; phylum Streptophyta; class Magnoliopsida; order Fabales; family Fabaceae; genus Calophaca; species Calophaca sinica. Next base: position 84,324,533 of record CM073731.1, read on the forward strand.
AAATATGTATAAAATTAAAAAATATTCATAAGCTCTTTTCATTTTATTTTAATAAGCCTCTAAAATAATTTATAAATAAATAATCAATTGAGTTTCTTAAAATAGCTTATTAAGTAAATATTTTAATATTTAATTTATCCTAACGAATATTTTTATTTATGCATATATCTAAATTTATATTTATATATATGTGTATTGTAAATAATTAGAGTAAATAGTTATTTTTTGTATTGTAACCTAGTTTAGTTATTTGGCCCATTGCTTAGGCCCATTAGGTTAAGCCTAGCGTAGCCTATATAATAAACATTGGTGTGTGTATACCGGATAAGTGAATAATATAACTCAGATATAATTTTCACATGGTATCAGAGCCACGTTCTGCCCGATGGTGTGGATAGTGCCGCTAGCCCTCGCTTGTGGTGACGAGCCCAGGCTCGAGGGGGCGTGTTGCGAGTCCCACATCGGGTGGTTAACGAGTCTGGCCGTTGCTTATATAGTTGGGTAGACCAACCCCTCACAAGCCGGTTTTGAGGGGACCATTCGGATGCCTGAATTCTTAACATTGTGAAAATTATATCTGAGTTATATTATTCACTTATCCGGTATACACACACCAATGTTTATTATATAGGCTACGCTAGGCTTAACCTAATGGGCCTAAGCAATGGGCCAAATAACTAAACTAGGTTACAATACAAAAAATAACTATTTACTCTAATTATTTACAATACTCCCCCTCAAGCTGGTGAGTGGATATCAATCATTCCTAGCTTGCAAGTAAGTTGGCGGAATCGTTCTGTAGATAGCCCCTTTGTAAGCACATCTGCCAGTTGGTATCCAGTAGGAATGTAGGGCGTTGTGATCACCCACAATCTAACTTCTCCTTTATAAAGTGTCTATCTATCTCAATGTGTTTGGTCTGTCATGTTGTATGCGGGATTATGAGCAATGCTGATTGCTGATTTATTGTCACAAAACAACCTCATTGAGCCTTCATAATTCACCTTGAATCATCAAGAATAATCTTCATCCACAATAGCTCACAAATCCCATGAGCCATTGCTCTAAGTGCTGCCTCGGCACTTGATCAGCCCTTACATTTTGCTTTTTGCTCCTCCATGTAACAAGATTACCACAAAAGAATGTGCGATGGCAGGCGTGGACCTTCTATCACTCATCGAGCCTGCATAATCGGCATCGATTATAGGCTTCAACGTCGCCTTAGCCTCTTTTGAACAATAGACCCGCTTCTGGAGTCGCTTTAAGGTATTGCAAGATCCGCTCTCTTGCTGCAAATGCCTCGTCCTTGGATCATGCATAAAGCGGTGACTAAACTTCTTTGCATAAGCTAAGTCGGTCTCGTGTGTGCTAAGTAAATTAGTCTTCCCACTAATCTCACGATCTTTGGACTTGTCGACTCTAGCACTCTCCTCCTCGGTGCTCATTTTATGATTTTGCTCTATTGGAACACTGCAGTTTACACCCAAGCTTGCCGGTTTCTGTAGAAGGTCAAGAACATATTTTCTCTGAGAGATAAAAATTCCTTGTTTTGAGTAAGCTACCTCTATCCCAAGGAAGTACTTGAGGTTCCCAGGATCTTTCATCTCGGGTCTGCGGACAATTTCTTCTTGAGGAGTTCTCTCTCAGAGTCATTCCTGTAACAATAATATCATCAACATAAACAAGAGTGCTTGTTAGTTTTCCTCCCTGTGAATGTTTGAAGAAAAGGGTATGGTCTCCTTGACTCTGTGTTTGTAACCAAGGCCCAACATAGCCTTTGTAAATCTTCCAAACCATGCCCGAGGAGACTGTTTTAGCCCATACAAGGCCTTTTTCAATTTACACACCTTATTTACCCCATGAGTTGGATCAAATCCTGGCGGGATCTCCATATACACTTCCTCCTCTAAATTTCCATGCAGAATGCATTTTTAACATCAAAGCTGATTAAGTTCCCACCCGTAATGAGTATGAGAGAGTAAGATACGGACGGTGTTCATCTTTGCTCTTGGTGCAAATGTTTCCTCATTATCAATGCCATAAGTCCAGGTGTACCCTTTTGCTACTAATCGGCCTTATATCGATCAAGAGTGCCATCGATTTGTACTTGGCGGTGTAAATCCACCATGACCAAGCGGCTTCTTGCCTCTTGGCTTTTCAACTATCTCCCAAGTTCTATTTTTTCAAGAGCTTTCATTTCCTCACTCATGGCTTTGATCCAATTTTCATCTTTAAGTGCTTCCTTAACGAGATCTGAGGATTCTTCTGAGTCAGCTATTTGTCATAAAGGCCTTATCTTTGCGGGGAAACACCTTGTTAGATGAAACAAATTGAGAAATAGGGTATTTGGTACAAGACCTTTTCCACTTTTCTCAAGGCAATGGGAAGGTCAAGTGGATCAAGGTCAAGTGTATCGGAAATAGAAGAGTCGAAGCAATAGGGTTAATTTGATTACTTACCTCAGGCTCAGGCGGTTGGGGTTGTTCTGGACCAGTCGGGTTTTCCTCTCCTCGATATGTTAAAGTTGGCTCACTAGCCTTTGTCTTTCTTTGGTCTTTGAAGGTGTTGTTTCTGCAAAATAGGAGGTAAAGAAGAAACAATAACAGGTGACTCGAAGCAATGGAGACTCGGGAGGTAGTAACTTCGGGAGCGGCGGGAGACTTCGGGGATAGGAGACTTCGGAAACAACGGGAGACTCGGGAGAATCAAGCTGACAAAAGTGGTGACTCAGGATGCCGAGGACCAAGGAGAAGAAACTCTAATCGATTCCAAATCACTACTATTCTCCCCTGAAGGCGAGGGCGAGTGAAGAGCGGAACATGTTCCTGGAAGGTGACATCCATAGAGACATAGTGTTTACGATGGAAGGATGATAACACTTGTACCCCGTTTATTGGGGCGTAACCCGGGAAGATGCATCGGACGGCTCGGGAATCCAACTTATTGCGGTCTTTGCTTGTGGACATGAACGAAGGCAACACACCGAATATTCTAGGCTCTAGACTGCATGATAGGAGCGGATGGGTAAAAGACAACATAGATTGAGCAGGTGAAATTACCTAGAACTCGGGATGGAATCCGATTGATGAGATAAGCGGTGATCAAAGCGCACTCCCCCAAAATGAGTTTGGAACTGTTGTTTGGAAGAGAAGGGCACGAGCAATTTCAAGTAAGTGGCGGTTTTCCTTCTATGACTCCATTTTGTTGTGGAGTATCAACACGTTAGTTCATGAAGAATACCATTTTGACTAATAAATGAAGAAAGACATTGATTGACATATTCGCGACCATTATCCGTAGTAGTCTTTTAATACATTTGTCAAATTGAGTCTTTATCATGTGATAAAATTGAATGAACAACCGAGATACTTGATTTATCTTTCATCAAGAATAGCCAACTAACGCGAAGTACAATCATCAATAAAAGTAACAAACCATCGCGCACTGTAAATATTAGAAAGCGAGGCGGGTCCCAAACATCGAGAATGAATAAGATCAAAAGGTTCAACACTTCTATTACAACTAGAAGGAAAAAGACACGTTTGTGTTTGGAAAATTGACAAACATCACAATTAAATGACTCAGCAGACTCTTGCAAAAATAAAGCAGAAACATAGTTTTGAGTAAAGGAAATGGAGGATGCCACTGACGCTTATCTTTGAAGCCAAACTTGAGTAGTAGTTCTGTGAGGCTGGCGGAGGAAGACAACACCTTGAGCAGATTCTTGTGGATAGAAAGTATAACCCTCCTGTTCCTTAGCAACTCCAATCGTCTCCCCTGCGGGGATCCCTGAAACAGGCAATGAGTAGGAAAAAAAGTTACTGTGCAGTTCATATCTTGGGTAAGTTTGCGAATAGAAATTAAGTTATTTGAGAGTCCAGGAGCATAAAGCACACTTCTCAAATAGAAAGGGGTGTGGAGAGTAATATCTCCAACACCTACAACAGGGGTGTGAGAACCATTTGCTTGATAATATAGGGAATGCTAGAATGAGGGCTATAAGTGGAAAACAATTTAGAAATTTGAAGGTCATATGATCGGTGGCACGAGTCCGTAATCCATGCATCGTTAGGAATAGTACCAGGCGATAAATGATCGAGAACATAAGCTCTTACCGGTCATTGTCGGGGAACTAGAACTAGAAGGCTTACGCAAGAGAGTCGAGAAGGTTTTGCAAGCGATCCAAGTCTTGACTCCCGAGGAAAGCGCGATTGGACCAGGCGGAGAAAGGCTGTAAGGGTGGAAGTAGATGCTACCACATGTGCTTGAGTACCTTTGAAACCTCCGGGGCGGTTGAGGACATTGTCTTTCCCATGGAGTCTAAAACATCATCCTTTGTGTGCCGGGCTTCTTGCGGTGTTCACGACGATCCTCCTGCCAGGCTTAGATGATCTGATGCACTGTCTTGCTAGCAACCAATGCGGAGCCTTCAGTAGGTCTGGCACCTAGCATGACAACCCGGCGACTTTCTTCACCCCGCACAATGTAAAACACTTCATCAAGAGAAGGAAGGCAGTCCTTGCCCAAAATCTGCAGTCGAATTGGGTCATACTCACTGTTCAACCCAGCTAAGAACTCAAAAATCCGATCAGTATCAATACAATTATTCAAAGCAAGCATGTCATTTGGGGTCTCCATCTTGAGGTCCGATATTGATCCATTTCGATCGTAACCCTTTCATAATAGCAAAGTAATCGAAAGCAGACATAGTTCCTGTTTAGTATTGAAGATCTCGCTCTTCAAATCAAAGCGCGAGAGATCCTTTTTCTTGGAGTAATTCGACCGAGACTATCCCAAATCGCCGAGGCGATGGCAAGAAACATATAATTTCCGGCGATCTGCAGGCATACTGCTCCACATCCATGACATAATGAGAGAGTCCTCATTGTCCCAGTAGAGAATCCAGGATCTGTTTTAGGGAGAGAGTCCTTCAATATGGTTCAATTTGCCCACGACCCTTAATTAAATGCGCGCATGAATTGAGCCCAGTGAAGTAATTCTTCCCATCGAGGCGATAATCGGGGTGCGGCGATGGCGAGCATTGGGATTCATCAAGTTCGACGATTCCACAAGAGGAGGAGGAGGCGGTGGAGGATTCTGTGGAGGATTCCGTGGAGGATTCTGAACATCACCATCACCGTCCATATCAAAAGATCAGATGCAACAATCTGGGAAAAAAAAGAGCGTGACGACCAAAGCGGCAAATAACTCCTGAAAATAAAAGTTCTCGGATCGGAGAGTGAACCCCCAAAATGGAAAGAGGAGGGGCCGATCTACAATCTGGGAGAAAACGGCGGTCAACGGCGCCCTGGAAGGCGGCGCGTGGGACTCACGCGCCCGAGAGGCTGCCGGAGAAGAGCGGCGCGTGGCGGTCCGGACGGCGACGCGGTTGCAGGGTCTGGCCGGGTTTGACGAGCCGAACCTGGTGGTGGTCGGGCCGTTGATATTCGCGACGGTCAGTGGTGTTTGGGTGCAAACAGTGCCAAACGAGATAAGTGAACAGTGCGTGAATAGGAAAAACTGCAGGACAGGAAGAAAACTGCACTAAGGCAACAGAAAAAAACTGCACTAAAGGCAGCAAAACAATCACCACAATAACGGTGACGGCTAGGGTTTATGCGGAAGCGAGGCCCTCAAGAACGAGAGCTCGTGATACCATGTGAAGAATTCAGGCATCCGAATGGTCCCCTCAAAACCGGCTTGTGAGGGGTTGGTCTACCCAACTATATAAGCAACGGCCAGACTCGTTAACCACCCGATGTGGGACTCGCAACTGTGTTTTATAAATTATGTAGAATCTTACGATTCGTGTTACGATTTCACGATCTATGATTTTACTCCCCCTTCTCGATTTTGCATAGAATCTCGATTTTAACTACCTTAGATATAAAGCATCTGTGTCCAACAGCAAGCAATGAATAACATACTTACACAATCCTATATGACCCAACGAGTCAAGTGCAGTTTCACATTCATCTCTATCCGAAAGTTCCAAGGACTGGAGTCTACCATCAAAAGATGAAATAACAATTTTAGCACCTGAATTTAATGTCACAACACAACAACAAATATATATATCAGTGAACAGTTTCTAGGTCTATCATAATAATTATTCAATTGTGCAAACAGAATATAGGAAGCATATGGACATTTTAGAAAACAACAGGAACAATCCTTGCAAGGAGACGCCTTTGTATTGGCAACAAGGACTTGATCGACCATTTTTATTTCTTTGATAACAATCATTAAAATTTTGCAACATGTTGTAAATAATAGTTATTTTTGTAATTATTAGCCGTCATTGTATTAGGCACATTAATAAGGCCAATTAGGTTTAAGTCTAGCTAGTCTTGTCTATATGATAAGGATTAGTGAATGTAATTTACACAATTCTAATAATATTGATTACTTTTCTACATAGTATCGTAATCGAGCTCTCGTCTTGAGGGTCTTGCTTGCATAAACCCTAGTAGCCTTTATTGTGGTAAAACCCTAGCCACTTTTATTGTAGCCCTTTTGCCTTAATTGCAAATGCTTCTTCACTTAAACTCGTTTTGATCTCTGTTAATCTGGTGACCTATTTTGCAACTTTTTCCCATTTGTTTGGCAAGTTTGTTCGCAGCCCAAACACCTCAGATGTGGTCCGCATCACCTCGGTGACCCCACCTTGATTTCTTCGTTAATACCTGGTGGAACCCAAAATCTCCCCGCCATTCAAGGTAGACAAGAGCGAGATCCTACATAAGAGCGGGGAGGGTCATAGGAGCGTAAGAGCGGGGTTCGTAGCAAAGTTCGTAAGCTTCTACCAAATTCTATATATATATATATATATATATATATATATATATATATATGTAGGAATATAAAAACCATAAATAAGTAAAAAAATAAAAAATAAAAATCACCACAAATACTTAATAAACAAAATGTTTTATACTTCTATATAAATTTTGGAGTTATATTTATAATTTTTTATTAAATAACTTAAATTATTTCTTGAATGAAAAATTAGCATTATATTATAGATATATAAATAGATATATAATACGTATATGTGTGAAAAAGTGTTTTAATAACCATTGTAACATATAAGGAGAAAAAAAAAAACTCTAAGTGATATTGGGCGAGCCAAGCCCATAACACATTAAAACATAACCCTAGTCCAGGGTTTGTATTTGTGTCGCGAGCCGCTTTCTTCTTCTCCTTCATTCTTCCCTTTCTTCTGTAGAAGAGGAAGAAGCGATGGGTGGAGAACACGAGCAGAAAGCGAAGCGAGCGAAGCAGGGAGAGGGCAAACGAAGCAGGGCGAGAGGGAACGAAAGGAAGAAAGCTGCGCAATTAGGGTTTTCACCCCCAAAATGCCAGCTTAAAAGAACCGGGTCGCGAACCCGACCCGGTAAGATAAAAAAACGCAGCGTTTTGCTTGTCAAGCCAGGATCGCTACGTCTCTCAAAACGCTCCTGCTCGCCGGGAACGACGCTCCTGCCACCGTTCCTGCAAAACGCGATCCTGTGTGGGTGCGAGATCGCTGAGGGGTAGTAGGAGCGTAGGATCGTCTGCTCCTACGCCAGGAACGACGCTCTTGTCTACCATGCCGCCATTCTCCCGCTCACGCGCCGCCACACGCCGCCCATCTCCGGCGAGCTTACGAGCGCGTGAAGGCCACGCACCGCCCTCCCAACGACCGTTCGTCTTCGTTTTTCAGGTGAGTGTAAATCGGCTCATCCTCTTTTTTTTTTGAAGGTCCTTTTTCCGATTTAAGCACTTTAGTTCGTCTGTCACTTTGAAGGCATCATTGTTTAGTTCTTGGTTCTGTTTAACACTTTGAAGACACTCCCATTTTTGTTACGTGGGTTATTGTTTGTTCTGCCTCTGCCACTGTTGTGATGGGTGACATTATTGATCATTCAGGAGATACGGTTCACAATCCTCTGCCACCACCCCCGCCTCTTTTGGTGACACCGTAGACCCGAATGGATCCTAAGGAAATTCCGACCCTCCACCAGTATTATCGTCTAAATTGGAAGAATTATTTTCAATGGGCTCAGTTCGTGCAGAACGCTGAAGGGCCATGGAAAATTGAATCATATTGAAGGGAATCCTCTTGCTGCAACTGATCCGGGATTTATTGTATGGGATTATGAAGACTCTCTCATCATGACTTGGCTCTGGAACTCTATGCTTCTGGAGCTGAGCGGGAATTACATGTTTCTTGCTTCTGCCCGAGAAATTTGGGACAACCTTAGCTAGACCTACTCCAAGAAACAGGATCTTTCTGCCCGCTATGATTTGAAGATGAGAATCTTCAATAATAAACAGGTCCTGTCTCCGATTACTATAATATTCTCAAGGGGTTCTGGATTGAATTAGATCAATATCAGACTCTGAAGATGGAAACTACCAATGATACAACAGCTTTGACTAATTTTATTGAGACAGAACGGATATTTCAATTCTTATCTGGGTTGAGTAGTGAATACGATCCTATCCGTGTGCAGATTCTAGGCATGAGGCACCTCCCTTCCCTTTCTGAGGTGTTCTACACAGTGCGCAGTGAAGAGAGTCGCAGGTATGTCATGCTTGATGAGAAGCCCTCTGATGGGTCAGCCTTGGCAGCGGGGAAGACAGGCAAGCAAGGAACATCCAAGCCAGGACGAGACGATCGTTATTGTGACTACTGTAACAGAACAGGACATAACAAAGACAGATGTTTTAAACTTCATGGGAAAGAGAAGGTTCTTAGCCGTACCCGAGGTTTCAAAGGTACCCAGGCAAATGTGGCCTCATTCACTCCTAAAGCCGAAGGATCTGAGTCTTCCTCCTTCAGCAAGGACGAAATGGATCGCCTGAGAAATCTGCTCAACTCTCTTAGTAAGCCTCCTGGATCTTGTTCTCTAGTAATGACTAGTAAGAGTTTTTTCTCCCAATCCTTTATTGCCTCTGATACTATTCCTCCAAATGCTTGGATTATCGACTCTGGTGCCACTCATCATATGACCCTTCATTCCGAACAGTTTTTGAATTATACTTCCCCTTCTAGCATTCCTTATATTATTGTTGCAAATGGTTCTCATACTCGTGTTAATGGTTCTGGGGACATTGACCTTCAATCGTTCAAATTGAAAAATGTGCTTCATGTTCCCAGTCTTTTGAAAAACCTTATCTCTATTCGTAAGCTTACCCATGACCATAACTGTGCAGTAATATTTTTCCATTCTCAATGTGTTGTTCAGGATCTTGCAACGGGAAAGACGATTGGGGTTGCTAAGGAACAGGGAGGGTTGTACTATATGTCTGATGAACGAGCTGGTCAAAAAGGGTTGTCTTCCTGACTTTGGTCTCAGTCAGAGTCTCAGTCTCCTCCTTCACAATTTTGGCTTCAGCACAAGCGTCTGGAACATCCTCCATTTTCCTTAATTAAGTCAATGTTTCCGTCTTTATTTTTGCAACAGTCTGTTGAGTCTTTTAAGTGTGACATTTGTCAATTTGCTAAACATCACCGTGTTACTTTTTCTTCTCATTTTAATAAAAGTGTTGAACCATTTGATCTAATCCACTCTGATATTTGGGGTCCTACCCCGGTTTCTAATATTTCTGTGCACGATGGTTTGTGTCATTTATTGATGATTGTACTCGAATAACTTGGTTATTCTTGATGAAAGATAAATTTGAGGTATCCCAATTATTCTTTATAATACAATGCCAGTTGCGATCAGATTTTGGGGTCTATTGTTGTTCCCACTATGTCCACAGCATCTTCTGCCCTTCTGCGACTCCCAGTTAAGTCCACCTCTGAGATCTTTGTTGCTCCTGGCCCCTGGTGACACTTCGGCTCTTGCTTCTCAGCACAACAATCTGGGGCGCTCTCGGGGTTCCACATCCCACTCCAAGAATTGTCCCAAGTGTGATCATTTCAACTGTTTGGGACACATCATTGATCGTTGTTGGAAGCTACATGGCGCCCTCCATGCCCTGTGAATGCAGCTCAGACTACTCCACCTGACACACCTCAGACCTCGACCTTGGCTCAGCCTAAGCCAACTCCAGCTGACTATGAAGAGTTTCTCCAATGGTTTGAGAATCGCCAAAACCTCGGATCCATTGCTTCGGTTGCACAAACTGGTAATGCATTTGCTTGCAGCTCTCAGACCACTTCCCTTGGCCCCTGGGTTCTTGATTCTGGTGTGTCTAACCACATCACTGGTAATAAGACTATTTTATCCTCACTCTCTCCCTACATCTGGTTACTTACCTAGTGTCACTTCAGCCAATGGTTCTCAAACTCAATCCTAAGGGATTGGTACTGCCAAACTTCTCCCTTCCCTGTCGGTTGATTTTGTCCTTTATATTCTTGGGTGTCCATTTAATTTACTTTTTATCAGTCGTTTGACTCGTTCTCATGACTATGTTGTTACCTTTACTAATAACATTACCTTGCAGGACTAGAGTTCGGGACGGATGATTGGCGTCGGATGCGAGTCTCATGGCCTCTACAATCTATCCCCATCTAGGGTGTGCTCTGCCACATATTCTCCTCTTACTATACATGTTCAGTTGGGTCATCCAGGCCTTTCCAAGCTTCAGAAGTTGGTTTCTAGTCTTTCTAAGTTATCTACTGTTAGACAACATATTTAACATGTGCTTATTATGAAACTAATAGGTGCTAGTAATTAGGGATGTAGTTATACAAATCAAGGATTTGTTTTGATCCTTTGTAATTATTACATGATTATATCCTGGGATTATAAATAAGACCAATGTGTGATCATAGGATATACAACACTTCAATACAATTCCTTTTCATCGTATTAGAGCAGGTTTTGATTTTGTGACCTTCCTTTATGATTCACCACCGCTGCCGACGGCAGTGCCACCTTTCAGTTTTCCGGCACCATCTTGGTGTTCTCTTTCCCACCGACGACCATTCCAGTGGTGCCTTCTTTCCCACCGACGACCATTCCGGTGGTGTCTTCTTCTCTTTCCATCAACGATCATTTTGGTGGTGCCTTATATTGGTTATGACTCACACTAGTCCATTGGCCTAGTCACTGTGAAGCAGTTATCGAATTTAGTTTCAAGTTTTGTGGAAATGCAGTTTTCTTGTAACAAGCTTAAACCTTAGCAAACTTTAGCTTGAGGGTGAGTGTTAGAAAACATATTTAACATGTGCTTATTATGAAATTAATAGGTGCTAGTAATTAGGGATGTAGTTACACAAATCAAGGATTTGATTTGATCCTTTGTAATTATTACATGATTATATCCTGGGATTATAAATAAGACCAATATGTGATCATAGGATATACAACACTTCAATACAATTCCTTTTCATCTACTTTACATTGTGAGTCATGTCCGTTAGGGAAACACTCGTAGTCACTTTCCCGATCGAGTCAATAAACGGACTTCGTCCCCTTCTGCTTTAGTTCACTCCGATGTTTGGGGCCCTTCCCATACTACTACTACTCATGGGTCCAAATATTGTTACTTCTTCTATTGATGATTTTTCACGTACGTAATTATTTTTAATAAAAAACAGGTCTGAGTTATTCTCTATTTTTGAGCAATTTTATCACGAAATTAAAAACCAGTTTGGTGTTTCAATCCGCTCTATGCGTAGTGACAATGCCCAGGAATATTTGACCCAACAATTTCAAAATTTTACAGCATCTAAAAGAATTCTTCACCAAACATCTTGTGCTCATACACCTCAATAAAATGGGGTCGCTAAACACAAAAAACAGCACCTCATTGAAACCACTCGGACTCTTCTACTTCGCATGCCCTCTTCTGTATTTGTTGATCAAGTATCCCACTCGGTTCTTTTTCCTAATACACCTCTACACTCTCTTCCGCCACGTGTTTTCAGGTCTACATGTTTTGTCTATAATCTCTCTTCTGGTCTTGACAAACTCTCGGCTCGTTCACTCAAGTGTGTCTTCCTTGGATATCATCGGTCCCAAAAAGACTATCGTTGTTTTCCCTACTCTTCAACGTTACCTCATCTCGTACCGATGTTACCATTTTCGAAGTCTGTCCACTTTCTTTGAGTCGACCCATTTGCCTCCCGAGTCTCTATCTACAGTGTCCCAAAGGCTCTCCCGCAATTGTTCTTCCCGAGCTGTCACACCGTAAACCCTCTGTGGAACACCCATCCGTGGAACCACCAACAATAGCGACCCTTCTGGAGATATCATCGTCGTCAGCCGCCATCTATGGTGCATATCCCTGCCCCTATTCCTACTGCTGAGGCCGTGCCAGACTCTCCACCGACGCCACCTCCTTAACCGGATCCGGCCCTGCCACCCGAGTCCGACCTTCCCATTGCTCTTCGTAAAGGTATACGCTCTAGTCGTAACCCATCCCCTCAATACATTGCTTTGAGTTATCGTCATCTTTCTCATTTGCGTTACACTTGTCTTTCCTTTTTGTCTTCTGTCTCTATTCCTAAATCTCCAGGTGAGGCTTTATCCCATCCAGAGTGGAGGCAAGCAATGATTGACAAGATGTGTGCTCTTCAAAGCAGTGGTACTTGGGAACTGGATCCTTTACCTCCTGGAAAGTCCTTGGTTGGCTGTCGTTGGCTTTATATTGTCAAGGTTGGGTCTAGTGGTAAGATTGACCATTTTAAGGCTCGTTTGGTGGCTAAAGGATACTCAAATATTTGGGTTGGATTACAGTGATACTTTCTCAACTATGGCCAAGATGGCCTCTGTTAAACTCCTCCTCTCTATTGCAACCATCCGACACTGGCCTCTTTATCAGCTTGACATTAAAAATGCCTTTTTGCATGGTGATCTCGCAGAGGAAGTGTATATTGAGCAACCACCTGGATTTGTTGCTCAGGGAGGAGTCCTCTACCATGGTTTGTCGGCTTCATAGGTCTCTTTATGGTCTTAAACAATCTCCACGAGCTTGGTTTGGCAGATTCAGCAATGTAGTACAACAGTTTGGTATGATTTGTAGTGAAGCGGGCCACTCTGTTTTCTATCGCCATTCAGGCTAAGGATGTATTTATCTGATTGTTTATGTGGATGATATTGTCATAGCTGGTAGTGATCAACAGGACATACTTCGGTTGAAGCAGTATATCTTTCATCAGTTTCAGACTAGACCTTGGTAAACTGCATTATTTCTTAGGTATCGAGATGGCCCAATCCAAGGATGGTCTAGTGATTTCACAAAGGAAATATGCTATGGATATTCTCGAGGAGACAGGTTTATTGAATGCCAAACCAGTTGATATTCCTATGGATCCAAATGTCAAACTTCTACTTAATCAGGGGAAGCCCCTTTCAGATCCAGGGAGATATAGAAGATTAATTGGGAAATTGAACTACCTCACGGTCACTCGTCATGATATTTGCTTTGCAGTCAGTGTGGTAAGCCAATTCTTAACTTCTCCTTGCCAAGATCATTGGAATGTAGTTATACGAATCCTGAAGTATATTAAAAGTGCTCCACGAAAAGGTCTTATTTATGAGGATAGAGGTCATACTCGAGTAGTTGGTTACTCAGATGCCGATTGCGCAGGCTCACCCATTGATAGGCAATCCACTATTGGGTATTGTATATTGGATGGAGGAAACTTGATATCCTGGAAAAGTAAGAAACAGAATGTAGTCACAAGATCTAGTGCTCTAGCTGAGTGCAGGGCCATGGCATTAGTGACATAAGAACTCGTTTGGTTGAAAAAGTTACTCGAAGAGCTTCAGTTTAAGGAGGCTATACAAATGACGCTAACCTATGACAATCAAGCAGCATTGCATATTGCCTCTAATCCTGTTTTTCATGAGATGACTAAAAATATTGAGGTAGATTGTCATTTTGTCAGGGATAAGATCGAATCAGGGGACATCACCACTAGCTTCGTCAATTCCAACGATCAACTGGAAGATGTCTCCACTAAATATCTAAGAAGTCCTCGAATTGATTATATATGTAACAAGATCGGTGCATATGATTTATATACTCCAGCTTGAGGGGAAGTTTTGAAAATAAAATAGGATCTTTGGATTTATTGTATAGATTATAGGCAAATCATGTCATGTAATTATGAATAGGATATTCAGTAATTAATTGTATTGATCTCTATTAAGCCTATATAAAGAGACTCTGTTGTGTAGTTGAAACACACAGTTTTACCATATTATGCTCTCTCTTCTCACTCTTTCAACAGATAGAAACCTAGGGCTGAAATGTAAACGGTCAGATGATGATCGACTATTGGACCTGGGTCCTAGCAAGCCACCTATATGAAAAGTAATTCTAGAAGGTATGGACAGTGAGGGAATTTTCTGTCTGGAATAGGTGACGTAGCTGAATTAGTTAGAGGGGGCATTATAGAAGAAGGGTACAGAGGGGGAGAAGCAGTTTTAGGGTAAGGAGGAATTGAGTAGCATCTCAGAGGAGCTTTGGACTCTGGTAGGAGAATTGTATTCTCTGGTTGCCATTAATAAAATCATTTCCCATGTTTACTGTTTCTGCTCTTTCTTAAACTAAATACTATTTTATATTTTTTTTTCTCACTAGTACCTACCAAACTGGACAGGACAAAAATATTTGTTTCTTGCTTCGCTTGATTTCTAAAGTGGCCACAGCACAGGACAGATCTAGAGGTGAGGTAGAGGACAAAACACTAAGATATTGTTACTCAACAAACCCTTGACCAACTTTTTGCCCCAAGAACAACGGCTGAAAATTGCAAAAATATCCATTCTCATTTTGCGCTCAACAATTGCTCTCTCTCTCCCCTCACATCTCTCTCCTGACTCCTCCATCCCCCCACTATCTCTAACCTCTCTCCTACCTCACTCATTGTATGTGCGTGTGTTATAATGCAATTTGTTATAATATATTATAATATTGCACAGTACAAAGAGTAGCATGGCAAAGTTTACATTACTTTGCATGTTCTTGTATAGACCACCAAACAGTGCAAAGGAAAAAATGTATTTTAAAAATCTTTGTCCTTTACTGTTCTGCTTGCGATGTACCTCAGCATGCATCAAATGCACCACCCATAGAGTTGTTAGTTTGAAGATAACATTCAAATATAAATTTCATCCGACAAATACTAGTGGATAAAAGAACTACAGGGATTAAAGTGTAAGACTTACAAGGTTCATCTATGAAGGAGTAGATAAGTTCCCTGCACAGTAACCTTCCGCATATCATCATTGCTCTTGATTTTAAAATTGATTCCGCGGAATCGTCACTGAACTCGTGAAAATATGTCATTATTTCAGAAAAACAATTTTCACAACATCCATTAAAAGGACAGATATTCTTGGGCAAATAATGAGTACCTAATTATGGATGAAAGCTGTTGAAGGAGGCTAGTCTTTGACAAAAATTCTGTACCATGCTCAACCTCTGCCAACTGCATCCATTTCACTAGTAGTGAGAATATATAGATATGCATGTAATGTAAACAGAGTAAGTGTAAAATAACTGCTAATTGCTAATTTAGAGTTCCTGAATTCAGTCTCTATTATATGTGTCAGGATTATTTTCGTCAGTTTTTCAATCTAAGCAATCATTTTTTCAAAGACTCATTGCAAAAATCACCTTACGTGGGGAAATGCTATCAAAAAAGATCTGAGTTAAAATACTATGGAACAAACACTTGTGTCAAATTATTAAAGGATACAGAGGAAAGTAATTTTGGAAGTCTTTAAATTAACCAAACACAATCTTTTTTCTCCCAAGATTAATACTAAAACACACACTTTAATGTTGGCAACAAACAAAAAATGATTCAAGTAATTCAGACCTTGAGACAACAATCATCCTGGAAAATCTCTTTAACTAGTAACATGATTACTATGCTTAGTTCCGTTAGTTCTATCGAAGTTATGGTGATTAAGATAAAAGAAGAAAACAAATAATAAGGACTTTAAATATGATAATGTATAATATTATTGATAATGGCTTGATAATAACTTGATACAAAAGACTAAACACTAATCCCTATTTATAGGGATACAAGAATCCTAATCCCAATTAAATAGAAAAACTAGGAAATAAATCATAACAACAACTAGTAATATGGAAGCTTACATAAACTGGGAGTGGGAGAGGGGGAGAGCTGCTGCTGGGGCTGTTTCCAGGAGGGAGGGGAGAGCTGCTGGTGCGATTTTCGAGAGGGGGACAATTGCCGGAGAGGGAGAGAGAGTAGAAGTTTTGGTGTGTTTTTAAAATTAAATATGACCCAAGGGTATATTGGTCATTTCGCTGTTAAAAAGCTGCCGGCAATTGGGGAGGGGGTGAAAAGAGTAGATGCCTAAAACGTATCTCATATAACAAGCGACCATAATTTTTCTAACCGAGACAGATCTGAAGTTATTGTCCACTTTGCCACTGTCACTTTCTTTCTCTCCCTACAACTGTTTCTCGTGCCATGGCAATTTGTTCCTCGCCTTCATCTTCTTCTTCTTCTTCTTCGTCCTCTTCCTCATCTGATTCTTCCAACGACTCCAAGGCATGGATCATCCATGGCATTGTGGCTGGAGTTGCAATTGCAGCTGCTGCCGGTGCTCACGTTTACCTGACCCGTTTCAACAAATTCCGGAGTTGGGTCGTCAGCATCATACCCGCCCGATTCGCTTCCTCTCAGTTCTCGGGAAAGCCTCTGGTTCAAATCCTTGGCAAGCCCATGATCCAGGTCCTTCCCTCTACTTCCCTTTCCTCCTTCCTCTCTCCGAAATTCACTTTTCTTCTTTTAAATCATATATCTGGTGATTTCAACTCTCTTATTTTTCTAATTCTTTGGTGGTGATTTTTCCTTTTCTATTTTAGACCCAATATGAGTTTTTTCCCCCTTCTTATGAATTTTTGTGGATTTTCATGTACAATTTTAATTCAGAGCCAGTTTTCTCAGCAAACACTTACCAAAAGAACATATATTAAAAGAAATCTTATTTACCTATGAGTTTTTAACCATGTGTCTTTCTAGGTGGAAATTAGCTTCTATTTTTGTAGAAGCTCTTCATTTAATTTCTTAAATTATTGAGATGTAAAAGAAATGAGCATTGCGTTCATTGATTGGAATAGAATAGCTTATATAGAGCTCGATACATACAAGTGTGAAAACAACTGAATTTAACAAACTCATAAAAACCAGTAATATAGAAACTAATCGTAGGAGATAATAAACTTACCCTACGAAATAATTCAAGATAATATTAAGATATTCTAAGATACTTTTTATATTCTAACAAGTTCAATTTAAACAAATTTATTCTGTTACTACTACAAAACAATACAAGGCAGAGTGTTTGTTCTGTGGATATAAAGTTCATATTTTCAAGTAAATATAGTGAACATGTGCAAGTAGAAGTATTATTATGAATCTTGGAAGTCAATTATCGAAATTTGAGACACACACACACAAAGAGAGAGAATAGTAACCTCGTATAGAAGCTCCAAAACACTTAAAGTTGCAAGGGTATCATCGGCATTTCTGATTTCTGCTTCCAACAATTTAAGTAGATTTAAACTGTAAATGGCAGATGCTGCTGACCTAGATACCGATAAAAGCTTCACCACTAAAGCCAGTACACGAATTCGACCCTAAATCAGAATTGTATCAGGTTAAACAGTAGCAAATTAAGCCAATTTCAATCAAGGCACGAAACATACCAAAACAAAAGGATGACCATCAGCAAATTAAAATTAATGAAAGCATTCTCAGATCATGCATTTAAACAGGTTTTTTTGATAAAATGGGGAACATCAAAACTAGCCCTTTCTGTATTTGATTTATTATTTTTTTTATATTTGTGAATAAACTACTTTACATGTTAAAAGTATGATTATCACATAATAAAGCATTCCAGTCGGTGATAAGAAACATCAAACTGCCAACACATTTATTATTCTTAGACTGTCATTTCCTACAAAGGCAGGGTCTTGGGGAAGAAAGTTTTTTCCTCTGTAATGCTTAATGTTCCTTTTCTTTTTTGGGGGATTATGTCCTTACTGCTTGTTATCTCAAAAATAGGATGCCTTCCTCCGTTCTTGATAACAAATCATTCTGTGTTATATCCCCATCAGACTCTACATTCCTTGACACCCCGAGTCTTTGGATCTACTTGTTTTGTCCATATCTAGCTCCTGGTTTTGATAAATTGTCTGCTCAGTCTCTCAAGTGTGTCTTTCTGGGATACACTCGATCCCAAAAAGGTTATTGTTGCTATTCACCTTCTTTGTGTAGGTACGTAGTCTCAGCTGATGCTACCTTCTTTGAGTCTGTCCCTTTCTTTGGTCCTTCTTCCACACCGAAGTCTGTTTCAGATACTTTACCTCTTCTTCTCGTCTCAACTGAGTACATTCCACTAGTGATACCCCAGGTTCAAGACATTCCTGGTCCTCCCCGTCCCTCCCAAGTCTATCATCATCGGCAGCCATCGCAGCCTGTGCCTTCACCTCCAGCACCTGTGCCTCCACCTCCAACACCTACGCCTACAACTCCAGCATTTGTGCCTACACCCTCAGCTCCTGTGCCTCCACTTTCAGTTTCAGATCCTATGGACTCTCCTCCGACTCCACTTCCTCCACCTCCCGCACCTGATCTTCCTATTGCACTCCGAAAAGGTATATGGTCCACTCGTAATCCTTCTCCTCATTAAGTTGCTTTGAGTTACCATCGTTTGTCATCTTTGCGTTTTGCTTGCCTTTCTTCCTTGTCTTCTGTGTTTATTCCTAAGACTGTAGGTGAAGAAGCTCTTTCTCGTCCTGGGTGGCGCCAAGCTATGGCTGAAGAAATGTGTGCACTTCAGAGCATTGGGACCAAGTCTTGTTCCTCTTCCATAAGGGAAATCAGTTGTTGACTGTCGGTGGGTCTTTACAATTAAAGTTGATCTAGATGGTCAGGTTGATCGACTTAAGGCAAGACTAGTTGCTAAAGGTTATACACAAGTCTTTGGCTTGGGTTATGGGGACACCTTTTCCCCGATGGCAAAAATGGCTTTCTATTCACTTGTTTTTGTCTATGGCTGCTATTTGCCGCTGGCCTCTTCACCAACTTGATATTAAGAATGCTTTCCCCTATGGTGACCTTCGAAAATAAGTCTATATAGAGCAACCTCCTGGATTTGTTGCTTAGGGGGAGTCTTCAGGGTTAGTTTGTCGCCTCCATAAATCTTTATATAGCTTCAAACAGTCTCCTAGAGCTTGGTTTAGCAGATTTAGCATTGTTGGTAAGCAGTTTGGTATGACCCGATGTGAGGCAGATCGCTCGATCTTTTATTGCCATTCGGGTACAGGTTGTGTTTACTTGATTGTTTAAGTTGACGATATTGTCATTACAGGTAGTGATCATCATGGCATTGCTCAGATAAAACGTCATCTTTGTCACCACTTTCAGACAAAATCTTGGCAACCTTCGATATTTCTTGGGTATAGAGGTGGCACAATCCAAGGATGGCATTGTAATTTCTCAGCGAAAGTATGCTTTGGACATTCTAGAGGAAACAGGCTTGATGATACTTTTTGGATCCTAATACCAAGCTTCTGCCAAATCAGGGGGAACCTTTTTAGATCCAGAGAGATACAGAAGATTTGTGGGCAAGCTAAATTATCTCACTGTCCCTCGATCAGATATCTCCTTCGCTATTAGTGTGGTAAGTCAATTTCTTAATTCACCTTGTGAAGGACATTGGGATGTTGTAATTTGTATCTTGAAGTACATTAAAGCAGCTCCAGGAAAAGGTCTCATTTAAGAAAACAACGGTCATACCCGAGTTGTGGGATATTCAGATGCTGATTGGGTAGGCTCTCCTACTGATAAGAATCCATTATTGGATATTGTATATTCATTGGGGGCAACCTTATCTCCTGGAAAAGTATGAAACAACATGTTGTTGCAAGGTCAATTGCAGAAGCAGAATACCGGGTCATGGCATTGGCTACTCAGAAGCTCATATGGCTCAAACAGTTACTTCAGGAGCTTAGATTTGGAGAGGTTACACAGATGACATTGATTTGTGATAATCAAGCTGCTTTGCATATTGCTTCAAATCCGGTATTTCATGAGAGAACTAAGCATATTGAGGTAGATTGTCATTTCATCAGAGAGAAGATTTTTATCTGGAGACATCACCACTAGTTTTGTTGGTTCAAATGATCAGTTCGCGGATGTTTTCAGGGGTCCTCGCATTAACTATAGTTGTAACAAGCTTGGTGCATATGATTTATATGCTTCAGCTTAAGGGGGAGTGTTAGAAATGATGTAAATAAGTAGTTCTGGTTTAATAGTATTATGTAAATATAGAAAATAGGGTAGCTTTAATATTTTGTATTTATTACAATGCATTATATAAATAGCTAAAGCTCCGCTGTGCAAGACACACAGTTTAAGCATCATGTCTCTCTTTTTTCTCTCTTTCAACACACGGTATATAAGGAACTATGTAAACCAATTCTGAGATAATCTAAAGTACTGTGAAAATTATGAGATTGGATATTTCTGAATGTGCTTGTGTGACTCAAGCATTCAACAGAATAATATATTTACATGCATTAGGTTTACAAAGAAAATAATTGTCAATGCAATCTACAATGGAATAATTTGGGGCTAACACTATTGCCTAAGATGCATCTAATCTATTCTAATTCTACTACTATAGAACGGATCTAGGCTACTTGGTGTGACAACCAGGTCGCTATATTTAAAAAGTATTCTTGCCGCAGTAATTTAATAAAGGAGAATACAATGTTTGCTTGAATGTATTTTAAGCTCATCTTTTCTTCTCGATAAAGTCAACTGGAAATTTTCAATGTTTTTCAAGGCTTCATTCTGTTGTGTTTTTTTATGTTAGATTAGTCATATTTGAAGCTAACATACTTTGATATTGAATGTAGCAGCCTAGGCTGAGAAGCACCAAGGAAACACTCTCAGATTTGCCGTGTTCTAGTAAATTTTTGGGGAGTCATGCTGGGTTGTTCTCCAAAGCAAGCCATATTTTGTTAGTTATTAATCAATATATTTTGTAAATTTTTCACTGGTTGACAATATTCTGAATATCCATGATGATTTGGCACGTCCCCTGTTACTTGGAGTGAGTTGAACTGTGTACTCTTTTTTCTTTATACTTTGGCTATGAATGTTGCAGAGGATAGAAATTGAGAGATTTCCAGGCCTTAACATAATTTGTTCCCAAAACAGGCTACCAAAGTATGAATAGGTCTAAGGGATCTAAAGGAAACAAATTGATATTCTATTATTTAAGTTTTCTTATTTTATAACGTAAAATATGAAATGTCCAATTTAAGTATATATATATTTTCTTTGAAAGTCATGTAAAAATGATCAAAATGTATCATTAAATATTGAAGTTTACCAAACCCGTGTAAGCACAAAATACTCATTTAGTTTATATTACTTTTAAACTCAATTAAATACTAAAATAAACCATGACATATAAGCAAATATACAAATCAGTCCTAAGACATAATCTTAGATACTCTAAATTACTGTAAGACCAGATCAAATATCATACGACATTTTTCACATATTTAACACCATCTATCAGAAAATAAATTTCCCTTTGAGAAAGGAGAATTTTTGAACCTGGAATAAGTTAGAAGATCCAAAAGGAGATATTATCTAATAATTGCATATATACAACACAAATGTCTAAGCTGCATATAACCTCGATCTGACCTAATGTTCTGAGAGGATCAAACACTATAAGTTGTCATCTCGTTTAAGAGATCTTATCTGGAGACAACTCGGTTATCTCAAATGAAGAACTAGATGTTATCGCTATGTCCTTGAGAGACCTCAAGTAAATTGCATGTGTAACAAACAAGCTTAGTGCATAAGACTTGCAAGCTCTAGCTTAAGAGGAAGTGTTGAAAAGTATGTAATTGGTTGTACAATATTCATGCAATTAAGATAACTATAATCCCTGTATTTATTATTTTCAAGTCTACATAATTTAGCTCTGTTGTGTAGCATAGACAAAACGGATTCCATCACATGTCTCTTTTTTTTCTCTTCCATTACAGGGACATTAGGATCTTTGAAAATAGTCCAATTCTTCATTATTCTTCTAATTTGTATTTATTTTCCAAGCATATAACTATCAGTACACTAAGTGCAAAAGCACTTGAGCAATTCACAAACATCTCTTTTGAACTTTATTCTCAAATTATAAAGAAGACTTATCATTGCTTTATAAGAATGCAAAAGAAGACGTCTGCTTATTTGCTAGAGCCTTCCCATGCAAACAAGGTAAAGCCCTTAACATAGTCTATATATTAAAATATTCATTGATACAGACAAAAGCATGCATTAATTGATTGGTATTTGGCAACCATACCAGTGATGAACATTGTGATGCTATAATCCCAAGGTCTGTATCACCTCCTTTGGTAGATGGAAAGATAATTTCCTGCAATAGCATTGCATGTCAAACAGCAACCATGAAGAATATGGTTTTAATTTGTCACCTACCTTCCATTCAAGTAAAAGTATGTAAACCTAAGTGACTTTAAAATAAAATATTCTTACTATGCCTTCAGGAAAACCAGCTAACTTTTTCATTGCATCCATTGCCCCAGCTGCCACCTCTTCATTCCTGCGTATGTGTGAAGATATGAAAATCAAAGGATTTATTTTAGAGTGAACTATCAAAAACATATCTTAGAAGGTGGACCGTACAAGATATGGGCCGAGTATCAAGCCCGCCTCAGAGAGGTCCGACCGACTGGCAAGGATTGAAACATGCCCTCGAGCATTACGCGTCGACGTCGGTCAACTGTCCTTGGTAGAGTCGGCCTCTTTTGGTTATCCCCCATTTGGACGCAAAATGTAAGGCCCATCATAAGGCCGAATGAGCAACTATATAACGACACTTCCCAAGACAAGGTATGGGGTCTAACCTAATTTCACTAATTTATCATATGGGGCCTAACTTTAGCATCGGAGTGGCTTTGCAGGTACCACACCGGCAGCGGCACCACCGCGACGGAACCCCCTCACCAGTAGAGCCACCATCTTCAACCTTCTCTCAAGGTCCCCCATGTTCTATACGAGAACATTTTGGCGCCCACCGTGGGGACATGGTAAAACTTATCCATGGCCGCACAACTTTCTGCCCCCATGGGAAATCTGGTGAAAAACCTCACCCATTGGCAGAATCGGTGGTCCAAAAAATGGGTGAAGGAAAGACCCCATCTGGTACTCCCAGCCTGTCCATAATCGCTGCTCCAAAATCATAAAACCCAAACCCCCAAAGTTGGTCGAGGAGCGTTGTCACTAGCGCCACAATCGAAAACGCATCCCCTTCCTTATCTTTCTACTATCACTCAAGTTTTTCATGCTTACTATTTGATGAATCGTTTGCCCGATTACTAAAACTCTTCCTTCATTTGGTTGCAACTGATTATTGAATGAAAATTAAAAAGGTGGGCCCCATCTTAAAAGTGGATCCTCCCAGATTGAGTGGAAAAGGTATAGGAGAGTGAGATTTCAAGTCAAATTATTAAATTGCCCTTATTCCATAGCTCTCTTTTATTTAACGAATACTTGTTAAAAATATTTTAATTAATATTTTTAAATTTATCATACTCATTTTATTTGTAAATGATTATTTTTTAATTTATTATAGTTGTTTTATTTTGATTATTTTTAAAATTAACAAATATATTTTTAAAATTACTGATACTTTTTAACCTTTTGCATTGATTAGAGCATATTTTACATTATTATTTTCTATTTCCTTTGTCTGTTGAATTTTTACTAAGTTTTGTCATTCTACAAATATACATCTTTATTTTCTCTCACTTTCTAGTTTCTACCCAATTTCTTCCCAATCAAACAAGGGAAGAGAAAACTTTTACCTTTCTTTCCTTCCACTTTCACTCCTACCAAACAACAAAATAATCATCTCATTTTCCATTGTCTTTCTTTCCTTCTACTTTCTTTTCTCTCTGTTTCCTTTCTCTTTCTTCCCTCTCACTTTCTTTTACTAAGCAAATAGTGTGCAAATCACTCAAGCTAACCAAACCAAATCCCTTAGCTATTTACAGGTGATACAATAACTGGCACAAATAAAAGATCAGGTGTTACTGAAATAATACACTAGTGCAAAGCAAGAATGATATGAGACCCATAATAATACTTTCTCTACTTACCCATTGACAAGGCAATCAAGCAAAAGAGGATATATGTTGAATTCTTTAATAAGATGAGCAGCAACTTTGTAATCATTGTCAAGATTCTCCAGAAGGCAAGTGACCTGCAAGTCATTACCAAGTGACAAAAATAATGACAATGCTGAAAGGTTATCCAATCACATCAGTAGTAATTTGTACGAGGAAAAATCAGGTCAAAATTTATATCCAGATGTAGAAAGTCATGGACAATTATCAAACCATTTCAATTCCATTTGTAGAGCATATACAACTTGAACTAATCACTTCTTAATATTAAGTACCAAAGCAGAGCCACATAGCCAACATTCTTCAATAAGAATAGGCACCAAACACTGGACTGGGATGTATGGAACGACGGGAGTAAGATATGAGTGTTAAATAATAGCAAAAGAAGAAATGTATAAGATATTAAGGGCAATGAACCATACAATAGGTTGTAAACAAAGGATGGAAGATAGTCATGCAAATATGCATAGACTACAAAAGTTGCATCTCTCCCAAAAGCTTAATCTGTTTAGTGAAATTAGTTGTATATATCACAAACAGCCCTTCAAACAATAGCCTTTGGGCTTGAGGCACGGATAATGCACAAACTGCTGAAATTCAACTTTATTTACCAGAAAAGAGGTGGCAAAGATCAAACACCTGACAACTCTCTGTTGTAAAGATTTTGATATCATGTCAAAGACTCTCTCCCAAAAGCTCAAGTTAATAGGTGCAGGTTCAAGATTGATTTTATATCTCTAACAGCCAAAAAAATATTGGGGCAGAAACTTAAAAAGATGTACATCAGGGACTTGGAGGGGTATAAGAAATTAAGGAAAAATCATTTACCAACTGACTGGAATCCGCAAAGATCTATGTAAAGAGAAGGCAAAAGTGGTTCCATTCCATTGTTAAACATAAAATGTTTGTCTCTTTATTGGTAAGGGTGGAGGTAATGAATCCATTGTACATACTACAGAAGGATTTAAATAAATTTGGCATATACATAGTATATCCATCCACGTACTGTTTTGCAAGCTAAGGATCTGACTGCTTGAGAATCTGCCTGCAGACCAACCTGAACAAATGGCTGAACCAAAGACATAATAGCAAAGCAATAAGCATAAAAGTATAATTTACAATCAGAAATCGTACTTGTTTTTATGTGTGTAGACTGAAAAACAATGATAAAACACAGAAACCGGCTTTTTGATACCCCTCTCAGATTAACAGTTAAACTGTACAGATACAATAATTGGAGTACTTTGCTTGTATGTTCATCAAAGGCCTTAATTTTTGTGTTGTGTACACGCAATCTAAGCTTTTTCTAGTTCATTGTTTAACAGTATGATACTTACCAATTACCACGTGTTTTCACCTAAGAATCCAAACTTACGGTGCCTTAGTCAAAGATTTATCTTATATATGTTGTCTATTCCCTTTTCTTTATGATTTATTACCTTTTCTTTTAACAAGAATTAATATATGCATGTGATCACAAAACATTAAAAATTGAACTAATATGAAATTCTTCAAAACATAATGATGGGAAGACATGGATCAGCGGACCAAAGATAAACATTCACCCCCCCCCCCCCAAAAAAAAGATATCATAATAATCAATTCACTCGTCAATGTCATCATTAAGAGAGAATGAAATTATAGTTCAAGCGAGTTTTTGGTGCATAATAAACTGAAACAAAAAACCTAAGTCAATTATCAGTTATCACTAGTCACTAGTGCACTTTGGTGAATCAAAACAAAAAAAGAAAACTAGAAGAAACGAAGCAGCATTGTCAACGGCGGATGGCGGTTTATGGCGGCGAGCCGAAAATCCGCCATATTTATATGGCGGATGGCGTAGCGGCAAATGGCGGACCAAGTAAAAATATAACATATACATGTATAAATACAGTAAAAAAACTGCAGAAATGAATAAAAAAAAGAACAAAAACAAAACTAATAACCATAAATTATTAAATAAAATAGCCCACTGTTTGTACCAAAAAAAAAAAAACTACCCCACTGTCACGTTTAAAACAGAGCAACAAAACAACCCCACTCCCCGCCTGTCCCCACTTCTAAATATCTATCTAAATAAAATAAAGAAAGCAGCCCTCTTTCCCCACCTGACCCCACTTAGAAAAGGCAGCCCCACCAGTCCCCATTGACCGAGCAAAAAAGTTGAATAAAACAGCCCACTGGCACTATCACGTTTCACTTTTGTTTGAAGAGGGAGAAACGATCAAAAGATGTCCTCAACCCATGTATAAAATAAAATAAAATAATGTTTGAAGAGGGACAAACGATCAGAAGCAAAACAGACAAATAAAAGAGGGAGAAAGAGTATAAAAAACAGAGCAAGAAGGACTCGAAAACGGAGCAACAAAATAAGAGGGGAAAAAGGGTAGTTCTTAATGTACAGTACAGTAAACACCGGCGCCGGAGGAGAAGCTTGGAATAGGAGAGTCGCCGAAAAGAGGAAGAGGAAGAGGAAGCTCTGTTTTTATTAAAAAAAGAACAGGCGGCGAGTGAGTCTTCTCACGTTGGCAGTTGCTTCCTCCACCCCACCAACATGCTGCCAGCACCCCCCACCCCCACTTAAATTTATGAAATCCCAAAAATACCCCTACCCAAAAAAAGCTGATTTTTATTCTTCTTCTTCCTCCACCACCCCAGCACCGGAACACTGCCGCTCCACAGCCACCACCTCCCCAAAATACCTCTATTCCCTCTTCCTTCTCCCTCCCATCCCTCCTCCACTACCGGAAAACTCGCCGGAGCCACCACTCCTCCACCCCCCAACACCGGAACACATCCCTAGGGGCCACCGCGACCAACCCAGCGGCCACTAGAGCTAACTCTGTCCATTTTCGCGATTCTGCTTATTTTTTTTCGAAATTTTACAATTAACGGAAGCCTAACATAAATATGCTTCCGGTAATTCAATTACCGAAACATAAATATGCTTCCGGTATCAATTACCGGAATACATACACCTCTAAATAATACAAATAGCTTCCGGTATCAATTACCGGAATACATACACCTCTAAATAATACAAATAGCTTCCGGTAATTCAATTACCGGAAGCATATTTTTTCAATATTATGATATGTTCCAGCAATTGCGCATTTTATTGTAACACCCTGGGCCGCCACCCATTTTGGGTCGTACCACAGTGTGCCCGACCCACTGCCTCTGCGACGCATACCGGGCCCACTGACCCCTCTGCAATGCATACTACAGTGTCCGGTTCACTCACAGGACTTCACCACGCCCTTTGGATTTAATCCAAATTAATGATGTTTTTGCCTTCCCTAGGAATCGAGCCATGTACCTAGGGTTAAATACAATGGTTTTTGATTCCTACATCCTCCGGCAATTGAATTACCGGAACATATCATAATTTTGAAAAAATATGCTTCCGGTAATTGAATTACCAAAAGCTATTTGCATTACTTGGAGGTGTATATATTCCGGTAATTGAATTACCGAAAGCATATTTATGTTAAGCTTCCGGAAGCCTGTAAAATTTCGGAAAAAAAAAAAAAAAGCAGAATCGCTAAAATGGACAGAATTAGCTTCGGTGGCCGCTGGGTTGGTTGCGGTGGCCATGGTAGTTAGTATCGTGCGTATCGCACGAGTCGAATCGCGAAACGATGCAAAACGGCACCCAAACGATACAAATCGGTGAAACAATCGTTTTGTGTCCAGAATCGTACTTGAATCGCATGAATCGCTCCGTGAATCGCTAAATCGCGCGACAGAGATGAATCGTCCGATTCCAGACACTGATGAAACGCAGCAGAAAGCGCCTGAAACGCAAAGAAAACACGCTTGCAAACGCTGGGCTTTTCAGTGACCCGACCCGCAGAGAAACACACCCAGTTTTTTTCTTTTCCGTGCTAGTTCGTTCTGGAACGGGCAGATTTGCGTACTGGTTTGTGGAGATGAGCATTTTCAGAGAAGAAAGTTAAAGAAAATGGAAGAAGGAAGAACGGGGAAGATGAACAGTACCCCTTTTGTTTTGTTTTTTTTTCCTCTCTTGGTGACAGTACCGCTTTTGTCTCGGGAAGGGGAAGGAGACTGAAAAATTAAAATAGCTATAGGGCTGTTGAAAAGTAACTTTATTTTTTTTGACCAAAATTTTGAAAAGTAACTTAAATAAAGAGAGAGATACCAGACTTGGGCTAATTGTCTAGGGAAGGGGGGATTTTAATTCCGCATATGCTTTATCTTTATATTTCCTCTATCTTTTTTCTTTATTTCATACTATAAACAACTAAAATAATTTCCGACCACTTTATATTTTTTTTCAAAAAAAGCCATTTTGTTTTTAAAATGGTATTTGCATTATATCTATTATTTACTGTTATTTATAATTTATTGTAATAATATTTTATATTTTATAAAAAAATATTGATAGCATATTATAGCGTACCGACTATGTATACTCTCAGCGTACCGACTTCTTTCTTAAATTGCTGCCTACATGATATTTAACTTGAATTTTGTATTATTTTAAACTTCATATATGAAATTTTTTGCTTAGGTTATTTATATTTACTTTAAAATAATATATTTTTATTTATATTTACTTTAAAATAGTATATTTTTAATGTTTATGTATCTTACGATTCATAAAACGATACGATACACGATTCAAAAAATCGGGCCAATGATTCACGATACGTATCCTGATTTGATAACCATGGCGGTGGCCCTTAGGGAGATGTTCCGGTGTTGGGGGTGGAGGGGTGATGGCTCGTGAGTTTTTCGGTGGTGGAGGAGGGATGGGAGGGAGAAGGAAGAGGAATGGAGGTATTTTGGGAGGTGGTGGCGGTGGAGGAGCGGTGCTCTGGTGGTTGGTGGTGGAGGACGGTGGTGGGGTGGTGGAGGAGGGATGGGAGGAGGAAGAAGAAGAAATGGGAGGGGAAAAAAAAAATTTAATTTGGGAGGTATTTTTGGAATTTCAGTGAGGTGGGGGGTGCTGGCAGCAATGTGGTGGGGTGGAGGAAGCAACTGCCCTCACGTTTTCTGTTTCTTTTTTTGGGTTTTAGGATTTTGGCCTTTTTGGGCCTGGATTCGGGTCGGGTCGCACAACCCAGTACGCTTTTTTTTCTTCTTCTTCTTTTTCGAACGGATTTCCGCCATGGAGACCGCTACCGCCATCGCCGCCATCTATGTTGCGGCCGCCATGGCCCGCCATACGAAATCCGCCACGCCACGACTATTGTATGGCGGCCGGCCAGATTTCCGCCACCGCCATCCGCCATGGCGCCACCATACCCGCCATTTAACAACACTGAAACGAAGAATAATGCTTCTGGCAATTTTTTATTTTTACATTTAGTGCAGCAAGAAAGCCACGTTCAAATAAAAAAAGTAAACAACAAAATTATAATGGATCAGGGGTAAATCACAAACCATATAGTGTGGAATCAAAGAAGCACCCAACTTTGTTTTGAATAACCTTTCAAGGCACGCAACTAGAATACTTTCTAGGCCAGGCACATCAAATTGAGTCTGTAATGCACTGCAAAATTAGAGGAGAAAATAAAGCACAAATTTCTCTAAAAGGTTGTTTTACTATTTTGAAATTAACATTGAACAAAACCCCAATTTTACTTCATGACAATGAACATAAGAATTTATAGTTGAAAAGGAAAACAGTCCTCCCGTGATTGAGACAGGGAAGCATTTATGGGTTGTGCAAGAAACGAAATTCTAAAACAATCATACTTTTTCCAATTAGGTGAAAAGGACTGGTTAGATCAAAGCAAAATTTAGCCAATAGAACAAGAGATCAATAATTTTAAGCAGTGCTGCCCATTTTGCTCAGAATGCATTCTACACATGAAAATAATACTGAATGCACACAGCTCTGGACCATGCCATACCTAAAGCTCCGGAAAAACTCAACAAAAATAAATAAAATTTCAAATTTTTTACTGACATCAACAATTTGTTTTCAGAATAACTTTATACACACACAGTCTCTCACAAATGGCCCTTGTTTTTAAGCCAGGCAAATTGCTCGGTTACCATTACAAGAGGAAAAATTATTTTCAGAAACCCAATATGGAAAATGCAAGCTAGTACATGAAATCAAAGTCAAGTTTCACAGTGACAGAACAAGGAAGCTCTCCATTAAGCGACAATACAGAAACGTGGAAACGGGTAGAAAGAAAAATGAGAAAAAGAAGAAGCTAACTTGATTATCAGTTGGAGAGGGAAGCGATTGAGAAAATCCCTGGCGGAATCATCGCTTTGAACACCTGAAATCGAATTAATGTTACTACGAAAGAGATGAGATGGATCGTAAAGAATAGGGAGGTTATTACCAGGGTAATAGGCAAAATCAGTAGCTGCTTCAAGGAGCTGAGATGGATCGTCAATGGAGAATTCCTTGTCCATTGCCGTTTAGGTGCAGAGGAATGAAGTCTGAATCGGAAACCGAAAAGAAAAGGGGAAGAAAGAAACCTCCGAACGTGGCAATATGTGTTCCACGTGTAACTCCGGAATTAAGCGGTCCAAAGATTAATTTTTCGAAAGGAAAGGAAAGGAAGTATGATGGTGCGTTTGATACCCAAAGCACATCAGCATGATGGTACAGTACAAGCCATTAAGTTCCGGGACAAGTTTTTGTCTTCTACTAGAAGATGCCCGTGCTTAGCACCGTTTCTCTTTCTACTTTTTTTTTATAAAATAATTTCTCTTTTTACTTTGTTGATTAGTTGATAGTTGATGTCGAATAGATATACGTAAATTATGTAATTAATTTTATTTTATATATACGAATGTAAACTTGTTTTAATACTTTTTTTTTTTTGAGACCCACCATAATTAGTCTAAATAAATATTTTATAAGTATATATTTTTATTTATAAATAAAAAAATATCTTTTAAAATTTGATTATTAGAAAAATATACATTTATTTGTTTTAATATTTTTTTAAAGATCCTAATTAGCTATACAATTAAATAAAAAAATCAACTTATAAAATTTAATACTAAAAATATCAAATCAAATATTGTTCAATTATAACTTAATGATATAAATGCAACAAAAAATTAAACTTAAGACTAACTTCAAAGAATGGAATCAAGTATATTGAATAGTATTGAACTATTAGAACTTATATAGTGGGGATGAATTTAGATAATTTACATGATATTAAAGTTCAAACCTCATTATTATAATTGCATACTAAAAAGTAAATCTTGAATTGAAATCTCAATCATCAAACCTCAAACCTAAATTAAAATATTTATAACCAAACATTAGAAAATAAATAATAAAAGATAATTTTGTATCCTAAGATTGTTAACAAAAAATTACTAGAAGCTGCCAACATAGCTTAAGCTCAACTAGTTCGGCCTTCCGCTCGCACACGCTGTAACTTGGGTTCGATTCCAGGTGGCTGTGTTTGTTGGAACCTAAACGATTGAGAAGTTTAGACCGTCATTAATTTTGATGATAACAAAGTATTTGCAAGTGAACAATTTATCATCCGATAAGTCTTGAAGTATGCAGGTGTTAAAATTACTTGTGATTTATAACTCACTCAAGCAAGAAAAAGAATTTCACAAGAAATTGAATACATTCCATGTGTGTCTTCATCTGGTTCACTCTAGCGTCTTGTCTAAAGCGAGCGTCCGGTAGTGTTATCTTTTGACACGTGGATTAATCAATTGTTGCGAGCGTTCGTCCTACTTTCTGAGCAAGCATCTGATCTTATTAATAAAACACGTGATGGTCACGTTTATGCTCTTTTACCTCAGCTGTTTTGGAACGGAATTCGAATTTGATTTTGTGCGCTCACTTTATTGTACGAGGTATCAAAGGTGACACATTTAGTATAAGACAAAATTCGTACAAGGCAATTGTAAAAAGTAAATAGTACAAAAATGGTAATATGTACTATTCTGATATTCTCTGAAAATGAAGAAAATGACAGCAATTCAAATTACCTCACTCAATGATTTGGAGCTGAAATTACTGCAACGGTAATACCCTCAAGGACTCCTATAAATACCCCAAGGTATTCATTGAAGAAGGTGGCTAGAAACTATATTCTGAAAGAGCTATTCTCAAGTGAGCAATAAATTTTCGTGCCAAGTTTCTGGAAACCAAAGAACTAAACTTCAGCGTCTTATATTCTTTCTTTTAGGAAGCTATTTATTTTTTAGCTTAATTTTTCTATCCTCTCTGTGAGAGTTATTTGATTGTATTCAAAAGAAAAATTACTCTGTGAAAACTGTATTGCCTAGTTAAGACTTAGTTCCTCAAAGGCTCGAACGTACTGAGTCGTTTTAAGAAGTTAAGAGTATTGTCAAGTTTGTGACAGTAGAATACTCTTAAGAAAATTTGTAATCAGTTGATTATAGTGGAAAATTGTAACACCTGAGGACGAGATCGACATCGTATTAGGACGACGTATCGAGACCTCGACCAAGACCTTGTGTCGAGATCCCGTGACTAGATCGTTTGTCGAGATCATTTGTCGAGCTGATGAGACCACGTGCACTAGCTGCTGAGCTGA
This sequence comes from Calophaca sinica, assembly GCA_037113605.1. Classification (NCBI taxonomy): domain Eukaryota; kingdom Viridiplantae; phylum Streptophyta; class Magnoliopsida; order Fabales; family Fabaceae; genus Calophaca; species Calophaca sinica. Next base: position 84,357,232 of record CM073731.1, read on the forward strand.
GGAGGTCGCGTGTCGAGTTGATGAAGTCGCTGCATCGAAATGATGAGGACGCAAGTCGAGCTGAGGAGACCGCGTTCACGAACTCGTGTTAGAACCTTGTACGCTTGCACGAGCACTCTTGTCGACATCGTGTCGAGATGATACCTCGTATTCTTTCGAACGTTATTCAGCGTTATTATTATATTGTTTGTAATTATTACATTGTCGACTGCCGTTGTGAAACGAGTAGAGGGTAATTATGAGAGGAGCGATTAAGCGGGTAGATGATTGATGGGATTGGCATCTTATAGCCGGAGTTACGTTTATACCCCTTTCTCGCCACCAGTATACCACGGCCGATTCCCTCACACTCATTCTTTCTCTTTTCTTCTTTCTTCTTCCTTCCTTACGCTCTGTGTTTCGTTGTTTTCTTCAAAATCTCCATCGACTTAAACCGTGAGTTCCATCGAGATTCTGCACAAGCTTTCTTCATCAATCTTGTTCATCATCAACTTCTCGACCCATATCTCGTGCCTTTCGATCACCGCTGAGGTATGAAGAATGATTTTTCTTTTCATCCGTACTCTTGTTTAGCGCTAATTCTTCTTCCATTTTTAGCCGCTTTATGCTTCCAAATCATGTCAAATTGATGGGTTTTCTTCTTCACAATATTACCTATCTTTCTAACCGATTAATTGGGCTTGTAAAACAAATTTCTTCCTCTGTCTTTCTACAATCGGGAGTGCCCAGAAACCTCCATTTTTGGGTCGCTTCGATTTCTTGTTTTTCATTCGTTGCTTACGGTTATTGTTGTTGTCGATCTATCTGTTGAAGCATCAGATAACTTTTTCGTGAAATTTTGATCGAAATCCCTAACTTTGTGTTAGAGGAAAAATATATTTCAGTTCTTGAGTTTTATATTTTTACGGGTTGTCAGGTTGAGTTTGGGGAAGAGAGAGTTAGATGTATTGGAACCCATAGATCGATCTGAGTTGTGTTTGTTTTAGGAAGTCCGATTCAGAGATCGAGTGATTTCCGAATCGAGGTGTACGGGAAAGCGAATCCAAGGACGTGGAAGCAGCGGAATCCAGATCGAGGACTGTACGTGTCGAGGTCGACTGAGAAGCGTACGTGTCGAAGTCGTTGTCGAGCTCTTTGAAGACAGCTGTGTCGAGGTCGTTGTCGAGCTATTTGAAGACAGCTGTGTCGAGGTCGTTGTCGAGCAGCATTAACTTGGAGTTCGGTAAGGGCAACTCCTAGATATCTCTAAGGCTTTATTTTATAAGTCCTTAAGTAAGGGCGCTTCACATTAATATTTTCGTAGTATGCTAGCATAAGGGCATTTCATATTCTACGTGGTTATGTTATTGTGTATGGATTTCCTGATTTGTGTCGAGCTGAAATGTTGTGATATGATTGAGTTTTTGCATGTATTTAATATGTGATTGAATATATGTCGTGAATTGTGTATTGTATCTTGAATTGCGTTTCCTCATCTCGAGCTTGCCCTTTTATTTGACATGCGGTTGAATATCTTGTGTTTAACTCTTTGAATATCGTATGGGGCGAATTGTTCATCGAGTGAGCGAGCTAGGTGAGTCGTATGACGTTTTTGAGCCGTGACCCGGATAACTGAGGGTGCTAGGTCCCCTTTTTGTTTACGTGAGATTGAGTAGACGTCGCCACGCTATGGGGCCTGAGTTGGTATCTAGGGAGGCGAGGATCCCAAGGCTTTACCGACTTTCCGACATACTGATGCAGCGTGTGCCTTCCGGAAAATTATCGAGTCGAGAGAAAATGGATTTGCGAGTTGTGTCGAGTTTAGAGTGAGATGGTCGAGTCACGTCGGTGAATGTTATACTTTGCTGTTTGCTTATATTTTTATGTCGAGCTTATCTTGAATTGTTGAGAAGTTGACCATTTCCCGTGGTGCCTTCAATCCATGACGGTTACCCAGGCGATGTCGGGGGCGCAGGGAACTCGACAGTAGACGATGCCGAGGAGGAGCTCGACGAGGACCCGAGTGACGACCTCTATCTGTCGTGATTGTTTGTTTGTTGGATATTTGTTTTCTGAGGACTGCCGTTTTCTTTTGTGTTCAAGTCGTGACCAGCTTAGGCGATGTTGTTTTGTTGCTACAGGGTAGACTGGTGGTCTTACTTTTGGAGCAGCCCCCTGCGTGGGAGTCTGCCGGAAGTACCCCCAGGGTATGATTGCTCTTTTGAAGTTGTCGTACCTTAGGTGTATTTTCTTTGCACATTTGCTACTCTGTATTTTGTATACATTATTATTTCGAGTGATATATATATATATGTGTATGTTATGCATGTATGTTTTATTAGAATTTAAGTCTTGTGTCTTAGTTGCACCATGTTTCGAAAAGCTGTAATTACTCTGATGTGCACGAGTCGGTTTTAAAAAAATATATATATATATCGTATTTTTAAAAGGCACAAGAGTTTTGTTTTTAAAACACATCTCATATAGGTTTATGTTGAGCTTGGTGTGTTGAGCTCGGTAACTCGAGCTCGGTATATTGAGCTCGGTAGCGGTCGAAGCAGGTCGTTACATTGTTAGTATCGAAGGCTTGATTCGGTTACGGCCAGAAATTGTGCATAAAATTTGAATTTGAGTCCTTTGTGCCGGGTTATGTGTGTTGGGTACTTAGTTGTATTATGTTGATTGCTGTTTGATTAAGTGAAGCACTTATTGCTTGAGAAATTGTTTGGACTGTTTCTTGATTGAAGCAGTGTGTTTTAACACATCCTTGTTCTGAGATTTTGACAGGGTTTTGAACTTTGTGGAATCTAATGCCACCTCGTAGGAATCGACATGCATGTAGCAGAACGTCGACATGGAACGAGCTATTCAAGCTATGGCCGAGATGGCGGCAGCCATGGCTCAACAATCACCGTCAGCAACTCAACAGGCTAACGCGATGGCTCAGCCAGACGGCAGCGTTAACTCGGCGAACTTGCGGCGGCGGCAGCGAAGCGAGCGAAATCTTTGGCGAGAGGATTGGCCGACTTCAGGAAGCATGATCCACCAGTTCTACGGTGAGCCAAATCGGATAAAGGCGATCTTTGGATGCAAGAGATCGAGAAGATCTTTGAGGCACTTCATTGCGGGACAACGTGAAGGTCGACTATGCCACCTACTTACCGCTAGGAGACGCAGAGTATTGGTGGAGAGGAGAAGCAAGCGTTTATAGCGAGAACATCGCGAGATGACACGGGAGCTTTTTCGTGAAAGGTTCTTGGACAAGTACTTCCTGACATCTGCACGAGCCGAGAAGGAGCAGGAATTTCTTCAAGCTGCAAAGAAGGCAACTCGGCGGTGTCCAAGTATGCGCCAAGTTCGAATCGTTGGCGAGGTATTTGATCCATTCCGTGATCGAGTTGACCAGAGATGGTTGAGTGAGAGATTCCAACGGGGATTGAGATTCGACATTCAGAAGTCAGTGGTGTCGTTGAGGATCAGAAATCTCCAAGAGCTGATTGATCGATGTGTCGAGGTAGAAGGAGTGAGAAGCCACAAGAAGAAGACTGTGGGCGGACCGGTGAGACCCAGTGCGAGGCGAGATTTGCACGAAAGGGAAACCACCGCAGAAGAGGCCTTATGGCCAGACCTCGGGGGAACAACAACGAGGACAGATGTCGTCCGATGACCCAAGTACCGAGGAGTGGAGGTCGGACCGATGTCGAGGTGATTTGCTACCGATGTGGAAAGCGGGACATTACGCGAGTAATCGTACTTTCGAAGGAGGAGGTGTGTTTCAACCGCAAGAAGCCAGGGCATTTTGCTAAGGATTGTCCTACACCTAAAGTGAACCGGCTATGCTTGCAAGAGCCAAAGGGAGCGTCAAGTGGCTAAAGGCGAGTTTTACGCATGAGTGGCGAGGAAGTGAACGAGCCGATGATCTTATCCAAGGTGAATGTGAGATCGAGGGTAAATCCTTATCCGTTCTTTTTGATTCGGTGCAACCCATTCCTTTATTTCTTCGATTGTGTGAACCATTTGAACTTGACTGTGTATCGCTACCGATTTAAATTAGTAGTTACAACCCCACCGCTAAAACCTTAGTCACAAACACCGCATGTCTTAATTGTGTAGTGATTATTCAGAGTAGAAAGTTTGTGGTCAATTTGGTTTGTTTGCCTCTTAAGGGCTTAGATGTTATCCTCGGGATGGATTGGTTGTCACACCACCATGTCCTTTTGGGTGTGCCCGTAAAACCGTAATTTTTCCAGACCTTGGAGTCTCCAATTATCTTTCTCCGAGCGTGTTGGAGTTTCTTTGAAAGAAGGAACTAGGGAATACATGTATCGGCTGGTTCGGAAGTTTTCCAAATAGATCGGCGTGAAGAATGTTCCAAGGTGTGTGACTTTGAGGGCGTTTTCGAAGACGCGTGCGGGAGTTACCACCAGTGCGAGAGGTCGAGTTCTCCATCGACCTGATTCCAGGAACAGGACCGATTTCCAAAGCGCCATACAGGATGTCTCCTGCCGAGATGAAAGAGCTGAAGTCCCAGATCGAACACTTGGTGTAACGACCCGTTTCCGGACCGCTACCAAGCTCAATATACCGAGCTCGAGTTACCGAGCTCAACACACCAAGCTCAACATAAACCTATATGAGATGTGTTTTAAAAACAAAACTCTTGTGCCTTTTAAAAATACGATATATATTTTTTTTTTTAAAACCGACTCGTGCACATCAGAGTAATTACAGCTTTTCGAAACATGGTGCAACTAAGACACAAGACTTAAATTCTAATAAAACATACATGCATAACATACACATATATATATATATATATATATATCACTCGAAATAATAATGTATACAAAATACAGAGTAGCAAATGTGCAAAGAAAATACACCTAAGGTACGACAACTTCAAAAGAGCAATCATACCCTGGGGGTACTTCCAGTGACTCCCACGCAGTGGTCGCTCCAAAAGTAAGACCACCAGTCTACCCTGAAACAACAAAACACACTGCCCAAACTGGTCACGACCTCGAACACAAAAGAAAAACGAAGTACAGTCCTCAGAAAAACAAATATCCAACAAACAAACAATCACGACAGATAGAGGTCGTCACTCGGGTCCTCGTCGAGCTCCTCCTCGGCATCGTCTACTGTCGAGTTACCTGCGCCCTCGACATCGCCTGGGTAACCGTCATGGATTGAAGGCACCACGGAAAGGGTCAACTTCTCAACAATTCAAGATAAGCTCGACATAAAAATATAAGCAAACAGCAAAGTATAACATTCACCGACGTGACTCGACCATCTCACTCTAAACTCGACACAACTCGCAAATCCATTTTCTCGACTCGATAATTTTCCGGAATGCACACGCCGTCTGGTATGTCGGAAAGTCCGGTAGAAGCCTTGGGATCCTCGCTCTCCCTAGGGCCGATCGGCTTCAGTCCCATAGCGTGGCGGCGTCTAGTCAATCTCCGTGTAAACAAAAAGGGGACCTAGCACCCTCGATTATCCGGTCACGGCTCAAAACGTCATACGACTCACCTAGCTCGCTCACTCGATGAACACCCGCCGTGATCACGATATTCAAAGAGTTAAACACAAGATATTCAACCGCATGTCAAATAAAAGAGCAAGCTCGACATGAAGAAACGCAATTCAACATGCAATACACAATTCATGACATATATTCAATCACATATTAAATACATGCAAAACTAAATCATATCACAACATTTCAAAGACACAAATTAGGAAATCCATACGCAATAACATAACCACGTAGAATATGAAATGCCCTTATGCTAGCATACTACGAAAATATTAATGTGAAGCGCACTTACTTAAGGACTTATAAAATAAAGCCTTAGAGAAATCTAGGAGTTGCCCTTACCGAACTCCAAGTTAATCTTTGCTCGACAACGACCTCGACAATTTGTCTTCAAAGAGCTCGACAACGACTTCGACACGTGCGCTTCTCGGTCGACCTCGACACGTCTGATCCTCGATCACGATTCCATTGCTTCCACGTCCTTGGATTCGCTTTCCCGTACACCTCGATTCGAAAATCACTCGATCTCGGGAATCAGACTTCCTAAAACAAACACAATTCAGATCGATCTATGGGTTCCAATACATCTAACTCTCTCTTCCCCAAACTCAACCACAACCCAGAAAAATATAAAACTCAAGAACTGAAATATATTTTTCCTCTAACACAAAGTTAGGGATTTCGATCAAAATTTCATGAAAAAGTTATCTGATGCTTCAACAGATAGATCGACAACAACAATAACCAGAAGCAACGAATGAGAAACAAAAAAATCGAAACGAACCAAAAATGGAGGTTTCTGGGCACTGCCGATTGTAGAAAAACAGAGGAAGAAATTTGTTTTACAAGCCCAATTAATCGGTTAGAAAGATAGGTAATATTGTGAAGAAGAAAACCCATCAATTTGACATGATTTGGAAGCATAAAACTGGTTAAAAATGGAAGAAGAATTAGCGCTAAACAGTAGCACGAAGAAGATAAAAATCTGTTCTTCATACCTCAATGGTGATGGTCGATCGATTTGGCGAGATATGGGTCGAGAAGATGATGATGAACAAAATTGATGAAGAAGCGCTTGTGCGAGAATCTCGATGGAACTCACGGTTTAGTCGATGGAGATTTTTTTTGAAGAAAACAACGAAACACAGAGCGAAGGAAGGAAGAAGAAGAAAAGAGAAATGAGTGTTTGAGGAAAACCGATCGTGAATACAATTTGGAAGGGCATAATCGTAACTCCAATATAAGATGCCAATCCCATCAATCATCTACCCGTTAAATCGTTCCTCTCATAATTACCTCTACTGGCTTGGTCAACGGCAAGCCGACAATGTAATAATTACAAACAATATAATAATAACGCTGAATAACGTTCGAAAGAATACGAGGTGTCATCTCGACACGATGTCGACAAGAGTGCTCGTGCAAGCGTACAAGGTTCTAACACGAGTTCGTGAACGCGGTCTCCTCAGCTCGACTTGCGTCCTCATCAGCTCGGTACGCGACTTCATCAACTCGACACCCGACCTCCTCAGCTCAGCAGCTAGTGCACGTGGTCTCATCAGCTCGACAAATGATCTCGGCAAACGATCTAGTCACGGGATCTCGACACAAGGTCTTGGTCGAGGTCTCGATACGTTGTCCTAATACGATGTCGATCTCGTCCTCAGGTGTTACAATCTCTCCCTCTAAAAAAATTTCGTCCTCGAAATTGCAAATAAGATTCTTACCTCAGAAAAGTTCGAGTCTTCAGTCTTCATCTTCTCCTCCACTCCCAGTCGCATCTCCCGTCCTCTCGATCCCACACAACTTTGACAAGTTGAATCTCTTTGTTCATATTTGTTTGGCTTTCCGATCAGCGATCCTTGCTGTGGCGCTTCAAAGATAAGTCGTCCTTGATTGAATCACATCCGGTTCGATGACATGAGAAGGGTCGGAAACATACTTCGCAATTGTGAGGCGTGGAAGGCGTCGTGGATGTTCGACAAGAATGGGGGTAAGGCAATCGATATGCCATTGGACGATCTGACGAAGAATCTGGTAAGGTCCAATGAATTTAGAGGTAAGTTTCTTGGATTTGATCGCTCGACCAACTCCGATGAGTGGGGGTGACTCTAAGAAATACATGTTCTCCTTCCTCGAACTCGAGTGGTCGGCGTCGTTGATGCGCATAACTCTTACATGCGACTTTGAGATGTTCGCATCCGATCTACGATCAAGCGGATCTTCTCGGTAGTCTGCTGGATCATATCTGGTCCTCTGACGGTTAACTCGCCGTCTGGTACCAACAAAGAGGCGTCGACATTTCCGCCCATACAGCGCTTCAAAAGGTGCCATCCCAATACTCGCATGGAAAGCTGTTATTGTAGGTGAACTCCACCAATGGTAAGGCGTCGTCCCAACTTCCTCGGTGATCTAACGTACAAGCTCGCAACAAATCTTCAAGCGATTGGATCGTTCTCTCGATCGGCCGTCGATCTGTGGATGATATCTTGAGCTAAGCCTGAGCTCGGTTCCCATCGCTCCTTGCAATTCCCTCCAAAATGAGGCGTGAACTTCGGATCTCGGTCGAGCACGATCGAAGAGGGTATTCCATGAAGTCGTATTATCTCGCGATGTAGATCTCGGTCGACTTTTCCACGTTGTATGTATCGACCTCCTTTGGCAAGAAATGAGCAGATTTGGTCAATCGGTCGGCGATCACCCAAATCGAATCATTCTTCTTCTGCGTCTTCGACAAACCTACAACGAAATCCATGGAAATCTTGTCCCATTTCCAAGCTGATGCGTCAGCGATTGTAGCATTCCGCGGTCGTTGGTGCTCCACCTTCGCTTTACGACCACGTTAAACATGAAGCTACGTGCTCGGCCACTTGCTTCTTCATTCGGACCACCAAAATGCTTCTTGAGTCTTGATACATCTTCAGTAACTCGGGATGAATACTAAAGTTGCTCTTATCGCGCTTAAATCGAGAATCAACTTCCTCGGCTCGGATCGTTAGATGCACGCGCTCGGCCATTGTACCTCGAAGATGTCGTCGCTCGGGCACGAAATTCGCAGCCTTCCCTTGCGCTATCAACTGAATCTTCTCTTGCATAAGCTCGTCATGAACTTCTTTGGTCTCGGATCTCGTCCAACAATCTGTTAGAAATGGTAAGCATACCAAATCTCGGCTTCCGGTGAAACTTCGACACTCGACTTCAAGTCTCGGAACATCTCGAGCATCTCCAACTCCTTGATCATCATTCACCGAGGTTAAAGCGCTCTTCTGCTCAGCGCATACGCTACTCGTTAGCCTTACGGGATGGTATTCCAGCGTAAAGTCGTAGTCCTTGAAATTACGTCCATCTACGTTGGCGCATGTTGAGTTCTTTACGGTCGAGCAGTACTTCAAGCTCTTGTGATCGGCAAAGCGATAAGAGTGCTCCGTAAAGGTAGTGCCTCCATATCTTGACGCAAAAACTCTGCTGCTGGCTCCAAGTCGTGAGTAGGGTAGTTCCTCGTGAATCTTAAGGTGTCTTGAAGCATACGCGACCACCTTCCGATGTTGCATCGACGCATCCCGATCCCTGGTGTGACGCATCACAATACACCTCGAAAGGCTCTTGGGTTGAGGCAAAATCAGCACAGCGCCGCCGTCAAAAGCTCCTTCGCCGTTGAAAATCGGCTTCACACTCCTCGGTCAAGCAAAAGGTTGATCCTTCCTCGTCGATCGTGTAAGCGCGACAATCTTCGAGAAACCTTCAATGAATCTTCGGTAATATCCTGCTAAGCCGACAAAACTCCCGATCTCGTGCTTAGTCTTGGTGTTCCCACGCTATACGACTTCAATCTTAGTTGGATCCCCGGCTATCCCTTCCTTGCAAATCACCTGACCAAGAAAATTCACCTCTCGAAGCCAAAATTCACACTTCGACAGATTGGCATAGAGTTGCTTATCTCGTAATATCTGTAGTACTCGACATAGGTGTTACTGCGTGCTCTTCTCGGTTCCTCGAGTAAATCAATATGTCGTCGATGAACACTACAACGAACTGATCCAAAACGAATGGAAAATCCTGTTCATGTAGTCCATAAACACACGGTGGCGCGTTAAATCACTCAAGCGGCATCACCAAGTACTGCGTAGTGACCATATCTAGTCTGAAAGCTGTTTGGCGACATCTTCCTCCTTCACGCGAATCTGATGGGAGCCCGACTTCAAGTCTAGCTTGGAAGAGATCGCCGCTCCACGAAGTTGGTCCATCAAGTCGTCAATACGTGGGAACGGATAGCGGTTCTTCACGGTAACCTTGTTGAGCTCACGATAATCTACGCACAGTCTTGATCGTCCATCCTTCTTCTTAACCAACAACACCGGAGCTCCCCACGGTGACACGCAGTCGTATGAATCGCCTCGACCCCAAGTGTTTGATCTGGGACTTCAGCTCTTTCATCTCGGCAGGAGACATCCTGTATGGCGCTTTGGAAATCGGTCCTGTTCCTGGAATCAGTCGATGGAGAACTCGACCTCTCGTCTTGGTGGTAACCCTGGCGCGTCTTGAAAACGTCCTCAAAGTCACACACCACAGTACATTCTTCACGTCGATCTGTTGGAAAACTTCCGAATCTAGCGGATACATGTATTCCACTAGTTCCTTCTTTCAAAGAAACTCCAATACGTTGGCGTAAAGATAATTGGAGACTCCAAGGTCCTGGAAAAATTACGATTTACGGGCACGCAGTCAAGGACATGGTGGTATGACAACCAATCCATCCCGAGGATAACATCTAAGCCCTTAAGAGGCAAACAAACCAAATTGACCACAAACTTTCTACTCTGAATAATCACTACACAATTAAGACATGCGGTGTTTGTGACTAAGGTTTTAGCGGTGGGGTTGTAACTACTAATTTAAGCGGTAAGCGATCCGCAGTCAAGTTCAAATGGTTCACACAATCGGAAGAAATAAAGGAATGGGTTGCACGAATCAAAAAACGGATAAGGATTTACCCTCGATCTCACATTCACCTTGGATAAGATCATCGGCTCGTTGACTTCCTCGCCACTCATGCGTAAAACTCGCCTTTAGCCACTTGACGCTTCCGCTTTGGCTCTTTGCGCCAAGCATAGTCGGTTCAGCTTTAGGTGTAGGACAATCCTTAGCAAAATGCCCTGGCTTCTTGCGGTTGAAACACACCTCACTCGCCACGATCTGATTACTCGCGTAATGTCCCGCTTTCCACATCGGTAGCAAATCACCTCGACACCGGTCCGACCTCCACCTCCTGCAGATTGGGTCATCGGACGATACTGTCCCCTGTTGTTGTTCCCCTGAGGTCGGTCGTAAGGCTTCTTCTGCGGTGGTTTCCCTTTCTGTGCAAATCTCTGCCCTGCACTCAGGGGTCTCACCGGTCCGCCCACAACAGTCTTCTTCTTGTGGCTTCTCACTCCTTCTACCTCGACACATCGATCAATCAGCTCTTGGAGATTTCTGATCCTCAACGACACTACTGACTTCTGAATGTCGAATCTCAATCCCCGTTGGAATCTCTCACTCAACCATCTCTGGTCAACTCGATCACGAAATGGACTGAAATACCTCGCCAACGATTCGAACTTGGCCGCATACTCGGACAATCGCCGAGTTGCCTTGCCGCAGCTTGAAGAAATTCCTGCTCCTTCTCGGCTCGTGCGATGTCAGGAAGTACTTGTCCAAGAACCTTTCACGAAAAAGCTCCCAGGTCATCTCGCGATGTTACGCTATAAGCGTTGCTTCACTCCTCTCCACCAATACTCTGCGTCTCTAGCGGTAAGTAGGTGGCATAGTCGACCTTCACGTTGTCCGCAATGAAGTGCCTCAAAGATCTTCTCGATCTCTTGCATCCAAAGATCGACTTTATCCGGATTTGGCTCACCGTAGAACCCGGTGGATCATGCTTCTGAAGTCGGCCAATCCTCTCGCTTGACATTTCGTTACGCTCGTTCTTTGTTCTTTGCAAGTTCTGCCGAGTTAATCTTTGCCGTCTGTTGAGCCATCGCGTTAACTTTGTTGAGTTCTGCGGTGATTGTTGAGCCATGGTGCCGCCATCTCGGTGCATAGCTTGAATAGCTCGTTCCATGTCGGCGTTCTCGGTTGCGGATGTCGTATTCCTCTGAGGTGGCATTAGATTCCACAAAGTTCAAAACCTGTCGAATCTCACAACAAGGATGTGTTAAAACACCGCTTCAATCAAGAAAGCTTGATTCAAACAATTTCTCAAGCAATAAGTGCTTCACTTAATCAAACAAAGAATCAACATAATACAACTAGGTACCCAACACACATAACCCGACATAGTGACCGGTCCAAATTCCTATGCGGCTCGGTCGAGCGAACTAGGCTCGATACCAACAAGTGTAACGACCGCTTCCGGACGCTACCGAAGCTCAATATCACGAAGCTCGAGTTCTGAAGCTCAACACACCAAGCTCAACATAAACCTATATGAGATGTGTTTTAAAAACAAAACTCTTGTGCCTTTTAAAAATACGATATATATATATATATTTTTTTTAAAAGCAGACTCGTGCACATCGTAGTAATTCTGACTTTTAGAAACATGGTGCAACTAAGACACAAGACTTAAATTCTAATAAAACATACATGCATAACATACACATATATATATACATCACTCGAAATAATAATGTATACAAAATACAGTAGCAAATGTGCAAAGAAAATACACCTAAGGTGCGACAACTTCAAGAGCAATCATACCACTGGGGTACTTCGCAGACTCCACGCAGTCGCTCCAAAAGTAAGACCACCAGTCTACCCTGAAACAACAAAACACAATCGCCCAAACTGGTCACGACCTCGAACACAAAAGAAAAAGCGAAATGCAGTCCTCGGAAAAACAAATATCCAACAAACAAACAATCACGACGGATAGAGGTCGTCACTCGGGTCCTCGTCGAGCTCCTCCTCGGCATCGTCTCTTGTCGAGTTACTGCGCCCTCGACATCGCCGGGTAACCGTCATGGATTGAAGGCACCACGGGGAAAAGGTCAACTTCTTCACAATTCAAGAAAAGCTTGACATAAAAATATAAGCAAGCACCCCAGTCTCACATTCACCGACGTGACTCGACCCTCTCACTCTAAACTCAACACAACTCGCAAATCCATTTTCTCTCGACTCGATAATTTTCCGGAATGCACACGCCGTCTGGTATGTCGGAAAGTCGGTAGAAACCTTGGGATCCTCGCTCTCCCTAGGGCCGGTCAACTCAGTCCCATAGCGTGGCGGCGTCTAGTCAATCTCCGTAAACAAAGGGGACCTAGCACCCTCAGTTATCCGGGGCACGGCTCAAAAACGTCATACGACTCACCTAGCTCGCTCACTCGATGAACAATTCGCCGCATACGATATTCAAAGAGTTAAACACAAGATATTCAACCGCATGTCAAATAAAAGAGCAAGCTCGACATGAAGAAACGCAATTCAACATGCAATACACAATTCACGACATATATTCAATCACATATTAAATACATGCAAAAACTCAATCATATCACAACATTTCAGCTCGACACAAATCAGGAAATCCATACACAATAACATAACCACGTAGAATATGAAATGCCCTTATGCTAGCATACTACGAAAATATTAATGTGAAGCGCCCTTACTTAAGGACTTATAAAATAAAGCCTTAGAGATATCTAGGAGTTGCCGCCAGAACTCCAAGTTAATCTTTGCTCGACAACGACCTCGACACAATTGTCTTCAAAGAGCTCGACACGTCTGATCCTCGATCCGATTCCATTGCTTCCACGTCCTTGGATTCGCTTTCCCGTACACCTCGATTCGGAAATCACTCGATCTCGGGAATCAGACTTCCTAAAACAAACACAATTCAGATCGATCTATGGGTTCCAATACATCTAACTCTCTCTTCCCCAAACTCAACCACAACCCAGAAAAATATAAAACTCAAGAACTGAAATATATTTTTCCTCTAACACAAAGTTAGGGATTTCGATCAAAATTTCATGAAAAAGTTATCTGATGCTTCAACAGATAGATCGACAACAACAATAACCAGAAGCAACGAATGAGAAACAAAAAAATCGAAACGAACCAAAAATGGAGGTTTACGGCACCGCCGATTGTAGAAAAAGCGAGAGGAAGAAATTTGTTTTACAAGCCCAATTAATCGGTTAAAAGATAGGTAATATCGTGAAGAAGAAAACCCATCCAAATTTGACATGATTTGGAAGCATAAAACTGGTTAAAAATGGAAGAAGAATTAGCGCTAAACAGTAGCACGAAGAAGATAAAAATCATTCTTCATACCTCAATGGTGATGGTCGATCAGACGAGATATGGGTCGAGAAGATGATGATGAACAAAATTGATGAAGAAAGCATGCGAGAATCTCGATGGAACTCACGGTTTAAATCGATGGAGATTTTTTTTGAAGAAAACAACGAAACACAGAGCGAAGGAAGGAAGAAGAAAGAAGAAAAGAGAAATGAGTGTTTGAGGAAAACCGATCGTGAATACGGTGGAAGGGCATAATCGTAACTCCAGCTATAAGATGCCAATCCCATCAATCATCTACCCGTTAAATCGTTCCTCTCATAATTACCTACTGCTCTGTAGGTCAGCGGCAGTTCGACAATGTAATAATTACAAACAATATAATAATAACGCTGAATAACGCTCGAAAGAATACGAGGTGTCATCTCGACACGATGTCGACAAGAGTGCTCGTGCAAGCGTGCAAGGTTCTAACACGAGTTCGTGAGCGCGGTCTCCTCGGCCGACTTGCGTCCTCATCACTCGATGCAGCGACTTCATCAACTCGACACGCGACCTCCTCAGCTCAGCAGCTAGTGCACGTGGTCTCATCAGCTCGACAAATGATCTCGGCAAACGATCTAGTCACGGGATCTCGACACAAGGTCTTGGTCGAGGTCTCGATACGTCGTCCTAATACGATGTCGATCTCGTCCTCAGGTGTTACACTTGGAGTCGAAGCAATTCATACGACCGAGCGTGTCACCGTGGGGAGCTCCAGTGTTGTTGGTTAAGAAGAAGGATGGACGATCAAGACTGTGCGTAGATTACCGCGAACTCAACAAGGTTACCGTGAAGAACCGTTATCCGTTACCACGTATTGACGACTTGATGGACCAACTTCGTGGAGCGGCGATCTTTTCCAAGATAGACTTGAAGTCGGGCTACCATCAGATTCGCGTGAAGGAGGAAGATGTTGCCAAAACAGCTTTCAGGACTAGATACGGTCACTACGAGTACTTGGTGATGCCGTTTGGAGTGACGAATGCGCCAGCTGTGTTTATGGACTACATGAACAGGATTTTCCATTCGTTTTTGGATCAGTTCGTTGTAGTGTTCATCGACGACATATTGATTTACTCGAGGAACCGAGAAGAGCACGCAGAACACCTATGTCGAGTACTACAGATATTACGAGATAAGCAACTCTATGCCAACCTGTCGAAGTGTGAATTTTGGCTTGAAGAGGTGAATTTTCTTGGTCACGTGATTTCCAAAGAAGGGATAGCTGTGGATCCAACTAAGATTGAGGCGGTGATAGCATGGGAACAGCCTAAGGCGATTCTGAGATCGGGAGTTTTGTCGGCTTAGCGAGGATATTACCGAAGATTCATTGAAGGTTTCTCGAAGATTGTCGCGCCTCTTTACACGATCGACGAGGAAGGATCAACCTTTTGCGTGGGCCGAGGAGTGCGGCCGATTTTCAAAGGCGGAAGGAGCTTTTGGCGGCGGCGCTGTCTTTGATTTTGCCTCAACCGAAGAGCCTTTCGAGGTGTATTGTGATGCGTCACACCAGGGATTGGGATGCGTCTTTGATGCAACATCGGAAGGTGGTCGCGTATGCTTCAAGACGACTTAAGATTCACGAGAGGAACTACCCTACTCACGACTTGGAGCCGGCTGATAGTTTTTTGGCGTCAAGATATGGAGGCACTACCTTTACGGAGCACTCTTACTGTTTCAGCGATCACAAGAGCTTGAAGTACTGTTCGACCGTAAAGAACTCAACATGCGTCAACGTAGATGGACGAAATTTCTCAAGGACTACGACTTTACGTTGGAATACCATCCCTAAGGCTAACGTAGTAGCGCATCGTTGAGCAGAAGAGCGTTTTAACCTCGGTGAATGATGATCAAGGAGTTGGAGATGCTCGAGAAGTTCCGAGACTTGAAGTTGAGTGTCGAAGTTTCACCGGGAAGGCGAGATTTGGTATGCTTACCATTTCTAACAGATTGTTGGGCGAGATCCGAGACCAGCAAGTTCATGACGAGCTTATGCAAGAGAAGATTCAGTTGATAAGCGCAAGGAAAGCGGCGAGAATTTCAGGTCGGGCGGACGACATCTTGAGGTGCAATGGCCGAGCAGTGTGCGTGCCTAACGTATCCGAGCCGAGGAAGTTGATTCTCGGCCGAGCGCGCAAGAGCAACTTTAGTATTCATCCAGAGTTACGAAGATGTATCAAGACTTGAAGAAGCATTTTTGGTGGTCAGGAATGAAGAAGCAAGTGGCCGAGCACGTAGCTTCATGTTTAACGTGTCGAGCGAAGGTGGAGCACCAACGACCGCGGAATGCTCTGACAATCGCTGACGTACTCAGTTTGGAAATGGGACAAGATTTCCATGGACTTCGTTGTAGGTTTGTCGAAGGGGCAGAAGAAGAATGTTTCGGTTTGGGTGATCGTCGGCCGATTGACCAAATCTGCCATTTCTTGCCGCGGTGGTCGACATACAACGTGGAAAAGCCGACCGAGATCTACATCGCGGAGATAATACGACTTCATGGAATACCCTCTTCGATCGTGTCTGACCGAGATCCGGTTCACGTCTCATTTTTGGAGGGAATTGCAAGGAGCGATGGGAACCGAGCTCGAGCTTAGCTCGGCATATCATCCACATGTGACGGTCGGGCCGAGAGAACGATCCAATCGCTTGAAGATTTGTTGCGAGCTTATGCGTTAGATCACCGAGGAAGTTGGGACGACGCCTTACCATTGGTGGAGTTCACCTACAATACTTGATTTCCATGCGAGTATTGGGATGGCACCTTTTGAAGCGGCTGTATGGGCGGAAATGTCGACGCCTCTTTGTTGGTACCAGGGGGCGGCGAGCGAATCGTCAGAGGACCAGATATGATCCAGCAGACTACGAGAAGATCCGTTTGATCGAGAGATCGGATGCGAACATCTCAAAGTCGATGTAAGAGTTATGCAGACCAACGACGTCGACCACTCGAGTTCGAGGAAGGAGAACATGTATTTCTTAGAGTCACCCCCACTACTGGAGTTGGTCGAGCGATCAAATCCAAGAAACTTACCCCTAAATTCATTGGACCTTACCAGATTCTTCGTCGTATTGGTCCAATGGCATATCAGATTGCCTTACCCCCATTCTTGTCGAACATCCACGACGTCTTCCACGTCTCACAATTGCGAAAGTATGTTTCCGACCCTTCTCATGTCATCGAACCGGATGTGATTCAACTGAAGGACGACTTATCTTTTGAAGCGTCACCAGCAAGGATCGTTGATCGGAAAGCCAAACAGCTATGAACAAAGAGATTCAACTTGTCAAAGTTGTGTGGGATCGAAGGGCGGGAGATGCGACTTGGGAGCTGGAGGAGAAGATGAAGACTCAAGACTCGAACTTTACGAGGTAAGAATCTTATTTGCAATTTCGAGGACGAAATTTTTTAGAGGAGAGATTGTAACACCTGAGGACGAGATCGACATCGTATTAGGACGACGTATCGAGACCTCGACCAAGACCTTGTGTCGAGATCCCGTGACTAGATCGTTTGTCGAGATCATTTGTCGGTGATGAGACCACGTGCACTAGCCGAAATGGTGAGTGTCGCGTGTCGAGTTGATGAAGTCGCTGCATCGAAATGAGGGACGCAAGTCGAAGCCGAGGAGACCGCGTTCACGAACTCGTGTTAGAACCTTATACGCTTGCACGAGCACTCTTGTCGACATCGTGTCGAGATGATACCTCGTATTTTTCGAACTTTATTCTATTATTATATTGTTTGTAATTATTACATTGTCGGCTTGCCGCTGACCAAAGAGTAGAGGGTAATTATGAGAGGAACGATTAAGCGGGTAGATGATTGATGGGATTGGCATCTTATAGCCGGAGTTACATTTATACCCTTTCTCGCCATTTGTATACCACGGCCGATTCCCTCACACTCATTCTTTCTCTTTTCTTCTTTCTTCTTCCTTCCTTCGCCTGTGTTTCGTTGTTTTCTTCAAAATCTCCATCGACTAAACCGTGAGTTCCATCGAGATTCTGCACAAGCTTTCTTCATCAATCTTGTTCATCATCAACTTCTCGACCCATATCTCGCCTGGCCGATCACCGCTGAGGTATGAAGAACAGATTTTTCTTTTCATCCGTACTCTTGTTTAGCGCTAATTCTTCTTCCATTTTTAGCCGCTTTATGCTTCCAAATCATATCAAAATGGTGGGTTTTATTCTTCACAATATTACCTATCTTTCTTACCGATTAATTGGGCTTGAAAAAGAAATTTCTTCCTCTATTTGTCTTCAATCGGCTGAGCCCAGAAACTGCCATTTTGGGTTCGTTTCGATTTCTTGTTTTTCATTCGTTGCTTCTGGTTATTGTTGTTGTCGATCTATCTGTTGAAGCATCAGATAACTTTTTCGTGAAATTTTGATCGAAATCCCTAACTTTGTGTTAGAGGAAAAATATATTTCAGTTCTTGAGTTTTATATTTTTCTGGGTTGTGGTTGAGTTTGGGGAAGAGAGAGTTAGATGTATTGGAACCCATAGATCGATCTGAGTTGTGTTTGTTTTAGGAAGTCTGATTCCCGAGATCGAGTGATTTCCGAATCGAGGTGTACGGGAAAGCGAATCCAAGGACGTGGAAGCAGCGGAATCCAGATCGAGGACTGTACGTGTCGAGGTCGACTGAGAAGCGTACGTGTCGAAGTCGTTGTTGAGCTCTTTGAAGACAGCTGTGTCGAGGTCATTGTCGAGCTCTTTGAAGACAGCTGTGTCGAGGTCGTTGTCGAGCAGCATTAACTTGGAGTTCGGTAAGGGCAACTCCTAGATATCTCTAAGGCTTTATTTTATAAGTCCTTAAGTAAGGGCGCTTCACATTAATATTTTCGTAGTATGCTAGCATAAGGGCATTTCATATTCTACGTGGTTATGTTATTGTGTATGGATTTCCTGATTTGTGTCGAGCTGAAATGTTGTGATATGATTGAGTTTTTGCATGTATTTAATATGTGATTGAATATATGTCGTGAATTGTGTATTGTATGTTGAATTGCGTTTCTTCATGTCGAGCTTGCTCTTTTATTTGACATGCGGTTGAATATCTTGTGTTTAACTCTTTGAATATCGCATGCGGCGAATTGTTCATCGACTGAGCGAGCTAGGTGAGTCGTATGGCGTTTTTGAGCCGTGACCGGATAAGCGAGGGTGCTAGGTCCCCTTTTTGTTTACGGAGATTGACTAGACGTCGCCACGCTATGGGACCTGAGTTGATCGGCCCTAGGGAGAGCGAGGATCCCAAGGCTTTACCGACTTTCCGACATACGGTACGGCGTGTGCATTCCGGAAAATTATCGAGTCGAGAGAAAATGGATTTGCGAGTTGTGTCGAGTTTAGAGTGAGATGGTCGAGTCACGTCGGTGAATGTTATACTTTGCTGTTTGCTTATATTTTTATGTCGAGCTTATCTTGAATTGTTGAGAAGTTGACCCTTTCCCGTGGTGCCTTCAATCCATGACGGTTACCCAGGCGATGTCGAAGGCGCAGGGAACTCGACAGTAGACGATGCCGAGGAGGAGCTCGACGAGGACCCGAGTGACGACCTCTATCTGTCGTGATTGTTTGTTTGTTGGATATTTGTTTTTCTGAGGACTGTACTTCGTTTTTCTTTTGTGTTCGAAGTCGTGACCAGTTTGGGCAGTGTTGTTTTGTTGCTACAGGGTAGACTGGTGGTCTTACTTTTGGAGCAAATGCGTGGGAGTTCACTAAGTACCCCCAGGGTATGATTGCTCTTTTGAAGTTGTCGTACCTTAGGTGTATTTTCTTTGCACATTTGCTACTCTGTATTTTGTATACATTATTATTTCGAGTGATATATATATATATGTGTATGTTATGCATGTATGTTTTATTAGAATTTAAGTCTTGTGTCTTAGTTGCACCATGTTTCGAAAAGCTGTAATTACTCTGATGTGCACGAGTCGGTTTTAAAAAAAAAATAATAATATATATCGTATTTTTAAAAGGCACAAGAGTTTTGTTTTTAAAACACATCTCATATAGGTTTATGTTGAGCTTGGTGTGTTGAGCTCGGTAACTCGAGCTCGGTATATTGAGCTCGGTAGCGGTCCGGAAACGGGTCGTTACAAAAATCCTTCAGGAACGAAGGGACTAGACGTATCTACCAGTTTGGTGGTGATAAGTTTATTCTTATTTTGCAAAGAAAAATAAGTTTTCATAAACTGTATTTCCAGCGTCTGGTCTTACTTCAACATCCGATAACAAACAGATTTTTTTTTTTTTGCAAAAGAAAGGAGAGGGGCCTCGTTAAAACCTTCTGATGCAAAACTCACCTTAGGGAAAAAACACCAAGAAGGAAAAAGAGTACCCCCGCCTAAAATTTATTGAAAAAAAGAGAAAAGAAAACAAAAAAAATGGGGGGACTAGGCCAAAACCCATGAACCAAAGCAACAAAGAAAACAGCAAAAAAGCGAAAACCGCCTAAATAAAGGCCAAAACAAGGTTTGATATGCACAGGCATCACTATAATGACTATCATCCCAACTATGTTGGCACCAAAGTCATTAACAATCATATGCAGCACATCAAAACCTAACAGAGAAGGCCAAACTAGACCCAGAACCTTGAACACTACTTAAATCTATAATTTGGTAGACCTACTCTATTTCTAGAAAAGTCCTCCCAAATTATTCTAGGAACCGTATCCCACCAATGAAAACCAGAAATCAGAACCCTGCAGAGGCAATCTTATCAGCACAATGATTGCCTTCCCGAAAAATATACGAAATTCTAAAACACATTTTCCTAGTGAGCTCTATACAGTTTAACCACCTATTCTGAAGCTGCCAAGGAACAATAGTGACCGAATTGTAAGCAAGAATAACAAGCTGTGAGTCACATTCCAGCCAAAAATTATGCCAACCCTTTTTGTAAGCCAGCTCAATAGCAACCATAGCGCCCATTAGCTCTGCATGCAAAGCAAAAGTGATGCCCATGTTAAGAAAAACAACCTAAAGCTGCTCCACTTCGCCTCTAAAGATGCCCCGCAGTCGCATAACCCGAGCTCCTCTAGTCACGCCATCAGTATTACACTTAATCCAGGAACAAGGCGGAGGAATCCACTTAACCTCGACAATATATGGAGCCTTCCTAGGCTTTGCGTCAATTGAGAAAGCCTTAAGAAGCACAAATTCCTATAAAGAAGAAGAGATGCAACCCTTACTTGTACGACCAGTCAAAGGAAACACCATTTGAGATAAGCGATAACAACAGAATGGTAATGAATTCTTGTGTTCTCAAATCTGAGCATGTTCCTGCATTTCCAAATCCACCAAACTACGTTAAGAATTGCAGCAAGAATAACATCTACAGCTTGAGAAGACCAAGTCTTCTCACAAATATTAAGAATAGCATGGATAGAGGTAGTGTCAAGCTGCTCGCCAATGACGCCACTGAGCCAACTCCAAAGCTTTTGAGCAAAGGGACAATCACAGAATAAATGGAGGCTAGTTTCGAAATCGTTGCCACACAAACTACACATAGAAACCATGAGACAACCCCTCTTCCTTAGATTCTCGTCCGTTGGAACCCTGTTATGCAACAACTTCCAAGAAAGAAAAGACTTAGCAGGAGGGATGGCATTACTCCAAATCAACTTCGCCCATTTCACAGTTTGACCAAAGGGGCGGAGATACAAGAACGCATTTTTAAAGTTTAACTCACCCGAATTCGTTGGCCTCCAAATTCTATGATCTAGCGCGCTAAACTGAGGAATAAAGCAGCGTTGCAATTCCGCTTGCAGCGTAGGAAAATCGCACAGGATAGACCGAGGAACAGACCAAATACCATGGCTAATAAAATCCTTAACCTTGGCGTCTAAATGATCATGAAGGTGGCCGGGAATATTTAGCAACTGAACCAAAGTCGTTGAAGCCCAATGATCAGTCCAAAAGTTGATAGTCTCACCGTTACCAAGCTGCCAACTGCTGTTGTCTCTAACCACAGAAATTTTGCTCTTAATTCCAGGCCAGATGGTGGAATAAATGTGGTATTCAATGAAACCATGCTTCCTTAAAACTCTAGCTCTGAGCAAATTAGCCCACTGCGTGTCTGCATTGTAAAAATCCCAACAAAGCTTTAAACTAGCTGCTTCATTAACATCTCTAATGGATCTCAAACCCAAATTTCACCTTCGAGAAAGGAGAACAAACTTTTGCCAGGCAACAATAACAATTTTTGCCTTATTAACATCTCTGACCATATGAAATTACGGATCCATCCACAATCTCATTTAACAGGGAGACAGCCAAGTGTAAACCAAAAAACTATAAATCATCATGCCGTGAATTACACTCTTCACTAGCTGAACACGACCCATGACAAAAAGTAAAGAAGCTTTCCAGGCAGCAAGCTTAGCCTTAATCCTATCAATTCAATGAAACCATGCTTCCTTAAAACTTTAGCTCTGAGCAAATTAGCCCACTGCGTGTCTGCATTGTAAAAATCCCAACAAAGCTTTAAACTAGCTGCTTCATTAACATCTCTAATGGATCTCAAACCCAGCCCACCTTCAGAGAAAGGAGAACAAACTTTATGCCAGGCAACAGTAACAATTTTCGCCTTATTAACATTTTTTCCTGGAAAGTAAAGAAGCTTTCCAGGCAGCAAGCTTAGCCTTAATCCTATCAGCAATAGGCTGCAAATGAACAATTTTTGGCTTACCTTTAAAAATAGGAATACCCAAATATGTAAAAGGTAGCAAACCAATCTGAAAACCCAGAGTATTGGCAATAGCAGCTTGTCTACGGGGAGTGGTCGCACCCGGATAAAAAGTGGATTTAGCAGATTAATAACTTCTCCCGAAACCATGCCATAACGATTAAAAAGATCCGTCAAAACCTTAAGATTCTTTTGAAGCCCCTTACAGAAGATCATAATGTCGTCTGCATACATAACATGCGAAGGAACATAGGCCCCTCTAGCGCCTTGCATCCAATGCAAGTTACCATCATCAACTAACTTCGAATGCCCCTACTCAAAACCTCCTACGCCAAACAAAATAACAAGGGAGACAAAGTGGTCACCTTGCCTCACCCTCTCTTACAAGAGAAGAAGCCACAAGCTCTCCCATTAATAGAAATAGAAAGTTTGGCGTAATGGAGAATAGTTTCAATCCACTTACGTAAAGTTGGGTCGAATCCAAAAGCACGCAACACTTTCAATAAAAATTCCAATCAATGGTGTCAAAAGCTTTCCTAATATCAATCTTCAAAGCTAAATTACCGCCAAAGGATCTCTTATGCAATGATATGATGGCCTCAGAAGTTAGGCAAATGCAGTCTGTGATCTTCCTCCCCCTTATGAACCCTCTTTGATTATGAGAAACAATATGAGGAGCAATTTTAGCTAATCTATCAGCCAACACCTTGGTGAGAATTTTAAACTTGAAGTTAGCAAGAGCAATAGGCCTGTATTGCTCGATTTTATCAGCCTCAGGGACCTTCGGAATAAGCACAACCGTGTTTGCATTCCAATTTGGAAGCATCCAACCACTAGAATTGGACCACAACTTTAAAGACATCTAGAGAAACCACCTCCCAGAACTTCTGAAAAAAGAAAGCCCCAAACCCATCCGGTCCTGGGGCGCCATCAGAATTCATAGAAAACACTGCTTGCTTCACCTCTTCCATAGAAGGCATGCTAGTGAGAAGAAGGTTATCCTCCGCAGAAACAGTAGAAGGGATCACTTCCTCCACCAAACCATTATCAATGCAGACATTATCAGTGCTGAAGATATTTTCGAAATAATTTACCACATGATTCTGGATATCATTAGGCGAATTCAACACAGAATCACCATGCTTAAGCACTGAAATTTGCTTGGTAACATAACGTACCTTAGCCATTTTATGGAAAAACTCCGTGTTACGGTCACCGTTAATATGCCAATTTAACCTTGATTTTTCTTGCCAGAACTCTTCTTGAGACTTCAAAGCCACCTCTAAATTCACCTGCGCGGTTTTCTCAGCAGCCATTAAATCATCAGAATAACCCTTCAGATCAACCTCAGCTTGGATGGAGTCCAACTCCTTCCTAGCCGATTGGACTTTTAAATTAACATCACCAAAAATAGATTTATTCCAATCCTTTAACTTCAGCTTCAAAGACTTCAACTTATGATTTAGCACAACCATAGGACAACCCACCACAGGCTCCTTCCAAACATCCTTAACCATATGCAGACAATCCGGATGAGAAGCCCACACCTTCAAAAATTTAAAAGAAGAAATCCGAGGTCTTGCATCTCTATTCAGATCCAAGAGTAAAGGGAAATGGTTGGATTTGCTCTTTGTGAGAGTGCAACAAGAAACACTATTCCAGAAGTTAATCCATAGGTCATTACAAATAAAACGATCTAACATTTTTTCAGTAAAAGCTCTACCCTTCCTGCCATTACTCCACGTGTAAAAACCCCCTTTAGTAGGCAAATGCAACAGCTTATTTTGATCTGTCCAATGCTGAAACTCATCACAAGCAATCTTGGTAGGGAAGCCACTCCCTCTATATTCATGAGCACCAAGGACCACATTAAAATCGCCAATAAAGCACCAAGGAATAGGGTGATTATTCTGCAACATAGCTAACTCACGCCAAAGCAAACGTCTTATCAAATAACAGTTAGACGCATAAACAGCAGATAAACCAATAGTGGAGTCAACAATATCAACTGTAAAAGAAACATGTTGTTCAGAAGCAAGAACCACAGTGGGGTTCCAAATATCAGCACAAGCACACCACAAATTAGAAGCCAAACCAGGGCCGGTTGTGCGGCAAAAATTTTCATCCGCAACTGTCTCCAGAAACGAGGAGGGAACTTATCAAGAAGCATCCAAGGTTCTGAAATAAAAACAAAATCTGGTCTGTGAGAAAGACAAAAATTTTTAAGGGCCAACCTTGTAGAGGGGTTGGCTAAACCTCTAGCATTCCAAAAAAAGATCTTCATTTAGCAACTGGCTTTGAACCAGCCCTTCGGGTGTTGTAACCAGTAGCCTTCTTCCCTTTGCTACTCTTTTTTTTCAATTTCTTCTTCTGGGACTTTGACATTGCAACTTCGAACTCACCATCCTCTGATTGTTGATGGGGGTCGACAGCATCCTCAGCCAAGTCCGCCCAGCTATTTTTCAAGAATTGCATATCCTTGTGTACCACAACAGGAATATCATATAAATTATCAATGATCTGAATAGGATTATCACCTACCTGATCCCCGTGAGCATTCATGGACCTGGGAGTGGACGCATCATTCCCTCCACCCACAGAAGCGGCCACAGGCGTGTCTTGCACTATCTCCATATTAGAGCTTGCGGCTGGTGTGTTAGGAACCAGCGTGGAACCGTCCCCAGAGTTGGGAGAGCCTGATATATTTTCTCCTGCAAATTCCTGATTGTTGTCTGCTTGTTGCACGTCATTATCAGCCACAGTCACTACAATTTCTGTATGCGGAGAATGATTGGAAGGTGGCGGATCTTCATAGACAACCTCGTCATCATCATCTTCAGAGAGACTGGCAACAGTAGGATTAGCGTTGTCTTCATTCAAATTCTGAACGTCTTCATTACCTTGATGAGGCTCCTTATCCTACACAACTGCTGGCAAATTAAGCTTACTAGGACCTGCGGCCTGGTTATCTTTTTTGTTGACATAAACCTGTTGAACAAGCTTCCTTCTTGGCGCAACATGTTCTGTGGCCACCTGCGGAGGATGCTCCACAGCAGGTTTCCTTTTGCAAACTGAGTCTGCATGGCCAATAACTTTGCAGTAGGCACAAAAATATGGAAGCTTCTCATATTCAATATAAACACCAATAGCAGCACCCTCTCTTTCAACCCATATTTCATCCAACAGCATACCTGAAAGATCAATATCTACCAACACACGAGCGTAATGGCCAAAAACTCTATTTTTAGTAGCATCATCAATAGAGATAGGCGTACCTAAACCAGCAGCAATCTCGAAGAGAGTCTGAGGGCGCCAATACTCTTGCGGCAGTTCGTGGAGTCTCACCCAGCACTGAGCATGCGTGTTATTTTGATTACTTGGCTTGAAATCTGCGGTCCATTTAGAAAGCCGTAGTAAACCAGGTTGCAAATTCCACGTGCCAACCGACCAAACACTGCGTAAATCTTCCAAGGAAGCGAAACTGAATTCGTAGAAGCCTTTCCCAAGAGGGGTCATGCGCCACTTACCCAGCGGCTTCCATAATTTCAAAAGCTTGGCATGCAAGTCAGCCGCCTTCAATGGTGTCGAACCTTTGGGAAGGAGGAGACGACCGTGAAGATTATTTTTGCACCCTTCCACACCACGTTTGTATTCATCATCAGATATCCTAATGGAGACCCGATCACCTTTCAGGCAAGGCCGCGGCAATTGGCTCAACGAGATGTCCAAGGAGTTGTTCAAGGCCTTCGCAAAAGATTTCAGTTGCTCAGCCGGTTGAGAAGGAGGAGGCGGGCAAGGGGAGGGCGTTGAGATGCAGCCCATGAAACGGTCGGCCATACGGCAGCCATGCACCACCACGGGGACAAACCTGGTGCACCACGCCAAGAAAGCAGGTGCAGCCACGCCAAAAAACCAGGTGCAGAAATAGGGACGTAGCAGAGAAGTAAATGGCATGCACAGTGGCGATGAAGCTGCGGGACGCGCCAAGACCGCAACAGGTGCCAAAGAAGCAACCTGCGGGGCACCGTGATGTGGAAACAGGTCGGAACGGTGGCAAGCGGCAACCGATGGAACACGCCGAAGAAGAAAGCCACAACCGCGGTGCGTAAAAAGAAAGCCACGCGAAGAAGAAACCACACAGCACGCAAGACAGAGTGTGCCAATGTAGGAAACCAGTGGCGTCGCAGCAGAACAGGTGGGGTGATCAGCACAGCAGCCAGGCGAGCATCAGCCGTTGTGGGACATGCGTGCACGACGGCGTGCGGACAAACCCTAGCAGAGGGTTTCTCAAAAAATACCAATTTTGCTTCCGATGATCTTCTATCCTATTTTTGTTAGAAATGATAACAAACAGATTTAAAATCAAGTGTTTAAAAGTGTTTTTAACTTAAAGTTTACGAAAAGTTTTCAACACAATTCAACCCCCTTTTTTTGTTCACGTTCAGTTGGTACCAGAGCTCGGCCTCTTGGTTGAGCACTTAATAACTATGTTAAGAGAAAAGATCATTTACTATGAACATGCCTCCACAAACACATCTCTCACTATATACATATCCTCACTCCACTCTCACCCTTTCAACCTACTTTTCAAAATCCCTCCAAACAAACCAAAAACCTACAAAGTCAAAGTGACTTCTCCTCTCCCACTTTATCTCACTCTCAAACCTACCAACTACTTTGGTGGCCGCAAATTTGTGTCATCTATAAACAAACCACGGTTTGACGGTTTGTCAGAGAAGAAGTGTATCATTCAATCTATGATCACCCTTCTCTATGGCACTTGAAGTCATTCACTTCAGGGGCTGCAAGATTGGAGATTGCCCGACTCTCTGAAGAGAATGAGAAGCTGCATACCTGCTTTGGTGGAAGGTTGAGACCTCTTCCAAACAGAGGAATAATTCCCTTCTCAGTTGATCTTCCTCACCATCTACCACACCATGAACCTCTCACTTTGGAAGAGTGTGGAAGGTGGATATCAGATGAAGAAGTGGCATTTATGACTCACTGCCTGGAGATGAAAAGGCTTGAGTTAATTCATCAATACAGAGATCCTACCTCAGCATCTGTGAAGATAGTGCTTGATAGGCAAAGGTGGCTCCCTTAGGCAATACCTGAGAAAAGGAAGGAACCAGCTCCTGGTAAATTTCCCAAGTCAATTAGTATCAAGGAGTATGAGGAAGCTCCTAGGAAATACAATGTCAAAGCATTTTCTGAGATTCCGGTTAAAAAGTTATCTTAAGACCAAGCCAGACAAGTCTATCTGAACCTACTCAAGAAAGATGCTTGGAGCACTGGCTCTTCTGGATGTAGTAATGCAGAGAAAGCAGTCATTCCTACAGTTGGCTCTATCAACAGGGTAATTGATACAAACCTTGCTATTCTCCATTTTGATGATATGTTTATGTGTCCGGTTGTAAAGCCCCAGAGTGTTATTAAACTGGAAGAACAATGGACTTCAATCAGCAAACATTTTGATCTTGGATTCAGCTGGAGTAAAATAACAATGTCTTGGAAAGACAAAGCCATTCTACCTCAGTTCAAACTTGTCTCTGAAAATGTAGATGATAAAGAGAATCTGAGAAGGTTGTATCTGGCTGAGAATGAAGGTCTCAACACTTGTGTTGCTGCTTTTGGAGATCTTATCAAAGCAAATTTTAGAGCAGCTGCGATTACTAAGTTTGATGCTTTTGTTGATGATCTGTTTAAGTACAGAGAAACTATTTTTCTGAGTATGGTTTACCCTGAGGAAATTGTGCTAAGATGGAAAAGAGACATGGAATTTGAGAAACAGAAGCTAGGAAGACTCATCAAATGGAATTTACCAAATGATGATTTGTTTAAGGCTCAGGAAAGAAAGGAAAGGAAATTAAGATTGTCACAGGAAGTGCTTGCAGAGAATTAGAAGCTGGAGTCACAAAGGGCTGTTGTTCCAGAAGCTGAACCTATTCCAGAAGCTGCTCCTGCTCCTCATGCTGTAGATGATGAAGTTGTCATCTTGCCAAGAGCTGAATTTGAAGCTATCATGGCTACAAATCAGAAGGTGATTCAGCTGAAAAGCACTGTGAACCTCCTCATGGAGCGCCTCAATCAAATCCTTCCTCCTCCACCAAACCCTTAAAAACATTTTTTTTATTTCAAATATTTTGTATTATTTTTGTTAACTTGGTACAATTCTTACTTTTGCTATATTGAATGATCTAACCTTTACTTAGTGGAATTTTTGGTACAACTCAAATTATTCGTTTTGACTATGATGTGTTTTACACTCTTTTTGTCTGATGACAAAAGGGGGAGTAAAAGTAAGGTTTGATGAACGTCTGATGAACGCGCTTAAGTATCTTATAACATGCATTATTCATCATACATAACATATTTGTATTGATCTGTTACTCATTGATATCATTGTCTGGTGATCTGATACTGGTTGATACTCATTGGTACAAGTCTATTTTTATATTAGTACAAGATCTCAACATCTGGTACTCTATGATTTTATCTGTTATTGATACAATGACCTTAACATCCGATCTCAATGATTATTTGAATATATGCTCTAATACATGTATGTATTTTTGCGATCATACAATTACTCTGATAATTGAAAATGCTCTTATTTGAAAATATTTAATTATATCTGAGTATGTTGAACTCAGGGGGAGACCCTTGAAATTATTTTCGAAACTAAATTGTTTATCAACCTTGGATATTTGTCATCATCAAAAAGGGGAAGATTGTTGGAACATAAACGATTGAGAAGTTTAGACTCTCATTAATTTTGATGATAACAAAATATTTGCAAGTGAACAATTTATCTTCCGATAAGTCTTAAAGTGTGCAGGTGTTAAAATTACTTGTGATTTATAACTCACTCAAGCTAGAAGAATAATTTCATAAGAAATTGAATACATTCCATGTGTGTCTTCATCCGGTTCACTCCAGCATCTTGTCTAAAGCGAGCGTCCGGTAGTGTTATATTTTGACACGTGGATAATTATTGCGGGCATCCGTCCTACTTTCTGAGCGAGCATCTGGTCTTATTAATGAAGCACGTGATGGTCACGTTTATGATCTTTTACCTCAGCTGTTTTGGAACAGAATTCGAATTTGATTTTGTGCGCTCACTTTGTTGTACGAGGAATCAAAGGTGACACCTTTAGTATAAGACAAAACTCATACAAGGCAATTGTGAAAAGTATATAGTACAAAAACGGTAATCTGTACTATTCTGATATTTTCTAGAAAGGAAAAAAATGATAGCAATTCAAATTACCTCACTCAATGATTTGGAGCTGAAATTACTGCAACGGTAATACCCTCAAGGACTCCTATAAATACCCCACAATATTCATTGAAGAAGGTGGCTAGAAACTACATTCTGAAAGAGCTATTCTCAAGTGAGCAATAAAGTTTCGTGCCAAGTTTCTGGAAACCAAAGAACTAAACTTCAGCGTCTTATATTCTTTCTTTTAGAAAGCTATTTGTTTTTGAGCTTATTCTTTTCATCCTCTCTGTGAGAGTTATTTGATTGTATTCAAAAGAAAAATTACTCTGTGAAAACTATATTGCCTAGTTAAGACTTAGTTCCTCAAAGGGTCGAACGTATTGAGTCTTTTTGAGAAGTTAAGAGTATTATCAAGTTTGTGACAGTAGAATACTCTTAAGGAAATTTGTAATCAGTTGATTATAGTGGAAAATTCTTCAGGAACGAAGGGACTAGACGTAGCTACCAGTTTGGTGGTGAACTAGTATAAATCTTTGTGTCTCAGCTTTACTGCTTTGCATTTATTCTTATCTTGCAAAGAAAAACAAGTTTTCATAAACTGTATTTCCAGCGTCTGGTCTTACTCCAGCATTCGATAACAAACAGATTTAAAATCAAGTGTTCAAAAGTGTTTTTACTTAATGTTTGTGAAAAGTTTTCAACACAATTCAACCCCCTTTCTTGTGTTCACGTTCAGCGATGGTGGGCGATACGTAAATTGTACCGTAAATCCTGGCTCAGGTTGGTGGTTCTCTCTGGCCCTGCACGGGGGTGAGCCTCCCTCAATCTAAACTTTTTGTTATAAAAAAAATTACTAAAATCTGTACAAGTTTTACTATTTTCTTCCAAAAGAATCTGCTAAAAACATGATTTAAGATCAAACTTGGAAAAAATCTTACCATCTTTTATCTTTTCGTAAATCATATCTTTTCTTGGAAGGGGGTAAGAATAATCCTTTACAACTTTATTTAAGGGCTTATAATTTATGACCATTCTAGGTTCTCCTCTTTTAATCTCATTATGATTTCTAACTAGAAAACTAGCAGAGTTATATGCACTCTTAGTTTCTCTAATTAAATTAAAATTTGAATGCTTCTTCATAATATCTTGAATCTGATAGGTTGTGAAAAACCAGATTAATAAGCCAGTTTGTGAAAAACCTATGATTTATACTAAGGAAGATGAAAAGGATTATATTAATATTATGAAGAAGCATTCAAATTTCAATTTAATTAGAGAAACTAAGAGTGCATATAACTCTGCTAGTTTTCTAGTAAGAAATCATAATGAGATTAAGAGAAGAGAACCTAGAATGGTCATAAATTATAAACCCTTGAATAAAGTTGTAAAGGATTATCCTTATCCCCTTCCAAGAAAAGATATGATTTACGAAAAGATAAAAGATGGTAATATATTTTCCAAGTTTAATCTTAAATGAGGTTTTTAGCAGATTCTTTTGGAAAAAAAATAGTAAAGCTTGTATAGCTTTTAGTACTCCACAAGGTAGGTATGAATGGAAAATAAATAATAAAAGATAATTTTTTATCCTAAGATTGTTAACAAAAAATTACAAATAATAAATATAAATGAAAATATATTCCATATAACGTTAATCATTATAGAAATAATAAAAAGACACATGAGAAGAGTTAGGATCTATTATTTTAGTTAGCATTGTTTTGTTTTTAAACTAAATTCCAACAACATAAAAATTAAAATTAAAATTAAAATTAAAATTAATATATAAAAATAAAAAGAATGAATATTGACATGAAAAATTTAACTACTATCATCTGATGCAAAGGATTTACTATTTACCAAATGTTCTTAACTCATAAAATAAAAATAGTAAAATGATTTCAGCTATTTGAGTTTTATTCTACATTTTGAAATAGATATATTAAAATTTTTACAATTAAAAATTTTGTGTTATTTCCATGTGACATAAACATGATTTATATTTTTTTTTGATAAATAAACATGATTTATATTTTAATACACTCTAATTTTTTAACTTTATGTAATGTAAATATTTAACATTTTACGATCTCTTCGCACTTGATGCAATTTCCAGAACCATAAAAATCAACAATTTTTATAGGTGATTTTATGTGATTTTATTAAAAGCTTTATGGACAAAAGAAAAAAAAAACTTTTGGACAACAAATAAGAAAGAATGCACCAGTCACCACAATTGCACCTCTAGGCTTCATTTTCCCATACACTCAAGGTAGAACCTCCACAAATTCATTGTTAAACATCATGGTTTTGTTATTGTTTCAACTTTCAAACAAATGATACAATATTACAATTGACAATCGATTATAAACACCACTTGGCAAAAAAAATTGGGACAGCAAAGAACAACGATCGGAAACAAAGGTGAGAATATAAATTGGCGAACTAAGGTTCAATTAATCAAGCGGTAAGTTAATGTTGTTCTCCATTTGAGCCCAAACTGGAATGTTCTGGAGACCACATGAATTCCAGTAGTATTATATAATTATAAATACCTATATTACTATAAATGCATATACTATAATAAATATCTATTTGTTTGTGCTTTGTTAAAAAAAAAAACTGTTTGTCTATGCAAGCACTACATCAGCAGATTGGCGGGAACATTGTGATGTGACATTATTGGATTGTTATTAGATAGATAGATAGATAGATGATATTTGGTCAGGGGTGGCTCCTCTTGTATACATGAGGTAGTCATGGCTACCCAAAATAAAATATTATAAATTAGGTATATAAATAGAGTCAGGATCTGTTAACACCAGGTGTCAAATTTAGTATACTTACACATTCGATAACTCTTTGTAGAAGGCGAATTAAGCCAATCCAACCGTTGAATTATCTTATATTATGATGATAATTATGTATACAAAATTCCAAACAATTTAGGAATTCGTTGGTGTATGTTTTAAAAGTAGATATTTTACATATGTTTTAAATAGCGTATCACACATTGAAATAAAATGATGCGATGGAATATTAAATAGTTCTAAAATTCTATTAAATTTTGTAACTTGATCTACTTTATGATAACTTTCAATTCAGCGGTTGGATTGATTTAATTCGTCTTCGACAAAGAATTATTGAAGGTGTAAGTATATTAAGTTTGACACCTGGTGTCAACGGATCTTGACTCGTATAATTAAGTTATGGAAAATGCTAACAAGTGCTTTTAGGGCATTGATTAAAGAATCAAAAGAGGTAAATTTGTATGGAAAAATGATGTATTAATTTATTACATCGAAAGGTGTTTAACTTATATTCTCAAGACAAACTTTTATTTTATGGATTTCTTAACCAATGCCCTTAGGGAACTCGTTAGCAAGACCCATAAGTTATTTTACCCCCAAACAAATATATTGCAGATCATAAATACAAATTTTGGCTAAGGTATGAGTCTCAAGTTACAGTGGCTTCTAGCGTGAGGCATCAATTAGGTGGTTTAGGGTGAACTATGACTAAAATGTATCACTCAAGTGGTCCATATGGGGAAAAATTGTTCAATAAAATGTGGTCCACGGTTGGCTTCATCATCTTAACACCGTTGGATGGCTCGCAAAAAATCCGACGGTTGAGATTATTTAATCATTTAATAACTAGTTGTTTAGGCAACAGGTAAACAACAAGTGAATCTAAAATTGCGAGCAAGTCCAAAAGTGAATCTAAAATTGCAAATGAGTCCAAATTACAAATAAGAAGTGAGGTGTTTATGACTCTTTTAAATTGCATCTAGCCAGTAAATGATTAAATTAAAAGGTGATACTGCCTAAACCTAATTAGATCTAGGTGATATTAGATTACTTTTTTCATATCAGCCAAATATATTAATTGTATCCCTAAAAAAATCCATTAATTAACTTCCATTAATTAAGTCTCTCTTAACTTAACTAGTTTCTATAATTGATGCAGCATATGAACAAATCCAAATTAAACCATAGACATTTTCAATGATCCATAACTCTGTCATCGAAATTCCATTGAACCAGGAACACTTTCATTGAACCAGAAATAGGGTAGATTACATTACAAAGTCAGTTAACATTACAAGATCGGTAATTAACCGAAAATTAACAAAAACCGTAAGAAAACATTAATCTAGCTACAACAACAAAATTCAACTACCCACAATTCCCACCGCCATTCCTCCCCCATTCCAGTGCAACCAAACCACTAAATCAGAAAATACCGCAAGAAAATTAACTAAGACAATACACAGAAAACAATAAGAAAGTTGAGTCTCTTCCTCTCCATTTCCAGTTTCCATCAAAGCTTGTCGTTCTTCAAAGTCAGGGTTTCATTTGTCCTCTGCAAATTGCGTACACAGTGTGAATCCGCATCTGAGCATTGACCCCCCTCCATGACTTGATCCACCCACACAAAAAGCCCGCAATTTTTTGAGTTCTGCAAAAAAAAAAACCATATCACACACGAGTTCAAAAAAAAAAGACACTGATAATAGAGATTAAACCCACGTTCTTGTTCGGACATCGCCAAAACATGCGACCTAGATTTGCAGCGCTACCAGCTATCATCAGAATCAGCAATTCTCCACCCTAGCATCGCCTCCGACGACGACGGGTAGAGGTGGAACTAGAAGAACCTCTGCTACCGACGGGATCCATCTACGATTTCTTTAGTGTGTTTGGATTCCTTTTTTTTGTCTCCAGACAAAGGAGGCGAAAGCAACGAATGTTTCTAATGGCTCTTAAGGCCGTGCGAGTAGATCCGACCTATTTTTGCAGAAATGGAGAAATTAAGCCTACCCGTATCCATGTTTTGTGGTCTACCTTAGGTTATGGGTTTGACAAACCGGTTGTATGATAGGCTTAGCCCATTTGATTGCTCATTTGCTTAAATATGATGTACACTTCAGACCCAAAAAAAAAAACCTTACATTCTCTCTCTCCTTCAGTGTCTCTTTTACTATTAATCTCTCCCACTACTCGTGTACAATTACTCTCTCCCACTCTCCTACCCTTACTAGTTCCTCTATCAATTATCACTACGTACTACTTCGCCACCTTTTCTCTCTCATAAAGATGATAACATTCTCTCTTCTAATATTATCTCTCTCCTGTTAACATTCTCTCTCCTATTATTAATCTCTACCACTACAATTACTCTCTCCCACTCTCCTACCCCTACTAGCTCCTCTCCCATTTATCACTACGTACTACCTCGCCACCTTTTTCTCTCTCATAAACATGATAACATTCTCTCTCCTAATATTATCTCTTTTCTGTTAACATTCTCTCTCCTACTATCAATCTCTCCCACTACTCGCGTACGATTACTCTTTCCCACTCTCCTACCCCTACTAGTTCCTCTATCAATTATCACTGCGTATTACCTCGCCACCTTTTCTGTCTCTTAAACATGATAACATTCTCTCTCCTAATATTGTCTCTCTCTCTCTTTCTCCTGTTAACATTCTCTCTCCTACTATTAATCTCTCCTACCCTTACTTGTGTACAATTACTCTCTCCCACTCTCTTACCCCTACTAGTTCCTCTATCAATTATCATTGCGTACTACCTCGCCACATTTTCTCTCTCTTAAACATGATAACATTCTCTCTCCTAATATTGTCTCTCTCCTGTTAACATTCTCTCTCCTACTATTAATCTCTCCTACCCCTACTCGTGTACAATTACTCTCTCCCACTCTCTACCCCTACTAGTTCCTCTATCAATTATCACTACGTACTACCTCGCCACCTTTTCTCTCTCATAAACATGATAACATTCTCTCTCCTAATATTATCTCTCTCCTGTTAACATTCTCTCTCCTACTATTAATCTCTCCCGCTACTCGTGTACAATTTGTAACATCTTCAATTTTCTAACCTTGCTTAACGTGTGTTTATGTGTGATTAAGTGTATTGGTGTGTGCTTTGGTGTGTTCCCTTATGTGTGACTGTGTGTCTAATTAGTAGGTCATGTTTTCACTTTCCGTGTAGTTTCGCATTTGTATGAGTATGAGTTCTGAGGTTATGTAGGTTGTACGAGGTTGAAAGAGTGCTTTATAGGGTTTTGGCATAAGTCTTAGAAGCCATGTAAAGTTTGAGAATGATTGGAGTCTGGATTAGGGTTTTGTGTGTTTGTAACCCTAAGCGAGCGTGAGTTTTTAACGAGTAGATGAGACTTTGAATCTTAGTTCTTAGGTCCATTAGATGCCCTTTTATGATTAGAATCATGTCTAAGTGTTAAGGTATCGAGTTCTGGATCAGACGGCCATCGGAATCGAAGAAATTGCGCGAAATTGGACAAACTGCGCAGAAGCGCGTGGGGCGCGCTGGTCCATGGTGGAACAGCAGTTCTTGATCCTTTTGTGCCATGTGGAGCATTGTGATTGGACCGTTTAATGATCTGGACATATAGCGGACATGCAAGGGGAGACTTCAGCGTGAAGAAAGCCACACAGACGCGCATGGGACGCGCGCAAGCGCTCGCGAGGCACGCTGGTGATCAGGGGGTGTGCGTAGGCCGTGCGTGAGCGGCCCAGTGGGTCATTTTTCCTATGTAATCCGTTTTCACCCTCAAACCTGATTTTTTCACTTTCAAAATTTCATCAAAAGGTTCTTTATCTAGGCTAAGACAGCCTATTTATAGGTTGGGATGCGAATTAGGTTATCTGGCTTCAAATCTGCACAATCTGGGACGGGGTACGTGTAACATCCGACCTAATTTTATTATTTAGCTCAATTAATTTATGCTTTATTATGCTTTAAATTGATAGTTGAGTAATTAAATTGGGTGAAATTAATTAATTTAGGGGTGTGGTTAGAAATAGCATGTGAGAGTTTCTTGATGAAAGAAGGGTATGTTAGTAAATTTGCTTTAGGAAATAATGGCATAATTGTCCCAACATTTTGAGAAGCTCACACTTTCCCTTGCTTCCCTCTCACTCTCTCAATCAGCCTCACTCTTTCTCCCCCTCATTCTTCATTCCTGCTACCCTAAGAGAGAAGAAGAGAAAGAAGGAGACAGAAACCTAAGGTTTCACTAAATCTAGATGAGAAAGAGAGGAACGGGAAGACATTACTTCATCCTTTGGTTAAAGCTAAAGAGAGCTAAGATAGGGTTCTCTCATTTGAAGAGAAATTTGAAGTTGATTCAAAAAGAAAAGAGGAAAATCAAAGCTTCATCCTACTTAATCTCAAGTTCTTGGAGTTGTGGTGAGTTCTTCTCACTTATGCGGTAGGCAACCATAAAACCCCCATTAGGGCTTTCGTTTTCCTTTATTTTGAATGACTGCTTGATCTTTAAGATGGGGTTGACGGAGATTATGAGAAAAAAGGGAATGGGTATGAAAGTGTTAATGATTGTGGATGAGTTTTGTGATGTTTAATCATAAGATTGTTTGATGTTCATGTGTTAAATGCTTAGTTCCTCCATCTTTCATGTATGAATCTTGATTTTTTGTATTGATCTCTTTAGAATTTGGTTGGGTTTGAAAAGAAAATATGACTGGATAAGTCAAGGAAGCAGAAAAAACTGGTTCTGTAGAATTTTCATGCGGTCGCTGGGCGAGCCACGCTGCAACTAGAAAGCGTACCATTATGTGCAGTCTCACGAGGCGCTTTGCAGGGTGAAGCACAACCCCTGTGCATTTTCGCTGGGCGAGCCGTGCTGCTCGCGGGGCGAGCTTCTGCTTTTATTTTTTATTTTTTCTTTCTTCTTCTTCTTCTTCTTTTCATTCCAAATTCTTTTACCATACTTTATATCCTCCCTCCACCTTCACATAAGAATGGCATAGGACTAAGATTGCTTATGATAGAGTATTTTTACTTGCCCACTCATATGATTATGTAAATTCATTGATAATGTAAAGGGGTTTGGGAATAAGCAATTGGAAGGATTTAGAGTAAAGGAATACTTGTTTTAGTGCGCTAAATTCTATAGGGTTTCGATCCTAGCTAGTTTGCAATACAAAAATGAATTTGAATTGCTTGTATTTGTTGCAATATCAAATAAATTGAATTGCTTTATGTTGGTACATTTGAATGACTGTATGTTTGATGCGTTTTGATTGTTGTGGTTTGTTTGTTTTTGGGATGTTTGTCGGTCCGGTGTTTCACGACCAGCGGCAAACCCATCATTACAATGTCCGGACTGTTATAAGGTTCGGTGGAGGGGACTCTCTTGGTTGTATCCGATCTCTATGGATCTTAACTCTATTTCAATTGAGCCAAGTTGGTACATCTATGGATTCTTTAAGAATTGTATTAACATTGTGAAAAATGTTTTAAGTTCAACTTATAATATTACGTTGTTTTGAGTAAAGTGATGGTGAGGGGTCCGTGAAGGATTCACTGGGATTTTGAAATCTCACTCTTTTCTATTTATGATTTTCAGACAGGCAGGTTCACGGTGATTGATGGCAGTTGTAAGGAGTTCTTCTTATGAGATGGTTCCTCATATTTTAATTTTGTAATTACATTTTGAGGTTCATATACCTTATGTAATCTAAGTAGTAAGATTTATGTAATGTGTTATTTTGGAAACACACTTCTTATGTGTTGTGTTCTGAAGAATTCACGACTCACTGTGAATTATTAACTTGTTTTATAATCAAGTTTTAATTTATCCGCGTTTTACTGTATCATAAATTGTTTAATGACTCTGATTCGATGTCAATTGAATTACGAGCATTGTGGTATCAGAGCAATTAGATCTTATCGGACAGTGGAATAGTTAGAATTAATTAGCGTGTTGTTATGGTCTGTTGTTATCTTTCTTCTTATTATGCTATGAGATATTGAGCTTGATCAACTCAATACTTCATGCATTTTATGCAGAATTATGGCTTCGGGTTCAGGATGAAGCGAAAGGTCAAGGAGGAATACGACCAATCCCATTGATCCGCCAGGACAGGATAATGCCTGGTTGCAAGGAATAATGCAAGCTATTCAGAATCAAACCACGACTACTAATAACCTGGTGAACCATTTCACTCAGACCCAGGCAGTTCCACAACCTCCTCCTCAACCTCAGAATGACAATGATCGAAACTTCTTTCGGTTTCTCAAGTTAAGTCCTTCAACTTTTGTTGGTGGACCGGATCCTATGAAGGCTCAATACTGGTTGGAGGAAATGGAGAAGGTCTTTTTGGCAGTCCAATGCTCCGAGGAATAGAAAGTGGTGAATATTACACATATACTGAAGGAATAATCCGAAAACTGGTGGAGAGGAGAGAGAACTCATTTCCTAGCCATTGGAGTGCCACTTAATTGGGAGAATTTCCAAAGGGTTTTCCTGGACAAGTATGTCCCAAAAACTGTAAGAAAACAAAAGCATAGAGAGTTCATGGAGTGCAAACAAGGGGAACTGATTATGGGGCAGTATGTTGCCAAGTTTGAGGGGCTAGCTCGATATGCTCCTGATGTGAAACTAGGATGACCACCCCTGACAAAAGAAGAACAAAATTGGGCTTTAATGAAATTCGTTGAAAATGACCCGTCTGTATTGTTTTGACTGAATCAGGAGCTACAGATGTCCGATTGATATGTTTCCTGATGCGTTGGAAAGATTACAAAAAGTTCTACAAGTTGTATTTCACACAATTTAATCATATTCGGCATCTATCATTGTGGAAAATGGATGGGAAGTTGAAGACGAAAATCTGGACTAAAATATTTTAGTTAATTTTGTGTTATTTATTTTAAGTGAGTTGCATTAGCTTTTTATTTAAATTAAGCAAATAATTGTAGCAGCTGCATGCCTTTTAAAATAACCCATTTAGGAGTTGTTGGAGATATGTAACTGCCACTTTAAAAGCACTAGTTACTGTGCAATTAAGGTCCAGTCATTAGTATAGGAGTTACACCATCAATTGAGCTCATTACTATCCATTAGTGGGCTGTTTATGAATGTATTTCCTACCCTCTATATGTATGTGCGAAATTCATGAATGAAATGAAGATTTTGGATGCTAAAAATTGTGTTTATCACATTTTGAGAGTCATGCACTCTTGGGTTCTGGATTGAACCAAACTAGACTTATCAAGAAGTAACCTTTTTGTGACGTTCTTCGACTTGCTTATCAATTCCTTAGGGAATTGTGGTGCTTCCATTCCTTTACTCTTATCCATTTCCTTTATCTTATTTAAAAAACAATTGTCCATTTTTGTTTTTATTCCTTCACCTTGCCTAAACACATTATGTGAGACAAAATTGCGCATGAAAATTCAACCTAAGATCGTTTCAAAGGCTGCTATGGAGGTTGGTAGTTATCAAGTGGTATCAAAGCAAAGGTTAGGGTTGAATTTATTTTCTTAAGTTGTTTTATTCTGTTCATCTCATCTCCATCTCAATTCTGTCCAGAATTCTGTACAAAAAAAAAGAAAAAAAATTCTGTTTGCAACATGTTGAGATCTTCTAGAAATGAATTTGTTGTTGAGGGATATCAGGTTGCTATGTGGATGAAAAGAATTGCTGAGAGGTTAGATAGAAAAAAGAAAGAGCAAGAGGAAAAAGAGAGAGAAAAAGAAAGAAGGTGTAGAGAAGAAAATGAGAGGAAGGATAACGAGATAAGAAGAAAACAATTGGAAGCGAAAAAAAGACGTCAAGATCGCTTTGAGAAAAATTTTGAAGAGTTTAGTAAGGAGTTGAAAATTCTACAAAGAAAATATTTGGGAGAAAAAAAGAGTGTGGAAAAAAATGAGAGCTTAGAGAAAGAAGTAGAGGTGAATGAAAATGAGATTAATGCAAAAGTGGGAGAGGCAAAAGAAAGTGTGGTGAAGGAAATAATCATGGATACTTGTTTTGATTCTAACCATTTACCAAATTGTGTCAATTCTATTGAGGAACAGGTTGTAGACCATATCACAAAGGAAGCCTACGAGATGACCAATGTATTTTGTAAATTGCTTCGAGGGGAAGAATGCAATGCATCAAATAAAGGTGAATTGCAAGTGGAAAATAAGGGAGTGAAGAGCGAATGGCCAACCCTTAAATCTGAGAATGAGTGCTCAAATACACTTGGGAAGTCATTATATTCTATGATTCTAATTCCTTATCCTCATTGGTTTTATGGTTTCAACTCTTTGAATTCTTATAAGTTGTTTCTTTGGTCTAACAATTCTTCCCTTGAACATAAAGAGAAGAAAGTGAATAAAGAAGAATTTTCTCAAGAAATGGCTTATTTTCAAGAAAAACAGAGGCAAGATAATTATGCTTTGGAATCCAAAGGGAAAGAGGAGTAAGCTAATCATTCCAATGAACTTGCAAATTACTCTAATGTGGAAGTTACATGTGGTGAGTTCATTAGGCTTATTTTTTACCCCGGAGGGATTGGATCTAGAAATTAGAGGTCGAATTCCCTTGAAGAGGGAGGGAATGATGTGAAACTAGGATGACCACCCCTGATAAAAGAAGAACAAAATTGGGCTTTAATGAAATTCGTTGGAAATGACCTGTCTATCATGTTTTGACTGAATCAGGAGCTATAGAAGTCCGATTGATATGGTTCTTGATGTTCTGGAAAGATTACAAAAAGTTCTACAAGTTGTATTTCACGCAATTTAATCAGATTCAGCTTCTATCATAGTGGAAAATGGATGGGAAGTTGAAGATGAAAATCTGGACTAAAATATTTTAGTTAATTTTGTGTTATTTATTTTAAGTGAGTTGCATTAGCTTTTTTATTTAAATTAAGCAAATAATTGTAGCAGCATGCCTTTTGAAATAACCCATTTAGGAGTTGTTGGAGATATGTAACTGCTACTTTAAAAGTACTAGTTAGTGTGCAATTAAGGTCCAGTCATTAGTATAGGAGTTACAACATCAATTGAGCTCATTACTATCCATTAGTGGGCTGTTTTGTATGCACGAAATTCATGAATGAAATGAAGATTTTGGATGCTAAAAATTGTGTTTATCACATTTTGAGAGTCATGCACTCTTGGGTTCTGGATTGAACCAAACTGGACTTATCAAGAATTAACCTTCTTGTGGCGTTCTTCGACTTGTTTATCAATTCCTTAGGGAATTGTGGTGCTTCCATTCCTTTCCTCTTATCCATTTCCTTTATCTTATTTAAAAAAACAATTGTCCATTTTTGTTTTTATTCCTTCACCTTGCCTAAACACATTATGTGAGACAGAATTGCGCATGAAAATTCAACCTAAGATTGTTTCAAAGGCTACTATGGAGGTTGGTAGTCATCAGCTCCATGAGCCCGTTATGCCCCTGATGAAGACTGGAAGATTGACCAATTTAAATGGGGCCTAAGGGCGGACATTCGAAATAATTTGGCTAAGTCAAGTTTACTGATTATGCCACTTTAGTACATCAAAGCTATGTGGTTGAGGCAAGCTTGAAAGAAATGATGGATGAAAGGAAACAACAATGGCAAAAGAAGAAGGAAGAAAACAAGAGTACTCAACCTTCCAAGCAGAAGGGAAACTCCAGTAAGGGAAAACAAGTTTAACACTCCGAAACTGAAAAGTCAAAAGTCTTTTCCACGTTTGGCAAGCCTCACAAGGGAGAGTGTATGTCGGGTAAGACTTATTATTTCTACTGTCATGAGATGGGCCATTATGTGAAGGATTGGCCAAAGATCAAGAAGTGGGATGCATCCAAAACCAATGACCTTACCCAGGGACGTATCTATACCTTAGACGCCAAAAGGGCTAAAGGTGCGGATGGTTTGATCAAAGGTACGTGTCTCTTGCATAACCAACCCTTAGTCGTTCTTTATGACTCTGGCGCCACTCATTCTTTTATTTCTTGTAAGTGTGCATTAAAGCTAGAGTTATCTCTTACCTCCTTACCTGTTCCATTATATGTCCATACGCCCACCGATGGCAGTATTTCTACTTCCTTGTTATGCGAGAATTGTCCTCTCGAAATA
The DNA here is from genome assembly GCA_037113605.1 of Calophaca sinica. Classification (NCBI taxonomy): domain Eukaryota; kingdom Viridiplantae; phylum Streptophyta; class Magnoliopsida; order Fabales; family Fabaceae; genus Calophaca; species Calophaca sinica. Next base: position 84,399,916 of record CM073731.1, read on the forward strand.
CAAGGAAGAGTGTTTATGGTTGACTTGGTTTGTCTACCCTTGGAGGGGATGAACATTATTCTTGCGATGGATTGGCCTTCAGCTAATCAAGTTGTCCTCAATTGTTACTGTAAAACCATAGAGTTCCCAACAGTTCAATCTCTTCCGAGTAATTTCTCTCCTGATGTCTTGGCTAGTGTTTCACAATTAAACCAATGCCTTGTAGAAGGACATGTAAGTTTTGTTCTGTTACTATCTTCATCTTCAGAGGTCGGATTAGACTTAACTGCCGTCCCTGTTGTGAACGAATTCGTAGATGTGTTTCCTGAAGAAGTAACTTCCTTACCTCCAGAGAGGGAAGAAGATTTCTCCATAGAGTTAGTCCCTGGGATGGGACTAATATCTATAGCTCCATATAGGATGTCACCCTTGGAACTTAAAGAGCTTAAACTCCAACTGGAAGACCTAATAGCCAAACAGTTTATTAGGCCTAGTGCTTCCCCTTGGGGAGCCCCAGATTTGTAAGTGAAAAAGAAGGATGGTAGTATGAGGCTGTGTGTAGATTATAGGCAGATCAATAAGGTTACCATCAAGAATAAGTATTTGCTTCCCCAGATAGATGATCTTTTAGATCAACTTAGAGGAGCTTTAGTTTTCTCTAAGATTGATTTAAGATCTGGTTACCACCAAATCAGGATGAAAGCCAAAGATATTCCTAAGACAACTTTTAGGACCCGGTACGGCCATTACGAGTATTTAGTTATGCCTTTTGGTCTAATGCCTTTTGGTCTAACTAATGCTCCAGCAGTGTTCATGGATTACATGAACCAGAATTTTAGACCCTTCTTAGACAAGTTTGTGGTGGTGTTCATAGATGATATCCTAATTTATTCCAAGAGCCCTTAGGAGCACGAGGAGCATCTTAGGATTGTCTTAACCATCCTTAGAGAGAAAAGGCTATTTCCAAAACCTGAGAAATGTGAATTTTGGTTGGATGAGGTAAAGTTCCTAGGAAATGTCATAACCCAAGCGGGAGTGTCAGTCGACCCCAGTAAAGTGGAAGCAGTGCTGAACTGGGAAAGACTAACCACAATTACCGAGGTCAGAAGCTTTTTAAGGCTAGCTGGGTATTATCATAAATTTATTCAGAGATTTTCCCAGTTGGTACTTCCTTTGACTAGGCTAACCCGCAAGGGGTAGCCGTTTGTCTGCAGCAAAAGTTGTGAAAATAGTTTCTTGGAGCTCAAGCTTAGGTTAACCACTACTCCAGTTCTGATTATCCCAGATCCAGCATTAGGATTTGATGTTTTTACCAATGCTTCAAATAAGGGTTTAGGTTGGGTGTTAATGCAAAACAGACAAGTGGTAGCCTATGCATTTAGGCAACTGAAGTCTCATGAGGAGAACTACCCAACTCATGATTTAGAACTTGCAACAATAGTTTTTGCCTTAAAAATCTGGAGGCACTATTTATATGGTGTCCGGTTTGAAGTTTTTAGTGATCATAAGAGTTTGAAATATCTCTTTGATCAAAAGGAACTCAACATGAGACAAAGGAGATGGGTAGAACTTCTCAAGGATTATGACTTTGAGTTACGGTATCATCCAGGCAAGACGAATGTAGTCGTCGATGCTTTGAGCAGGAAATCCCTCCAGGTATCTTCCATGATGATCAGAGAAATGGAATTATTAAAGTCCTTTAGAGATCTAAATTTAGACTCCTTCTCTACTGGGGATAACCTAATAGTACATCACTTAGAGATTGTTCGCGATCCGAGAGCACAGATTAGGCAAGCCTAGTGTATTGATGAAGAATTACAAGTTAGGAAATACCAACCTGGATTTTCAGTGGATAGTGATGGACCATTCTCTTTCAACAAAGAATTTGTGTCCCTAGGAATTAAGAACTGAAGAAGCAAATTTTAGAGGAAGCTCATAAAAGTGGATTCATTGTTCATCCTGGTACAACCAAAATGTACCATGACCTTAGGCACCGGTATTGGTGGCCTGGGATGAGGAATGACGTAACTGAGTTTATAGCCTAGTGTTTAGTATGCTAAAAGACCAAGATAGAGCATCAGAAGCCTTCTAGTATGCTATAACCCTTAGAAATTCCTGACTGAAAGTGGGAAGGAATATCCATGGACTTTGTCACTTGATTACCTCGTACTCAGTCCGGATATGAAACAATTTGGGTTATTGTGGACCGATTGACCAAATCAGCTCAATTTATCCCAGTCAAGACCACTTACACCACGGAGTCCCTACGAGCATTGTCTCGGATAGAGATCCCAAATTCACTTCTCGATTCTGGAAGGTTCTCCATCAAGCTTTAGGTACTAAGTTGAGCCTTAGCACCGCCTACCATCCCCAAATTGATGGGCAGACTATTCAAATCTTAGAGGACATGCTTAGAGCATGTGTTTTGGAGGATGGTAGAAGTTAGAATAAGTATTTATCACTAGTTGAATTTGCTTATAATAACAGTTACCATTCAAGTATTGGAATGGCTCCTTATGAAGCCCTTTACGGGCGGAAGTGTAGGACACCCTTGTGTTGGTATGAGGTAGGAGAACGAAAGTTACTAGGTCCCGACCTAGTTCAGGAAGGCACATATAAGATTCGAATGATTAGGGACAAACTTAAGACTGCTCAAAGTAGGCAAAAGAGCTATGCCGACCTAAAGTCTAACTAGCTAAAGTTTGAAGAGGGTGAACATGTCTTCTTGAAAGTGTCTCCTACAATAGGCATTGGAAGAGCACTATAAGCCAAAAAGTTGCATCCTAGGTACATTGGTCATTTTCAAATTCTTAGTCGAATCGGTTCTCCCACCTTGTCAAATTTACGTAATGTGTTTCATGTGTCTCAACTCCAAAGACACATTCCTGATCCTTTCCAACCCTTAGCCCATGAGTCCGTGCAATTGAGATTGGATTTAACGTACTAGCCCATGCCAGTCCAAATTATGGACTGCAACTTTAAGACGCTAAGGAACAAGATTATTCCTATGGTTAAGGTCATCTGGGAAGGATCCACCTCGGGAGAAGCTACTTGGGAAGTGGAGGAAGAAATGCGGAGCGAGTATCTGTACCTGTTGCAATAGATATCTATATTTAATTTTTGAGGACAAAAATCCTAAAAGGTGGGGAGTAATGTAACATCCTGCCTAATTTAATTATTTAACTCAATTAATTTAGGCTTTAATATGCTTTAAATTGATAGTTGAGTAATTAAGTTGGGTGAAATTAATTAATTTAGGGGTGTGGATAAAAATGGCATAGTGAGAATTTCTTGATGAAAGAAGGGCATGTTAGTAAATTTACTTTAGGAAATAAGGGCATAATTATTCCCAACATTTTGAGAAGCTCATACTTTCCGTTGCTTCCCTCTCACTCTCTCGATTAGCCTCACTCTCTCTCCCCCTCATTCTTCATTCCTGCTGCCCTAAAAGGGAAGAAGAGAAAGAAGGAGAGGAAAACCTAGGGTTTCACCAAATCTAGAAGAGAAAGAGGGGAAGAGGAAGACATTACTTCATACTTGGTTAAAGCTAAAAAGAGCTAAGCTAGGGTTCTCTCATTTGAAGAGAAATATGAAGTTGATTCAAAAAGAGAAGAGGAAAATCAAAGCTTCATCATACTTAATCTCAAGTTCTTGGAGTTGTGGTGAGTTTTGTGATGTTTAATCATATGATTGTTTGATGTTCATGTGTTAAATGCATGGTTCCTCCATCTTTCGTGTATGAATCTTGATTTTTTGTCTTGATCTCTTTGGAATTTGGTTGGGTTTAAGAAGAAAATATGATTGGATAAGTCAAGGATGCAGAAAAAAAATGGTTCTGCAGAATTTTCGTGCAGTCGCGGGGCGAGTCACGCTGCAACCAGAAAGCGTGCCATTCTGTGCAGTCTCGTGGGGCGCTTCGCTGGGCAAAGCACGACCCTTGTGCATTTTCGCTGGGCGAGCGTCCTGCTCGCGGGGCGAGCTTCTGCTTTTTTTTTTGCCTTTGTTTTTACTTTCTTCTTCTTTTCCTTCCAAATTCATTTCCCTTACTTTATATCCTCCCTCCACCTTCACATAAGAATGACATAGGACTAAGATTTCTTATGATAGAGTATCTTTACTTGCCCACTCATATGATTATGTAAATTCATTGATAATGTAAAGGGGTTTGGGAATAAGCAACTGGAAAGATTTAGAGTAAGATTTCTCGTAAAGGAATACTTGTTTTAGTGCTCTAAATTCTATAGGGTTTTGATCCTAGCTAGTTTGCAATACAAAAATGAATTTGAATTGCTTGTATTGTTGCAATATCAAATAAATTGAATTTCTTTATGTTGGTGCATTTGAATGACTGTATGTTTGATGCATTTTGATTGTTGTGATTTGTTTGTTTTTGGGATGTTTGTCAGTCTGGTGTTTCACGGCCGGCAGCAAACCCGTCGTTATAATGTCTGGACTGCTATAAGGTTCGGCGGCGGGGACTCTCTTGGTTGTATCCGAACTCTATGGATCTTAACTCAATTTCAATTGAGCCAAGTTGGTACATCTATGGATTCTTTAAGAATTATATTAACATTGTGAAAAATGCTTTAAGTTCAACTTATAATATTATGTTGCTTTTAGTAAAGTGATGGTGAGGGGTCCGTGAAGGACTCTCTGGAATTTTTCAAATCTCACTCTTTTCTATTTATGATTTTCAGACAGGCAGGTTCACGGTGATTGATGGCAGTTGTAAGGAGTTCTTCTTACTAGGTGATTCCTCATATTTTGCTTTTGTAATTACATTTAGAGGTTTATATAGCTTATGTAATCTAAGTAATAAGACTTATGTAATGTGTTATTTTGGAAACACACTTCTTATGGGTTGTATTTTGAAGAATTCATGACTCACTGTGAATTATTAACTTGTTTTATAATCAAGTTTTAATTTATCCACGTTTTACTGTATCATAAATTGTTTAATGAATCTGATTCGATGTCAATTGAATTACGGGCATTACAAAGACAAGCCGCATCAATATATACACTACTGCATCAACTTTGCTTGCGACACTCGTGACTTGTGCATTCTCGTGACTCCTCGACATCATCCGTACGGCCGTACTTCCTTTGGCATGGCCGTACTAAACTTTTTCATTGGCGCCAGGTTGTACTGACCAAGGGGGTACGCCCCTATTGCTTCTCTGATATAGGTACGGTCATACTGACTGTCAGGATGTACCACTCGTCCAAAAGTGCTAAAACTCTCCAAAACTTGCCAGTTTTCAGTCCATTCTCGTATCTTTTCCTCTGAGTGGTGTCTTTATGATATTTCTGCAAAATAAGATACAAGTGAGTACTTTTATGCGTTAAGCAGTGCAAAATGACATAATTAAGTACTAAAAATGCCCTATAGAAGTAGACAATTTTTTGTGATAACACATCCCCACACTTGAGCTTTGCTTGCCCTCAAGCAAAACACTTGGGTAATTATAATAGAAACTACTTTCACTGAATGGGGGCAAAAACATAAGTATGACAATAAAGTGATATCATAAGACATGTCAATAAACAGAATGCCCAATTAGAGGTGTAAGTTCAAATAAGTCAACAATCTATGATTTACAAGTCACACTCTCACCAATCTCAAAGTGTTTATAGGTATAGTCGTTAACGCTCAAATTTTTTAAATGATGTGACATTACCATAGGCTTGTACATTGACCAAAATTCTACTATTAAAGTCTATTTATCCGGCAAAAGAGGAATGAGGGTCTTTCATTAGTTGTAATAGGGCCAAGATAATAATGTTAGGTATGATAAAAGAAAGAAAATGTCATGCAAAGGGTCAGAAACAAATCAATCAAAATAAGCAACATTTTTCTTTTTCACTTTAAAGAGCAGGCAAGAATCCCCATCTTTTTGATCAATAATTTTTTACTTTTTCTGAAGGCACTATCATGATAAACATGTATATTTTTTTTTCAATGCTTTTTCTTTTCTTTTTCATTCCTTTCCTCCTTTCATGCATTTATGCAGCAAAGAAACATTTTTAAGAACTAGGAGGGGAAATAGATGCTAAGCCTTCTTTTTGTAAACAAATATAAGAGATTCATAACATTGTTCTTTTGATCTTTTGCCACTAATTGCTCTTAAAGATATTTTCTTTGGTTGCCTTCACAGAGTATAATCAACAGTAACTAGAAGGGTACCAAAGAAATCTAATAAATTACTTTTTGGCCCAAAAGTGGGCAACTAGTGGTAAGAAGCATTCAAAATAGAAATGGCCTGAAAAATTTCTTAAAATTGCCCTCTTCCAAATTCTCATGAAAATAAACTTATATTCGCTTTGTAATGGTCTCAGCATAAGTTCTAGAATGCACATTCATAGAAAAATTCTCTCAAACAAATTAAAAAGGAAAAAAGTATGACGTGACCTCTTGTTTCAAGCTCAAATCTCACATTTAATAGCTTACACAGAGAATTGAAACTTACAGAACTTCAATGCTAATTTTCCGCAAATTCTAATACTAACAACAAACTTATTTCAATCACACGTTGTCAAAATAATAAAAAATTTAATAGCCCCTAAATCAGCAAAAATATAAAGTTTTCTATAATTATAAGCAATTGTAAGCACAGCCAAGTAATAAGCAGGATATAAAATCCCTTCCCACACTTGTTTTTAGCAGTGTCCTCGCTGCTTCTAAGATAAATCAAGCACAAAAAGGAATAGAAAAAAAATAAAAATAATTGTGCTAAAACAAAATAAGGTAGAAAGAGACTCCCTCTGAAAAATATCACGAGCAAATTGAATGGGGATATGAGCAAGGTATGATGTTTCCTTTCCCAATACCGATAAAGCTGGTAAGCGGACGCAAGAACTGTGCATCATAACAACTAAAAATTTAGAAAAAGAATAAAAATAAAATAAAGCAACAAAACAAGAATAAAAGCAATAAAATAGAATGTATCCTGTGAGCATGCCAATATATACTACTCCCCTTTTAATACCGAAGCAAAGCCTAAGTACTAAAAGAAAAAAGAAAATGTAGTCCCGTATCACTCGGCAGGAGAGTAAGGCTAATGACACTGAAGGTGCTCCAAAATGGCTGCCAGCTGCTGGTCCACATGGGTCCTATGCTCCTGAAAGCTAGTCTGCATCTCATCGTGATGCGCCATGGCGTCCTGGTAGGAGTGGTCCTGTGGTGCTGGCTATGGCTGTGGTGGTGGTGGTGCAAGATGCTCCTCTGCTAAGGGCACAAAATCTGCAGCTTGATCCTGCTGCTGCTGCTACTCTTGCTCTGGCCTAGCTACCTCGTACTCGCCATGCCCCAGTCTCCATAGAACACCGATGTTGTAGAGAGTTGAAAGTCCAATGGGCTCCATTTCAATGACTGTGGCCCCCGCTCTAGTGCGAACTCCAAGATGGGCTGCCAGTATCGAAATGAATGACCCTAAAACTTTGTGGCCGGTGTTCTAGGTCTACAAATGAATGCCCAACTGGGTGCATGTGCGCAAGGAAAACATCCCGGCGTCGCAACAGTGGCCCTGATCCTGCGTCATTGCCCAAAGAAGAAATAAATTTGGCCGGATGACTGTGTCGTTGCTCAAGGCTCTCTTGGTGCTGCTGTGGGACATAGGATGGCACGACTTTAGATGCACATGCTGCTGCAGATGAGGAAGCCTCATTTCTTTGGCACTTAGACATTTTCCTGCAAAAATAAAAATAGGAAAAAATTAGAATTTTTTGTAGTATTCTGCGTTAGGTACGGTCGTGCTTCGTGAGGTATGGCCGTACTCAATATATATGTACGCTCAATTTAAAAAAAGTAAGTACGACGTGACTTAAGCATAATGTATGGTTGTACATTGCCACAGGTATGCCCGTACCTGTGTTCTATCTTCAACCCTAGGGCTGCTAGTACGGCCTTCAGTATAGCCTGTTCTTGAGAGGTACGGTCGTACTGCGCTACGATTTTGTGAACAATCTACCCTATGATAAGATTTTTCTGTGTTTTAAGCCCAAAATTTAAGTCTCTAATCATTCCTACGGTCTCTAAGCATGCAAAACCAAACCAAAACTACTCCTAAATTGCTAAAGTTAGAATTAAACAAAATTAAAAATCTAAAACAACTAAAAACTTAAAACAACCAAGAAATGCATAATCAATCCAAGAATTAAGTTTAGAATCAGACTTGGATAGTATTGGAATGAAAAATGCGAAGAAATTGAGAGTAGATGGTGCTAGAGTGGAGACGATTTGGGCGTACGGGGGTGTGGTACGCCCTTACTTTCACTGTTACCTTAAATATTCAGCGTTTGGACACGGGGTACGGTCGTACCTGGTTTTATGTGCACCGCATTTACCTATTTCTCTCTCTCGCTTTTCAGATAAAGCCATGGTACGGTACTACGTGCCTGAAGGAAGGTACTTCTGTACATACTAGTTTTTTAGAAAATGTTTTTTTTCCAGAATATTTCATTTTTTTGTATTTTTAATAATTAATAATAAATAAATAAAGTCAATAATAAAACAGAATAAATAAGAGTAAAGGTAAAAGTAAGAAAATAAAAATACAACTAAAGACGTTAGTAAACACAGGTTGCCTCCTGGTAAGCGCTTGTTTAACGTCTCGAGCCTGACGGTTCAGAGGACTTTGGATTGGTTCTCAGAGGGCAATGACCCTTCTTTGATGTTACCTTTTGTTTTCATACCATTGGGTAAGTTCACTTACTTAGCATTTTTCATCTTTTTGCAGAACTGTCTAATGTGCTGAATAGGATCTTGCCCTATTGTTCCCTTAAATTGTAAGTGGAAACTGTAATATCCTCAATTTTCTAGCCTTGCTTAATGTGTGATTATGTGTGAATAAGTGTATTTATGTGTGTCTAAGTGTGTTACTTTGAGTTTGACAGCGTATTTGAGTGTTCGGTCGTGTATTCGCTTTCGAACCTTTATGTATGTGCAATTATGGGACTTGTGAGGTTTTGAAGGTTACATGGAGGAAGAGAAGTACTTATTAGGGTTACAGTATAAGTCTTAGAAGCCTTGTAAAATTTGAGAGTAATCAGAGTTTGAACGAGAGTTTTCAGACACTCGTAGCATAAGAATGAGTGCAAACATGTGAACGTGTGATTAGGGTTTGAGACCTTAATCTTAAGGTTGATTTGGTATTCTTCATGCTTGGAATGATACTTGAATGATAGGAAATCAAGTTATGGAAGGTAGAATCAAGAGGGTTGAAGAAATCGCGAGAATTCGGAGTTTTTGCTCAAGGTAGCGCTTCAAGCGCTAGTGGTACCGACTTCTAGAAACTCATCAGATCTTGACACGTGGTGCCCTACAAAATCTGGTCCAATGATAGGTTGACATGTGGCAGCTCCTAATTGGACCATTTGGGAGAGGTTTCTTCACGACAAAGCAGGCAGTGGAGGCAGCGCGCTGAAGCGCACTTGGGCGCGCTTAGAAGCGCTTTTAGGGCAGATTTTGTATTGAAGGGAATTTGACCCATTCTTTTTCATTTTTACCATTTCTTATTCAGAACCACGACCCCATATCAGTTCGTAGAACAGAAAACATCCATTGATGAGCTTCCAATGGGTGGTGATCCATTCCTAAGCCATTCCAAGTGCCGGTTCATTTGTTCAATCCTACCGACTCAACTGTTGCCGTTCATGCTTTTTTAGGGCTTACCTCCAAGCAAGGTTTTTCCAAGGTAAACCCAAGCACCTCAATGTTATTCTCCTCTGTTTCATTCTGAATTTAGTGTAAGGATTCAATGTTCTCCAGTTTAACCCTAATCAGACTGTGTTTTGGACCCCGGTTTGACCGAACGGGTACCAAACGAGCTAGGGTGCTATCGTAACTCCCAGAGGGGTTTTCATACATCACAAAGCAGAGGGTGAGACCCCTGTTTTCAGTATGTATGATGGAGAACTTGTGGTCCCTTGTTTAGGTTCATAGTTCCTAATTATCTGTTCTTCGTATTTTAGGGTTTTAGTGCAAGTGCGGGTACCGAACGTCCGTGAAAGCTTGCCAGAAGTTGGAGTTGGGTAAGTTGGATACTTAGAACCCTTAGAACGGGGGCTGGCCGTGGCCTTCTTCCTATTTTTGAACTTCCATGGTTTGCTCTAATTCTAATCCGAGTGCATTTTTGTGTTTCCGGTGAAATATGGATCATGCGGGTGTGCTTAGCGGAATTTTTGGACAATCCTTGGTGTATTAATAAAGAGGGGCAGAACCTAAACTTAGGAAAGAAAGGTGATTGAAGTGCTTGTGCGTCCGTGGTTGAGGCTTTAGGAGTTGTGGAACGTCGAGTTAACGCTTTGGAATCCAAGTGGGAGTAAGAATATATTTATACCGGGATTGCTAGTGTAGAATAATATACATTGTATGCATAGGGTGCCTAAGCCCTACAAGAGGTTGAGGTCAGTAACACCTAAGTATAGGGGTTACGGTTTACGGTATCTGAGCACAGGTGTCGTGATCCCATCAACTAACATAGGAGCAATATTGTGTGTTCCGAGTCTTGTGTTTGACCTACTTAGTGTATGATAGTGAATTTATGTGTTATGTGTGATACTAGAAACATGCTTAGGAAAGTGTGATATGTGTTTATATGACAACGTGTAAGTGTGCCTGAGTCATATGCTCTATGTGTCATGTTTGATGTATTAAGTGTTATAGTCCTGAAAGATGCTCTATGATATTGTGGCTTGAGTGAGAGGATCATATGCATGATGTGATATGTGCTTACTTGATGAAATGACCAGTGTGATACTCTATGTGTTTAATATGTGTATTAGGTGATGTGATACTGCTAAATGATTAGGTGTCTGAGAATATGACTAATGTGAGTTGTAATATGCATAATGTGAATAGTGAATAAAGTGAATAAAAGTGAATCTAAGAGTATAGTAACATGTGAGTAGTGAGAATGCATATAGTGTTTGTGTTGGTGCTATATCACATCCGTGTGTGGTGCACGAGGTCAGGAGATACTTGAGCACGAGTACGAAGTAGCAGTGCAGGTCATATAGACCTTGGGGGTGCATATCATAGGGTCTGGAAATATTCCACAAGGGACCAATAGTTTGGCCGCTATTGTGTCGTGGTTTTGGTTGGGCCCGTTTACCCCGACGAATGCTGTGAACTTCACGTCCAAGGAGAAAACGATCCAAGTGCAGGCCTAGATACCCGACCCTGAATAATCGGGGATTACTGGGATGTGCTCTTATAGGTCACGATGAGCGGATATGTTGCTTGGACAACTGACTGATACTCTGAGTGTTGACGAGTAAATTGTGACATAGGGTTGTACTCTGAGTGGTGAGGAGTATAACAAGCCGGTGTAGTTAGTGGCCACAAGTGTATAACTAGGTAACCACAGTGTAATAAAAAATTTAGTGTCTAAGTTAGGAATGTGAAACATGGTATATCTGATTACTTGCATGCTGTATACTTTGTATTGCCTTCTACTGCTATTTTCCCATTTTATGGTGATTATGTTGTTCTTATCTCCCTGTATACGTGTTTTGTGTGTATGTGCTATGTATATGTTAGACACAGATATCAGAGAGGCTGCTATTGAGGATGACGCACATCCTGTACCCGACAGTGAACTCTTGAATCCTGGAGTGTACCTATGGCCAGGAGTCATGTCTTGCTTCTATTGGATGTTAACTCTTTTTGATGAGGCACGTGTTAGCCTCTAGTTGATGTTTTGGGATGACTATATGTTTGCTACGCTTCTGTGAGGTGATTGCTACTTTGATGTAGGTGAGCCCTTGGAGGGGCCACAGACTTTATACCGATGCATATAGTGTATATTATGTGTGTTTATTTTCGCTGTGTATTTTAGTTTAAATTTCTACGTATTTTTTGCTGTATTTATTATCAATAAGCTAAGCGATTAAGGATAATTAATTAAAGGTTACTATGATGGGACGAGGGGTGTCTCATTTTATGGTATCAGAGCAGTTCGGCCCTAACCGGACTGTGAGGTTTAGGAAGTTATTCTGGCCGTGTCTAGTTGGACCCACACCGGGTATCCGACTATGTTTAGAAGTGGGTAGAGTGTCCGTATTTAGTTGGTTATCTGAATTGTTCGCAATAAAGATAGCTCTTCGTTTATTCATAAGGATAATTAATTAAAGGTTACTATGATGGGACGAGGGGTGTCTCATTTTGTGGTATCAGAGCAGTTCGGCCCTAACCGGACTGTGAGGTTTAGGAAGTTATTCTAGCCGTGTCTAGTTGGACCCACACCGGGTATTCGACTATGTTTAGAAGTGGGTAGAGTGTCCGTATTTAGTTGGTTATCTGAATTGTTCGCAATAAAGATAGCTCTTCGTTTATTCATAAGATATATTGCATATAATTATATGATTCTTTATGCCTTATGAATACTGAGCTGTGGTCTTCTTTTCAGGATATCATGGCTCGCAGGGGTGGTAGTACGACTCATCATGGAGTCAATGAGGAGACTTCTCACATAGGTGGTAGAGAGGATTCGTCAGAGACCTTGCGGTCAGTGAGAGAGTTGGCTACAGCTATGCTGCAGCAGACTCAACAGAATACTCAGATGTTATAGAGGCAGGAAGCTAGGAGAGATGATGCTGGTTTGACTACTTTTCTGAAGGGTCAACCTCCTAAGTTTGACGGTGAGTTTAACCCAGATGGTGCTAAGCACTGGATTCAGGAAGTGGAGAAAATCTTTATGACGATGCACTGCCATGAGGATAGGAGGGTGATGTATGCTTATTTCCTATTGGTGGGAAATACTGAGTCTTGGTGGAAAGGTAAGAGTAGGTTATTGGAAGAGCAGGGCAGGATTGTGACTTGGGGGTTGTTTAGGGAGTGCTTCCTGGAGAAGTTTTTTCCTAGGCTGACTTGTAGAGAGAAGGAAAAGGAGTTTGATAGTTTGAGGCAGGGATGATTATCTGTGGGGGACTATGCTACTAAATTTGAGGCGTTGCTGAAGTATTCCGAGTTTTACAGTTTGCATCCTAGTGAGGCTTGGATGTGTAGGAAGTTCTAGGATGGACTAAGATATGACATTCAGAGGGTCGTGATGCCATTGAAACTAGTGCGTTTTCCTGACTTAGCGGAGCAGAGTATGGAGTTGGAGAGTTTAGACCGTCGTATAGAGCAGCAGAGAAGTGGTGGACTTATGAGGAGTTATGGTGCTGGTAGAGGTGGCGGACAGAGAGGTGGAGCTCGAGGTAGGGGAGGCAGATTTCCTCAAAGGCGAGTAGGTCCTTGTGCCAGGCCAGAGCAGCCCACTGTTGCTGCTGTGAGTGGTGGATCATTCACACCTGCTGTGAAATGTTTTAAGTGTGGAGGACCCCATATGATTAAAGATTGTCCGACAGGAGGTGGAAACCGTTCTTGCTTCACTTGTGGGAAGCCAGGACACATTGCTAGAGACTGTAGAGTAGGGCAGAGGGCCATTGGTGGGCCTACGACTGGAGGACGTGGTGGTGGTACTGGTAGGGGAGCTGGACGTGGTGCAGATACAGGAAGGGCTAGACCCCAAGCCATTGGAAGAGTGTTTACAGTGAAGGGAGTTGAATCCTCTCAATCCCCTGATCTGATACAAGGTATGTGCATTGTTTCTGGTAAACTCTTAGTTGTATTGTTTGACTCCGGGGCTACTCATTCTTTTATATCCCATGACTGTGTAAATCATTTGAAATTGCCTGTTTCTACCTTACCTTGTAAGCTAGTAGTTTCTACTCCTACTGGTAAACCTTTGGTTACAACTTCTGTTTGCTTAAATTGTCCAATCATCATAGAAAATAGGAAATTTCTTGCAAATCTTGTATGTCTTCCTTTACAGGATTTAGATATTATTTTGGGTATGGATTGGCTTGCTGCCAACCGTGTGTTATTGAACTGTGCTAATAAGAGTCTTTCTTTTTCTGATCAATCTTGTGTGATATCTGCCAATAACAGTAGTGATAGACTTAGTGGTGATTCTAAAAAATAAGTGATGTTGTTTTCTATGGAAGGTAAGGATACTCCTAGCTTAGATTCTATTTCTGTAGTGAGAGAGTTTCCTGAAGTATTCCCAGATGATGTTCCTGACTTGCCACTGGAGGGAAAGAGAGAATTTGCCATAGACTTGATCCCTGGTACTGGCCCTATTTCAATAGCAGCTTATAGGATGTCACCAACAGAGTTAGTAGAGCTGAAGGACCAATTAGATGACATGCTAAATAAGGAGTTTATTAGGCCTAGTGTGTCACCTTGGGGAGCTCCAGTGTTGTTTGTAAGGAAGAAAGATGGTTCGTCAAGGTTGTGTGTGGACTATAGGCAATTGAACAAGGTAACTATTAAGAACAAATATCCTTTGCCTATGATAGATGACCTGATGGATCAATTGAAGGGTGCAATTGTGTTCTGTAAGATTGATTAGAAGTCTGGTTACCACCAGATTAGAGTGAAGATGGAAGATGTGCCAAAGACAACCTTTAGATCCAGATATGGACATTATGAATATTTAGTTATGGCTTTCGGTTTAATTAATGCTCCTGCAGTGTTCATGGAATACATGAACCGGATCTTTAGACCATTCTTGGATAGATTTGTGGTGGTGTTTATTGACGATATTCTAATATACTCTTCGAGTAAAGAAGAACATGAAAAACACCTTAGGGTTGTACTTCAGATTTTGAATGATCGTCAGTTGTATGCCAAGTTTTCTAAATGCGAGTTCTGGTTGGAATAAGTGCAATTCTTGGGACATGTGATCAGAAATGCAGGAGTAGCTGTTGACCCATCCAAAGTCAAAGCGGTGATTCGGTGGGAGAGTCCAAAGACTGTTATTGAGATAAGAAGTTTTCTTGGATTAGCAGGGTATTATAGAAGGTTTATCGAAGCGTTTTCTAAGATAGCCTTACCTATGACTTAGTTAACCATGAAGGGTACACCTTTTGTATGGTCAGAGAAGTGTGAGAAGATTTTCAGGAGTTGAAGGAAAGACTGACCACTTCACCTATTTTAATGCTACCTGATCCTTTAGGAGAGTTTATTGTATACTGTGGTGCTTCATATCAAGGGTTAGGTTGTGTGTTGATGTAAGAATGGAGAGTAGTGGCTTATACTTCTAGACAATTGAGAATTCATGAAAGGAATTATCCTATTCATGATCTAAAGATTTAGAGACACTATCTCTATGGTGCTAAGTTCACTGTGTACAGTGATCATAAGAGCTTGAGGTATTTATTCGACCAGAAGGAATTGAACATGAGGCAGAGTAGATGGATGGAATTTCTTAAGGACTATGATTTTGAGCTGCAATACCATCCAGGGAAAGCTAACGTGGTGGCTGACGCGTTGAGTAGGAAATCCCTACATGTGTCGGCTATGATGGTTAAGGAGTTGGAGCTAGTAGAGCAGTTTAGAGACTTTGATCTTGGAGTACAATTGTTTAAAGACAGAATGTGTTTGGGAAATATTGTAGTAACTAGCGAATTCTTAAAGCTAGTAAAGGAGAAGCAAGAGATAGATGAGCATCTGCACAAGATGACAGGGTTGATGAATGAAGGAAAGGTGTCAGAATTTAATGTGGGCAGGGATGGTATCTTTAGGATTGGAGATATGATTTGTATATCTAGTGATGCCGAAATTAGAAAGATGATTCTAGAAGAAGCCCATAAGAGTAAGCTTAGTTTCCATCCAGGCGCTACTAAGATGTATCAAGATTTGAAAAAGATGTTTTGGTGGCCTGGTATGAAGAAGAACATAGCTAATTATGTTTTTTCTTGCTTAGTATGTCAGAAGGCGAAGATTGAACATCAGAAACCAGTAGGGTTGTTACAATCTTTGGATATTCCTGAATGGAAGTGGGATGGAATAGTAATGGACTTTGTTGTAGGACTTCCTAGGACCCCCAAGAAGTTTGATGCCATTTGGGTAGTCATTGACCAGTTGACAAAGTGTGCTCATTTCATTCTTATAGGAGAGAGATACCCTTTGGAGAAGTTAGCTCAGATTTACATTAAGGAGGTAGTAAGACTACATGGTGTTCCTTCAAGCATCATTAGTGATAGAGATCCTAGATTTACCTCTAAATTTTGGAACGAACTGCAACGAGCTTTAGGGACTAGATTAAGATTGAGTTCAGCTTATCATCCTCAAACGGATGGTCAGTCAGAACGAACGATCCAATCCCTAGAAGACTTGTTGAGAGCATGCATGTTGGAGCACGTAGGAAGTTGGGATGAGTTTTTGCCTTTGGTTGAATTCACCTATAACAACAATTTTCACTCAAGTATAAGTATGGCACCTTTTGAGGCTTTGTATGGTTGGAAGTGTAGAACGCCATTGTGTTGGTTTGAGACCGGGGACAGACATGTGTTAGGTCTTGAGATGATTCAACAGACCACAGAACAAGTCAAGAAGATTAGAGAGAAGATGAAGGCAGCTCAGGATAGGCAGAAGAGTTATAGTGATAAGAGAAGGAGACCTTTAGAATTCCAAGAAGAAGATCATGTTTTTTTGAGAGTAACTCCTAGGACTGGAATTGGCAGAGCTATCAACTCTAGAAAATTAAATCCTAGGTTTATTAGTCCATTCCAAATTCTTTGTCGTATTGGCCCAGTAGCCTATCATATTGCTTTACCACATATCTTTCCAATCTTCATGATGTCTTCCATGTATCTCAGTTGTGAAAGTATTACCCCGATCATTCCCATATCATTGAACCCGATTCAATACAGTTAAGAGATAACTTAGAATATGAGGCATTACCTGTAAGAATCTTGGATCGAAGGATCAAGGAACTTAGTGGTAAACACATTCCTTTGGTTAAGGTTGTGTGGGATGAGACTACAGGTGATATGACTTGGGAGCGTGAGGAGGAGATGCGACAGCAATTTTCATATCTCTTTACGGGTAAGTGATTTCAGGGACGAAATCTCTTTTTAAGGGGTGGTAATGTAACATCCTCAATTTTCTAACCTTGCTTAATGTGTGATTACGTGTGAATAAGTGTGTTTATGTGTGTCTAAGTGTGTTACTTTGATTTTGACAGCGTATTTAAGGGTTCGGTAGTGTATTCGCTTTCGAACCTTTATGTATGTGCAATTATGGGACTTGTGAGGTTTTGAAGGTTACATGAAGGAAGAGAAGTGCTTATTAGGGTTTTAGTATAAGTCTTAGAAGCCTTGTAATATTTGAGAGTAATCGGAGTTTGAACGAGAGTTTTCGGACACTCGTAGCCTAAGAACGAGTGCGAACATGTGAACGTGTGATTAGGGTTTAAGACCTTAATCTTAAGGTTGATTTGGTATTCTTGATGCTTGGAATGATGCTTGAATGATAGGAAATAAAGTTATGGAAGGTTGTATCAATAGGGTCGAAGAAATCGCGAGAATTCGAAGTTTTTGCTCAAGGTAGCGCTTCAAGCGCTTGGAGTAGCGCTTAGGGTTAGCGCTTCAAGCACAATCGACTTCCAGAAACTCATCAGATCTTAACACGTGGTGCCCTAAGATTAGACCAAAATCTGGTCCAATGACAGGTTGACACATGGCAGCTCCTAATTGGACCGTTTGGGAGAGTTTTTTTTCACGACGAAGCAGGCGGTGGAGGCAGCGCGCCGAAGCGCACTTGGGGGCGCACTTGGGAGCGCTTTTGGGGCAGATTTTGTATTTAAGGGCATTTAACCCATTCTTTTTCATTTTTACCATTTCTTATTTTGAACCACGACCCCATATCAGTTCCAAGAACAGAAACACATCCATTGATGAGCTTCCAAGGTGTGTGATCCATTCCTAAGCCATTCCAAGTGCCGGTTCATTTGTTCAATCCTACCGACTCAACTGTTGCCATTCGTGCTTTTTTAGGGCTTATCTCCAAGCAAGGTTTTGCCACGGTAAACCCAAGTACCTCAATGTTATTCTCCTCTATTTCATTCTAAATTTAGTGTAAGGATTCAATGTTCTCCAGTTTAACCCTAATCAGACTGTGTTTTGGACCCTGGTTTGACCGAACGGGTACCAAACGAGCTAGGGTGTTGCCGAAACTCCCAGAGGGGTTTCCATACATCACAAAATAGAGGGTGAAATATGGATCGTGTGGGTGTGCTCGGCGGAATTTTTGGGCAATCCTTGGTGTATTAATCAAGAGGGCCAGAACCAAAACTTAGGAAAGACAGGTGATTGAAGTGCTTGTGTGTCCGTGGTTGAGGCTTTAGGAGTTGCGGAACGCCGAGTTAACGCTTTGGAATCCAGGTGGAAGTAAGGATACATTTTTATCGGAATTGCTAGTGTAGAATAATATACATTGTATGCGTAGGGTACCTAAGCCCTACTAGAGGTTGAGGTCAGTAACACCTAAGGATAGGGGTTACGGTGTACGGAATTTGAGGACAGGTGTCGTGAACCCATCAACCAACATAGGAGCAATATTGTGTGTTCTGGGTCTTGTGTTTGACCTACTTAGTTTATGATAGTGAATTTATGTGTTATGTGTGATACTAGAAACATGCTTAGGAAAGTGTGATATGTGTTTATATGACAACGTGTAAGTGTGCCTGAGTCATATGCTCTATATGTCATGTTTGATGTATTAAGTGTTATAGTCCTGAAAGATGCTCTGTGATATTGTGACCTGAGTGAGATGATCATATGCATGATGTGATATGTGCTTACTTGATGAAATGCCCAGTGTGATACTCTATGTGTTTAATATGTGTATTAGGTGATGTGATACTGCTAAATGATTAGGTGTCTGAGAATATGACTAATGTGAGTTGTAATATGCATAATGTGAATAGTGAATAAAGTGAATAAAAGTGAATCTAAGAGTATAGTAACACGTCAGTAGTGAGAATGCATATAGTGTTTGTGTTGGTGCTATATCACATCCGTGTGTGGTGCACGAGGTCAGGAGATACTTGAGCACGAGTACGAAGTAGCGGTGCAGGTCATATAGACCTTGGGGGTGCATATCATAGGATCTGGAAATATTCCACAGGGGACCAATAGTTTGGCCGCTATAGTGTCGTGGTTCCGGTTGTGCCCGTTTACCCTGACGAGTGCTGTGAACTCCACGTCCAGGGAAAAAATGATCCCAGTGTAGGCCTAGATACCTGACCATGAATAATCGGGGATTACGGGGATGTGCTCTTATAGGTCACGATGAGCGGATATGTTGCTTGGACAACTGACTGATACTCTGAGTGTTGACGAGTACATTGTGACATAGGGTTGTACTCTGAGTGGTGAGGAGTATAACAAGCCAGTGTAGTTAGTGGCCACGTGTCTATAACTAGGTAACCACAGTGTAATAAATAATTTAGTGTCTATGTTAGGAATGTGAAACATGGTATATCTGATTACTTGCATGCTGTATACTTTGTGTTGCCTTCTATTGCTACTTTCCTATTTTATGGTGATTATGTTGTTCTTATCTCCCTGTATATGTGTTTTGTGTGTATGTGCTATGTATATGTTAGACACAGATATCAGAGAGGCTGTTATTGAGGACGACGCACATCCTGTACCCGGCAGTGAAGATGGACTCGGGGATTTCCCTTAGGAGGGATTTTGAGCTAGACAACACTGTCGAACCTTTATTAGTAGTTCAGGATCATGGAGTGGGATCTCTTGAATCCTAGTAGTGTACCTATGGCCAGGAGTCATGTCTTGCTTCTATTGGATGTTACCTCTTTTTGATGAGGCACGTGTAAGCCTCTAGTCGATGTTTTGGGATGACTGTATGTTTGCTACACTTCTGTGAGGTGACTGCTACTCTGATGTAGGTGAGCCTTTGGAGGGGCCACAGACTTTATACCGATGCATATAGTGTATATTATGTGTTTTTATTTCTGCTATGTATTTTTGTTTAAATTTCAACGTATTTTCCGCTGTATTTATTATCGATAAGCTAAGCGATTAAGGATAATTAATTAAAGATTACTCTAATGGGACAAGGAGTGTCTCAGAAACCTCTGAAATAATACATGGGACTAAATTAAAACTAGCAAATTCTTCGGAAATATCATCCTTTAATTGTTGAATTCCTTGGATATGATCCTCTGTATCTTCTTTTTCCTCAAATGTGGGCTGGAATGCCTTGACAACTTCTTCCATTAATTCTTGCCATGTTGTAATGTGGAATTTTGGGTAGACTAAGAACCATTGCTTAGCCACTCCTCCAAGAGAAAGCGGGAATAACTTCAGTCTTATCTTACTTGCAGTGATTCCTGCATATTTGTCAATCTTAACCAAGTCATAAAAATTTAATATATGGGGAATAGGATCCTCCCCAGGCAATCCTTTGAATTTAGGCAAACAAAGTACTTCCACTATCAAGGAAGGGGTTATGTTCTTATCCTGCTCAATAGAGTTGTTATCTTGTTCCTTAACTTGTTCTTCTTTATCTTTCTCCTGCTTAGGTTCCATATCCTGCAAGAAACAACAAGAAGCACTAGAGGAAGAAGCTTTGTTAGCATTATAAATATTGAAAATCCCTTCTTCATCCTCAATTCTTAGAGTCATAGTTCCTTTTTTTACTTGAATAGTAGCATCTCCTGTTGCCAAAAATGGCCATCCCAATATAATAGGGACATCTCTGTCTTCCTTCATATCCAAGACCATAAAGTCAACTGGGAAAATAAATTTCCCCACCTTAACTAGCACATCCTCTATTATCCCTCTTAGGTAAACAAGAGTTTTGTCAGCTATGTTAGAAGGTTGTGCTTCCTGCAACTAAAAATAGACAGAGACATTAGATTCACACTTGAACCCAAATTACATAGTGCATTGAAAGAGTTATTACCAATTGAGAATGAAACGACAAAGGTTCCTGGATCTTTAAGCTTAGATGGTAATTTATTCATTAACATAGCAGAGCAATCTTCATTTAAATTTACTATCTCAACTCTTCCAATTTGTTTTTGTTAAAATTATTTCCTTCAAAAACTTCACATATTTAGGCACTTCAGAGACAATATCAGCAAAGGGGACATTGACATGCAATTTTTTGAGTTTTTCTAATAATTTAGTTGGTTGTCTATCCTTATAAAAAATTTTAGAACCTTGGGGAAAAGAGTTACTTACCTGCTGAGGCCTAGTGTTAGCCTTCTTTTCTTCACTTTCCTCCGGAATGTTCTTCATTGTAATGCTTGGCTCCTCCTTCGCCATAAAGATTGCGTGGCACTTCTTGTTTGGATTTGGTTCCACTTGACTTGGAAGTGCTCCTTTTTCTCTTTGAACCATCATATTTACCAAAGTTACCAATTGGTCTTTTATTGATTTCTGGTCTTCTGAGGTGGTGCCTACTAATTTTTCTAGAGTCTTGAACCTCTCATCCACTTGTCCCACGAAGTTGTTAAAGTCATTCCAACTGGGACTTCTATCATTTTGAGCACAGTTCTGTAAATGTGGAGGCATATAAGTGTTCTGACTCTGGCCTTGTGATTTCTGTTAGCCTCCCCATGAGAAATTGGGGTGGTTTCTCCATTCGAGATTATAAGTGCTTGAGTAGGGGTCATTATGTGGCTTATTTCCAATAAAATTCACTTCCTCAGTGCAGTTTTTAGAATCATGACCCGTAACTCCATAGAAAATTATAGGAAGCTTTGGTTGCCTTGGATTCAATAGCTTTGAGTCTTTCTTCAGTCTTCTCCATGAAACAAGCTAAAACTCCCATACACGGATGTCCGTGTCTTTGCATAAACTTCTGCATGGCTTCTTGCATTCCTGTCTTTGGATCAAAATCCTTTTGGCCTACAGCATTAACTTCTTCTAGTTGGCTCTCACTTGCCATGCATCCCTATTCATTATTAGATGTCGTTGCATTAGATTGAGGTTGCGCTGCCATTAGAGTCTCTATCTTTTAGGTCATTGCCTCCAACTTTGCTTCAAGGGCTGTGTTTGTATCCGCTTTATAAATTCCTGCCTGCTGGTTTTTCTTTCCGGTTTATCTTTCACTTATTGACCACTGAGCATTAGTTTGAGCCATTTCAGTCATTATATCATAAGCCTCAGTGGGTGTCTTCTTTCCAAAAGATCCTCCACAAGCAGCATCAACAACCCTTTAGTTTGCATGGTGAAACCATTGTATAAAATTTGAACTAGCTGCCATTTGGTAAAACCATGATGAGGACAACTCCTAATTAAATCTTGGAATCGCTCCCATGCCTCATGCATTGATTCTCCTTCATTTTGAGCGAACCTAGATATGTCAGCTCTCAGCTTTGCAGATTTTGTGGGAGGAAAGTACTTATTCAGGAATTTAGTTTTCAGGTCCTCCCAGGTGGTAATTGAATTTGGTGGAAGTTAATCCAACCATAATTGAGCCTTCCCCTGTAGTGAGAATGAGAATAATCTCAACTTGATGGCCTCCGGTGTCACACGATGACACTTGACAGTGTTAGCAACTTTCTGAAATCTTTTGAGATGAGCATTTGGGTCTTCAGAAGGTAAGCCAGAGAATTGCACTGCAGATACCATTGAAATCAGTGTTGGCTTCAATTCGAAATTAGTGGCCTCAATTGCCGGATAGTTGACCCTGTCTGTCACATCCGTAGTTGGAGTGAAGTACTCGTTCAACGTAAGTTCGTTCTCCATTGCTAGCTGGTATCTTCTCAACAAACGAAGTGTTCTATCAATTTTGGGATCGAATATCAATTCAGGATGTTGAGACTTTGTCTGCATACACCAAAGGAAACCAAGTTAGAATATCCTTAAAACAATAAAGTAAATAGAAAAATAATTAAAAAAAGTAAAATGCCTAAAATAACTAGAATCTCGTTCAATCAATATCGCTAAAACATTCCCCGGCAACGGCGCCAAAAACTTGTTGCGACTCGGGCAAGTGCACTCGATTGTAACTCGTAATAAAAATGGAGTATTTTTAAGACTCTGAATGTCGAACCCACAGGGAATGCGCGAGTACCAATGAAGTAAAGAGTCTATATTATCTAGGCTAATGAAGATTGTAATTAGAGAATAGCAATAATTGTCACGTAAATGAAATAGTAATTAAACGTTGCGCAAGAACGGGTTAAGACTATTATGGAAGAACTAGGAGAACCAGGTTCCCCGATACTTAGCTCCTGAAATTACTAACTAATTATTATGTGATCTATTTTCCCGATTAAAAGCTAATCACTCACTCTAAAATAACTAACACCTTTTGGTCCTAGATTGTTAGCAGTCTTCTTCCTAAATAACTGCCCTGTTTGGTCCTGGAAAGCAATTAAAGGATAGAGCATTAAGAATAGGTGAGTTTATTAATCTAAAACTAATTAGAAACAAGCAATAACCTTATCCTAGCATACAAAGTGAGTTCTTTTATTCCTAAGATCCGTTAACTAACTGTGGTATGATCATCGCCAATTAAGTTAACTAAGTAAATTAAAGTTGATCAGGCCTTATAGGATTAAACATACTAGGGATAAAATAATCAATCAAAGCAATAGACACTCATAAAACTAATTAGATAAATATCAAAAACATTTTAAAGGATCCCCCATCACCCCTAATGATGGGTTTAGCCACTCATATCTAATGATAATAACATAAAACCATAGGAATCCTTAATAAAGAGTATAAATCTAACGGTCCTTAAGCACGTTATTCAGACTCACGAGCTTCAGAGCAAACGGATTGGCACCAAGCTCCAAGGAAACAAGGATCAATAAAATAGCAAGGGAATTGTGAGAAACTCTCAAAAAGGGCCGAGATTCAAAATTTCGTCAAAAGGTTCTTCATTCAGGCAAAGACAACCTATTTATAGGTTGGGATGCAGATTAGGTCATCTGGCTTCAAATCTGCACAACTGGGATCGGTACTATCGCATTCAATATATACACGCCGGTACCAAACTTTGCTTGTGACACTCGCCCGTACTTGTGCACTTTGCACTCCTTGAAATCATCTCGTATGCGATCAGACGCTTTGGCACCTACGCAGATCTTGAACTTTTTCATCGGTGCCAGGTTGTACTGACCAAGAGGGTATGCCCCTACTTCTTCTCTGATATAGGTACGGCCGTACTGATTGACTGTCAGCCGCACTCGTCGGCCCGTGCTAAAACTCTCTAAAACTTACCAGTTTTCAGTCAATTCTCGCATCTTTTGCTCTGAGTAGTGTCTTTATGATATTTCTGCAAAATATGACATAAGTGGGTACTTTTATGCTTTAAACAGTGCAAAATGATATAATCAAGTACTAAAAATGCCCTATAAAAGTAGACAATTTAGTGTGATAAAACTCACCTACCTCACACCAGCACTAAGGGGACCTGCACTTTCTTCCACAGAGAGCCTCATAGGGTGCCATGCCTATACTAGTGTGGTAACTATTGTTATACGCAAACTCTACACGAGGTAGATACTTGTCCCAACTCCCACCATCATCTAAGACACATGCCCTAAGCATGTCCTAAGCATGTCCTCAAGAGTCTGAATGGTTCTCTCTGACTGACCATCGGTTTGGGGATGATAGGCTATACTAAAACTCAACTTTGTACTAAAAGCACGTTGAAAAGCTGTCCAAAACTTAGAGGTAAATCTGGGATCCCTGTTTGACACTGTGGGAATACTGTGTAACCTTACTATCTCCTTGATGTAGAGGTTGACTAACTTATCCAAACTATCGGTTTCCTTAATGGGTAAGAAATGAGCCGACTTGGTCAAACGATTAACTATCACCCAAATAGCATTGACTCCGAATGAGTCCTAGGCAAACCCATCACAAAATCCATGGATATCCTCTCCCACTTCAACTCAGGAATTTCTAAAGGTTGCAACAATCCTGAAGGTTTTTGATGCTCTAGTTGAATGCCTACTTGATCATATTAATGGCTGTACTTCAATTGTCCATTAACTAGTGTATTAAAGTGCTAGTTACACTTCCTAACAACTCTTAAATAGAGCACTTCAATAGCCATCAGCTGCTGCCCTTTTTTGTGTTATTTAATTTAAATAAAACTAATTCAGCTAACTTAAAATAAACAACAAAATAAAAACGAAAATAAGAAGTTCAATTGGGCCAAAATGCAAAACCCAAGTAATGCAGCCCAATAGACTTATTACAATCTTTATACAAAGCAAATAAACATAACTTAAAGAAAAATCCTTTTATTGTTGTTGCAATTCCTTTTATTGTTGTTGCCAGGATCACATCATACTCTCCTTCTTCGAGGGAATTCGTCCTCGAATGTATTGACTTTAGAAATCCTCTTCATCCTCCGGGATCAAACATAATTCTTTTGAATCCATGGGGTTCTTCTCTTGGAATTATGAGGATATGTGCCTTGAAAAGGGAATCAGTACCACCATGCAAAAAATTAGCGTTAGTAGGAAAGCAAGCATCTTTAGATAAAAAAATATACTTAAGTTTCCCTGCCAATGATGCTCTCTCCACCTTAATTTCTATGATAAGGACACTCTTAATTTGAACATTTTCCTCACTTGCTTCCCCTTTGTTTTCATCATCAAAAAATATTTTCTTATCTTCAATTTCCTTTGGAGGCACTTCTTCATGAATTTGAAAAGCTGGCCTAGTAAGTAGAGGTGCATTTGGAATGATGTCTACTTGATGCCCCATTCTCATGTCTGGCAAAAAATTGTAAGATACTTCTTTTGGAGACACATCCTCAAGTTCCTCATTTTTCTCTTGCCATTCAACTTCAATTGTTGCACTACATTGTTCCTTTGGAATTTCATTTTCAACCTCCTGCACAACAGAATCACAACTTGGCAAAAGGTTAGGATAAGAAGTAGTTTCCAAGATGACTTCCTCAGCAACTCTTTCTTCTCGCTCACCCTCGTTTCTTTTCTCAACATTGATCTCACTTTGTTGTTTTTCTTTCTCTTCCATTCTCTTCTTTTCTTCAAATATTCTCTCTATATATTTTTCAACTCTTTGTTAAACTCCTCACTAATTTTCTCAAAGGCATTGTTGATCTTTTCATGTCGTTTTTTTCTACGTCTTTCCTTGTCCTCCCTCTAATTTTCTCTACACCTTCTTTCTTTTTCTTTTCTTGCCTCCTTTTCTCTATCTAATCTCTCAGCATTTCTTTTCATCCACATACCAACCTGATATCCCTCCACAACAAATTCATTTCTAGAAGATTTCAACATGTTGCAAAGAATCAAGTTAGAGTAAATAATAAGGATAAATAAGAAAAGACCTCTCTACTTGCCAAGTGTTTCACTCTCTCTCACAAATGCTCTCCTTGAGTTCTTTAGAGAGCCAAATACAAACAAAACAAGCAAACAACAAACTGTGACAGAAACAGCAAACAGAATTGGAGAAAATGAGTTTGTCAAGAAGCAAAGAAAAAAACACAAAAAGAAATTGTCCAAGAAAAATAATAAGAAAGGGTCTGCACTTTCTTTTCTTTTCTTTTTTTTTTCGAATTTTTTTTAAAGAAAAAAAACTGTCTTTCATTTTTTTTTTAAAGCAAAATTGGACTGCTCTTGTTCTTTTTTTTTTTCTAACTTTCTTGAGGGCAGCCAGGATCAAATCAGTCCTCAACAAGTATAAAGAAGCCTACATGGATTGACTCTATTGTAAGTAGTTTCGAGCCGGAGATTCAGTTACAATTTATAATAATTACTATAATATTTACTATATTTAAAATCGGCATTCATTTGTAGTCTCAAAGACAACCTAGGGCTATAAGTGTGGATATTATGTCATGAGACATGTTCAACATTGCCTATGCGAGTATTGTTGATTGTTGGGAGCAGGTAATAGAATTTCTAACAAGTTTGATTAATTAAGTTTCTTTTAGTTGATGAGCTAATATTTTATCTTAAACTATTTCAACTAGCACATATTCAAAAGCATGGATCCATTTTCTGAAGAGTAACTTAACTATATTCGGGAACGGTGGGCAATCTTTTTTTTAGAGTTACACGGGGAAATTACTAATAAATTGTGATTGTGTGTATGTACTTTGGATTAATTTTAATGTTAAATTTGGATTCCTCTTAAGTTATAGAATTCTTATTGAATATTATTTATTCATGTTAGTGATTAAGTCATTATATATATATATATATATATATATATATATATATATATATATATATATATAGTTAGAAGTTACTTTGAAGTTTGTTCTATTAAGTCATTGTGGAAGTTAGTTTTAAGATGAATTATAATGTTTGTTGATGGTTTCTGTTGTATTCACTGTTGTATTTGCATCTGTTACCAAATTGTATAGGGAATGAATGAAAAATAAACCCGGTTTAAAAAAATCAAACTTTTTAGATCGGTTGTGATCATAAAGATCTAAAAAGTGACTTTTTAGGTCGGTTGTCACAACGATCTAAAAAGTTTGATTTTTTTTTTGTGCACAAAATGAATGACGCCAACCTTTTTTAGATCAGTTCAATTAGTAACCGATGTGAAATTTTTTTTTTTACATCAGTCGATTATTCAATTTAAAAAGTTCTCACATCATATGTCGCTTAAATTTATAACGCCGGCTTAACCTGGGTGAAGAAGTTTTTTTTTTTTTTCTTACCGATTTAAAAAGTTTAAACTACAGTAACAATATTCCAAAATCAAATGATATAACAGTGTCCAAATATACACCAACGTAAGTTGATGTCTGCGCGTATATATACTCTAAATGAATTTTGCTCTACGATAGTCCAGCTCATCATCACTAATATTGCTGTATTATAAAATAATCAAGAAAAATTATTTTATAATATATCCTGATGATAACGACTTTAAAGGGTGATAACGAGTTCCTCAAAAAAAAAAAAAAAAAAAAACGGATGATAACGAGTTGGTCCAACATGGACCAAATTAAACTATGATTATACTATCCTTATCGCTGAAACATGCATGAATCTCTCTTTAGAAATCGTAAGTCATCTATCAATTGGCTTCAGTTTTAGTTTTAAACGATAAGGATGAGTCCTATGTAGTTGTATCGGAGAAGTGTCGTATAGTGCATCAATTTGATTCATACATGATAATGGTATGATGAATTTTGCTCCTTTTGAATCTTGTCAACATCAGGCATGAAAATTAGAAACGATGAATCATCAAACTTATCTGCTTATAAGGTAAAAAATTGAAAACAAGAATATCAAAAAAGTTTGTACACGTTGCGTGCCGGAACTCACACCCAAACGACAATTTCGACTGGCAGATAGGAAAGTGTGGGGGTGGGGGACAATTGACAAGCAGATAATGATAATAATAATAATAATAATAATAATAATAATAATAATATAGTAAAGACCCAAATTGGTTCCAATAAAATGCGCAATCCAATTTAGTTCCAAAAAAAAAAATAAGTTCTGAAATAGTCTCTAAGAATTTCAAACGAGGGACACGTTAGTCCCTCCGTCTATCTCCATTCAAAAATGTCTGTTAAAGTGATGATGTGTATTGTTAGTTACTGATGTGTGCCTTTAAATAATGACACTCTGTGATATGATGAACACATGTATATATTTTGGTATTTTATTAGTAATTCTTAGTAATCCCACATAAACAGACATCACATGTTATTAGTAATTCTTAGGTATCATACGAATCAATCCTATAGTCGCTCAGGCGATCCACTACTCAACATATTATCATGTAGGCACCCAAGTCAATCATATGAGCATATGCTACAACAAATTTGCAAATCAATAGCGCTTATTTTTTGCTTTCATTGGCGCTTAAAAGTGCTACCTAATCACCCGCTAGTGATTGTGTTTCGAAAAGACATCGCTTTGGAAGTGCTGGCGAAACTGGGAATAGCTAGCACATCTTTGAAAAAGTGCTATCTAAAGATCTTGGAAACAAACTTATAGAGAATCAGGCCCGAGAACTTTAGGAATAAAAATACAATTTTTTCATTCTGTTCTTCTGCCAGTTCTCCCCCTTAAAGAAGCTTTGAATAGCCTGGTATATGTTATCATACCAAATTGTCTACTTTTATAGGGTATTTTTAGTACTTAATTATATTATTTTGCACTATTTAAAGCATAAAGATACTCACTTATGTCCTATTTTGCAGAGACTATAAAGACACCACTCAGAGCAAAAGATGCGAGAATGGACTGAAAACTGGCAGGTTTTGGAGAGTTTTAACACTTCTGGAAGAGCGGTACGGCCTGACAGTACTTCAGTACGGCCGTATCTAAATCAGAGAAATAGTGGGGACGTACTCCCTTGGTCAGTACAACCTGGCGCTGATGAAAAAGTTCAGTACGGCCGTGCCTAAGGCAGTATGGCCGTACACAGATGATGTCAGGGAGTGCAAAGTGTACAAGTACGGGCCAACGTCGAAAATAAAGTTCGATACGGTCGTGTATATATTTGGTACGATCATACCCCATTCCAGGTTGTGCAGATTTGAAGACCAGATGACCTAATCCGCATCCCAACCTATAAATAGGCCCTCTTAGCTTAAGTTTTCAACCTTTTGACGAATTTCTAGTCTTAAACCTACTTTTTGAGAGTTCTACATTATTCCCTTGCTTTTCTATTAATCCTTGTTTCCTTGGAGCTTGGTGTCAATCCCATTTCGCTACCGGAGCTCGTGAGGACGTGAAGAACGTGCTTAAGGATCGTCGTCATACCGAAAGGGTGTCCCGGTTTATATTTTATTCTCTTTATTATGGATTCCTATGGTTTTATGATTGTGTTTATGTTATTATCGTTGAATATGAGTAGCTAAACCCATTACTAGGGGTGATGGGGGATCCTTTACAATGATTTTGATATTT
Organism: Calophaca sinica; assembly: GCA_037113605.1. NCBI lineage: Eukaryota > Viridiplantae > Streptophyta > Magnoliopsida > Fabales > Fabaceae > Calophaca > Calophaca sinica. The sequence continues at coordinate 84,429,582 of CM073731.1, forward strand.
ATCTAATTAGTTTTATGAGTTTCTATTTATTTGATTGATTGTTTTATCCCTAGCATGCTTAATCCTATAAGGCCTGATCAACCTTTAATTAGTTGACTTAATTGGTGGCGACCATACCACAGTTAGTTAACGGATCTATAGGAATAAAAGAACTCGCTTTACATGCCAGGATAAGGTTATTGCTTATTTCTAATCGGTTATTAGATTAACAAACTCATCTATCCTTAATGCTCTTTCCTTTAATTATCTTCCTGGACCAAACGGAGTAGTTATTTAGAAAGAAGGCTATTAACTGGGTAGTTATTAGTAATGTTAGAGTGAGTGATTAGCTTTCAATCAGAAAATAGATCTCGTAGTAATTAATTAGTAAATTCAGGAGCTGAGTATTGGTGAACCCAGTTCCCCTAGGCCTCCCATAATATTCTTAATCCGTTCTTGCACTTCATTTATGATGGCCTCCTTGTTGTAGAAATTGGCCATTTGCTTGATTTTCAACATAGAATCTGGTTGTGACTTTTGTTTTTGTATTTTTGATATAAAATGAATGAAAATTGGATAGAGAATGAATGGAATTTCGTGGCTTTGGTGGTAGAGAATTAAGGGGACAGATTGTGAAAACACAAAATAAAACAAGAAGCAAACAAGGTCTCAAGGATCTGTTTATGAGTAAGTGAAGAAGATGGATGATTGGGAGGCAGGGGCGCCACCTTAGTCTAATCCAAGACAAGGATAAGCCTATGAATGTGAGGATCACCACAAGAAGAGAGTTTCTTGATAAGATCGATAAACCGGTCCAATCCAGAACCAAAGAGTATGAACTCAATATTTTGCTAAAATCTTTGTTAACCTCTATTGAAACTTGCGCCCCCTATATATAATGAGGGAGGTTCTTGCTGTTACAAAGAGTAAAGAGACAAAGTCCTTCCTTTCTAGGGTTACAAGCAAAATGATTAAAGGAAATTACAAACAAAAATAGTTGTTGCTGCCTCATGGCCTAAGTGGCGCAGCTGAAGTAAAGGTCTACGCTTCATATTCTGTTTTGATTGCTCTTCATGACCAGGTGAAGGTTTCACAACCACTCATTAACTGTAATTAAGTGGATGGATGCGCTTTTATTGTCTTTGTTGGAGCCTTCATCACCTTGTCTTGTGTAACTCCTCTTTGCCTTTATTGCTTTGAATGTCTTTGTCTTAGCATTCATCACCTTGTCTTGTGTAACTCCTCTTTGCCTTGATTGCTTTGAATGTCTTTGTCTTTCCTTGGTAGCAAGATTATTCACCCATTAAAACTACACAAAGAGTGGTTGAGAGGTGTGGGACCCCTTGCTCCTTGCGCCACACAGCCACTTGAAGTGGATTAAACACACCAAAAAAAAATTAAATAACTTAGTGCCTTGGTCCCAAATAAATCAATTAGTCACTTGCACTTTTATTCAATTAAAAGAAGTTAACTTGGCTGCCTTCTTTTATGCAAGTTGCGCCTCCTCCATGGCTTGTATGACAAGCATGGTTTTTGGTGCAATTACATCTTTGCCTCTGTTTGCAATTGTCTTAGTCATGAATTGGACTAAGCTTTCTTGGACCCTCCTTGACATTGCCCTAGTCATTGGTCCTCCTAAGCTTTGAATGGCCTCTTGGTGCTCCATGTCCTCATCATTCCCTCCCTCTTGAGGAGAATTCGACCTCGAATTGAAGTCCTCATCACCTACATCAAAAAGAGACAAGTCAAAGAACGTTGAAAGTGGCACTAACACCATACTCACCTGGAAGGTCAACTTTATAAGCATTATCATTGACTTTGGCAATCACTTGAAAAGGGCCATCGCCCCTAGGCATTAACTTAGATTTCCTTTGTGACGGAAACCTTTCTTTCCTCATATGGACCCTGCACTCCAATCTCAGGGTTCAAAAGTAACCGCTTGCGCCCTTTATTGGCACTTTTGGCATAGCTTTCATTTTTCTTTTCAATTTGCAGTTTAATTTTCTCATGCAAACTTTTCACAAATTCAGCTTTCGCTTTGCCATCTTTATGCTTCAACAGAGATGTGTTAGGTAAAGGTAATAGATCAAGAGGAGTTAAAGGATTATAACCATACACAATCTCAAATGGGGAATGATTTGTGGTACTATGGACAGCCCTATTATAAGAAAATTCAACATGTGGCAGCCACGTTTCCCACATTTTCAAATTCCTTGAAAGTACAGCCCTTAAAAGAGTAGAGAGGGTTCTGTTTACTACCTCAGTTTGGGGATGACAAGTTGTAGAGAATAGTAACTTAGTTCCCACCTTACCCCACAAAGTTCTCCGTAGTGGCTTAGAAATTTAGTGTCACGGTACGACACTATACTTTTTGGTAGACCATGTAGGCGCACCACTTCTTTGAAAAACAAATCAAGAATGTGGCAAGCATCATCCACCTTTTTGCATGGAATGAAATGTGCCATCTTTGAGAACCTGTCCACAACAACAAAAATAGAATCTTTCCTGTTCTTTGTTCTAGGTAACCCTAAGACAAAGTCCATGGAAAGGTCAATCCAGGGATATTCAGGAATGTGCAATGGAGTATATAAACCATGGGGCATCACTTTGGATTTGGCCTTTTTGCAAACAATGCATCTTTCACAATATTTTTGCACATCAATTTTCATGTGAGGCCAATAGAAATGTTCTTGCAAAATTCCAAAGTTTTAGGAACACCAAAATGTCCCATTAAGCCCCCTCATGCGCCTCTTTGACTAAGAGTTCTCTAATGGATCCTTTTGGCACACACAACCTTTTTCTTTAAATAAATAATCATTGTGCCTAAAAATCCATTATGGGCAAAGCATGCACACATTCAGCATATTTACCGTAAAAATCAAGATCATGCTCATACAATTCCTTAATGTGCTCAAGACCAAAATTTTAGTTTCAAGGGTAGAGTAATGCGTACTCTTCTTGATAATGCATCAGCCACAACATTGGCTTTACCCTTCTTATGCTTAATCACATAAGGAAATTGCTCCAAAATTCAACCCATTTAGCATGCCTTTATTCAACTTACCTTGTCCTTTTAAATACTTCAAGGACTCATGATCACTATGAATGACAAATTCTTTTGGCGAAGTAATGTTGCCACGCTTGTAATGCTCTTTACTAAGGCATACAATTCCTTATCATAAGTGGAGTAATTTAGGGCAGCCCCTTTTAATTTCTCACTAAAATAAGCAATTGGATGACCTTCTTGCATCAAACAGCCCCAATTCCAACATTGGAAGCATCACACTCAATTTCAAAAGATTTTGAAAAATTAGGCAATGCTAGAATTGGTGCTTGGGTGAGCTTTTCTTTAAGAATTGAAAATGCTTGTTCTTGTTTCTCACCCCATTTAAAACCAATTTCCTTTTAACAATTTCATTAAGAGGAGCAGCAATAGTACTAAAATCCTTAACAAACCTCCTATAGAAACTTGCTAAACCATGGAAACTTCTTACCTCTGTCACACTTTTAGGTGCTGGCCATTCTTGGATTGCCTTCACCTTTGCTTCATCCACATGTACTCCTTGAGAGCTTATGACAAAGCCTAGAAAAACGACTTGATTCGTGCAAAACACACATTTTTCCAAGTTTGCATACAAGTTTTCTTTTCTTAGCACATTTAAAACAGCCCTTAGATGAATGCAATGGTCCTCTAAATTTTTGCTATATATCAAGATATCATCAAAATATACAACAACAAATTTTCCCAAAATTCCCTCAAAACATGGTTCATTAATCTCATGAAAGTGCTAGGTGCATTAGTTAATCCAAAAGGCATAACTAACCACTCATATAAACCATATTTAGTTTTGAAAGCGCTTTTCCATTCATCCCTTCCCTTATTCTAATTTGATGGTATCCACTTTTCAAATCAATTTTGGAAAACAAGCATGCACCAAACAGTTCATCAAGCAAGTCATCTAACCGAGGTATTGGATGCCTATACTTAACAAGAATATTATTAATGACCCTACAATCAGTGCACATTCTCCAACTACCATCTTTCTTAGGGACTAAAATAACAGGGACAAGACATGGACTTAAACTTTCCCTTACCCAACCTTTACTTACCAATTCAGCCACTTGCTTTTGTATCTCTTGCGTTTGTTGTGGGTTGCTCAGGTGGTGGCCTATTAGGCAAAGTGGCGCTGGGATGAGATCAATGTGGTGCTCAATCCTCTCAAGGGTGGCAGCCCACTTGGTACCTCCTTAGGAAACAGATCCTCAAATTCTGCAAAGAGAATTTATGCAATTGGGCAATTCTTGAGTGTAAGGAAATTTTTCCAGCAGGGCCACCTCTTTGCAAAAAAGCAAATATAGGGGCTGATTAGAGAAAATAGCTTTTTAACCTCCCCTTTGTCGCCATCAAATTTTCTTTCTTTTTCATCAATCTTTTTTGTCACTCTTTTTCTCTCTTTTTCTTTGGCGATCTTTTCTTTTTCTTCTTTTTCTTCTTTTTCTTCTTTTTCTTTTTCACATTTTTCTCTCAATTTTTTTTGATCATCTCTCACCTCACTTGGGCTCAAAGGAGCCAATACAATTCTTTTTCCATGATGAACAAAAAAGTACTTGTTGGTATACCCTTCATGGCTTGCCTTTTTGTCAAATTGCCAAGGCCTTCCCAACAAGACATGGCTGGCCTTCATAGGAACTACATCACAAACAGCCACATCTTCATATTTTCCAATTGAAAAAGAAATTTCTACTTGTTCATCAACAATCATCTCAACATCATTAACAAGCCATTGAAGCTTATATGGCTTGGGATGTGGTTTAGTTTCTAGTTGGAGTTTGGAAACTAACCTTGTGCTAGCAACATTTGTGCAACTCCCACCATCAATAATCAGGGAACATACCTTGCCTTGTATGAGGCACCTTGAGTGAAATATGTTCTCCCTTTGAGTCGCATCTTCCTCCTTTACCACGGCTTCCAACAACCTTTTCATCATAAGTAGCTCTCCACTAGGTATTTGGGCCTCCTCCTCAACACAATCCTCATCATACTCTTCAGCCCCTTCATCTTCCTCCTCAACCTCCTCTACAATCATAATTCTCTTGGTAGGACATTGAGATGCAATGTGTCCTAAGCCTTGGCACTTGAAACACTTAACAGCCGGTTAGTTGAAACAACTTGAGAAGGACTAGTTGTAGCGTTTTTACCTTTTGTGTCACCATGGCTTCTTTGGATGATGAAGTACCTTCACTCTTAATATTGCTCTTCCAATTTTGAGGATTGGAAGTGGTAGTGCTTCTTATCTGACCCTTCCTCTTAAGTTGTTGTTCTACCTTTATGGCTTGATGTACCAAATCGTCTAATTGAACATAGTGTTGCAGTTCCACTATGTCACTTATATCACGATTTAGGCCATGCAAGAATCTGGCCATGGTTGCTTCATCATCTTCCTCCACATTTGCTCTAATTTTTGCCACCTCCATCTCCTTGTAGTACTCATCAACACTTTTGTTGCCTTGGGTGAGTCGCTGTAATTTGTTGTGCAACTCTCTGTTGTAGTAAGATGGGATGAATCTCCTTCTCATGAGCCTCTTCATTTCCTCCCATGTGGCAATGGCTGGCTCGTTGTGCCTTCTCCTCTCCTTTGTCAATTGGTCCCATGATGACTACCTTTTTGTAAAGTAGCCTTGTTACGATCTTTGGGTTGAAATCAGATTAAGACACAGGTGTTGTTTTTAGCGCAATTGACAAGACAAAAGAATATGGAAAGAGGAAAGGAATGGAAGCACCACAATTCCCTAAGGAATTGATAAGCCAGTCGAAGAACGCCACAAGAAGGTTACTTCTTGATAAGTTCAGTTTGGCTCAATCCAGAACCCAAGAGTGCATAGCTCTCACAAGTGTTTAACACTAGTTTTTTTCTCAAACAAAATTCTCCCCTTTTCATTGATAATGGCGCCATTTAAAAGGAAAATACATGGGAATTCAGCTGCCTTTTGTCTTCCTAAAACAGCCCACTAATTGCTAATTAAGTGTGTAAAACAAAATGTAACCAATTAGCACTTAATTGAACAAAAATTGAACATAAGTAATCAGCCCAAATGATGTTCTAGGCGTGACCCTTCAGCCCAAAGGATGAACCTAGGCATGATTTAGGTGCATAGAGGAGTCTGCTGGAAATTCCTTTAGACAAAGCTTTAAAATTTGGCTTCAATGTGTCTTCAAAGTGTAAGCGCCAAATATTTAAAGGTGAGACAATGCAATGACCTACACCTTCAATTCTGATTCTCCAAAGTGTAACTACTAAGCATTAAAGGTGAAACAATGCATTGATGCTCTTCAATTCTTTGTCTTGTGCATTCATGAGTCTTCATTAGTTTCTTTCCCCTCTTGATGGCGCCTTCATTCGGCTTTAGTGTAGCTGAATTATTTGTTTTCCTCAATTAAAGGCCATAGAAAAACACACTCCAAATAAAGAAAATGCAAGAAACCAAACAAACTAATTGTTGGGCTCTAGCAAAATTAAAGAGTTCAGCCCAACAATTTATTCAATTTTAAACACACCAAAACAACTTAAAATAATGCATGACACTTGGGTCATGCGCCATCTATTGGCCCATCTATGCAATAGACCAATTTGGGCTTTAAGTCTTCAAGTATTGGGCTCTCCTTAAACATTTGGATCACCAAAGGTTCAAGGCCTCCTTAGCTCTTTTAGCACGTGCCCTTGTCATAGGACCTCCCGGCCCTTGTAGGACTTGATCATCCTTGCTCTTTATGTCCTCATCATCCCCTCCTTCTTTAAGTGAATTCGACCTCGAATTGACATCTTCTTCACCTACATCAAAGGAGATAAGTCAGCCACATTAAAAGTAGCACTAACACCAAACTCACCTGGTAATGCTATTTTATAAGCATTATCATTGATTTTGGAAAGCACTTGGAATGGTCCATCCCCTCTTGGCTGGAGCTTTGATTTCCTTTGTGAAGGAAACCTTTCCTTCCTCATGTGTACCCAAACCCAATCTCAGGTTCAAATACCACCCTTTTTCTTCCTTTGTTGGCATATTTGGCATAGCTTTCAGTTCTCTTCTCAATTTGAGCCTTTACTGTTCATGTAACTTCTTCACATATTCCCTTAGCTTTTCCATCTTTGTGTTTTAAAGCGAAGTGTCAGGATAATGGCAACAAATCAAGAGGAGTTAAAGGGTTAAACCCATAGACAATCTCAAATGGGGAATGTTGTGTAGTACTATGGACAACTCTATTATATGCAAACTCCACATGAGGCAAACACTCTTCCCAAGACTTGATATTCTTTTTAATCACGACTAAGAAGAGAAGAAAGAGTTCGATTTACTACCTCAGTTTGTCCATCCGTTTGAGGATGACAAGTGGTGGAAAAGAAGCTTTGTGCCTAGCTTACCCCATAAGGTCCTCCAGTGACTTAGGAATTTTGTGTCACGATCTGAAACAATGCTCCTAGGCAGCCCATGGGCGCACCACCTCCTTAAAGAACAAGTCAAGAACATGGCAAGCATCATCAACCTTTTTGCATGGTATGAAGTGTGCCATTTTGGAAAACATCAACAACCACAAAAATGGAATCCTTGCCACTCCTTGTCCGTGGAAACCCTAACACAAAATCCATAGACAAATCTATCCAAGGAGAATCAGGAATAGGCAATGGAGTATAAAGACCATGGGGCATTACCTTAGACTTAGACTTTTACAAACAATGCATCGGTCACAAAATTTATGCACATTAACTTTCATATGTGGCCAATAAAAATGTTCATTCAGCATGTCTAAAGTCTTTTGAACCCCAAAATGACCCATTAATCCCCCTCATGAGCCTCTTTTACAAGTAGTTCTCTTATGGATCCTTTTGGCACACATAATTTTTTCTTTAAACAAATAGTCATTGTGCCTAAAGTATCCATTTTGGGCAACATGCACACATTTAGCATATTTAGAGGAGAAATCAGGGTCATGTTCATACAAATCCTTAATGTGTTCAAGACCAAAAATTTAGTTTCAAGGGTAGAAAGTAGCACATACCTCCTTGAAAGCGCATCAGCCACTACATTGCTCTTACCCTTCTTATGCTTGATCACATAAGGAAATTGCTCCAAAAATTCAACCCATTTGGCATGCCTCTTATTCAGCTTGCCTTGTCCTTTAAGATGCTTCAAGGACTCATGATCACTATGAATGACAAATTCTTTTGGCAAAAGATAGTCTTGCCAAGTTTGTAAAGCCCTTACCAAGGCATACAACTCTTTGTCATAAGTGGAATAATTAAGAGCAGTCCCATTCAATTTTTAAGCTAAAGAAAGCAATGGGATGCCCTTCTTGCATAAGAACAGCCCCAATGCCAACATTAGAAGCATCACACTCAATTTCAAAAGATTTTGCAAAATTAGGCAATGAAAGTATTGGTGCATGAGTGAGCTTTTCCTTAAGGGCGAGAGAATGCATGCTCTTGTTTTTCCCCACTTAAACCCCACATCTTTTTACAATTTCATTAAGAGGTGCAGCTAGAGTCTTGAAATATTTCACAAACCTCCTATAGAAACTAGCTAAGCCATGAAAACTCCTAACATCAGTCACATTTTTTGGAGTTGGCCACTCTTGAATTGCTTTTATTTTCTCTTCATCAACATGCACACCCTTAGCATTTATAACAAATCCTAAGAAGACTACATGATCGATTGCAAAATATGCATTTTTCCATGTTTGCATACAATTTATCTTTTCTAAGCACATGCATAACAGCCCTCAAATGATTGTAATGGTCATCTAAGCTTTTGCTATATATCAAGATATCATCAAAATATACAACAACAAACTTACCCAAAAATTCCCTCAAAACATGGTTCATTAATCTCATGAAAGTACTAGGTGCATTAGTTAAGCCAAAGGCATAACCAACCATTCATACAAACCAAATTTTGTTTTGAAAGCAGTTTTCCATTCATCCCTTCCTTATTCTAATTTGATGATACCCACTTTTCAAATCAATTTTTGAAAATAAGCATGCACCAAATAGTTCATCAAGCAAATCATCTAACCTGGGAATAGGATGCCTATATTTGATGGTGATGTTGTTGATGGCTCTACAATCAGTGCACATCCTCCAACTACCATCCTTTTTGGGTACCAAAATTACCGGTACAGCACAAGGACTCAAACTCTCTTTTACCCACCCTGCGCATCAATTCCTCCACTTGCTTTTCTATCTCTTGGGTTTGTTGAGGATTGCTTCGGTATGTTGGCCTATTAGGCAAAGAGGCTCCGGGAATGAGATCAATGTGATGCTCTATTCCTCTTATAGGGGGTAAACCATCAGGTACCTCCTTTGGAAACACATCTTCAAATTCCTGCAAAGAAACTCAATTCCACTTGGCAAAATTTTGCTTCAAGCATTGTTAGAGAGTAAATTAAATTCCTTGCAAATGAGCAAGTATAGAGGCTGGTGTGAAAAAATTGCTCTCTTCACCTCTCCTTTGTAGCAAGAAAACTCTCTTTTCTCTCTTTTTCAACACTTTTTTCTCACTATTTTTACTCTTTTTAATTCTGCCTCTTCTTTCTTTTCACTCTCTTTTTCTCTCAACTCCTCTTGCTCTTTCTTTTCTCTCATTTTTATTTGATCCTCTCTAACCTCTCTAGGAGACAATGGTACAAGAGTGATCTTTTGATCATTATGCATGAAAGAAATCTTGTTAGTGTGCCCTTCATGGTTGGTCTTCTTATCAAACTGCCATGGCCTTCCCAATAGCATGTGACTAGCTTCCATAGGTACCACATCACACAAAACAAAATCATGATACTTCCCAATCGAAAAATAAACCTCAACTTGTTTGTTTACGGTCATTTCTACCGCTTCACTTAGCCATTGGAGTTTATAAGGTTTTGGGTGAGGTTTAGTTTCCAAATTAAGTTTTCACACCAACCGTGTGCTAGCCACATTAGTACAACTTCCTCCATCAATAATTAAAGAGCATACCTTCCTTGAACAAGACACCTCGTATGGAAAATATTCTCCCTCGACTTGTATCATCTTCTTTAACTTGGCTTCCTAGCAACCTTCTTACCATGAGCAAGTCTCATGCTGGTGGGAACTCCTCTTCCTTTTCATCCTCACTATTTGGGGCAGATTTGGATGAATACTCGAAGAATCTTCTCTAGGGTTCTTCAACACCATCACCTTCTTGCTTGACAATGAGAGGCAATGTGACCCTGCCTAAACACTTAAAACATTTGACTTCACGATTTTTAGTGTTAGAAAGAGTATCATTACGAATAGAAGTAGCTTTCCCCTTAGGGTCTGCTGTGTGCTCTTTGGAAAATGATGAACCCTCCTTCTTAAATTTGTCCCTCCAATTTGATGAGTTCACGTTAGAGGAAATCTTCTTCAACTGACCCTTCCGCTTGAGTTGTTGTTCCACCCTGATGGCTTGGTGAACCAAGTCTTCCATCTCTGCATAGTGTTGCAACTCCACCACATCACTAATGTCACGGTTTAGGCCATGTAAGAACCGTGCCATGAGTGCTTCTCGATCTTCCTCCACATTGGCTCTAATCAAAGCCAATTCCATCTCCTTGTGGTATTCATCAACACTTTTAGACCCTTGGGTGAGTCTTTGCAGCTTGTTGTGCAATTCTCTATGGTAATAAGAAGGCACAAATCTCCTCCTCATCAATCTCTTCATCTCTTCCCAAGTTGCAACTGGTGGCTCTTCATTTCTTCTTCTGTCTTTGGCGTTTTGATACCACCACACCAAAGCATAGTCGAGAAAACTCCAAGGCTGCCACTTGCACTTTCTTTGCTTCATAAAATTGTGACATGAAAAGATTTGGTCAACCTTCATCTCCCACTCCAAATATGCCTCTGGATCATTTCTTCCTTGAAAAAGATGGCACCTTTATTTTTATGCCACCCAAACTATCCTCTCTATCTCCGTCATATCCTCTTCTTCTCCTCTCATATCTCTCCCTATGCCTCCTTTCTTGAGATCCTTCACTATCAGCCCGAGAAGAATGTCTAGATGATCTATTCCTCTCCAACTGATCAAGTCTCTCATGGAACTCATCCGATTGTTGGCGGAACATCCTCCCCATTTCTTGAGCCAAAGTCATTATTTGCATTTGTAGGCGTGCAGTTCTTGGAGACAGAGGAGGACTGTTTTCAGCCATGAATTTTCTGCAAAGAAACAAATATAAAATATAGAAAATAGGACCTCACCACTCTACTCACGTGTTTCACTCAAAAGAATTTTTTTTCCACTCGTGTTTCACTCAATTAGGTTTTTTCTCTAATGTGCACTCTTGCCTTTTCCACTCAAATGCCCTCTTTGAGTTCTTTAAAGAAGCCAAACACAAACAAAACAAGTAAGCAAACAATCTTGTAACAAAACAAAGAAAAACAAAATTTTAAGAAAGTGAGTCTATCAATGAAATAAAGAAAAGGCACTAAATGAGATTGTCCAAATCAAGAAAGGGGCTGCAACTTTTTTTTTTTTTTTTAATATTTCGAATTTTTTTTTTTTAGAAGGCAAAGCTGTCTTTCTTTTTCTTTTTTCTTTTTTTTTTTTAATCAAAACTTGACAGCTCTTGTTCCTTTTTTTTTTTAATTTTCTTGTGCAGCCTTCAAAGATGATTCTTTTATAATTTTCTGGACAAAAAAGAAAAAAACGAAGTTAGACAAACTCACAATTGAAAGGAAATGAAAAATAGAAATGAAGAAGAAGAAGAAGTAAACAGAAACTGAATAGAATAAACGAAAAACAAACAAAAATTTCAACCTCAACCTGAGCTTTGGTACCACTTGATGACTACCTTTTTGTAAAGTAGCCTTGTTACGATCTTTGGGTTGAAATCAGATTAAGACCACAGTGTTGTTTTTAGCGCAATTGACAAGACAAAAGAATATGGAAAGAGGAAAGGAATGGAAGCACCACAATTCCCTAAGGAATTGATAAGCGATCGAAGAAGCATACAAGAAGGTTACTTCTTGATAAGTTCATTTGGCTCAATCAGAACCCAAGAGTGCATAGCTCTCACAAGTGTTTAACACTAGTTTTTTCTCAAACAAAATTCTCCCCTTTTCATTGATAATGGCGCCATTTAAAAGGAAAATACATGGGAATTCAGCTGCCTTTTGTCTTCCTAAAACAGCCCACTAATTGCTAATTAAGTGTGTAAAACAAAATGTAACCAATTAGCACTTAATTGAACAAAAATTGAACATAAGTAATCAGCCCAAATGATGTTCTAGGCGTGACCCTTCAGCCCAAAGGATGAACCTAGGCATGATTTAGGTGCATAGAGGAGCTGCTGGAAATTCCTTTAGACAAAGCTTTAAAATTTGGCTTCAATGTGTCTTCAAAGTGTAAGCGCCAAATATTTAAAGGTGAGACAATGCAATGAACTACTCCTTCAATTCTGATTCTTCAAAGTGTAACTACTAAGCATTAAAGGTGAAACAATGCATTGATGCTCTTCAATTCTTTGTCTTGTGCATTCATGAGTCTTCATTAGTTTCTTTCCCCCTCTTGATGGCGCCTTCATTCAGCTTTAGTGTAGCTGAATTATTTGTTTTCCTCAATTAAAGGCCATAGAAAAACACACTCCAAATAAAGAAAATGCAAGAAACCAAACAAACTAATTGTTGGGCTCTAGCGCAAAATTAAAGAGTTCAGCCCAACAATTTATTCAATTTTAAACACACCAAAACAACTTAAAATAATGCATGACACTGGGTCATGCGCCATCTATTGGCCCATCTATGCAATAGACCAATTTGGGCTTTAAGTCTTCAAGTATTGGGCTCTCCTTAAACATTTGGATCACCAAAAGGTTCAAGGCCTCCTTAGCTCTTTTAGCACGTGCCCTTGTCATAGGACCTCCCAGCCCTTGTAGGACTTGATCATCCTTGCTCTTTATGTCCTCATCATCCCACCACACCAAGGCGTAATCTGTAAATTCAATAGAAGCAACCTGCACCTTTTGAAGATCAGTATAATTGTTACAGGAAAAAATTTGTTCAATTTTAGTTTCCCATTCCAAATACGTCTCCGGGTCATTTTTCCCAACAAATTGTGGTACTTTTATTTTTATACCACCCAACCTATCTTCTCTAGGTTCATCACGTCTCCTTCTCCTCCGTTCCTCCTCATCACTGCTATTTTGTCTGTTTTCTAATTGGTCAATTCTTTCATTTATGCCTTCCACTTCCTCTTTCAAAAGTTCTCTCATTTTTGCCGTGAGGGCATCTAGTAGTAATCGATTTTGAGGATCCATAACTCTTGTCAGTTCTTTAGAGAAACCAGCAAATGATCAATACAAGAAACCAATTCAAATAATAATCCACACACACAACAGCTTGGAAAGGAAAGGTAAGAAACAAAAATTGAACACAAAGTTTGTGAGACTAGAACAAGAAAGAACTCACTCAAAAGAAAGAAATAAAATAAAAATTTCAGAGTGTAGCAGCAACAAAGAAACACAACCAGAATTCAAGATTTTTTTTTTTATGAATTTTCGCAATTTTTTTTTTAAAGAATTCAGAACTCAAAGATAAGAATAGAGAAACCTGGGATTCTTTTGAACAAAGTCGAAACCTTGCTCTGATTACCAAATGATGGCCTCCTTGTTGTAGAAATTGGCCATTTGCTTGATTTTCAACATAGAATCTGGTTGTGACTTTTGTTTTTGTATTTTTGATATAAAATGAATGAAAATTGGATAGAGAATGAATGGAATTTCGTGGCTTTGGTGGTAGAGAATTAAGGGGACAGATTGTGAAAACACAAAATAAAACAAGAAGCAAACAAGGTCTCAAGGATCTGTTTATGAGTAAGTGAAGAAGATGGATGATTGGGAGGCAAGGGCGCCACCTTAGTCTAATCCAAGACAAGGATAAGCCTATGAATGTGAGGATCACCACAAGAAGAGAGTTTCTTGATAAGATCGATAAATTGGTCCAATCAGAACCAAAGAGTATGAACTCAATATTTTGCTAAAATCTTTGTTAACCTCTATTGAAACTTGCCCCCTATATATAATGAGGAGGTTCTTGCTGTTACAAAGAGTAAAGAGACAAAGTCCTTCCTTTCTAGGGTTACAAACAAAATGATTAAAGGAAATTACAAACAAAAATAATTGTTGCTGCCTCATGGCCTAAGTGGCGCGTGAAGTAAAGGTCTACGCTTCATATTCTGTTTTGATTGCTCTTCATGACCAGGTGAAGGTTTCACAACCACTCATTAACTGTAATTAAGTGGATGGATGCGCTTTTATTGTGCTGTTGGAGCATTCATCACCTTGTCTTGTGTAACTCCTCTTTGCCTTTATTGCTTTGAATGTCTTTGTCTTAGCATTCATCACCTTGTCTTGTGTAACTCCTCTTTGCCTTGATTGCTTTGAATGTCTTTGTCTTTCCTTGGTAGCAAGATTATTCACCCATTAAAACTACACAAAGAGTGGTTGAGAGGTGTGGGACCCCTTGCTCCTTGCGCCACACAGCCACTTGAAGTGGATTAAACACACCAAAAAAAAAATTAAATAACTTAGTGCCTTGGTCCCAAATAAATCAATTAGTCACTTGCACTTTTATTCAATTAAAAGAAGTTAACTTGGCTGCCTTCTTTTATGCAAGTTGCGCCTCCTCCATGGCTTGTATGACAAGCATGGTTTTTGGTGCAATTACATCTTTGCCTCTGTTTGCAATTGTCTTAGTCATGAATTGGACTAAGCTTTCTTGGACCCTCCTTGACATTGCCCTAGTCATTGGTCCTCCTAAGCTTTGAATGGCCTCTTGGTGCTCCATGTCCTCATCAATTTAATTGCTATTTTATTTACGTGGCAATTCTTGCTATTCTCTAATTACGACCTTCGTTAGCCTAATAGGATAGATTCTTTACTTCATTGGTACTCGCGCATTCCCTGTGGGTTCGACATTCGGAGTCTTAAATAAACTCCACTTTTATTACGAGTTACTATCGGGTGCACTTGCCTGTGCTACAATAGTATACCTTCTTTCTCACTGTTTCCCAGTGCATCTGGTAAAATTATCCATTGTACCCATTAGGTTCACAAGCTTTGAAGGGACCTAAACTGCAAATTATCTTTTTTATTTCAGTTTTTGTAATTGGCCACAGCAACTACTCATTCATTTCTATTGTGACAAGCTTAGGGACATGTTGTAGGCAATCCTATAAATTAGATAAGGCCTCAATTTTATATACCCCTTGAAAATGGTTAAAGATTGCTTTCACTATGTTTTATTGGCCTTCAATCCAATCCCCTTGGGAACTTAGTAGCCTATGTAATCTATTTTTACTTCTTTCTTTGGATGGTTGTGGCATGAAAAAAATGTTGAATTTCTATCACCCCATTCCACCCATTTCAATCTTGACCTCTCTACCCATAAGATTTCCTCCAATTTCGAAAGATCTACAATTTTCTTATGGATGCCCTTGACTTCTTCCCAATCAATTGCACTTACGTCTTAGTTCAAAAGGGTGGATAATTTTTGTTTCAATTTCATTATCTCTTCATCATCCTTCTTAAAGTTAGTTTTATGCCACACTTGTAACTCCTCTTGGCATGATTTAGCCCTATTAAACGCATGCTGCCAAAGATTACCTTCGTGTCCTCTAGTTGTCCATCCTCGTTGAATTATGTCTTGACTGGCCTCATGTTCCTCCCAATATGCTTCAAACTTAAAGGATGTGCCACTCTTTAATTTAGAATGTGGTTGAATTATAAGAGGATCATGATCTGAAGAAATAATGGATAATGTTAGAGCAAAATGTGAAGTTGCGTCTGACATTCTTATAGTTTTGATGATAACAAAGACATCAGAAACAAGATGAACAATTACTCTTATAAGTATTTAACAAGTCTGCTAAGTGTGCATAAAAAATTCTTGAAACTGACTAAATACACTAACAAAACAAATGTATTTATAAAGACAAAAACAAAACAACATGAAGATGTCTGAAGAAACAAAGCATCGTCTGAAGGTCAACATGAAGAAATCTAAAGTTCAACATTGAAGAAATGAAGCATTGTCTGAAGCCAACAACAACATATCAGACAACACTGCATCAGAAGCAATGCTTCAACTATTGCATCTGCCTTTGAAGACCTAGTTCAAAATCAATACACTAAATGATAGTGTCTGAATTTGCTCTAGATGAACATGAAGACCTAGTTCAAAATCAGTACACTAAATGGTAGTTTCTGAAGCTGTGCTAAATTAACATGAAGACCTAGTTCAAAATTAGTATAGTAAATAGCAGTGTCTCAAGTTATGCTAGATGAACTTGAAGAATTAGTTCAGAATCAGAACAATAAATGGTAGTGTCTGAACTAGATGATCGAGATAGATCAAAGATGATGTAACATGAAGACTCAACGTCAACAACAAGGAAGACTCAACATCAACAAACAAGAAGAATCAATAACAATAACAATCAATCTGAAGGAAACAATGGAGAAAACCTCACCATCAACATCAAACAACAATAACAACAAGATGATCTCCACTTCAACAAATCAACCTGAGAATCTCTATCGCTCCACTACATCAACAAATCATTACAAGTATGAATATGAGCAATAAAGAAGCAAAGTATCTTAACTTTCTAAAAACAGAATAATGAAGGATTAACTGTGTTTGATCAAAGAAGTTGAAGGAAACTATCATCTATCCATCACGGGATCACAAAGAAGGAAAACAAAGAAGCTGAATTGAAAATATACAGACATATGGAAATGTCTAATGAAGTCACTGTCTGAAGAAGTCGTAGTGGTACAAGCATATTCAAGAATAGTTATTGGTTTGTTTGACATAAAAGCAAGTTACTAACCACGAATCTGGTACAAGCTTACAACGAAGAAAAGACAAACTTGTGTCTGATCGAATACTCAGAGCAGTGACTGTACTACTGTCTGATAAAAGAAAAGAATAATTGTCTGCTTTCATCATTGAAGACCAGGAAGACTTATGAAAGGACAAAAGGGCAAAAGGAACTTATATTCAAATATTGCCAACTGTCATAGGATAGCCATTGGAAAGCAAAATCACTTTTTCTGTACAATGTAACATCCCAATTTTTAAGAAAAGTGATTTAGCGATAAAATCCTGAATACTCAAAAAATAAGTCATAGAGATTGATCACCTCAATGATTTACTGAGAGTACGGGAAATTATTTTGAGTTATTTTGAATAATTTATTTATTATAAATATTATTATTCACGATGTCAATTCGAATTAATTGACAGCGTAGACGTATGCTACTTTTAAAGAGAATTCATCAATTATACTTATTATAAGTTTTCTGCGTAACGCGGTAACACGTATTTTTGTTGACTAAGAAATTGATTAAATTAAATCAAGATGAAATTAAATTTAAGAATTAATATTTAATATTATTTCATTGAATTAATATTTAATATTAATTCATTGTTCGAAAATCGTCGGAAAACTCCAACGAAGTTTCGTCGCGTTTCAAATCGCCGGGTAAATTTTATCTGCATTAAAATTTAAAACGAACTCCGGTTTCGATGAAAATCGAATCGTAACTTGTCGTGAGTATTTTTGAGTGTTTGATATTATTTTATTGTTTGTGATAATATTTTATCGCGCGGTGAATTAATTTCTTGGTAAATTAATTTTCGCGAATAAATCGACAAAGAATTAATCGGTAACGCAGTTATTCGACGCAGTGTTTTTAGCACGCTTTAGACTCTAGGATTATAGGGTAATTATGAGAGATGAGAGATTAGATGTTTAGACTAGTTGATGGGATTAGCATATTACTTTAGTTATAAGTGTCACTTTTTGGGTGATTAACATTTTTTCTACTTTTCCTAATTAATCCTAGCCAAGTGTTTTAGCATTTAATTATTATTATTTTTATTCCCCTTTTCTTCTCTTAGCCAGCGTGATCCAGCCCCCTTGTTAAATATGTGTTTCATAAAATTTAAAAAAAAAACCTCCCCTTTATGTGAGCTGAGCAGCGCCCCCCTCCCACTCTCTACCCCTCACTTTACTTCTTCTTCTTAGTTTAGAGAGAGAAGCTCAAGCTCCTTCCATGGCTACCTCCTTCCTTCATCTTCTTGCATCATTTTCAACTTCAATCCTTCACCCAACTTGCCTCTAGTTTCATCTTCCTCTTGCCATCATCTATTCAACCTTGTGACTAAGCTTGAAAAACCATTTTTCCTTCCCCTTATACAGCCCCAAAACCGTGGCCTTCCTCCTGGCTCTAGAAGATGATTTCTTGTTTTACTTTTTGTTTTATGCTTGATTAGTACTTGATCATGATCATTGATGAAGTGAACCAATTTTTCCCCCAAATGTATGAAATCCTAGGCGCAAAACCTAGAGGGAAAAGGGGTCTTGGTGATCATCTTGTGAATCATTTAAATTAGTTTGTATTTCTTGCTTAATTGATGTTGTTGTTATTGTTTTAAGTAATAGTTTGGAATTAGAACTTGATTGGGGTATTGTTTTTGGTAAAAATCTATTCTTGAAAGAGGGATTTATGGTGATTACCTTGTGAACAACTTGATTGGGTAATGGGTCTTGTGTTTTAGTTAGTATAATTCATATTGGGTTGTTGAAAATGTTAAAGTAAGAGAGTTAGTGATTTTTGTGGGAAAACCTTGTCTTGAGGGACTTGAAAAATGGGTTTGAAACTTGAGTAGGCTTTGTTTTGGGTGATAGGTTGTTGTTTTGTGTAAATAACCTCATATGAATTGGTCTTGTGTATTGATTTGGAAGTTGGCAAATTATTCTCAATTTTTGATGTATGGGCCACGAGCCCTATAGGCTATAGGGGAGTAAAATTTGTTTGCAATCTTGATTTTAGTGGTTGTATTAGTGTTTGGCTGGGTTTTGGAAAATTATGGAAATGGTTTGCTAAATCTAATTGGAAGTTGTAATTGTTTTTGGAAAAAGGGGTGTGAGAGCCGAGAACCCTCAAGGTTTGTGCTAGGAAAATTGATTTACAAATGTGTTTAAAATGATTGAATTGATGTGTTTCTAAGTTAGGGAAAAAGTTTGATTTCATTTAAACTTGTTTTGGGATTTCAAGGCAATGAGCACATAAGGTAATTGGGTTCCTTGAGGCCCAAGAAAACCAAGAGGAGTTTTGATTTAATATTTGATAAAAGGATTGAAAAATGGTGATGTTTTCATATATTTGCTTTCAAAAAAAAAAGATTTCTTAGTCTTGAGGTTTGGTTCTTTAATTAGTGAATCGTTCTCCATTGTGTTATGTTTTAGTTTTTCAAAGTGTAAGTTATTCTTTAAAACAAGTATTCCAAGTATATAAATTTTAGTATTTCAAATTGTGTTTCTAAATGAAAGTGTTTGGTTAGGAAAAGGGTTCAAGTTTGAGAGCCTAAGGTGATAGAACTAAGTCTTTAGAGTTGTGCTAAGGTGTAATAGGCTTGAGTGATCCGAGATCAAGCGGTGTAGGATCGAGGAGTACGTGGACACGCGTGGCTTGGCATTTCGGTAAGGGCAACTCTTAGACATGGATAAGTTTTATTATTTAATTTCAAGTCTTAAAGCGAAGAAGTCTGAGAACCTCAGGGTTCGAAGTGAGGGTCTCATACTCCTTCGACTTTTTAGTTCTTAAAACTTTATTTATGATTATTTAGTGGGCTTGTTTGAAAGTGGTTGGTAGTTGTCCCCAACCCCCGACACTTGTATGATTGCTTCTCTGCCAACTCTACTGAGTTGCAGACGAATGAACTGAGTTGTTAGTGTCGATGCTTGATATGATGTGAATGCTTATACTAATTATATTGTTGATCTGAGTGCATTGTGTTAAGATTGGCATGAATATTATTTGATACGCGATTGAATAATTATTTGAGTTGGTTCTTGAATTACCGTATGCGGCAATTTATTCATTGTTGTGAGATGTGTCGTGTGGTGACGTTTTTAAGCTTCAATCCGGATAACTTAGGGTGCTAGGACCCCTTCGTTTTTCGGCAGCCTAGCTAGACGTTGTAGCGTTAAGGATCCGGAGCTGAATGTCCTAGGGTGGTCGTGGAGCCCAAAGCTACGGCTGGTATTCAGTGGATGGATCGGCGTTACTTCCGGAAATTGTCGAAAGTGTCTTGAGAGAGTGTGTCAAGAGTTGCATTATGGGCATTTGTGCATCTTGTTGTCTCTTGCTTTATGTTGTGTTGTTATATGCCTTGTTGTCGAATATGTTGTCGTATGTGCATCTGTCTCTTTATTTTGAGAAGTTGACCCTTGCCAGTGGTTCTTTCAATTGATGAATGTAACCTAGATGGCGGAGTAAGCAGAGGATTCGGAACTGCAGAGAGGAGCAATTAACGATAGTCGTCTAGCATTCTATTGGTGTTATGCTTGTGGAACTTACTAGTAGTCTAGTAAGGAGTGTAGCGTGTCGACCAGCTATAGGATATTTGTAGTTCATTCCAGTGTTGTAATAAAGTGCCTGTTATGCTTTCAACATGTATTATCATATATGAACTGATGGAAATAAATGAATGTCGCTAATGTGGTTTATTTGGTGTCTTAAATTATTCACCGCCATGTTTCTAAAAGTCGCTGTGATACTCTGTCCGCTAGTTTAAAAAGAAGTTTTGCAGAAAAAGAAAAAAAAATAGAACCACATTTTTCAGAGACCCTACGAGCAGAGTATTCCACATTTCGGAAGCATGTCAACTTTTGTTAGAATACTAGTTTAGTAGCACTCCGGAAACGTGGTGTTACTATAGTGGTATCAGAGCGGTTCGGTTCTAACTGGACTGCGAGTTGGGAAAACTATAGCGGGTCAAGTGTCAGGTGTGTAGAGAACATATTGTTAGGGTCAAACTGTGTCTGATTGTGAGTCAAATTGTGCTTGTGTGTTAGCTGCCCCTCAAGTGGAGTAGCTCTACTTGTAATTGTTTGAAATTGTTTCTTAATTGAAACAATGTGTCCTGAGACACAAAAATTGTTGTAGGGTTTTGACTAGGTCGTGAGACCTTGTGGGAATCTAACATCTCAGAAACGAGTAATTCTTTCTGTTGGAACTGATAGTTCGAGAGATGGACCCTAGGATCTAGATAGCCAAAGATGTAGCAACGACAGTAGTTGCTATTGCTCAACAGACTACTACGGAGAATCAATGTGAATTGCTAGGACAGCAGTGAGAGGAGCAAATTGTAAAGACTACATGATCAGTTGACCTTTTGTCACCATAAACCTCTTAAGTCCTTCGGGAAATAAGAGATAAGATACCGGGATTGTTTGTAGGCAACGCTGTTATTATTTTTAAGCTAAATTACAAAATTGGTCCTCTATGTTTCTTTTAGGTTTCAATTTGGTCCTCTATGTTTTATTTGTTTCGTTTTGGTCCCTTACGTTTTAAAAGTTACAACAGGTTGGTCCTTTTCGTCACTAAAAGTCAATTGTCCGTAGCTAAAAGCCAAATAACATTTTGAAAAATGGACTTCTAGCTACAGACAATTGACTTTTAGTGACGAAAAGGACCAAATTGAAAACTAAAATAAAACGTAGAGGACCAAAACGAAACAAATAAAACGTAGAGGACCAAATTGAAACCAAAAATAAACTTAGAGGACCAATTTTGTAATTTAGCCTTATTTTTATTATTATTGTTTAATATGATCTTTGGCGTATTAGTGATCCTAAATATAGATCACGTAAATGATTGATGTTTGAAGTATGTTGATATGTATTATATTTGAAAATCAAAATATCTTATGATTTTGTGAGTGTGACATGTTTGCCACTAATATTTGTGTTTTTACAGTAGTCTACCTTTGTACTGCTGTGAATATATGTGATTGATTGTGTGATTGTTTATTATTGTGTGAGCGTATCCTTATTTTTCCAATGAAAATATTATACGCGATCATTTCTAGCAAGCGTTAATTAAATGTCTCGTGACAATTTAATTCACGCGAGATCCATTTGACCCAGTTGAATGGAATCTAGAGGTTTAATGGGGTAAGGTATTAGTCTTAGTGTGTGACGAGTTGTCTAGCTAGTATTAGGAAGTACCCAAACTTCTTTTTACCAAACCTATCTTGAATTTTTAGATCATGGAATATTTCCTTTAAAAGTGACCCAAGTATAGTTGGATGACTCATTTTCCACCTTTCCTACCTTACGTGACCGGCCACTTCTGTTTAAAGGATTTTGAGTGATCCTCTTATTACCTTGTCGGCCAGGAGTAAAAAGAAAAGTGGGGGAATAGTTATTGCATTATTGGCTTAGTGGTGGGGTGAGAGAACCTAGTTCCCTTCCTTTTTCCCTGTTATACGCTGCGGATAAATTCTGCCTAAAGACATCCATTTCATATAATTCCTCCCTTAGGAAATACCAAACTGTGTGGTGGTGGGAAGTGTGAGGGATCTTGAGATGTTTAGAGAGTTGCATTTCCTTCTACTTCCTTCTTAAGAAACCGCGAGCCCTAGGATGATTTTGGAGGAAGATCCCATTTTTCTTTTCTTGTTATTTGTTGATGTGGGTGTTGTTGTTAATGTTGATAATATTGAGAGTGTTGATGTTCTGTTTCTGTTAATGTCTTAGCATCACGAGTTCTTAGAGGAGCTCTAGGTGAGTATTTTAATTCTTGTTTTCAATTCCTGTATTGGTTGTTAATGATCTTGTTGAAAATGGTTCTTAGTTTTTAGATGATTTTGTTAAATCATGATTTAGTAGTAAAAGTTCGAATATGGTTTTGTTTTCTTTTGTTGTAAAAGATAATTTCATGATTTTCTAGTCAACCTTGGGTTCAAGAGTGTTTTAATCTTGTTTGGGAAACCGGGTTTGGGCGTGTGTATTGTTGAAGAAAAGTTTTGAAAATTATTGTTAAAATGAAATATGAACCCGTGACCACATATATTATGTGTCAGGTTTGATTTCAAATTTTTCTAACTTAACCCTTGAGAGATTTGGAAAAGAGTTTTAGGAAACTTTAATTTTCTATAGGTCCTTGCTTGATTTCTTAGAGTTTTAGAAGTTTTAGTATTTTGTTATTAAAGTTTCGTTGAAAGAAAATTAAACATTTTCCCTAACATTTTTTTATGGAGCCGTGAGCTTCAAGCAAGTAAAAGGAGAAAATTTTTGTGTTTTAAACTTCTATCCTTTCATATTTTGATTGTTGTTCAAGTTTAGTAGTTGTAGCAAAAAAATTTAGATTTGAGTTAAAATTGTTTAAGTGTTGCCAAGTTTGAATTTTTTTTTTGAAAGAGGGTTGATTTTGAAATCCTTGCACTTGAACCAAGTATGATAGGAAATTGATTTTTAGGGCTTTAAAGTTTGGGCTAGTGATTTAAAGGTTTTGGTGTATTTGTTGCTTTATTAACTTGTGTTCTAAGACAATGAAACACCTAATGTTTAAAGGAATCCTTGTATTCCTAAAAAAGGTGGAGTCCTAGGGAATTAAGCATTTAAACTCTTTGATTTGTTTTAGTATGAGTTTTATGATTGCATAAACTTTAAAAGAGAAAATTTTTAGATACTATCTTATTGTTTTGAAACCGAGGGAGTACTTGCTATCTTGATAGTATTTTAAAATTTTACATGCTTAACTGATAGTATTTGTAATTAGACATTTTAGGAGTTTAATAATTGCTTGAATTTCGAAAGAGAATAATTTCCTATTGTTTAGAGTTAAAAGTTTAGTTATGAAATTTTTGAGTAAGTGTATAAATTTTATAGTTCTCTGAGGAGAGGAAAAAAAATGATTTTGAGTTTGAGTACTTAGTTATTGGTGTGTGAAATTTTTCTTAGGAAAAGCATTGATTTAAAATGGATTTTAAAGATAAGTGAGTTATTGATTTGGTTTTAACCTTTGAACTGAAGTGTGTGTAATGATTTTGAGACAATGAGAACCTAATCTCAAAGGAACGTTAGTGTCAATGAGAATGGTTGAGTCTTAATTAAAATTGTGTTCTATTAGTTCTCTATTTTAGTGATTTTCTCAAGAGGTGTAGAAAATTTCTTTTAGGGAGAACATTCGATTCGAGAAAAGAATTTTAATCTTTTTGGAAGTTTTAAGTGAATTTTTGGTATTTCTGATATGTGTAAATCGTGGATGCATGTGAGTAGGTTAGTATTATTTTTGTAGTAATCGCGTGTAGCTGTAGTCGAGCTCGTGTTCGTATCCGTGTTCGTGAGCGCGATCGTGGTCGTGGATGAGCAGATGTCATGAACGGGAATGAAGCATCAGTCAGTCGTAAGGAATTCTTCGTCCACTAACTACGCTTACTTTTCAGTATGCTATATGTATATATGCTTAGTGTCTTCGAGTATGATTGTTATCATTGCATGCTATACTATGTAGCTATAAATATTATAGTACTACGTACAATAATAAGTATTGTGAATGCTTATGTGTGTAAATTATTTTACAGTTTTGAGTAAAGTAATTTTTTTGTATTTTACTATCCATGTAGTTTCGAGGACGAAACTATTTTAAGAGGGGTGGTATTGTAACATCCCAATTTTTAAGAAAAGTGATTCTAGCAATAAAATCCTGAATACTCGAAAAATAAGTCATAGAGATTGATCACCTCAATGATTTACTGAGAGTACGGGAAATTATTTTGAGTTATTTTGAAAAATTTATTTCTTATAAATAATTTATTATTCATGATGTCAATTCGAATTAATTGACAGCGTAGACGTATACTGCTTTTAAAGAGAATTCATCAATTATACTTATTATAAGTTTTTTGCATGACGCGGTAACGCGTATTTTTGTTGACTAAGAAATTGATTGAATTAAATCAAGATGAAATTAAATTTAAGAATAAATATTTAATATTAATTTATGGTTCGAAAATCGTCGGAAAACTCTAACGAAGTTTCGTCGCGTTTCGAATCGCCGAGTAAATTTTATCTGCATTAAAATTTAAAACGAACTCTGATTTCGATGAAAATCGAATCACAACTTGTCGGGATTATTTTTGAGTGTTTGATATTATTTTTATTATTTGTGATAATATTTTATCGCGCGGTGAATTAATTTCTCGGTAAATTAATTTTCGCGAATAAATCGGCAAAGAATTAATCGATAACGCGGTTATTCGACGCAGTGTTTTTAGCACGCTTTAGACTCTAGGATGAGAGGGTAGTTATGAGAGATGATGGATTAGATGTTTAGACTAGTTGATGGGATTAGCATATTACTTTAGTCATAAGTGTCACTTTTTGGGTGATTAGCATTTTTTCTACTTTTCCTAATTAATCCTAGCCAAGTATTTTAGCATTTAATTATTATTTTTTTATTCCCCTTTTCTTTTCTTAGCCAGCATGATCCAGCCCTTTTACACCTACCCTTATTTGTTCACTCATAATATTTACTTAAATGATTTTAAGTGAGGTATTAATATATGCATACTTGTTAAATATGTGTTTTATAAAATTAAAAAAAAAACCCTCCCCTTTATGTGAGCTGAGCAGCGCCCCCCTCCCACTCTCTACCCCTCACTTTACTTCTTCTTCTTAGTTTAGAGAGAGAAGCTCAAGCTCCTTCCATGGCAACCTCCTTCCTTCATCTTCTTGCATCATTTTCAACTTCAGTCCTTCACCCAGCTTGCCTCTAATTTCATCTTCCTCTTGCTATCATCGATTCAACCTTGTGAGTAAGCTTGAAAAACCATTTTTCCTTCCCCTTATACAGCCCCAAAACTGTGGCCTTGCTCCTAGCTTTAGGAGATGATTTCTTGTTGTACTTTTTGTTTTATGCTTGATTAGTACTTGATCATGATCATTGATGAAGTGAACCAATTTTTCCCCCAAATGTATGAAACCCTAGGCGCAAAACCTAGAGCGAAAAGGGGTCTTGGTGATCATCTTGTGAATCATTGAAATTAGTTTGTATTTCTTGCTTAATTGATGTTGTTGTTATTATTTTAAGTAATAGTTTGGAATTAGAACTTGATTGGGGTATTGTTTTTGGTAAAAATCTATTCTTGAAAGAGGGATTTATGGTGATTACCTTGTGAACAACTTGATTGGGTAATGGGTCTTGTGTTTTAGTTAGTATAATTGATATTGGGTTGTTGAAAATGTTAAAGTAAGAGAGTTAGTAATTTTTGTAGGAAAACCTTGTCTTGAGGGACTTGAAAAATGGGTTTGAAACTTGAGTAGGCTTTGTTTTCGGTGATAGGTTGTTGTTTTGTGTAAATAACCTCATATGAATTGGTCTTGTGTATTGTTTTGGAAGTTGGCAAATTATTCTCAATTTTTGGTGTATGGGCCGCGAGCCTTATAGGCTATAGCGGAGTAAAATTTGTTTGCAATCTTGATTTTAGTGGTTGTATTAGTGTTTGGCTAGGTTTTGGAAAATTATGGAAATGGTTTGCTAAATCTAATTGGAAGCTGTAATTGTTTTTGGAAAAAGGGGTGTGAGAGCCCAGAACCCTCAAGGTTTGTGCTAGGAAAATTGATTTACAAATGTGTTTAAAATGATTGAATTGATGTGTTTCAAGGCAATGAGCACATAAGGTAATTGGGTTCCTTGAGGCCCAAGAAAACCAAGTGGAGTCTTGATTTAATATTTGATAAAAGGATTGAAAAATGGTGATGTTTTCATATATTTGCTTTCAAAAAAAAAAAGATTTCTTAGTCTTGAGGTTTGGTTCTTTATTTAGTGAATCGTTCTCCAATGTGTTATGTTTTAGTTTTTCAAAGTGTAAATTATTCTTTAAAACAAGTATTCCAAGTATATAAATTTTAGTATTTGAAATTGTGTTTCTAAATGAAAGTGTTTGGTTAGAAAAAGGGTTCAAGTTTGAGAGCCTAAGGTGATAGAACTAAGTCTTTAGAGTTGTGCTAAGTTTGCTTTGTGTAATAGGCTTGAGTGATCTGAGATCGTGCGGTGTAGGATCGAGGAGTATGTGGACACGCGTGGCTTGGCGTTTCGGTAAGGGCAACTCTTAGACATGGATAAGTTTTATTATTTAATTTCTAGTCTTAAAGCGAAGAAGTCTGAGAACCTCAGGGTTCGAAGTGAGGGTCTCGTACCCCTTCGACTTTTTAGTTCTTAAAACTTTATTTATGATTATTTAGTGGGCTTGTCTGTAAGTGGTTGATAGCTATCCCCAGCCCACCACACTTGTATGATTGCCTCTATGCCAACTCCACTGAGTTGCAGAGGAATGAACTGAGTTATTAGTGTCGATGCTTGATATGATGTGAATGCTTATACTAATTATACTGTTGATCTGAGTGCATTGTGTTAAGATTGGCATGAATATTATTTGATACGCGATTGAATAATTATTCGAGTTGCTTCTTGAATTATCGTATGCGGTGATTTATTCATTGTTGTGAGATGTGTCGTGTCGTGGTGTTTTTAAGCTTCGATCCGGTTAACTTAGGGTGCTAGGACCCCTTCGTTTTTCGGCAGCCTAGCTAGACGTTGTAGCGTTAAGGAACCGGAGCTGAACGTCCTAGGGTGGTCGTGGAGCCCAAAGCTACGGTTAGTATTCAGTGGATGGATCGGCGTTACTTCCGAAAATTGTCAAAAGTGTCTTGAGAGAGTGTGTTGAGAGTTGCTTTATGGGCATTTGTGCATCTTGTTGTCTCTTACTTTATGTTGTGTTGTTATATGCCTTGTTGTCGAATATGTTGTCGTATGTGCGTCTGTCTCTTTATTTTGAGAAGTTGACCCTTGCCAGTGGTTCTTTCAATTGATGAATGTAACCCAGATGGCGGAGCAAGCGGAGGATTCGAACTTGAGGAAGGCGGTGAGGATAGTCGTCCAGCGTTCTACTGGTGTTATGGTTGTGGAGCTTACTAGTAGTCTAGTAAGGAGTGTAGCGTGTCGACCAGCTATAGGATATTTGTAGTTCATTCCAGTGTTGTAATAAAGTGCCTGTTATGCTTTCAACATGTATTATCATATATGAACTGATGGAAATAAATGAATGTCGCTAATGTGGTTTATTTGGTGTCTTAAATTATTCACCGCCATGTTTCTAAAAGTCGCTGTGATACTCTGTCCGCTAGTTTAAAAAGAAGTTTTGCAGAAAAAGAAAAAAAAATAGAACCACATTTTTCAGAGACCCTACGAGCAAAGTATTCCACATTTCGGAAACATGTCAACTTTTGTCAGAATACTAGTTTAGTAGCACTCCGGAAACGGGGTGTTACAGTAGGAGACGCTATTATCGTTATTAATATTATTGCTTAGTGTGATCTTTGAAATATTAGTGGTTCTAGATATAAACCACAGTGTTTGATGTTTGAAGTATTTGGATATGATACTTTATTCGAAAATCAAAAATATTTTATCATTTTGTGAGTGGGACCTGTTTGTCACTAACAACTGTGTTCTCGCAGTGGTCTATTTTTGTACTGCTGTGATTATATGTGATTGATTGTGTGAGCGTATTCTTATTTTCCCAACGAAAATATTATACGTGATCAGTTCTACCAAGCGTTAATTAAATGTCTCGTGACAATTTAATTCACGCGAGCTCCATTTGACCCAGTTAAGTGGAACCCAGAGGGTAAGTGGGGAATATAGTGTGATTTAGTGCGTGACTAGGTGGGAGCTAGTTACGGGGTAGTACTCAGGATTCTTATATCAAACCTTGTCTTGATTTTTTTTTTAGATCTTAGGAGATTTCCTTTATATATATATATATATATATATATTGGGTAGTGGTTGAGTGGAAAGAAATTTGATTCCCTTTTATCCTTCCCCTTTGGTGCGTCGCAAGCCACTCATGCTCCAGAAGCCTATTTTCTTCAACCTTCCTCCTAAATATACAAAACCGTGTGGTGGTGGGTAGCGTGAGGGATCTTGAGAGGCTTAGAGAGTTGCATTTCCTTCTACTCCCCTCTTAGAAAACCGAGAGCCTTAGGATGATTTGGGAGGAAGACCCCTTTTTCTTTTCCTGTTATTTGTTGATGTGGGAGTTGTTAATGTTGATAATACTGAGGGTGTTGATGTTCTGCTTCTGTTAATGTCTTAGCACCGCGAGTTCTTGGAGGAGCTCTAGGTGAGTATTTTAATTTTTGTTTTCAATTCCTATATTGTTTGTTAATGATCTTGTCAAGAATGGTTCTTAGTTTTTAGACGATTTTGTTAAATTACAATTTCGTGGTAAAAGTTTAGGAAGGTTTTGTCTCCTTTTGTAGTAAAAGATAATTTCCAAAATTTCCAGTCAATCTCGGGTTTAGGAATGTCTTCTACCTTATTTTTATCTTGTTTTGTTGGGAAATGTACCTGATCTTATTTTCTTTTGGAAAAAACAAAAAACAAGTTTTGGTGTGTGTTATCGGAAGTATGAACCCGTGACCACATATACTATGTGTGAGGTTTAATTTCAAATTTTTCTAACTAAATTCTTGGTAGTTTTGTGTTTAGTCGTAATATAGGAATGGTAGAGAAAGGTTTTATTATTAATCCTTTGTTAAAAAGCTATGTGTAATTGGTTGTTGTTTTATGTTTGATCAAGAAAAATATTTAGTATTGTTATCTTGTGTTCGATTTAGAGAAGAGCTGGTTTTGTAATCCTTGAACTTGAACTGAGTGATGATAGGAAGATAACCTTAGGGATTTGAAATTTTGGGTTGATTTATATAAATTGTAGGAAAATGGCTTCAACATAATTGTTGTTAAGTTGACCTGGTATTTTAAGGCCATGAAACACCCGTTGTTTAAAGGAATTCTTGTGATTCTTGAACAAGGTGAAGCCTTGGAAAATGTTTAGTTTTGAAACGTCTTAATTTTAGTATGAGTTTTGTTGCTAGAAAGGATTTGGAAATTGTGTCCAAAACCTTTATTTGTGTCGTTGAAGTTCATTAAACCCGTGAGAGTGAATAGTAATTTTAATTGTTAATCTAAATTTTATTCGGTTAATATGTTAGTGCTTGATAAATTGTTGTTTTAGAAGCTTAATACTTGTGCTAAGTTTTTGGAAGAGAATAATTTCCTATTGTTTAGGTTAAAAGTTTGGTTCTAAAAATTTTGAGTAAGTTGTAAATGTGTCTAGAGGTGTTATTTCATTCTTGTTTTAGCATCTTTCAACTGTAAAGTATTACTAAACATAATTTTCAATTTTACCACTTAATAGTTAGTAATTTCATTGATAAAGATGTACTTTTTTAGAACGTTGATCTAAAAGGATTTTAGAGAGAATGAGTTGTTGATTTAAAATTGAGAGTACTTTAGTCCTTAATTGAAATTTGATTGATGATTTTGAGACGATGAGGACCTAATCTCAAAGGAACTTTGTTGTCCATGAGAATGGTTGAGTCTTAAGTAAACTTTTGTTCCATCAACCTTCGTTTTAGTGATTTTCCAGAGGTGGAGAAATTTTCTTAGGAAAAACATGTGATTTTAAGTAAGGGATTTTAATCTTTTTGGAAGCTTAAGTGGTCTTTTATATTCTGGCTATGTGTAACCACGATTGCATGTGAATAGTATTTCCTTAATAATGACGTGTGACTATAGTCGAGCTTGTGTTCGTGAGCATGATCATGATCGTAGATGAATAGATGTCTTGTTCGGGAAGTGATGACTACCAACCTCCATAGTAGCCTTTTAAGCGATCTTAGGTTGAATTTCTAGAAAACAATTCAGTTTTCAGATTTTATGATCAAGAAAATTAGGAGAAATAAAATAAAAAGGTGGATGAGTAAGAAATGGAAGGCGCCACAATTCCTAAGAAATTGATAAGCCAATTCGAGTGATCGCCACAAGAAAGGATTCTTGATAAGATCAAAGAGATAGACGCCACAAGAAGGGTTGCTTCTTGATAAGTCAGAATATGGTTCAATCCAGAACCTAAGAGTGTAAACTCTCACCAAGTGTTGAAAACACAAGTATTTTTCTAAACATTCAAGTCTATTTTTCATTGATAATATTGTGCTATATATAGCCTTTAGCACAGCTGAAAAATATAAACAAAAGGTTACAATTAAGTGACATAACTCCTATTGATAGTATTAACTATCATTACTAACTATCTTATAACAATCCTATTTAAGTGGCTAATTAAATAGCACTCAAGGTATGAAAGAGGACCTAGGCATGCAAGCCATTTATTTGATTCCCTAAAACAAAGAAATAAAAAATTAGTAAATAACATAAAAGTGACGTTGTAGCTCATGCTCAATTTGAACCCAATAATCTTCCCAATTTGTGCACAACGGCTGGAGGCTTTTCTTTTTCCATGTAAAGAATTAATTCTCCCATTAGTGACCTGATCATTGCCTTCATTATTTGGAACCAAACGTGAACAGCTCCACCAATTCCCAACTAATCAAAATAGCCCATAAATGATTTCCTAAAGGCCAAAATGTGAATGTCCTTCAATTCAATTAAGAACATGGGCTGAATGTATAGAATATTATCTTGAATTTCCATGTGCTGGTTGGAGTCCATCAATCCTTCCAAATAATTTTTCTTCAAAACACTTTGAATTTTTAGAAAAATAATAAAATCCTTGTAGTTTTCCTTCCACATGCTTAATGAATTCAGGATCACATCAGGAAGGAAGCATCAGTCAGTCGCAAGGATTTCTTCATCCACCAACTACACTTATTATGTGGTGTGCTATATGTTTATGCCTTGTGATTGCTACTATTGCATACTATATTATGTAGCTATAAATATTATAGTACAATGTATAATAATAAGTATTGTGAATGCTTATGTGTGCAAATTATTTTATGGTTTGAGTAAAGTAATTTTTCGTATTTTGCTATCCGTGTAGTTTCGAGGACGAAACTATTTTAAGGGGGGTGGTATTTTAACATCCCAATTTTTAAGAAAAGCGATTTTAGCGATAAAATCCTGAATACTCGAAAAATAAGTCAGAGATTGATCACCTCAATGATTTACTGAGAGTACGGGAAATTATTTTGAGTTATTTCGAATAATTAATTTATTATAAATAATTATTATTCACGATGTCAATTCGAATTAATTGACAGTGTAGACGTATGCTGCTTTTAAAGAGAATTCATCAATTATACTTATTATAAGTTTTCTACGTGACGCGATAACGCGTATTTTGTTGACTAAGAAATTGATTGAATTAAATCAAGATGAAATTAAATTTAAGAATTAATATTTAATATTAATTTTCATGGTTCGAAAATCGTCAGAAAACTATAACGAAATTTCGTCGGGTTTCGAATCGCCGGGTAAATTTTATCCGCATTAAAATTTAAAAACGAACTCCGGTTCGATGAAAATCGAATCGTAACTTGTTGTGAATATTTTTAAGTGTTTTAGATTGTTTTTATTATTTATGATAATATTTTATCACGCCGTGAATTAATTTCTCGGTAAATTAATTTTCGCGAATTAATCGGCGAGAGAATTAATCGGTAGCGAGATTACTCGACGCCGTATTTTTTTTAGTACACTCTAGACTCTACGATTAGGGAGGTAATCATGATAAGAGAGATTAGGTGTCAAGATTATGTGGTCTATTAGAAAATATCTTAGTTTGATCTTATCCTAAGTGATTATGTGTCTGGTTTTTGGAAAAATATCTTCCTTGATTAATTGTGAGCCAAGTGTTTATTAATTTGATTAAAATTATTTTTTTCCTTCTCCATTAAGCTAAAGAGGCCGTAGTCTGTCTCTCACTCTAATCACTTCATTTTTTTTCTCTCCAAAGTTTCAAGTGTCGGGAAGGTGAAGATCAACCAAGTTTCCTTTCATTTCTTCTTCTCCTCCCCTAGCCATGTATTAATTCTTGATCTAAATTCTTTTCCCTTCTTCTTTTTCTTCTTAGCCGTGAGGTACACACCTCTCCACACCACCATTTTTCTTAATCCATTTCTCCATTTTAATGTTAGCTTCATGATCAAGTGAGTTAGGGTTTAGAGCAAATCTTTTCTCTTTTATTTTGTTCTCTAAAACCGTGGCCTCATCATGATTTGGGTAAGGATTCCTTTTAATTTTTAGTTCCATTTCTTGTTTAATGATTTTATACTATCTTGATTATGATCATGGAGCAAGAGGATCAAATTTTTCCCAAATTTTGTGAACCCTAGGTTCTATGGAAAAAGGAAAAAAAAATGTGATTGCTCATGTGAATCACCAAATTAGTTTGGGGTTTTTGTTAATTGATATTTGAATTGATTATTGTTATTGTTAATTTGAGTTTGATTAAGGAAATTACGTTTTTGGGAAACCTTTGATTCTTGGTTGGACATGATAGGGTGGTGTAGTGATGTAATGGTTTTTGTTTTGGAAAAATTTGATGTTTTGAAAAGAAAATTAGGTGTTGAAGGATGTGGTATAGTTGATTTGAAATTTTACAACTTGTTCCCTATTTTGGGTGGGTATGGCTGCGAGCTCCTATGTGGTTGGAGGAGAATATTTTGTGTTTTTGGTTTATATTAGTTGTATTGAAGTGTGTTTAAGTTTTGGAAAGATTTGGGAATGGTTTGATTAGTTTGAAAGTTGTTTTGATGATTTAAAGCAATGAAACACTTAAGGCAAACTAGGATTTTGTAATCCTAAGGCCTAGTGGAGCCTAATTAAGGGTTTTTAATTGAGTTTGGAATGATTTTGATGATCATTGGCTTATATTAGTGTAATTAGTGTGTTTAAGAATGGTTTATGTATTTGAAAATATTTAGACAAGAATTTTGATTGAAAGTTGGATTGATTTGGAAATGGGAGGCTATGATACATTAAGGTGCAAAGGGATTTTATAAATCCTAACACCTAGTAGAGCCTTGAATCCAATATTGTTACTAGTAGGATTGGACTTTAAGTCATGCTCTCTTGTTTCAAGGTTAAAGAAAATGTGTTTTGATTTCAAAAGATTTTGGAGTTTGAAACCTAGGAATTTGAATTGAGTTTAACCCTAGGGAAGTATTTTGAGTGGACTAGAATTTTATTAAGCTTCGGTGTGTTGTTAAGACCATGAGGATTGTTCATGCCGAGAAAGTGGTGACGTTCTTGGACACGTGAGCGATATATTTGTCGGTAAGGGTGCTTCACATTATATATTTTATATAGTGTAGTGTGAGTGAGGGCAACTTGTAGATATGAATAGATTTTAAATTTCTATCATAAAGCGAAGAAGTCTGAGAACCTCAGGGTTCGAAGTGAAGGTCTCGTACCCTTTTGATTTTTAGTTCTTAAAGCTTTAATTATGATTATTTAGTGGGCTTGTCTGCAAGTGGTTGGCAGCTGTCCCCAACCCCCCACACTTGGTTGTTTCCTTTCTGTCAACTCCACCGAGTTGCGGAGGGATGACTTGTATTCTAATTTGTTTGCGATATGACTTGGTTGCATTGTCTTGTTATGAATTGCTGAACTGCGTTATATCGTGATGAGTTCTGTGTGAATATTATTTAATATGAGGTTGAATAATTATTCGAGTTTGCTCCTTTGAATCATCATATGAGTCGATTTATTCATTGGGGTGGTGAAAGTGTTGTCGTGACGTTTTTGAACTTCGACCGGAATAACCTAGGGTGATAAGGTCCCCTAAAAGGCTTCGACTGGTAATTCGGCAGCTTAGCTAGACGTCGGGTGGTGAAAGTGTCATCGTGACATTTTTGAGCTTCGACCCGATTAACTTAGGGTGCTAGGATCCCCTAAAAAGCTCTGGCTGGTTTTTCGGCAGCTTAGCTAGACGTCGTAACGTCAAGGAACTCGATCTGAATATCCTAGGGTGGTCGTGGAGCCCAAGGCTAATGGCTGGAATTCAGCAGCTTGTTCGGTGTTATTTTTGAAAAATTGTAGAAGATGTCAAGAAGTTGCATTTTGGGGCATTGGTGCATAATTGCTATTTCCTGTATTTATGTTGTGTTGTTATATGCCTTGTTGTCGAATATGTTGTCGTATGTGCATCTGTCTCTTTATTTTAAGAAGTTGACCCTTGCCAATGGTTCTTTCAATTAATGAATGTAACCCACATGGCGGAGCAAGCGGAGGATTCGGGACTGTGGAGAAGAGTAGTTGAGGATAGCCGTCCGGCTTCTTACTTGAACTCCTGGGGTAACTTACTAGAAGTTTAGTAAGGGATGTAGTATGTCGACCAGCTATAGAATATTTGTAGTTCATTTCAATGTTGTAATAAAATGCATATTATGTTTCCAGACATGTATTGTCGTATATGAATTAATGGAATAAATGAGTATGGTTAATGTGGTTTATTTGGTGTCTTTAATTATTCACCGCCATGTTTCTAGAATTGCTGTAATACTCTGACCATCCTTTTAAAAAGAAGCTTTGTAGAAAAAAAATATAGAACCATATTTTCGGAAAACGTGCAATGCAGAGTATTTCGCCTTTCAGAAATATGTCAACTTTTGTCAGAATATCTACTTTAGTAGGGCTCCGGAAACGGGGTGTTACATACAAAGACAGCTGTTTAAAGTGTGTCACCACAAAAAGCACTACAGGACAACATAACAAACATATTTCTCGGAGAAATAAATCTCATGTCTCAACGGTAACATTTCAAATTGCTGGAGACTATAAATACTAAAGATTTCAACTAAAGGAAGTGATGTTGAATACGCTATTGGACTTACTGGAAAAACTGCAGCTAGCGAGCTAAAGAGTTGCTGAGGCAGTGTGCTGAGAAAGTTATAGAACAACCAAAGAGATGAAATGAAAAAGGTTGGTGAATCAGCATAGTGAACGTGGCAAAAACACAAGAAAGGGGGTTTGAATTGGGTTTATAAATCTTTTCGAAATACTTGTGTGTTTTTCAAAACCTTTTCAAAACAACTCTTTAACAAAATAACA
Organism: Calophaca sinica; assembly: GCA_037113605.1. NCBI lineage: Eukaryota > Viridiplantae > Streptophyta > Magnoliopsida > Fabales > Fabaceae > Calophaca > Calophaca sinica. The sequence continues at coordinate 84,465,319 of CM073731.1, forward strand.
GTGTAAAATAAGTAAGTGAACGTGAACACAAGAAGGGGGGTTGAATTGTGTTGAAAACTTTTCGCAAACTTTAAGTTTAAAACACTTAGAACACAGGTTTTTCAAAACAGTTTGTTAAACGGATGCTGAAAATAAACCGGACGCTGGAAAAGCAGTTTGTGAAAACTTGTTTTTAACACAGCAGGATAAAGATAAATAGAAAGCTGTAAAGCAAAAGACACAGAGATTTATACTAGTTCACTACCAAACTGGTAGCTACGTCTAGTCCCTTCGTTCCTGAAGGATTTTCCACTATAATCAGTCTGATTACAATTTCCTCAAGAGTATTCTTCTGTCACAACCTTGACAATACTCTCAACTTCTTAAAACGACTCAGTACAGTCGAGCCTTTGAGGGAACAACCTTAACTAGGCCAAAACAACTTTTACAAATAAGTTGAATACAAGTATAAATAACTCTCACAGAGAGGATAAAAATTAAGCTCAATATAGAAATGCTTTCTAAAAGAAAGTGTCGGACGCTGAGTTCAGTTCTTGTAGTCCAGAGACTTGGCTCGAAACTTGATTGCTCACAGAAGCAGTGCTTTCAGAGTATTGACTCTTTGTAGTGTATAGCAACAGTGCTTGTTCTCAGTAAATGAAGCAATATACTTTTGTACAGTTTCGGCAGTTTCTTCAATGGATACCTTGGGGTATTTATAGGAGTTCTAAAGGATATTACCGTTACAGTAAAAATGGCTCCTTTCCATTAAGTGAGGATTTCAAAAAGCTGTCTCTTTCTTCCTTTCCAGAGAATATCTCAGTAGTACATATGATGAGGACATAAAGAGCAAGGATGATCAAGTCCTACAAGGGCTGGGAGGTCCTATGACAAGGGCACGTGCTAAAAGAGCTAAGGAGGCCTTGAACCTTTTGGTGATCCAAATGTTTAAGGAGAGCCCAATACTTGAAGACTTAAAGCCCAAATTGGTCTATTGCATAGATGGGCCAATAGATGGCGCATGACCCAATGTCATGCATTATTTTAAGTTGTTTTGGTGTGTTTAAAATTGAATAAATTGTTGGGCTGAACTCTTTAATTTTGCGCTAGAGCCCAACAATTAGTTTGTTTGGTTTCTTGCATTTTCTTTATTTGGAGTGTGTTTTTCTATGGCCTTTTAATTGAGGAAAACAAATAATTCAGCTACACTAAAGCTGAATGAACGCGCCATAAAGAGGGGAAAGAAACTAATGAAGACTCATGAATGCACAAGACAAAGAATTGAAGAGCATCAATGCATTGTTTCACCTTTAATGCTTAGTAGTTACACTTTGAAGAATCAGAATTGAAGGAGTAGTTCATTGCATTGTCTCACCTTTAAATATTTGGCAGTTACACTTTGAAGACACATTGAAGCCAAATTTTAAAGCTTTGTCTAAAGGAATTTCCAGCAGCTCCTCTATGCACCTAAATCATGCCTAGGTTCATCCTTTGGGCTGAAGGGTCACGCCTAGAACATCATTTGGGCTGATTACTTATGTTCAATTTTTGTTCAATTAAGTGCTAATTGGTTACATTTTGTTTTACACACTTAATTAGCAATTAGTGGGCTGTTTTAGGAAGACAAAAAGGCAGCTGAATTCCCATGTATTTTCCTTTTAAATGGCGCCATTATCAATGAAAAGGGAGAATTTTTTTGTTTGAGAAAAAAACTAGTGTTAAACACTTGTGAGAGCTATGCACTCTTGGGTTCTGGATTGAGCCAAACTGAATTTATCAAGAAGTAACCTTCTTGTGGCATTCTTCGACTGGCTTATCAATTCCTTAGGGAATTGTGGTGCTTCCATTCCTTTCCTCTTTCCATATTCTTTTGTTCTTGTCAATTGCGCTAAAAACAACACCTGTGTCTTAATCTGATTTCAACCCAAAGATCGTAACAAGGCTACTTTACAAAAAGGTAGTCATCAAGTGGTACCAAAGCTCAGGTTGAGGTTGAAATTTTTGTTTGTTTTTCGTTTATTCTATTCAGTTTCTGTTTACTTCTTCTTCTTCTTCATTTCTATTTTTCATTTCCTTTCAATTGTGAGTTTGTCTAACTTCGTTTTTTTCTTTTTGTCCAGAAAATTATAAAAGAATCATCTTTGAAGGCTGCACAAGAAAATTAAAAAAAAAAAAAGGAACAAGAGCTGTCAAGTTTTGATTAAAAAAAAAGAAAAAAGAAAAAGAAAGACAGCTTTGCCTTTTAAAAAAAAAATTCGAAATATTAAAAAAAAAAAAAAAAAGTTGCAGCCCCTTTCTTGATTTGGACAATCTCATTTAGTGCCTTTTCTTTATTTCATTGATAGACTCACTTTCTTAAAATTCTGTTTTTCTTTGTTTTGTTACAAGATTGTTTGCTTACTTGTTTTGTTTGTGTTTGTGTTTGGCTTCTTTAAAGAACTCAAAGAGGGCATTTGAGTGGAAAAAGGCAAGAGTGCACATTAGAAAAAAAAGCCTAATTGAGTGAAACACGAGTGGAAAAAAAAAATTCTTTTGAGTGAAACACGTGAGTAGAGTGGTGAGGTCCTATTTTCTATATTTTATATTTGTTTCTTTTGCAGAAAATTCATGGCTGAAAACAGTCCTCCTCTGTCTCCAAGAACTGCACGTCTACAAATGCAAATAACAGCTTTGGCTCAAGAAATGGGGAGGATGTTCCGCCAACAATCGATGAGTTCCATGAGAGACTTGATCAGTTGGAGAGGAATAGATCATCTAGACATTCTTCTCGGGCTGATAGTGAAGGATCTGAAGAAAGGAGGCATAGGGAGAGATATGAGAGGAGAAGAAGAGGATATGACGGAGATAGAGAGGATAGTTTGGGTGGCATAAAAATAAAGGTGCCATCTTTTCAAGGAAGAAATGATCCAGAGGCATATTTGGAGTGGGAGATGAAGGTTGACCAAATCTTTTCATGTCACAATTTTACAGAAGCAAAGAAAGTGCAAGTGGCAGCCTTGGAGTTTTCTGACTATGCTTTGGTGTGGTGGGATCAAAGCGCCAAAGACAGAAGAAGAAATGAAGAGCCACCAGTTGCAACTTGGGAAGAGATGAAGAGATTGATGAGGAGGAGATTTGTGCCTTCTTATTACCATAGAGAATTGCACAACAAGCTGCAAAGACTCACCCAAGGGTCTAAAAGTGTTGATGAATACCACAAGGAGATGGAATTGGCTTTGATTAGAGCCAATGTGGAGGAAGATCGAGAAGCACTCATGGCACGGTTCTTACATGGCCTAAACCGTGACATTAGTGATGTGGTGGAGTTGCAACACTATGCAGAGATGGAAGACTTGGTTCACCAAGCCATCGAGTGGAACAACAACTCAGGAGGAAGGGTCACTTGAAGAAGAGTTCCTCTAACGTGAACTCATCAAATTGGAGGGACAAATTTAAGAAGGAGGGTTCATCATTTTCCAAAGAGCACACAGCAGACCCTAAGGGGAAAGCTACTTCTATTCCTAATGATACTCTTTCTAACACTAAAAATCGTGAAGTCAAATGTTTTAAGTGTTTAGGCAGGGTCACATTGCCTCTCATTGTCCAAGCAAGAAGGTGATGGTGTTGAAGAACCCTAGAAGATTCTTCGGAGTATTCATCCAAATCTGCCCCAAATAGTGAGGATGAAAAGGAAGAGGAGTTCCCACCAGAAGGAGACTTGCTCATGGTAAGGAGGGTGCTAGGAAGCCAAGGTAAAGAAGAAGATACAAGTCGGAGGGAGAATATTTTCCATACGAGGTGTCTTGTTCAAGGGAAGGTATGCTCTTTAATTATTGATGGAGGAAGTTGTACTAATGTGGCTAGCACACGTTTGGTGTCAAAACTTAATTTGGAAACTAAACCTCACCCAAAACCTTATAAACTCCAATGGCTAAGTGAAGCGGTAGAAATGACCGTAAACAAACAAGTTGAGGTTTATTTTTCGATTGGGAAGTATCATGATTTTGTTTTGTGTGATGTGGTACCTATGGAAGCTAGTCACATGCTATTGGGAAGGCCATGGCGGTTTGATAAGAAGACCAACCATGAAGGGCACACTACCAAGATTTCTTTCATGCATAATGATCAAAAGATCACTCTTGTACCATTGTCTCCTAGAGAGGTTAGAGAGGATCAAATAAAAATGAGAGAAAAGAAAGAGCAAGAGGAGTTGAGAGAAAAGAGAGTGAAAAGAAAGAAGAGGCAGAATTAAAAAGAGTAAAAATAGTGAGAAAAAGTGTTCAAAAAGAGAGAAAATACAGTTTTCTTGCTACAAAAGGAGAGGTGAAGAGAGCAATTTTTTCACACCAGCCTCCATACTTGCTCATTTGCAAGGAATTTAATTTACTCTCTAACAATGCTGAAGCAAAAATTTTGCCAAGTGGAATTGAGTTTCTTTTGCGAGAATTTGAAGATGTGTTTCCAAAGGAGGTACCTGATGGTTTACCCCTATAAGAGGAATAGAGCATCACATTGATCTCATTCCTGAGCCTCTTTGCCTAATAGGCCAACATATCGTAGCAATCCTCAACAAACCCAAGAGATACAAAAGCAAGTGGAGGAATTGATGCAAAGGGTGGGTAAAAGAGAGTTTGAGTCCTTGTGCTTTGTCACAGGTAATTTTGGTACCCAAAAAGGATGGTAGTTGGAGGATGTGCACTGATTGTAGAGCCATCAACAACATCACCATCAAATATAGGCATCCTATTCCCAGGTTAGATGATTTGCTTGATGAACTATTTGGTGCATGCTTATTTTCAAAAATTGATTTGAAAAGTGGGTATCATCAAAGTAGAATAAGGAAGGGGATGAATGGAAAACTGCTTTCAAAACAAAATTTGGTTTGTATGAATGGTTGGTTATGCCTTTTGGCTTAACTAATGCACCTAGTACTTTCATGAGATTAATGAACCATGTTTTGAGGGAATTTTTGGGTAAGTTTGTTGTTGTATATTTTGATGATATCTTGATATATAGCAAAAGCTTAGATGACCATTACAATCATTTGAGGGCTGTTATGCATGTGCTTAGAAAAGATAAATTGTATGCAAACATGGAAAAATGCATATTTTGCACTGATCATGTAGTCTTCTTAGGATTTGTTATAAATGCTAAGGGTGTGCATGTTGATGAAGAGAAAATAAAAGCAATTCAAGAGTGGCCAACTCCCAAAAATGTGACTGATGTTAGGAGTTTTCATGGCTTAGCTAGTTTCTATAGGAGGTTTGTGAAAGATTTCAGTACTCTAGCTGCACCTCTTAATGAAATTGTAAAAAGATGTGGGGTTTAAGTGGGGGAAAAACAAGAGCATGCATTCTCTGCCCTTAAGGAAAAGCTCACTCATGCACCAATACTTTCATTGCCTAATTTTGCAAAATCTTTTGAAATTGAGTGTGATGCTTCTAATGTTGGCATTAGGGCTGTTCTTATGCAAGAAGGGCATCCCATTGCTTTCTTTAGCGAAAAATTGAATGGGACTGCTCTTAATTATTCCACTTATGACAAAGAGTTGTATGCCTTGGTAAGGGCTTTACAAACTTGGCAGCACTATCTTTGCCAAAAGAATTTGTCATTCATAGTGATCATGAGTCCTTGAAGCATCTTAAAGGACAAGGCAAGCTGAATAAGAGGCATGCCAAATGGGTTGAATTTTTGGAGCAATTTCCTTATGTGATCAAGCATAAGAAGGGTAAGAGCAATGTAGTGGCTGATGCGCTTTCAAGGAGGTATGTGCTACTTTCTACCCTTGAAACTAAATTTTTGGTCTTGAACACATTAAGGATTTGTATGAACATGACCCTGATTTCTCCTCTAAATATGCTAAATGTGTGCATGCTGCCCAAAATGGATACTTTAGGCACAATGACTATTTGTTTAAAGAAAAAATTATGTGTGCCAAAAGGATCCATAAGAGAACTACTTGTAAAAGAGGCTCATGAGGGGATTAATGGGTCATTTTGGGGTTCAAAGACTTTAGACATGCTGAATGAACATTTTTATTGGCCACATATGAAAGTTAATGTGCATAAATTTTGTGACCGATGCATTGTTTGTAAAAAGTCTAAGTCTAAGGTAATGCCCCATGGTCTTTATACTCCATTGCCTATTCCTGATTCTGCTTGGATAGATTTGTCTATGGATTTTGGGTTAGGGTTGCCACGGACAAGGAGGGGCAGGGATTCCATTTTGTGGTTGTTGACAGGTTTTCCAAAATGGCACACTTCATACCATGCAAAAAGGTTGATGATGCTTGCCATGTTGCTGACTTGTTCTTTAAGGAGGTGGTGCCTCCATGGGCTGCCTAGGAGCATTGTTTGAGATCGTGACACAAAATTCCTAAGTCACTTCTAGAGGACCTTATGGGATAAGCTAGTCACAAAGCTTCTTTTCTCCACCACTTGTCATCCTCAAACGGATGGACAAACTGAGGTAGTAAATCGAACTCTTTCTTCTCTTCTTAGAGCTGTGATTAAAAAGAATATCAAGTCTTGGGAAGAGTGTTTGCCTCATGTGGAGTTTGCATATAATAGAGTTGTCCATAGTACTACACAACATTCCCCATTTGAGATTGTCTATGGGTTTAACCCTTTAACTCCTCTTGATTTGTTGCCATTATCGACACTTCTGCTTTAAAACACAAAGATGGAAAAGCTAAGGCTGAATATGTGAAGAAGTTACATGAGCAGTAAAGGATCAAATTGAGAAGAGAACTGAAAGCTATGCCAAATATGCCAACAAAGGAAGAAAAAGGGTGGTATTTGAACCTGGAGATTGGGTTTGGGTACACATGAGGAAGGAAAGGGTTCCTTCACAAAGGAAATCAAAGCACCAGCCAAGAGGGATGGACCATTCCAAGTGCTTTCCAAAATCAATGATAATGCTTATAAAATAGCATTACCAGGTGAGTTTGGTGTTAGTGCTACTTTTAATGTGGCTGACTTGTCTCCTTTTGATGTAGGTGAAGAAGATGTCAATTCGAGGTCGAATTCACTTAAAGAAGGAGGGGATGATGAGGACATAAAGAGCAAGGATGATCAAGTCCTACAAGGGCAGGGAGGTCCTATGACAAGGGCACGTGCTAAAAGAGCTAAGGAGGCCTTGAACCTTTTGGTGATCCAAATGTTTAAGGAGAGCCCAATACTTGAAGACTTAAAGCCCAAATTGGTCTATTGCATAGATGGGCCAATAGATGGCGCATGACCCAATGTCATGCATTATTTTAAGTTGTTTTGGTGTGTTTAAAATTGAATAAATTGTTGGGCTGAACTCTTTAATTTTGGCGCTAGAGCCCAACAATTAGTTTGTTTGGTTTCTTGCATTTTCTTTATTTGGAGTGTGTTTTTCTATGGCCTTTAATTGAGGAAAACAAATAATTCAGCTACACTAAAGCTGAATGAAGGCGCCATCAAGAGGGGGAAAGAAACTAATGAAGACTCATGAATGCACAAGACAAAGAATTGAAGAGCATCAATGCATTGTTTCACCTTTAATGCTTAGTAGTTACACTTTGAAGAATCAGAATTGAAGGAGTAGTTCATTGCATTGTCTCACCTTTAAATATTTGGCAGTTACACTTTGAAGACACATTGAAGCCAAATTTTAAAGCTTTGTCTAAAGGAATTTCCGCACCTCCTCTATGCACCTAAATCATGCCTAGGTTCATCCTTTGGGCTGAAGGGTCACGCCTAGAACATCATTTGGGCTGATTACTTATGTTCAATTTTTGTTCAATTAAGTGCTAATTGGTTACATTTTGTTTTACACACTTAATTAGCAATTAGTGGGCTGTTTTAGGAAGACAAAAAGGCAGCTGAATTCCCATGTATTTTCCTTTTAAATGGCGCCATTATCAATGAAAAGGGGAGAATTTTGTTTGAGAAAAAAACTAGTGTTAAACACTTGTGAGAGCTATGCACTCTTGGGTTCTGGATTGAGCCAAACTGAATTTATCAAGAAGTAACCTTCTTGTGGCATTCTTCGACTGGCTTATCAATTCCTTAGGGAATTGTGGTGCTTCCATTCCTTTCCTCTTTCCATATTCTTTTGTTCTTGTCAATTGCACTAAAAACAACACCTGTGTCTTAATCTGATTTCAACCCAAAGATCGTAACAAGGCTACTTTACAAAAAGGTAGTCATCAACATATTACCGTTTTCGTACTACCTTGCTTTTCACAATTGCTTGTACGATTTTTGTCTTGTAGCTAAAGGTGTCACCTTTGATACCTCGTACAACAATTTTGGCGCATAAGATCAAATTCGAAATCCGTTCCAGAGGCTTCTGAGAAGAGGAGCAACAACGTGACCATCACGTGATATAAAATAAAGTTCAGACGCTCGCTCAGAATGGAAGATCGGACGCTCATAGCAAATGGATAAGACTAGTGTCACAAAAGGTTAATTCCAGATGCTCACGAAGACAGAATACTAGGATGAGCCGGATGCTGACACATGGAGTGTATCCTTCTCTTGAGAGCTTCTTTCTTCTTGTTTAAGTGGCTTAGAAATGTATGTAATATTAGTATCTGCACACTTCAAGAATTGTTAGAACATAAATTGTTCTCTTGTGAATATTTTGTTATCATCAAAATTAATGAGGGTCTAAACTTCTCAATCGTTTAGGTTCCAACAGTAAGGAGAAGAGAGAAGCAGAACACAGTGATTTATACTAGTTAACAATCATCTGATAGCTACGTCTAGTCCCTTCAACAAACTTGAAGGATTTCTCCACCATAATCAACCGATTAGACTTGAGAGTATGCTACTACCAAACTAGCTATACTCACAACTTCTTAGAATAACTTAGTACAGTCAAGCCTCAAAGGAATACAGCCACTACTGGGCTAAATACAACGTTAAAAAATAGTTTGAAACAATACAAGTTATTCTCAGCAGAGATGATTTACAAATGAAAGCTTTAAGCACGAATATGACTTTCTACAGAAGAATAAAACGATTAAGTACTTGTTCACTTAGTCTCAGAGACTTGGAATGATTTCTTGGTTACTCACTGTCTCAATTTGTTGTGATAAAATCGTTAACCTGCTTCAGTGAATGAAGTAAGGTATATATAGCTAGGGTTGCAAATAGTGTCGTTGTGACCTAACAGCTCTTTCACCAATGGACAAAACTTCAGATTCGCTTTTGATGGCTTTTATTGAATCCAGTCACTTTTGGCTCTGCTCCTGTACACTGACACAACAGATAGTTTCAGGATCTTATCCTTTGTGATCTTTTTGAAGTGAGACCCTTCTAGAGCAAGTTATTTCTGATGATTATATCCGTTGACATCCCTTTGGCCTCTGATTCCTCGTACATTAAAATACTCATCAATGAGGTCTCTTTAATACTTGAAGTAGCCTTTAATGTATTGCTCATTCTGATTTCCAATTAGAGGCATCTTCCCACTGGACTATGCTTATTACTGAGATACTCTGCTTACTAGAGTAAGCTTGGACTGGAGGCAAGTTCTTCAGTACTGTATTTCTTGGCCTTTCATATAACAGAGTCTTAGAGTACCAGACGAAGGTTTCAACAGTGAAGTCTTATCAGAGCATGGTTATGGTTTGCCAGAGCGTTGACTACTAGAACATGATCTTTAGAGTGAGGCTATAAGATGATGATGTCATCAACACTTATCAGACGATCAATGCCAGACTCAGAGGAATGGATCGGAGGGTGAAATGCACACATAGGCATAGTCTTCTGAGACACTTCCATATGATGAATAGTGACTTACTCACTGAGTTCTACACACTAACACACACATCAGAGGATAAATTGTTCTATTCATTATTTGTTATCATCAAAACAATTAAGGGTCATTGTTTCTAAATCCACTTGATTCCAACAATCTCCCCCTTTTTGATGATGACAAACACATAGATTGATGAACAATTTTCCATTAGAAAAATATTTACTTAAAAGAATTTTAGAGGCTCCCCCTGAGTTGAGCACATATAAATATTTTCTAAGTGCAATGTCACATCAGATGAATGTATTATATTAGAGCATTTCATGAATTTTATGCTTGTAAAATATCACAGAATGTATCAAAGCATTCATTTAAAATATGATGCATCAGAGTAAATACTGAGGCAACATCAGAGCATACTAATTAAAAAGTATCAGAGCATATATTCCAAATTAATGTATCAGACTGAATAATGCATAATACATAATATAATGCAATGTATCAGAGCAAAGAGCAATTATAATGCAATGCATGGTAACGCTTGGTTGATACATTAGGTTCATCAATTACTCTGTACTTCTCTATTTTCTTTTCCCCCTTTTGTCATCGGACAAAAAGGTTAAGATAATAAAGAACACCATTGTCAAAACAGAGTAAATATAAAGATAAATTTCAAAACAGAGTAAGTATAAAAAATATTGTCATTTCATTAATCAAAGAAAGTACCAAATTACAAAAATTTTGAGTAAAACAAACACAAGGCTAGAAATAACAAAAAAGTGAAAACCCTAAAGGCTATCTAAGGTTTCTTCAGCTGTTCCAAAATTGACTTCAGTATATCAGCAACAATATTGTGTTTCTAATTTTAAGTGGCCATGAATTCCTTAGAAGCAGCCGTGTAGTCCTTGAATTCTCTATTTTCTTCTACCAATTTGTCAAAGACAGCCCTTGGAAAACAACATTCTCAGAGGGTCCGGAAGAGGCAGAGGCAGAGGCTTGAGCAACCATGGCAGTTGATGCTGGAGGAGGAGTTTCAGGTTCAAGTGAAGGTTCTGGTTCCCAAATTGCTTGAGTTGTTTCCCTTGGGGGATTCTTTCCAAACAGGTGCAGCCAGAAGACGCCTATTTCTCTTGAGTTGTTCCTCCTTGTAACACCCCGTTCCTGGAGCGCTACTAGACTAAAACGTAACTCTTGCAAGTTCAAATCCTTTTGAAAATGAAATACTCAGGTTGTATGGTTTCGAAAATATGTATCTATTTTTTTTTCCTTTTAAAAACATCTTTCTTTAAAATAGCAATCAGAGTATTGCAGCATTTTTGAAAGGTGGTGAATAAACTAAGACACCATAATAAAACCACAAAAGCATATGAATAGATTCATTCAGTCATTGCACACATGACAATTCAAATCTTGAAAATATAGTGTACTCATTATAACCTTGTAATTAAAAACAAGTAACACCCTATAGCTTGTCGGAACACTACAACACTTACTAGACCCCTAGTAAGTTCAGACTTACACACAAGGCAGATAGCCCGATAGGACTATCCTCAGCTACGCTTGTCAGCAACCTCGAACACTCTACAGTCTTCATGATCTGGGTTACAATCATTAATTGAAAGAACCACGGGCAAGGGTCAACTTCTTAAATAAAGACAGATAACACAGTACAACATAATTTGCAATTCAATAAGAATGCATAAATGCTCTGCAAATGCGACTACATGCCACTGTTTATGATTCTGGAATACCCTGCAATGGTCAATCGTTGGTACGCCATGGTACGTCCTCAATGCGATACTATTCCATGCTAAGGGTTAAACAAACAACGTCCCTGAACTCCAGCCTTGGCCTTGGGGCGCGTACACTTCCCTAGGATATTCAAGTCGAAGTTACCATAATGCATGACAATGCATTTCGCCTACTCCAATGAGCATATCAATGCAGATGATATTTCAATTATGGCATAATCAAATAAATATTCAATTATCCAGCACCAATCCAACATGACATACCTCAACAAGATTTAAGCATACATGCAACATATCATATAATCTATTCAGAATCACAATAATTCATCAATCCAACTAACTTGCATCCACATATCAATTTTCAGCAAACATAAGCATGTAACACAACCCGCATTTCAGCATATAAATTTAGAACTCTAGGTATATCTAGAAATAGCCCTTACACTAACATACTATAACAAGTATTGAATGTGAAGTGCCCTTACTCAAGCATACATTAACAAGTGTACATAACTAACAATATCTAGAAGTAGCCCTTACCAAAATCAACAGTCCACGTGTCAAAGCACATCACAGTCCTACTCAGCACGTACTCAACTCCTCAAGTCCTAAACAACACACACCAAACTTAGCACAATTCTAGTTCACCCAACAATAATTCCCTAGGTTATGGTTCAATTCTAACCCCTAGGTTACTCAACCCCAAGAATCTTTTTAATAAAACACACATACTTAAAATAAAACATAAAGTTGAAAATCAAGGTTTTAAAGACTAAAAATGCACTTCTTTTTAAATCTTGAAACAAGAAACAAGTTCCAAAATCAAATGCCTTTCATAATAATTAGTTGATCAAGGCTCCACTTGGTTTAGGAATACAAGGATTCCATTTTCCTTAAGTGTTTCATTGCCTCAAAGCCAAAACAACCTCTAAAATCCAATTAAACTCTTTTTAAAATTTTCCAAAACTTAAACAACAACCCAATACAATTTATTCAAGTCAAGGACACAAAAATTTTTCTTCCCAACCCCTCCTAGGGCTCTCGACCAACACACACATAATGGAGAAAAATTGTAAACTTTCCAAATTAACAAACCCACATCATTCAACACTTAATTCCTTTTTCCAAAACCTTCAATTTTCCAAAACAAAACCATTAATTCAAATACATTACATGTCTTATTCAAGCATCAAGGGTTTCCCAAAAACATAATTTCCTTTGGTCAAATCCAAATTAACAACGACAATAATATCAAGTATCAAGGAGCATTAACCCCAAACTAATTTCATGATTCACATGAGAAATCACCATTCCCCTTTCCCTTGAGCAAAATCAACCTAGGGTTCACAAAATTTTGGGAAAACATTGATCCTTTCTCCCATGATCATTATCAACACATGAATAAAGCATTAAACAAACAAAGAATAAAAAAAATCTCCTACCCCTAATTTAAAGGCCACGGTTTTGGGTAAGGAAATCAATGGGGAAGAGTTTGATTCCATACTTACTTACTAAACCAAGAAGAAGATGGTAATTAGGAGAAGAAGTTGGAAGCAAATGGTGTTGGAAAATGGAGGTGGAGATCACGCATGGGAGAAGAAGAAGGCCATGGAAGTAGCTTGGCTCTTGGTGTTTTCTCTCCAACAGTGGAAGCCAAAGAAAATAAAATGAAAAGGTAAAAGTGAGGGGGGTGCCTCAGCCTGAATGTTAAAAAGGGAGGGATTAAAAATTATTTTAATTCCTTCCTTTTACTTGGCTAGGATTAGTTTTCCTTTTACTTGGCTAGGATTAGTTTAGGATAAGCACCACCTTGTCCATGAGGTGTCAGCTCAGTGGTAGGAGCTTGACCTTATAACCTTAAGGGACATAGTTCAAATCCTCTCGGGAACAGTTGTAATATGGCCATTAGTGCCACTGAAATAATAATATATCCCCTTTCTCATTCCCTTTAAAAAAAAAAGGATAAGCACCACCTAATTAGCCATGTAAAAACGGACACCTAGCACCATAAAGTAAACTACTACTAATCTAATCATCAAGTCTAGACACCTAATCTCTCTTCTCATGATTATTCCCTAATCCTACAGTTTTGGGTGTCCAAAACTTACAGCGTTGAGTAGTTGCGTTAACAATAATTCGTTCGCCGATGAATCGCGAAAATTAATTTACTTAGAAATTAATTCACTGCACGATAATAATTTATCATAAATAATAAAAACAATTGAAAACACTCAATCATAATCACAACAAGTTATGATTCGATTTTCATCGAAATCGGAGTTCATTTAAAATTTTATTGCGGATAAAAACTACCCGGTGATTCAAAATACAGCGAAACTTCGTTAGATTTTTTCGACGATTTTTGAACCATGAATTAATATAAAATATTAATTCTTAATTTAATTTTATCTTGATTTAATTCAATCACTTTCTTAGTCAACAAAAATACGCGTTACCGCATCAAACAGAAAACTTAAATAAAGTTTAATTGATGAATTCACCTTAAAAGCAACATACATCTACGCTATCTATTAATTTGAATTGACATTATAATTAATAATTATTTATAATAAATAAATTATTTAAAATAAGTCAAAATAATTCCTTGTACTCTCAGTAAATCATTGAAGTGATCAATCTCTACGACTTACGTTCAAGTATTTGAGATTTATTGCTAAAACATTGTTTCTTAAAAATGGGGTGTTACACTCCTTGTGACTCTCAAACCAGTGATTCACAAAGTACCAGTTTGCATAGAAATCTTGATGAGCTAGCCACATGCCAACATCATTCATACGATCTTCTTTAATGAATTTCTCTATATCAAGATCATATTGGACTTGAGCAGCAAACCTCTCATAGATAGAGAAAAGGTGGGGTTTGGCTGTGGCAAGATGTTAGGGCCACGGGAGATAGGGATAACCTCTGGTTCGCTTGAAGAAGCAAGGATTTCTGTTGCAGGAGGTGGGGGAAATGATGACTAAATCATCATCTGGTTCAAGGTGTTGAACAACCTCAAAGGCAATAGTAGCAGCAATGACAATGTCATCAACTACAATTAGATCTGTTGTATGTTCTGGTTCAGGTTGAATGGATGGAGATGAAATAGGTTTGAAGGTAGAAAGAGGTTCAACCTCAAGAACTGTATCAGAGCCACGTATAGAAGTTTGGGCTTCTTGGGTGACCGATTCTGTTTCTATTTTAGGTTGCGTTGGGAGGTTAAGGTCAGGTTGAACCTGTGGTGGTGATTTAGGTCTAGGTGGAGTGGTAGGTTTAGGTTGTGGTGGAGAGGTAGATGTAGTTTGTGGTTGTGGTGGTGGAATGGGTTCAGAAGAAGTTGGGGGGATAACAGCAAGGGGCTCAATGTATGGAATTGAGACACGGGTTCTCTGTCTTTATCTCAGAGATACATTATCTTCTTCATCATCATCAGATAATGAGTCAAAGGGTAATGGGGGTAGGTTAGAAGAAATTGGTTTAGAAGATTTAGGAGGAAGAATGGGATTATAAGATAATGGTTGAGAAGATTGAGAGGTTTGGGTTGTAACAGAACCAGTACCATAAACAGAATCATATAATCGAACAGCATTATCTAGTACCTTGGTTTTCTTGGCAGGCACGTCACCAAGTTTTGTGATCCTCTTGCTCTTAGGAGTAGGTTCAGCAGCAGCAGTGCCGGAGGCAGCAGCAGAGGGAACCGAGGAGATGGCAGAGCACCTTGAAGCCTTTGTGTTCTCAACTTAGCATGAAATTGAGCCGTTTCTTCCCGAGTCTTGTCCAAGAAAGCTTGAAAGTCAGCTTTCTTTTCTTCAAAACTCTAGGCACGTAATGCGGAACACTAGGCTCAATTTTTAGGTTGAGTTACTAGGCACACCATACGGAACACTAGGTCCAATCCTTAATCAAGAAAATACGCACGCAAGAAGGACATTAAGTCCCAGCACAGGACACATGGCCCATATGCTCAATAGGAACACTAGGTTCCCTATATTTTATTCTTTCGTAATCTCGACATTTGAAATCTCTTTCTTAGTTCTTGTATCACTCCTATGTATTTGAAAATACCTTTTAGCTCTAGGTCGTTGAAACCCTAGTTGTGCTAAATAATATGCTAGGATAATTCCCAAACACATTACTTAACTCAACCGTTTTCAAAATTTACAATGTTTTATTTTTAAAAGAACCTCTTAAACAACTTCTAACCCTCTGATCCATAAAGCGTGTTTGTACACTGACTTATTTTAGAAGATACCTTTAGTTTACCGTGAAAACATTTCTCGGCTCATGGAATCGCATCAGACTTACCGTTGTAAGTCGTCAAACCAATAACAGTCGATTAGCGCATTATTAATTAATCCATTATCATCAACAATATCTTGCATATTCCAATCAATATCAAGTTCCATTTAAATCCAACATGATTCAAGGAAAACAACACAATTCATAATGCCACGCAGGGCCAAGAACATGCTACAAAGATTTCATACAAGACATAACAATTCAAGAAGCTACAACTCGCTACATACTTTCCCCAATTTCAAGTCCAATCAAATCAATCAAACATGATTTAAGTCACACAATACTATTCAGTCTTGCCACACAGGGCCAAATCAATACACAATAATTCATGCTACAACATCTCAACAACACATAGTAATACTACAAGTACTACTACACAATTTAACAAACATCAAGCCAACCAACACACAAGGCGAAAAACCCAAACTCGAAATTATCCACGCTAGGTAATTCAAAACTGTTGTCAAGTTGCACCTCGCGCGTACCTTAAGCATGAACCTTAACAACACAAACTTAATACAATTAGACCCCAAAAAATACAAATCCTAGACCCCTAGGACAGCCATGGTTTTAGGTCCCTAAAAGGCCTAAGAATTACTCACTTAATCCCATATGGTTCACATCTAGTCATATAACATGATACAAGTTCAAGTCATGCAAGTTTTCAAACTTTTACTAACTCTACACACTTAGAAAATACCTAAACCAAAATTTACCAATAGGAATAGTATTTTTACCAAATGAATAGTGTTTTGCCAACTTTGAATCACTTTTTAAAACACTAAAACATGTCACAAAATTTTAGAAACAACTTCGTTACAAGTTCAAAACAATTCTTGAAACATAACCCAAATCTTTTCCCAAAATCATTGCTAAATCAAATCATCAACCACTTTTACAACTATTTTTAAGCATAAAACAAGTCAAGAACAAGTTACAAAACTCCCTTAGAGGCCACGGTTTCTAGGGTTCAAAAACAATTCCAATTTTTCAAATCTTTAACTCCTAAATCATACAAACTTTGGTACATCCAAACATCTTACCAAAATCAAACTTCTTTACCACTTTAATACAACTAAAAACAAGTTGAAACTCACTCAAATCATGCTTATAAGTTACTGTTTTTAAGGTCCCAAAACAGCCCCAAATTTATTTTGTTTCAAACAATTTTTCAAAGCTTTAAACTTACAAATCCTTATAGATTTAAAGTCCTAATCAAAAATCAACTTCTTTAACACTTAACACACTTTAAAAACAAATTAAAACATCCCCAAATACTTATAAATTAGCCACGGTTTCCAGCCCCAAACTTTAACTAATTTAATTTCACAAAACTTTGTTAAACATGCATATATGACTAGTTTAAGCATACTAAACCAAAACCCCCAACTATCTAACTCCAAAACCACCAAAACCAAATCAAGATCAAGCCCCCACAACAGCCCATGAATTCGGCCAGAACCAAGGGTTAGGGTTTTCCAATTTTTAAATACTCTAACATGCTTAATCATGGAAGAAATTAAGGGATCAAGGAACTAATCATGCTAATCTAACAAAATCTAACAACTTCTAAGCAAAAATAACTCTAAACTAACCAAACCCATTCATGAAACTCAAGAGAGGAAAAGGAATGGATATGGAGCTTACCAAGAAGTTTGGAGGTGATGGATCAAGGATTAAGAAGAAAGGATGGAAGATTGTAAGCTTAACATCAAACTTCCTTCAAGAATCAACACCAAAATCATAAGAAACAAAAATCTTAAAAACTCATCCATGGCATCCATGGAGAAAGGAAAGTGATCAAGAGCACTTACCAACAAGATTAGAGATGATAGAACAAGGATCAAGAACAAGGATGGAAGTTTGAACTCCAAAATCACAAATTTATCAAGTTTTCTCACACTTTCTCTTTCTAAAATTTCTTCCAAGTTCTCCAACAATGGAGAAATGAAATGGGTGCTGGTCACATGAAGGAGAGGCCACGAAAATTTGAGGATATGGAAGGAACAAAAATTGTTCATTTAGTTGAAACTAACCAAACTAGTTACAAACTAACTAAACTAACTAACTACAATTACAACTTAACCAATCATCTTGCAACACTTGTCAAGGAAGGTTCTAAAGGATGATGTTCAGCTCCCCTAGCCCTTATCTCAATCGCCACTTGCCTCAAAATATCTAGATATTTCATTTAAGTCAGCGTTCTCGCCAATCTGGTCTTGGCGTTACGCAGCAGATATTAGGCTTTTTCTACCAAAAACTCCAAAAATAAATCTAATAAATTATTCTATAATAAAAAATTATTAATCAACCAAAATGTCCCTAAAAATATTAGAAGTATTTCTATGAATGTCGCTTTCTCGATTTACGAGCTAAAACGCGACCGTAATGCAGTTCTGCGCGTAGAAAACACCCTATATTTTTCTGATGCCCAAAAATCTCATAAAAAATTCCAATAAATCATAAATATTGGAAAATGCTAAGATCTCAAAATTTATAAAATTTGGATCACGTTTGGGCATGTTTCAGTTAGAAACTTGTCCAATAGCCTAGTTGCGGCAGAATTCAATAGAATTCTCACAGCGTAATAAAAACTGTAAATTAGTGAGGATCACTAATTTCAATTTCTCTTATCAATTAAATATTATTCAAACAATAAAATCATCAATACAAAATTATTAAAATAAAAGTCACGTTAAATACGACATAAAACCAACAATTAATAAAATAACTCAACGTCAAAAATTTAAACTGTAACTTAAAAATATTTATTAAATCCTGAAAATTATTTCTCATTCAATAAAATAATTTTCTTTAATCAAACAACAATTTTTCACATTTTTCAAGATTAATTCATATTAAAAACAATATACGTCTGCACTGTCTCTTAATCTGAATTAATTACTAAAACAGTAAATTGTTTACAACAAATGTAGCAGCTCTTTGTACTTTTCATAAATCATCAAGGTTATCAATCTCTATGATTTATTTCCAAGTAGTCGGAACTGTAAAATAATTTTCACAAAAATTGGGATGTTACAAATCGCTTGAGTGAAGAGTATGAGAATGGAGTGGAAGAGTTTCTAAAATTTTCTGAAAGAAATCTTCCTAATAATAATGGAAGATTTTAATGTTCTTGTGTTAAATGTTTTAATCAGAGACCACTAAATGTTGACGAAATAAGGGTTCATCTTCAATTTTATGGGATTTGCAAGAGTTACACGACATGGACATGGCATGGTGAAGTGTTGGATATGCCAAGTGTGTCCCAAAGAGAGAAAGTTGATATACATATCGACGATCGACTAGAGGACATGATCTGTGATATTGGAGAAAAGTCTTTTCAGCGATCACATGTGTATGATACTCTATGTAGTGACAAGGAACAGCCATTGTATCCAGGGTGTACAAGTTTCCTTTTTTGTGCTTCTGATACACCATTACTGTTGCAGTGGCCATTGGCAATTTTTTATCCTTTGTCCTAAGAGTAATTTGGTAGTCTGGATGTGTTCGATGCATAGTAAGGCAAATGGTTCCATTTCGTGCCCAATTAATGCGTAAGCTTTTATTTGCCATACATTGTCTTTGTGGTATGTATTATTACTTTAGATATATAACTTACTTTTCATTAATATTATTTTATCAAAGCTATGGAAGGATATAATTTTATGCAAGGTTTTAGAAATAAGAAGCCTGAATGGGTGATTCCCGTGGTAAGTACCTTAAAACCTGAAATTAATCTATAGTTTATACTAGTTAATGTGTATAATTTTACTCATTATATTTGTAGGTGCCTAAACAAAATAACGGTTATGCATGTGGTACTATGTCATGCAAAATATGTTGACTATTGTGTCCGCAGATATTGTTTCATCGTGGAGGGGGGTTATAGAATTTTTAACCTTTTGTTATTGTTCAATTTTAGACTAGTTATTATCTTATTTTGGTTTTACTACTATTAGTTAATTATGTTTTAACTTTGCAGACATTCAAAGACAAGTCACCATTGGAACGTGTTGTAATGCAAAACCTTGAGAAAACTTGGGCACAATTTTTTATAAATATGTATGAGGCGCAACCAAGTAACTTGGTAAAACCAAGATGTTTAAGGAAATGATGACTACTTGATTCTTAGATTTTTTTGTTGTTGTTAGAAATGACTATTTGACTATTACAAATGACTACTTAATAGTATTGTTATTTTTATTACTGTATATTTTGGTGAAGTATTATTTGGCTCACAATATTGTTTGAAATGTAGACTTTTGTCTGTTTTATAATTTGGCAAATTTTGGTGCCAATTTTGGGTATGACTGGTGTAGTTTACCATAGTTTGTTTTTTTGGTTGCTGTGACGAATGCACGCTAGAAAAAATAAAAATAAAAATCAACTTTTTAAATCGGTTATTAAGAAAACTGATTTAAAAAGTGTGACCATTTTAAATCAGTTGTACAAATAACCGATTTAAAAAGATTGATCTTTTAAATCGGTTTTATGGATCCTCGATTTAAAATGGTCACACTTTTTAAATCAGTTTTCTTAATAACCGATTTAAAAGGCATCATTTTAAATCGATTTTTTTAATAACCGACTTAAAAAGTGATTTTTTAAGTCGGTTTTTTAACAGATTTAAAAACTTGAAACATACTAAATCTGTTGAATATAAGTTGGTTCCAGAACCGATTTAAAAAGCCCATTTTAACTGATTTAGGGCATGTTTGATTTGGTTTTCAAAAACTGTTTTCTGTTTTATAAAAGTTAACGAAGAACAAATATTGTTCTTTATTAATTTTAAAAAACAGAAAATAATTTTTGAAAAGAGTAATCAAACAAGGCCTTAGTATCCCAAAACTGTACTAGTGTATTATCTTTTATGCAATTATTTTATTATTTTACTAATATAATTATAGATATTTCAACATCAGATTTTTAAAATTATTTCACGCCACTAGTTTTCAAATATTTTATTATGCAACACTCTAGTTTCCACCAGTCAAAAAAAAAAAAAACACACTAGTTTACAAAGGGGTAAGGAAATTGTAATTAGATATTTTATTATTTTATACATAGTTTTTATAAAATTGACTTTTATTGTATAAATATTTTATTTATTAATATAGTATATACACGTTTAAAATTAGATATTATCAATGATAATTATAAATTAAGTTATTATAATTTAGAACTTTTATAAAATATCTTAGCAAACAACTTTTAGTTTAAAAATAGTTTTTAAGTTAAAAAAAAGTTAAAATATACCAAACAGCTTTAGCTTAATTTTTAAAGCTCTTATTTTTAACTTTAGATTTAAAGTAGCATTTAAGCCCAAAAAAAGTTAGGCCAAACACAACCTAAACCTGTCGTTTCAGAACTGAAACATGTTGAACACTGTGTTAAAGAGGCGCAGTAAAACTGTCCTCGGGCAGTGAAAGCAATTATGACTCAGCGAGAGTAATCCTCATCCACTAACATATCAACCAGTCTCATAGAGACACGTGTACATAAAGATCCCCAGAGGGAACTTATAATGAATGCATCAGAAGCATATGAATATGAACAGATACCAGATGCATGCAACAATAAATGATATAAATATCATATAACATAAATAGAGGCAGCATAGTATTAAAGGCATATATGCTATTACCAGATGCAGTAACAGTATCAGAGGCACATGTGAATATCAGACGCACACACGATATCAGAGGCAGATATATTCAAATTAAACACCCATTCCTTTATAAGATGAAAATTCAAGTTCTTCCTTATAAAGTTGAATCTATCTTCAGCAAGGGGTTTGTAAAGATATCTACCCATTGATGGTCAGTATCAATAAATTTAATTTCAAGTGTCCCTTTCTGAACATAGTCTCTAATGAAGTGATGTTTAATTTCAATATGTTTGGCACGTGAATGCAAAATAGGATTCTTAGTCAAACATATAGCAGATGTATTATCACAGTATATAAGAATATTACTCTCTTTTATCTGATAGTCCTCAAGCTGGTACTTCATCCATAGAAGTTGTGAGCTACAGCTTGCTGCAGATATATACTCAGCTTTTGCTGTTGATAGTGCGATTGTGCTTTGCCTTTTGCTGGACCAAGAGATACGGTTTGCTCTAAGAAATTGGCAGCCATCAATGTGCTCTTTCTTTCAATTCTATCTCCAGCAAAGTCAGCATCACAGAAACCTACTAACTTGTAATTATCTGATTTCTTATAAAGTAAACCAAGGTTAGAAGTTCCTTTGAGATACCTAAAGATTCTTTTAACAACAGTTAGATGAGATTCTCTAGGATCCGATTGGAATCTTGCACATAAGAATACACTAAACATTATATCTGGCCTTGAGGCAGTAAGATAAAGAAGTGAACCTATCATACCTCTATATACCTTTTGGTCTACCTTTTTACTAGATTCATCTTTGCTTAGAGCACATGTAGGATGCATTGGTGTGCTCGTTGGTTTGGTTTCCTCAAGCTTGAATTTCTTCAAATGTTCTTTCACATATTTTGTCTGATGGATATAGGTTCCATCTTGACATTGTTTGATTTGAATACCAAGGAAAAACTTTAGTGCTCCCATCATACTCATTTTAAACTTATTCTGCATAAGCTTAGAGAATTCCTCACAAAGAGATTCATTAGTAGCACCAAAGATAATATCATCAACATATATTTGAACTACTATGAAATGCTTTTTAGAGGATTTTCTAAAGAGGGTAGTCCACCGTCCTCTTTCAAAACCATTTGACATTAAAAAGGTACTAAGTCTATCATACCAAGCTCTTGGAGCTTATTTTAAGACCATAGAGAGTTTTTTTAAGTTTGAAGACATGCTCTGGAAATGCAATAACTTCAAAACCAGGTGGTTATTTTACAAACACTTCCTCACTTATAGAACCATTTAAGAATGCACTCTTTACATCCAACTGATATAAAGTAATGCAATGATGTGCAACAAATGATAATAAAACTCTAATTGCTTCTAGTCTAGCTACAGGTGCAAAGGTTTCAGTATAATCAACACCTTCCTCTTGCGAATACCCTTGAGCAACTAGTCTTGCTTTATTTCTTACCACTTTACCATCTTCATCAAGTTTGTTTCTGAAAACCCACTTCATTCCAATGGCTTGCTTATCCTCTGGTGGAGGCACAAGCTTCCAAACATCATTCATCTGGAACTGATTAAGCTCTTCTTGCATAGTAAGTATCCATCCATCGTCTGTCAGTGCTTCATCAATTGTCTTTGGTTCAATCTCTGACAATAATGCAAAGTCTGAGTGTTCTCCGAGTGATGATCTGGTTCTGACTCTGTCACTTGGTTCACCAATGATCTGGTCCTTAGGGTGATGAGTCTTGAACTTCCAATCTCTTATTGTCTCAGCTTGAGTCTAGTCACCAGACGCAGAGCCAGAGGCAACATCAGAGTCACCAGCAGATGCATCAGCATCTGTTCCTTTGCTTATCTGCATATCTGCAAAGATCTCGTCTAACTCTGACGTTTCATTGTCAGGCTTCTTATCATCAAACCTCATATGCATTGATTCATCAACAACTAAAGTTTCTTTGTTGTATACTCTGTAAGCTTTAGAGCGTTCAAGATATCCAAAAAGATACCTTTTTGTGCTTTTGAATCAAACTTACCAAGACTGTCCTTTGTATTGAGAACAAAGCAGTCACACCCAAATTGGTGAAAATAAGAAATGTTAGGTTTTCGTCCTTTCCACAATTCATATGGAGTCTTATTCAAGATAGGTCTAATGTAGATTCTATTTTGAATATAACAAGCAGTGTTTACTACTTCTGCCCAAAAGTGTTTTGCAACATTAGTTTCATGAATCATGGTTCTGGCCATCTCTTGAAGAGATCTATTTTTCCTTTCTACAACACCATTTTGTTGTGGTGTTCTAGGAGAAGAAAAATTATGAGAAATGCCATGTTCTTCATAAAAGTTTTGAAATAATTCATTTTCAAATTCTCCACCATGATCACTTCTAATTATTGTAATACAAAAAACTTTTTCATTTTGCATTTGTTTGCAGAAAACATAAAGCATCTTGAATGACTCATCCTTGTGTGCAAGGAATTTTACCCATGTCCATCTAGTATAGTGATCAACAATAACAAGACCATGTTTCTTTCCAGACAAAGAAGCAGTTCTGGTAGGACCAAACAAATCTAAATGTAAAAGTTCAAGTGGCCTTGAAGTGGAAACAACATTTTTAGATTCAAATGAAGATTTTGTTTATTTCCCTTGTTGGCATGCTTCACAAAGAGTATCAAACTGATACTTAAGATTTGGTAGGCCTCTAAGAAGTTCCTTCTTATTAAGCTTTGAGATTAACCTCAAGCTGGCATGACCCAATCTCTTGTGCCAAGTCCATTGTTCTTCATCAAGTGACAAAAAGCACTTGACATTTTGATTTGCCAATTCAGAAAGTTTTATTTTATAAATATTGTTCTTTCTCTTTGCTGTAAAGTGGAGCCATTTTTCTTGTTTTTAACTATACAGGCATTATCACTGAAGCCAACATCATAACCACTATCACATAATTGACTTACGCTTAGTAGGTTATGCTTAAGGCCATCAACTAGTAAAACATTATCAATAGAAGGTAGAAATTTCTCACCAACTCTTCCACTGCCAATGATTTTACCTTTCTGGTTTCCACCGAAACCAACTGTTCCACTTTCTTTAAGTTGAAGCTCTTGGAACATACGCCTTTCTCCCGTAATGTGACATAAGCACCCACTGTCCAAGTACCAGGACTGGTGTTTCAACTCTGTTGCTAAGCAGATCTGCAACATAGATAATCTTGTCCTTAGGTACCCATATCTTTTTGAGTCCTCTTTTGTTAGTCCTAGAAGGAAACTTGTCCTTCTTATTTTTCAATTCATAACAGGTACTTCTTATGTGACCTTTCTTATTATAGAAAGTACATAGCATACAGTCACTATGATCATTGGTATCTTTGGGTTTCAAATTTGTGTTTTGATAGTGGGTTCCTCTAGTTTGTAACCAAGACCTTTTTTGCCATTTTGGCTAACACCCCAAATCATAGATGCTTGTTTGCTTCGTGTCACACACTCAACAAGAAATCTTTGGAATCCCTCTTCATATTTTGAAGAGTTGCATTCAATCTTTTCTTCAGTCTTAGAGCTGTTACTCACCAGACGGTGATTCTCAGCTTTGAGTTTCTCATTCTCATCATTGAGTGTTAAAAATTCTTTTGAAAGTTTTGAGAATTTCTTTTTCAAAGCTTTATACTTAATGGGGAGCTTAGAAGACTCATCTAAGAGTTCATCAAACGCTTTTTGAACATCAAAGGATGGGTTAGAATTTACCTCTTCTTCCTCATCTTCACTGTCTGATCCTATGGTAGCCATCAGAGCCATGTTTGCTTGTTCCTCATCATCATCAGACGCTTGTTCTTCTTACCTTTAAAACCACTTCTCTTTGGTTTCTCCCTCTCGATTTGGGGACATTCAGACTTGAAATGTCCTGGCTTCTTGCACTCATAGCAAACCACTTAGCTCTTGTCTTTATAGTCTTTCTTTTCCCTTGAGTCCTTCTTGTGAAATTGCTTCCTGAACCTTCCTTTCTTCTTCCATATTCATTGAATCTTCCTTGAAATAAAGGAAAGTTCATCGTCTGTTCCATCACTACTCTCACCAGACGATCCTTCGTCTGTTTCTTGTTCAGCTTGCAGAGCCTTGGAAGTGGAATCCTTGCTAGTAGACTTCAAAGCAATTGACTTTGACCTTTTTGGAGGTTCTTCTTCATTCAGCTCAAGCTCATGAGCTCTCAAGGAACTTAGAAGATCTTCAAGACGTAGTCTGTTTAGGTCCTTGGCTTCTTGAATAGCCATGACCTTAGGTCCCTATTGCCTCTGCAGGCTTCTTACTATCTTTCTTCACATGATTAGCAGTGGTGTAGCTCTTTTCAAGAACTTTTAGACAGTGAACCAATGTTTGAAATCTTCCAAACATGGTTTCAATATCTTCTCCCTCTTCCATCTTGAAGATTTCTTATTGTCTAACAAGAATGTTAGCCTTAGTTTCTCTCACTTGGGCAGTACCCTCATAGGCCAAGGCCAATAAGTCCCAAATTTCCTTTGCAGTACCATTTTTCCCACATCTCTTGTACTCTTTCTCAGAAATAGCACAGGTAAGAAAGTATCTTGCTCTATGATTTAGTTAATAAGCTCTCTTTTTCTCATCATCCTATTTATCTCTAGGAATAGGATTTTTCTTGGAATCAACTGGTTCGGTATATTGTCTTTGAACCATATCCCAGAGTTCAAGTTGTTGTGACTCAAAAAAGGTTTTGACTTTATCTTTCCAGTAGTCATAGTTTGTTCCAGTGAACAAAGAAGGACGGTTAACATGACTACCAGCATCGTTGCTTACCATAGATAAAGTATAAGATCTTTTCCTCTCACACGGTTAAGTGCTCAACCAAGAGGCCGAGCTTTGATACCAATTGAACGTGGCAAAAACACAAGAAAGGGGGTTTGAATTGCGTTTTATAAATCTTTTCGAAATACTTGTGTGTTTTTTAAAACCTTTTCAAAATAACTCTTCAACAAAATAACAATGTAAAATAAGTAAGGAGAAGAGAGAAGTAGGACACAATGATTTATACTAGTTCACTATCACCTGATAGCTACGTCTAGTCCCTTCAACACACTTGAAGGATTTCTCCACTATAATCAACCGATTAGACTTGAGAGTATACTACCACCAAACTAACTATACTCATAACTTCTTAGAACGACTTAGTGCAGTCAAGCCTCTAAAGAATACAACCACTACTTGGCTAAATACAACATTCAAAAATAGTTTGAAACAATACAAGTTACTCTCAGTAGAGAGGATTTACAAATGAAAGCTTTAAGCAAGAATATGACTTTCTACAGAAGAATAAAACGATTAAGTACTTGATCACTTGGTCTCAGAGACTTGGAATGATTTCTTGGTTGCTCACTGTCCCAGTTTGTTGTGATAGGATCGTTAACCTACCTCAGTGAATGAAGTAAGGTATATATAGCTAGGGTTGCAAATAGTCCCGTTGTGACCTAACAGCTCTTTCACTAATGGACAAAACTTCAGATCCGCTTTTGGTGGCTTTTAGTGAGTCCAGTCACTTTCACCTCTGCTCCTGTATACTAACACAACAGACAGTTGCAGGATTTTGTCCTTTGTGATCTTTTTGAAATGAGACACTTCCAGGGCAATTTATTTCTGATGATTATATCCGTTGACATTCCCTTTGGCCTCTGATTCCTCGTACATTAAAATACTCATTAATGAGGTCTCTTTAATACTTGAAGTCGCCTTTAATGTATTGCTCAGTCTTATTTCCAATCATAGGCATCTTCCTGCCGAACTATGCTTATTACTGAGATACTCTGCTTAACATAGTAAGCTTGGACTGGAGGCAAGTTCTTCAGTACTGTATTTCTTGGCCTTTCATATAACAGAGTCTTGGAGTACCAGACGAAGGTTTCGACAGTGTAGGCTTATCAGAGCATTGTCTGCTAGAGCGTTGACTAACCAGAGCGTTGACTACCAGAACATGATCTTCAAAGTGAGGCTATAAGATGATGACGTCATCAGCACTTATCGGACGATCAATGTCAGACTCAAAGGAATGAATCGGAGGGTGAAATGCACACATAGGCATAGTCTTCTGAGACACTTCCATCTGATGAATAGTGACTTAGTCACTGAGTTCTATACACTAACACACACATCAGAGGATAAATTGTTCTATTCATTATTTTTTATTATCAAAACAATTAAGAGTCATTGTTTCTGAATCCACTTGATTCCAACACATAGCTGAAGAAAAACCAAAGAGTCAAGAAAGTGAGATGAAATAGAAGATTTAGTATAAAGGACATACATTCTCTCAATGAGTCATCATCATCAAGGAATCAATGTTTGTTGAAGAATCAAATCAAAAATGCTGAAGCATAAGCTCTGAAGACCAACACAATCAGAAGAAGAACCTTAACCTGATTTCATATCCACTCTTAGAGTGTTTTAGCTTAAGACACAGAGCGTAATTGTAAGCCCTCTTAGATTAAGAGTTAAGTGTAAATACGAGCGAAATTAGTACAAATCTTCTCACTAGAAGTGAGGAAAGTGTACTCGTAATGGACACTCTTTCAGTTTGAAAGCAGTTGTCTACAACCTTTATAAATGGATGGGTTTGCTATCCTTAGTAGTAGGGATTGCCTCCCAAAAGGTTGTTTTCCTTAGAAGCATGACAGTCTATGTGTGCTTGCTAGGATACTTGGTACATAACCAGGTCGGCATAATTGTGTGCGCAAGGGATGGCCAAATAGGTCCTTTCCTAGGAGTCGCAAAGATATTGTGGTTGTCTATGGGTATAGACGGGTTGGAAGTAGATACTCAGAAGGTTATTGTAATCAGGTTGATTATAGTGGAAAAAGCCTTTCGTAACGAAGGGATTGGATGTAGCTATCAATTGGATAGTGAACAGTTATAAATTTTTGTGTCTCATTTACTTTCTTGCATGTCTAATTTTACCTACTTGTTTGTTTTCTTTACGCGTCTATTGTCATCATGTAAACTCATTCTTAGTCTTCTCGTCTACGTTTCTACGCTTGCATTTAGAATTAGGCAAAATGTTTTAAGTAAACTTCTAGATCAACAACCTGGCATCTAGTTGAAGTCATACTTTATACTTGTGCAAATTGTATTTCAATCATACTATTTCAAGTATGGTTAAAATCAAAGTGCAATAGGTAGCACGCAAAATAGATTTGCTTAAAGTACAGTTTCGTATATGTTAAAACAATTTACAAAACCTACTATAACATCCCAATTTTTGTGAAAATTATTTTACAGTTCCGACTACTTGGAAATAAATTATAGAGATTGATCACCTTGATGATTTATGAAAAGTACAAAGAGCTGCTACATTTGTTGTAAACAATTTACTGTTTTAGTAATTAATTTAGATTAAGAGATAGTGTAGACGTATACTGTTTTTAATATGAATTAATCTTGAAAAATGTGAAAAATTGTTGTTTGATTAAAGAAAATTATTTTATTGAATGAGAAATAATTTTCAGTTTTATGTTGTATTTAAGGTGACTTTTATTTTAATAATTTTGTATTGATGATTTTATTGTTTGAATAATATCTAGTTGATAAGAGAAATTGAAATTAGTGATCCTCACTAATTTACAGTTTTTATTACGCTGCGAGAATTCTATTGAATTCTGCTGAAACTAGGCTATTGAGTGAGTTTCTAACTGAAACATTCCCAAACGTGATCCAAATTTTGCAAAATTTGAGATCTTAGCATTTTCCAATATTTATGATTTATTGGAATTTTTATGGGATTTTTGGGCATCAGAAAAATATAGGGTGTTTTCTACGCGCAGAACTGCATTACGGTCGCGTTTTAGCTCGTAAATCGAGAAAGCGACATTCATAGAAATACTTCAAATATTTTTAGGGACATTTTGGTTGATTAATAATTTTTTATTATAGAATAATTTATTAGATTTATTTTTGGAGTTTTTGGTAGAAAAACCCTAATATACGCGTAACGCAGCGCACCCGATTGAGCGAGAACGCGACGAAACGAAATATCTAGATATTTTGGGGCAAGTGGCGATTGAGATAAGGGCTAGGGGAGCTGAACATCATCCTTTAGAACCTTCCTTGACATGTGTTGCATGATGATTGGTTAAGTTGTGATTGTAGTTAGTTAGTTTAGTTAGTTTGTAACTAGTTTAGTTAATTCCTAACTAAATGAACATTTTCTTTCCATCCTTGTCCCTCAAAATTTAGTGGCTGCCCTCTCCATATTGGCTTCAGCCCATTCATTTCCTCCATTGTTGAAAGCTTGAGAAAAAAATCCTAGAAAGAGAAAGTTGATTTAGGTGCTTAATCTTGTGATTTTGGAAGCTAAATCCTAATCCTTTCTCCTTCCTTCTTGTTCAATCATCTCCACCATAGGTGCTTATTTTCCTTTTCTTCATGGCTGCCATGGTTGGGTTTTCATGGTATTAGTGTTGTTCCCCATGATTTTAGTGTTGATTCTTGAAGGAAATTGGTGTTTAAGCTTACAAACTTCCATCCTTTCCTCTTAATCCTTGATCCATCATCTCCAATCTTGTTGGTAAGTGTTCTTGATCACTTTCCTCTTCTCATGGCTGCCATGAGTGTGCTTTTCATGATTTTAGAGTTGTTTTGCTTAGAAAGTGTTAGATCTTGATGTATTAGCTTGTATATTTCATAGATCCTTCATTTTCCACCTAGATTAAGCTTGTTCTTGATGTTGAACATTTGAAACCCTAACTCTTGATTTCTGGCCGAGCCTAGGGGCTGTTAGGGGGGCTTGATCTTGACTTGTTTTTGTGGTTTTGGAGTTGGTTCTTGGAGGGTTTTGAGTAGTATGTTTGAAACTAGTCTTTTATGCATGTTTTACAAAGTTTTGAGAAATTAATTTAGTTAATTTTTGGGGCTGGAACCGTGGCTTATTTGTATCGTTTTGATGATGTTTTAATTTTTTTTTAAAGTGTGTTAAGTGTGAAGAAGTTGGTTTTTGATTAGGATTTTAAATCTATAAGGATTTGTAAGTTTAAAGCTTTGAAAAATTGTTTGAAACAAAATAAATTTAGGGCTGTTTTGGGACCTTAAAAACAGTAACTTATAAGCATGATTTGAGTGAGTTTCAACTTGTTTTTAGTTGTATTAAAGTGGTAAAGAAGTTTGATTTTGGTAAGATGTTTGGATGTACCAAAGTTTGTATGATTTAGGAGTTAAAGATTTGAAAAATTGGAATTGTTTTTGAACCCTAGAAACCGTGGCCTCTAAGGGATATTTGTAACTTGTTCTTGACTTGTTTTATGCTTAAAAATAGTTGTAAAAGTGGTTGATGATTTGATTTAGCAAAGCTTCTCAAAGAAGCATCATTTTGGTAAAAGATTTGGGTTATGTTTCAAGAATTGTTTTGAACTTGTAATGAAGTTGTTTCTAAAATTTTGTGACATGTTTTTGTGTTTTAAAAAGTGACTCAAAGTTGGCAAAACACTATTCATTTGGCAAAAACACTATTCCAATTGGTAAATTTTGGTTTAGGTATTTTTCTAAGTGTGTAGCTTTTGTAAAAGCTTGAAAACTTGCATGGTTTGAATATGTATCATGGCATATGGCAAGATAGAACCAATTAAGGATTAAATCGAGTAATTCCTAGGCTTTAGGAAGTCCTAAGCCGTGGCTTCCCTAAGGGCTTTAGATTTGAGTTTTGGTTCTAATTGATTGAAACTTGCGTTGTTAAGGTTCGTGCGCGGAACAACTTGACGATAGTTTGGAATTACCTTGCTTGGATTGTTAAAGCGCCCAAGGTAAGGGAAATTCTTATATAATGATTTTGGGCTTTTCGCCTTGTGTGTTGTTTGGTTTGATGTTTGACTAAATTGTGTGGTAGTACTTGTAGTATTACTATGTGTTGTTGAGATGTTGTAGCATGAATTATTGTGTATTGATTTGGCCCTGTGTGGCAAGACTAAATAGTATTGTGTGACTTAAATCATGTTTGATTGATTTGATTGGGCTTGAAATTGGGGAAAGTATGTAGCAGTTCTGACTTCTTGAATTATTATATCTTTGTATGAAATCTTTGTAGCATGTTCTTGGCCCTGCGTGGCATTATGAATTGTATGGTTTTCCTTGAATCATGTTGGATTCAATTGGAACTTGGTATTTATTTAGAATATGAAAAATATTATTGATTAGTTAAAACAATACTCGGGTGCTCCTTACGGTGAGCATGCCATATTGATGAATTTGTTTGGATGCATATTGACCATTGAGCATCGACACTCAGAGCGTTTGATTTGTCTTAAAGACTTCAAAAGACGAGTTGTTATGTCACTCGGAGCGTTTGATTTGTCTTAAAGACTTTAAAAGACGAGTTGACACTGCATTGCCTAATGTGTGGCAAGCCTAAATTGAGGCAAGCCTAATGTGTGGCTATCTTGTTTGGACGTTGGGAAATAAATTCCTCGTCATACTGCTGACCTATTAAGGCTATAGGTGTATACATAAACTAGTCATATTGCATTGACATGCATAGCTAACCACATTTATGATATGTGATGACTTGATCGTTGATCTGTTGATAGAATTGTTGTTCACATGCAATTGTTGGATATTGTGGTGACTAGACTATTGATCTATTGGTTGATTTGTTTGCTCACATGCAATTATTTGATATTATGGTGACTTGATTATTGATCTGCTGGTTGAGTTGTCTGCTCACATGCAATGCTTGATATACCATGATGATGCATGTGGTCTATTAAGTATTATATGTATATAAAAACATGTTGTTGTATTATATATGTATACATTGTTTGCATGCGACATAGCCTATGATAAACTCGTGGACAAAGAATTTACCCTTGCACTGTTGTTGGATTGGGTATCCATATGGATGTCACTTGCAGATGGAGCTCCATAGCTGCTGTAGTTTTGTCTTTTCGGGTGCGTTGAAGATCGAGCCAGTGGAGGAAGATTCCTCTGAATGTTTCATGTTTTGATCTTGCTGAACTGTTTCTCAGTAAGAGTTATAGTTGTTGGCCAGTTTAGCTTAGGGTTTTTTGTCTTTGTTGTTTTGTAATTACTTTATTTCAGAAAACCTCGCCTCAGTGCAAAACGATTATGTTATTTTTTATGTTATGAGAAGTATTGATTGTGATGCGTTATACTCTGATATTTGTAAAAGACTGATTTTGAATTATTTAGAAAATTGTAGTACTCTTTATGTCTTATTTTTTAAAAGGGTTTCAAAGGAAAGAAAAAAAAATTACTCTTATTTTCCATTGCAAAAGACAGAAGAGTACTCTTTGTTGAAAGCATACAAGCATTAAATGTTTTCAGCATTAGATTGGGTTGCACAGTAGCGCTCCGAAAACGGGGTGTTACACCTACAGATGCGAAGTTTATCTATCCTGTGTCAGCATCCGATTGACTTGATCCTTCCGCATTCGGTTCTTACAATCTAATGTTTGAACTGATCAGCGCATGTGTTTTAAACAATATTTTGCAAAAAGATTTAAAAACACAATTCAACCCCTCATGTGCTTGTGTTTTCCTAGTACTTTTTGGTACTTCAATTGGTATCAGAGCTCGGCCTCTGGGTTGAGCTCTTAACAGAGTAGAGGAACAAAGGTCCTGTCTTCCTCAACATGAATGCTGAAGATCAAGTCCTTCATTCAGAAGTGAAGAATCAAGGTAATTAGCAGAAGTTGAAAAGGAGGTAATCAATCCAAAGCTCCAAGAGGTACTCTTAACTCATTCTCATTGTCTGTGTATGTGTTGCTTAATGCATTCTGATATATCTATATTTATCTTTCTTGGTTGTTTACTAGTTTTTCCTAAAACTATTTTCAAAACTATATATACAGTTAGTATTTCCTCTCCATCATTTCTAGTGAAACCATGTAACAATGGTTCTCGCTTTCCCTTCCGGCAAATGGAAATTTGCTTATCTCTTACACTCTAAATCGTGCCTTCACTCAAAGATTTCTTATCTTTGGACTCTTTCTAAAGAATATCTCTGAAGACTCTTTTCACTCATGCCCTTATCTTCTCTGGCTTGAAAAAGTTTTTCTTCAGTCTAATCATCTTAAAATTCCTTTCTTTCAAACTCTCAAAAGTTTGTTAGAAATCTGTATTCTAAGTTACATGGCATGCACTATTACTTATTGTGACGCCTGAGGCTGACGACGACGACAAAGTGACCGCTAGTGCTTGAAGCACCTGACAAGCAACGGGACACGTAATGTGTGGTAAGCCTAAATTGAGGCAAGCCTAATGTGTGGCTATCTTGTTTGGACGTTGGGAAATAAATTCCTCGTCATACGGCTGACCTATTAAGGCTGCAGGTGTATACACAAACTAGTCATATTGCATTGACATGTATAGCTAACCACATTTATGATATGTGATGACTTGATCGTTGATCTGTTGATAGAATTGTTGTTCACATGCAATTGTTGGATATTGTGGTGACTTGACTGTTGATCTATTGGTTGATTTGTTTGCTCACATGCAATTATTTGATATTATGGTGACTTGATTGATGATCTGCTGGTTGAGTTGTCTGCTCACATACAATGCTTGATATACCATGATGATGCATGTGGTCTATTAAGTATTATATGTATATAAAAGCATGTTGTTGTATTATATATGTATACATTGTTTGCATGCGACATAGCCTATGATAAACTCGTGGACAAAGAATTTACCCTTGCACTGTTGTTGGATTGGATATCCATATGGATGTCACTTGCAGATGGAGCTCCATAGCTGCTGCAGTTTCGTCTTTTCAGGTGCGTTGAAGATCGAGCCAGTGGAGGAATATTCCTCTGAATGATTCATGTTTTGATCTTGCTGAACTGTTTCTCAGTAAGAGTTATAGTTGTTGGCCAGTTTAGCTTAGGGTTTTTGTCTTTGTTGTTTTGTAATTACTCTATTTCAGAAAACCTCGCCTCAGTGCAAAACGATTATGTTATGTTTTATGTTATGATAAGTATTGATTGTGATGCGTTATACTCTGATATTTGTAAAAGACTGATTTTGAATTATTTAGAAAATTGTAGTTCTCTTTATGTCTTATTTTTGAAAAGGGTTTCAAAGGAAAGAAAAAAAAATTACTCCTATTTTCCATTGCAAAAGACAGAAGAGTGCTCTTTGTTGAAAGTATACAAGCATTAAATGTTTTCAGCATTATATTGGGTTGCACAGTAGCGCTCCGAAAACGGGGTGTTACACCTACAGATGCGAAGTTTATCTATCCTGTGTCAGTATCCGATTGACTTGATCCTTCCGCATTCGGTTCTTACAATCTAATGTTTGAACTGATCAGCGCATGTGTTTTAAACAATATTTTGCAAAAAGATTTAAAATCACAATTCAACCCCTCATGTGCTTGTGTTTTCCTAGTACTTTTTGGTACTTCAATCGGTATCAGAGCTCGGCCTCTAGGTTGAGCTCTTAACAGAGTAGAGGAACAAAGGTCCTGTCTTCCTCAACATGAATGCTGAAGATCAAGTCCTTCATTCAGAAGTGAAGAATCAAGGTAATTAGCAGAAGTTGAAAAGGAGGTAATCAATCCAAAGCTCCAAGAGGTACTCTTAACTCATTCTCATTGTCTGTGTATGTGTTGCTTAATGCATTCTGATATATCTATATTTATCTTTCTTGGTTATTTACTAGTTTTTCCTAAAACTATTTTCAAAACTATATATACACTTAGTATTTCCTCTCCATCATTTCTAGTGAAACCATGTAACAATGGTTCTCGCTTTCCCTTCCGGCAAATGGAAATTTGCTTATCTCTTACACTCTAAATCGTGCCTTCACTCAAAGATTTCTGATCTTTGGACTCTTTCTAAAGAATATCTCTAAAGACTCTTTTCACTCATGCCCTTATCTTCTCTGGCTTGAAAAAGTTTTTCTTCAGTTTAATCATCTTAAAATTCCTTTATCTCAAACTCTCAAAAGTTTGTTAGAAATCTGTATTCTAAGTTATATGGCATGCACTATTACTTATTGTGACGCCTGAGGCTGACAACGACGGCAAAGTGACCGCTGGTGCTTGAAGCACCTGACAAGCAACGGGACACGTGAATGAACCAAATTCACACAGAAATGAGAGGGATCCTAAGGCTGTGCAGGTATGGGATTGCATGGTTGAAGGATTACTTAAAAGAATTGATTGATACTACCTATACAAACAAGATGCATCTTTTTTTTAGGAGCCTAGAACATAAGAACTCCATAATTAAGTGCTTGACTTGGAGCACTCTTGGGATGGGCAACCCTCTGGAAGTTTACCAGAAAGCATGTGAGTGAAGACAAAGCATACTGAAAATACCCGTGTTGGTTTGTGGGGATAGTCGGCAGTCTTGAAAGTAGTCTGGGCTGTTACAATTGGTATCAGAGCAGACCTCTCCTAGTACGGTGTGGTTCGGGGAGGAACCATGCGGAAGCTGGTGGGCATGTGATGCCTGAGGCGGAAGATGGTGGAAAAGTGACCGCCACTTAACAAGCAAAGGGACACGTGAATGAACCAAATTCACACGAAATGAGAGGGATCCTGAGGCTGTGCAGCTATGGGACTGCATGGTTGAAGGATGACTTAAAAGAATTAATTGGTACTACCTATACCAACAAGATGCATCTTTTCGGGAGCCCAAAACATAAGAACTCCAAAGTTAAGCGTGCTTGACTTGGAGTGTAACACCCCGTTTTTGGAGCGCTACTGTGCAACCCAATCTAATGCTGAAAACATTTGATGCTTATATGCTTTCAGTAAAGAGTACTCTTCTGTATTTCGCAATGGAAAATATGAGTGAATTTTCTTTTTCTTTTTCTTTCCTTTGAAACCCTTTTTAAACGATGCAAAATCAGTCTTTTGCAAATATTAGAGTATGTGACATCACATTGAACATTCTCATAACATAAAACATAACATAATCATTTCGTACTAAAGCGAGGTTTTCTGAAAAGAGCAATTACAAAACAATGGCTAATCACGCAAATAACTACAACAATACCCTAAGCTAGGCTGGCCAACAACTATAACTCTTACTGAGAAACAATTCAGCAAGGTCAAAACATGAAGCACTTAGAGGAATCTTCCCCCACTGGTTCAATCTTCAATGCTCCTGGGAAGACGGAACTGCAGCAGCTATGGAACTCCATCTGGAAGTGACATCCATAAGAATGTCCAATCCAACAACAGTGCAAGGGTAAATTCTTTGTCCACGAGTTTATCATAGGCTATATTGCATGCAAACAATATATATATATATGGCACAACAACCTCCCTTTATATATATACATACTTAATAGACCGCACACATCATCATGGTATATCAAGCATTTGCATGTGAACAGACAAATAAACCAACAGATCAACAATCATGTCACCACAATATCAAACAATTGCATGTGAGCAGATAGTTCTATCAACAGATCAATGATCAAGTCATCATAATATCAGATTCATCAAACAATTTATCACATATCATAAATGTGGTTAGCCATGCATGCCAATGCATTATGAACAAGTTTGTGTATACACCTGCAGTCTTAAACAAGGTGAGCAGTGACGAGGAACTTTATTTCCCAACGTCCGAATCAAATTCCCCTACCAAGGGTATAGCCACGCATTAGGCTTTGCTGCCAGACTGGCAATGAAGTGACAACTCATCCTTTTGAAGTCCTTAAGACAATCAAACGCTCCGAGTGTCGATGCTCAATGGTTAGTATGCATCCAAACAAATTCTTTACTATGGCTCACTCACGTAAGGAGCGTCCTTGATATGTTTTAATTAAATAATACGGATCGACGAGTCCTTACTCACTCAACTTAGTGAATTTCAAATTTCAACTTTACTTAGAGGTCAACACAGGAAACAAAGTACAGGTGTTCAATTGCAGAACGTTAGTCTCAATCTTAAATTGAAGTTCTAGGCACGTAATGCGGAACACTAGGCTCAATCCTTAGGTTGAGATACTAGGCACGCCATACGAAACACTAGATCCAATCCTATTGATCAATAAAATACGCACGCAAGTAGGACGTCAAGTCCCAGCACAGGACACATAGCCCATATGCTCAATAGGAACACTAGGTTCCCTACATGTTATTCTTTCGAAATCTCGATCTTTGAAATCTCTTTCTTAGTTCTGGTGTCTCTTTTATGCACTATTGTATCTAAAAATACTTTTTAGCTCTAGATTATTGAAACCCTAGTTGTGCTAAATAATGCATTAGGGAAAATTCTCAGAAAAGAGTGGCGGTGCGAACACTCTTAATAACCAAGTCTTTCCTATCCAAAATTTTCCAAACGCATCATTTAACTCAACCGTTTTCGCAAAGCACATTGTTTACTCAAGTTCTTTTTCCTACTATTGATTCATTGAAAATTCTTTGCAAGCTTTGGCTAGTTATACTAAAACCCTCATGCTTACTTTTAAGTCAAAATGCCCTTAACAATTTACTTAAGAAATCATAACTCTGATCCATAAAGCGTGTTTGTACGCCGACTTATTTTAGAAGATACCATTAGTTTACCTTGAAAACATTTCTCGGCTCATGGAATCGCATCAGACTTACCGTTGTAAGTCGTCAAACCAATAGCAGTTAATCAACGCATTATTAATTAATCTATCATCATCAACAATATTTTTCATATTCCAAATCAATTCCAAGTTCCAATTAAATCCAACATGATTCAAGGAAAACAATACAAATCATAATGCCACACAGGGCCAAGAACATGCTACAGCATTTCAAACAGCATATAACAATTCAGTATGCTACAACATGCTACAACATTCCAGACAACATATAGTAATACTACAAGTACTACCACACAGTAAATCAAACATTCAAACCAAACAACACACAAGGCCAAAAGCCCAAACTCATTATATAAGAATTTCTCTTACCTTTGGCGCTTTATGTAACGACCCGTTTCCGGACCGCTACTAAACTAGAACTAAACCTGTATGCAATGCATTTTTAAAACGGTACTCTTGTGTCCTTCCGAAAATGCGGTACATTTTTTTTTTAAAACAACATCATCCGCAAGCACGCACAGAGTAACTACAGCGTTTCGAAACATAGTGCAATCTAGGACACAAGACACATGCACTGGGGATACATACATGCATATATATAGACAAGTCATCAAATACAGTACGTGCAAAAGACGTCATGAATGTTTGACAAGAAGGGTGGCAAAGCAATCTGATATGCCACTGGACCAATACGACGAAGAATCTGGTAAGGTCCAATGAACTTAGGAGTAAGTTTCTTGGATTTGATCGCTCGACCAACTCCAGTAATAGGTGTGACTCGGAGGAATACATGCTCTCCCTCTTCAAACTCTAGCGGTCGGCGACCCTGGTCCGCATAACTCTTCTGTCGACTCTGAGACGTCTGCATCCTATCTCTGATCAGTCGGATCTTCTCGGTAGTCTGCTGGATCATGTCTGGTCCCATGACAGAACTCTCACCATTCTGGTACCAACAAAGAGGCGTCTGAACTTACGTCCATACAACGCTTCATAAGGTGCCATACCGATACTCGCGTGAAAACTGTAGTTGTAGGTG
Organism: Calophaca sinica; assembly: GCA_037113605.1. NCBI lineage: Eukaryota > Viridiplantae > Streptophyta > Magnoliopsida > Fabales > Fabaceae > Calophaca > Calophaca sinica. Next base: position 84,504,247 of record CM073731.1, read on the forward strand.
AACTCCACTAGCGATAAGACATCATCCCAAAACCCTTTGTGATCCAATGTGCACGCTCGTAACAAATCTTCTAGTGATTGAATCGTCCGCTCAGTCTGACCATCGGTCTGAGGGTGATATGCTGAGCTAAGCTTGAGTTTGGTTCCCATCGCTTCTTGTAATTCCTTCCAAAAGTGAGATGTGAATTTCGGATCCCGATCGGAAACGATAGAAGAAGGTACGCCATGCAGTCGCACAATCTTTGCGATGTAAATCTCTGTCAGCTTCTCTACGTTGTATGTCGAACTCACCGGTAGAAAATGAGCAGATTTGGTCAATCGGTTGACGATCACCCAAATCGAGTCATGCCTCTTCTGCGTCCTCGGCAATCCCACAACGAAATCCATAGAAATGCTATCCCACTTCCACTCAGGCACGTCAAGCAGTTTTAGCATCCCTGCTGGTCGCTGATGTTCTACCTTCGCTTTCTGGCAAGTTAGACAGGAAGCCACATACTCTGCCACTTGTTTCTTCATTCCGGGCCACCAAAAGTGCTTCTTCAAGTCTTGATACATCTTCATAACTCCCGGATAAATACTCAAACTACTCTTGTGCGCCTCGTTGAGAATCAACTTCCTCAGCTCAGGTACGTTGGGTACACAAACACGTCCATCGCATCTCAAGATGTTGTCTGCTCCAACCTTGAATTCTGTCGCTTTTCCTCGTGCTATCAGCTCAACCTTCTCTTGTAGTAGCTTGTCATGAGCCTGCCATTCCTTAATCTCCTCCAATAATCCATTAGAAATGGTGAGCATCCCAAACTTCAGCTTTCCTGGTGACACTTCCACGCTCAACTTCAAGTCTCGAAACTTCTCTAGCATCTCCAACTCCTTGATCATCATTGCTGAAACTAAAACGCTCTTCCTGCTCAGTGCATCAGCTACCACGTTCGCCTTCCCTGGATGATATTCCAAAGTGAAGTCGTAGTCTTTCAAAAATTCTGTCCATCTTCGCTGTCGCATGTTGAGTTCCTTCTGATCGAACAAGTATCTCAAACTCTTGTGGTCGCTGTAGACAGTGAACCTACTCCCATAAAGGTAGTGTCTCCAAATCTTTAATGCAAAAACCATTGCAGCAAGCTCCAAATCGTGCGTAGGATTATTCCTCTCATGAATCTTGAGCTGTCTCGAAGCATAAGCCACAACTTTTCGATGTTGCATCAACATGCATCCTAATCCTTGGTGTGACGCATCGCAATAAACCTCGTAAGGTTCTTCCGGTTGGGGTAAAATCAACACAGGTGCTGTTGTCAAAAGCTCCTTCAGTCTCCAAAAACTGGATTCGCACTCTTCAGTCCATGCAAAAGGTTGATCCTTCCTTGTAAGTCGTGTAAGCGGTGCGACAATCTTCGAAAAACCTTCGATGAATCTCCAATAGTAGCCTGCTAATCCAACAAAACTTCTGATATCTGTTACGGTCTTCGGTTGTTCCCATGCTAACACAACTTTAATCTTAGCTGGATCCACAACTATTCCATCTCTGGTTATCACGTGTCCAAGAAAGTTCACCTCTTCGAGCCGGAACTCACACTTAGAAAGGTTAGCATAAAGCTGCTTCTCTCGTAGTATCTGCAATACTCGGCGTAGATGTTCTCCGTGCTCCTCTCTGCTCCTCGAGTAAATCAAAATGTCGTCGATGAACACTACCACAAACTGATCCAAGAATGGGTGAAAGATCCTGTTCATGTAGTCCATAAACACTGCTGGTGCGTTCGTCACTCCGAATGGCATCACTAAGTACTCGTAGTGACCGTATCTCGTCCTGAAAGCTGTCTTGGGGATATCCTCTTACTTCACGCGAATCTGATGGTAACCTGACTTCAAGTCAATCTTGGAAAATATCGTAACTCCTCGTAGTTGATCCATCAAATCATCGATACACGGCAACGGATACCGATTCTTGACAGTAACTTTATAGAGTTGGCAATAATCCACACACAATCTTGATCGTCCATCCTTCTTCTTCACTAGCAGCACTGGGGCTCCCCATGGCGACACACTCGGTCGTATGAACTGCTTCAACTCCAAATGCTCAATCTGAGACTTCAATTCTTTCATCTCAGCCGGAGACATCCGATAGGGCGCTATCGAAATCGATCCTGTTCCTGGAAGCAAATCGATGGAGAATTCGATTTCCCTTGCTGGCGGTAATCCCGGCATATCTGCCGGAAAAACATCGAAGAAGTCGCAAATCACAAGAACATTCTTTAACTCGAGCTCTTGAAAAGCTTCTGAACTAGCCAAGTACATGTATTCCTGAGTTCCCTCTTTCAATGAAACACCAATGTGATTAACAGATAGGTAGTTGGAAATTTCGAGGTCAGGAAAAACCATGGTTTTTTTGGCACAGTCCAGAAGGACATAATGGTGAGACAACCAATCCATCCCGAGTATAACATCTAGACCCTTAAGTGGCAAACAAACCAAATTAACCACAAATTTTCTACCCTGGATTATCACTACACAATTAAGGCATGCGGTGTTGGTAACCAAGGTTTTAGCAGCTGGGGTAGTAACTACTAGTTTGAATGGTAAAGCAGTCACAGTCAATTTTAAACGATCTACGCAATCCGAGGAAATAAAAGAATGGGTTGCACCGGAATCAAAAAGAACAGATAGGGATTTACCCTCAATCTCACAGTCTCCCTGGATAAGATCCTCAGCTTGCTCCGCCTCTTCACCGCTCATGCAGAAGACTCTGCCTTTAGCCATCGGGCGTTTTCCTTTAGCCTTTGCTGCGTGCATTGCCGGTTCAGCCTTAGGTGCCTGACAATCCTTGGCGAAGTGTCCCGACTTCTTGCAGTTGAAGCATATATCCTCCTTCGCACTACAGCTGCTTGCATAGTGTCCTGGCTTCCCACAATGGTAACAAGTTACATCGGTGCTAGTCCGACTCCCGCCTCTCGCGTTCTGGGCCATCGGACGATACTGTCCCTTGTTGTTGTCCCCTTGGGGTCGACTATACGGCTTCTTCTGCTGTTTTCGCTTCTGAGCAAACCATTGTCCTGTGCTCTGGGGTCTGACTGGTCAGCCAATACCACTCCTCTTCTTGGCGCTTCTCATAACTTCCACCTCAACACACCTGTCAATCAGTTCTTGAAGATTCCTGATTCTTAGAGATGTCACCGACTTCTGGATGTCAAACTTAGGCCTCGCTGGAATCTCTCGCTCAACTATCCTTGGTCAGCTCGATCACGGAACGGACTGAAGTACCTAGCAAGTGATTCGAACTTGGCAGCATATTCTGACACCGTCATGCTACCCTGCTGTAGTCGAAGAAACTCCTGCTCCTTCTCAGCCCGTGCAGTGTTAGGAATGTACTTATCCAAAAATTTCCTACGGAAAACTTCCCACGTGATCTCACGATGCTCTGCCGTCAAAGTTTGCTTCACTCCCTTCCACCAATGCTCAGCATCTCCGAGCAACAAGTAGGTTGCTGATGGCCTCCTTGTTGTAGAAATTGGCCATTTGCTTGATTTTCAACATAGAATCTGGTTGTGACTTATGTTTTTGTATTTTTGCTATAAAAATGAATGAAAAATGGATAGAGAATGAATGGAATTTCGTGGCTTTGGAGGTAGAGAATTAAGGGGACAGATTGTGAAATCACAAAATAAAAACAAGAAGCAAACAAGGTCTCAAGGATCTGTTTATGGGTAAGTGAAGAAGATGGATGATTGGGAGGCAGGGGCGCCACCTTAGTCTAATCCAAGACAAGGATAAGCCTATGAAGGTGAGGATCACCACAAGAAGAGAGTTTCTTGATAAGATCGATAAACTGGTCCAATCCAGAACCAAAGAGTATGAACTCAATATTTTTGCTAAATCTTTGTTACCTTTTATTGAAATTTCGCCCCCTATATATAATAAGGGTCTTGTTGTTACAATGAGTCAAAGAGACAAAAATCCTTACAAGGAATCCTAGGCTAACATAACTAGCATAACTAAAGGCAATTACAAACAACATAATTGTGGTTGTTCCATAGCCTAAGTGGCGCAACTGAAATGAAAGAGACAGCTTCACATTCTGTTTGATTGCTCTTCATGACCAGGGGAAGGTTTCACAACCACACATTAATTACAATTAAATGGGTGGCTGCGCTTTTAATGTGCTGTTGGAGCCTTCATTTCTTTGTCTTGTGTAACTCCTTTTTGCCTTGATTGCTTTGAATTCCTTTGTCTTTCTTTGGTAGCAACATTATAGACTCATAAAACTACACAAAGAGCTGTTGAGAAGTGTGGGACCCCTTGCTCCTTGCGCCACACAGCCACTTGAAGTGGATTAAACACACCAAAAAAATTAAATAACTTAGTGCCTTGGTCCCAAATAAATCAATTGGTCACTTGCACTTTTATTCAATTAAAAGAAATTAACTTGGCTGCCTTCTTTTATGCAAGTTGCGCCTCCTCCATGGCTTGTATGACAAGCATGGTTTTTGGTGCAATTACATCTTTGCCTCTATTTGCAATTGTCTTAGTCATGAATTGGACTAAGCTTTCTTGGACCCTCCTTGACATTGCCCTAGTCATTGGTCCTCCTAAGCTTTGAATGGCCTCTTGGTGCTCCATGTCCTCATCATTCCCTCCCTCTTGAGGAGAATTCGACCTCGAATTGAAGTCCTCATCACCTACATCAAAAGGAGACAAGTCAGCAACGTTGAAAGTGGCACTAACACCATACTCACCTGGAAGGTCAACTTTATAAGCATTATCATTGACTTTGGCAATCACTTGAAAAGGGCCATCGCCCCTAGGCATTAACTTAGATTTCCTTTGTGACGGAAACCTTTCTTTCCTCATATGGACCCAGACCCAATCTCCGGCGTCAAAAGGTACCCGCTGCGCCTTTATTGGCACTTTTGGCATAACTTTCATTTTCTTTTCAATTTGCGCTTAATTTTCTCATGCAAACTTTTCACAAATTCAGCTTTCGCTTTGCCATCTTTATGCTTCAACAGAGATGTGTTAGGTAAAGGTAATAGATCAAGAGGAGTTAAAGGATTATAACCATACACAATCTCAAATGGGGAATGATTTGTGGTACTATGGACAGCCCTATTATAAGCAAATTCAACATGTGGCAGCCACGTTTCCCACATTTTCAAATTCCTTGAAAGTACAGCCCTTAGAAGAGTAGAGAGGGTTCTGTTTACTACCTCAGTTTGCCCATCAGTTTGGGGATGACAAGTTGTAGAGAATAGTAACTTAATTCCCACCTTACCCCACAAAGTTCTCCAGAAGTGGCTTAGAAATTTAGTGTCACGATCAGACACTATACTTTTTGGTAGACCATGTGGGCGCACCACTTCTTTGAAAAACAAATCAGCAATGTGGCAAGCATCATCCACCTTTTTGCATGGAATGAAATATGCCATCTTTGAGAACCTGTCCACAACAACAAAAATAGAATCTTTCCCGTTCTTTGTTCTAGGTAATCCTAAGACAAAGTCCATGGAAAGGTCAATCCAGGGATATTCAGAATGTGCAATGGAGTATATAAACCGTGGGGCATAACTTTGGATTTGGCCTTTTTGCAAACAATGCATCTTTCACAATATTTTTGCACATCAATTTTCATGTGAGGCCAATAGAAATGTTCTTGCAAAAATTCCAAAGTTTTAGGAACACCAAAATGTCCCATTAAACCCCCCTCATGCGCCTCTTTGACTAAGAGTTCTCTAATGGATCCTTTTGGCACACACAACCTTTTTTCTTTAAATAAATAATCATTGTGCCTAAAAAATCCATTATGGGCAGCATGCACACATTCAGCATATTTACCAGAAAAATCAAGATCATGCTCATACAATTCCTTAATGTGCTCAAGACCAAAAATTTTAGTTTCAAGGGTAGAGAGTAATGCGTACCTTCTTGATAATGCATCAGCCACAACATTGGTTTTACCCTTTTTATGCTTAATCACATAAGGAAATTGCTCCAAAAATTCAACCCATTTAGCATGCCTCTTATTCAACTTACCTTGTCCTTTTAAATACTTCAAGGACTCATGATCACTATGAATGACAAATTCTTTTGGCAGCAAGTAATGTTGCCACGTTTGCAATGCCCTTACTAAGGCATACAATTCCTTATCATAAGTGGAGTAATTTAGGGCAGCCCCTTTTAATTTCTCACTAAAATAAGCAATTGGATGACCTTCTTGCATCAAAACAGCCCCAATTTCAAAAGATTTTGAAAAATTAGGCAATGCTAGAATTGGTGCTTGGGTGAGCTTTTCTTTAAGAATTGAAAAAGCTTGTTCTTGTTTCTCACCCCATTTAAAACCAATTTCCTTTTTAACAATTTCATTAAGAGGTGCAGCAATAGTACTAAAATCCTTAACAAACCTCCTATAGAAACTTGCTAAACCATGGAAACTTCTTACCTCTGTCACACTTTTAGGTGCTGGCCATTCTTGGATTGCCTTCACCTTTGCTTCATCCACATGTACTCCTTGAGAGCTTATGACAAAGCCTAGAAAAACGACTTGATCCGTGCAAAACACACATTTTTCCAAGTTTGCATACAAGTTTTCTTTTCTTAGCACATTTAAAACAGCCCTTAATGGTCCTCTAAATTTTTGCTATATATCAAGATATCATCAAAATATACAACAACAAATTTACCCAAAAATTCCCTCAAAACATGGTTCATTAATCTCATGAAAGTGCTAGGTGCATTAGTTAATCCAAAAGGCATAACTAACCACTCATATAAACCATATTTTGTTTTGAAAGCAGTTTTCCATTCATCCCCTTCCCTTATCCTAATTTGATGGTATCCACTTTTCAAATCAATTTTGGAAAACAAGCATGCACCAAACAGTTCATCAAGCAAGTCATCTAACCTAGGTATTGGATGCCTATACTTAACGGTGATATTATTAACAACCCTACAATCAGTGCACATTCTCCAACTACCATCTTTCTTAGGGACTAAAATAACAGGGACAGCACATGGACTTAAACTTTCTCTTACCCAACCTTTACTTACCAATTCAGCCACTTGCTTTTGTATCTCTTGCGTTTGTTGTGGGTTGCTCCGGTAGGCTGGCCTATTAGGCAAAGTGGCGCCTGGGATGAGATCAATGTGGTGCTCAATCCCTCTCAAGGGTGGCAGCCCACTTGGTTCCTCCTTAGGAAACAAATCCTCAAATTCCTGCAAAAGAGAATTTATGCAATTTGGCAATTCTTGAGTGTTAGGTAAATTTTCCAGCAAGGCCACCTCTTTGCTAAAAAGCAAATATAGGGGCTGATTGGAGAAATTAGCTTTTTTACCCTCCCCTTTTGTCGCCATCAATTTTTCTTTCTTTTTTTCATCAATCTTGTTTTTGTCACTCTTTTTTCTCTCTTTTTCTTTGGCGATCTTTTTTTCTTCTTTTTCTTCTTTTCTTTTTCACATTTTTCTCTCAATTTTTTTGATCATCTCTCACCTCACTTGGGCTCAAAGGAGCCAATACAATTCTTTTTCCATGATGAACAAAAAGTACTTGTTGGTATGCCCTTCATGGCTTGCCTTTTTGTCAAATTGCCAAGGCCTTCCCAACAAGACATAGCTGGCCTCCATAGGAACTACATCACAAACAGCCACATCTTCATATTTTCCAATTGAAAAGGGAATTTCTACTTGTTCATCAACAATCATCTCAACATCATTAACAAGCCATTGAAGCTTATATGGCTTGGGATGTGGTTTAGTTTCTAGTTGGAGTTTGGAAACTAACCTTGTGCTAGCAACATTTGTGCAACTCCCACCATCAATAATCAGGGAACATACCTTGCCTTGTATGAGGCACCTTGAGTGAAATATGTTCTCCCTTTGAGTCGCATCTTCCTCCTTTACCACGGCTTCCAACAACCTTTTTATCATAAGTAGCTCTCCACTAGGTATTTGGGCCTCCTCCTCAACACAATCCTCATCATACTCTTCAACCCCTTCATCTTCCTCCTCAACCTCCTCTACAATCATAATTCTCTTGGTAGGACATTGAGATGCAATGTGTCCTAAGCCTTGGCATTTGAAACACTTAACAGCCCGGTTAGTTGAAACAACTTGAGAAGGACTAGTTGTAGTGTTTTTACCTTTTGTGTCAGCCGCGGCTTCTTTGGATGATGAAGTACCTTCACTCTTAATATTTCTCTTCCAATTTTGAGGATTGGAAGTGGTAGTGCTTCTTCTTATCTGACCCTTACTCTTAAGTTGTTGTTCTACCTTTATGGCTTGATGTACCAAATCGTCTAATTGAACATAGTGTTGCAGTTCCACTATGTCACTTATATCACGATTTAGGCCATGCAAGAATCTGGCCATGGTTGCTTCATCATCTTCCTCCACATTTGCTCTAATTTTTGCCACCTCCATCTCCTTGTAGTACTCATCAACACTTTTGTTGCCTTGGGTGAGTCGCTGTAATTTGTTGTGCAACTCTTTGTTGTAGTAAGATGGGATGAATCTCCTTCTCATGAGCCTTTTCATCTCCTCCCATGTGGCAATGACTGGCTCATTGTGCCTTCTCCTCTCCTTTGCCAATTGGTCCCACCACACCAAGGCGTAATCAGAAATTCAATAGAAGCAACCTGCACCTTTTGAAGATCGATTGTAATTATTACTGAGAAAAAATTGTTCAATTTTAGTTTCCCATTCCAAATACGTCTCCGGGTCATTTTTCCCAACAAATTGTGGTACTTTTATTTTTATACCACCCAACCTATCTTCTCTAGGTTCATCACGTCTCCTTCTCCTCCGTTCCTCCTCATCACTGCTATTTTGTCTGTTTTCTAATTGGTCAATTCTTTCATTTATGCCTTCCACTTCCTCTTTCAAAAGTTCTCTCATTTTTGCCGTGAGGGCATCTAGTAGTAATCGATTTTGAGGATCCATAACTCTTGTCAGTTCTTTAGAGAAACCAGCAAATGATCAATACAAGAAACCAATTCAAATAATAATCCACACACACAACAGCTTGGAAAGAAAAGGTAAGAAACAAAAATTTGAACACAAAGTTTGTGAGACTAGAACAAGAAAGAACTCACTCAAAAGAAAGAAATAAAATAAAAATTTCAGAGTGTAGTAGCAACGAAGAAACACAACCAGAATTCAAGATTTTTTTTTTTTATGAATTTTCGCAATTTTTTTTTATTTTAAAGAATTCAGAACTCAAAGATAAGAATAGAGAAACCTGGGATTCTTTTGAACAAAGTCGAAACCTTGCTCTGATTACCAAATGATGGCCTCCTTGTTGTAGAAATTGGCCATTTGCTTGATTTTCAACATAGAATCTGGTTGTGACTTATGTTTTTGTATTTTTGCTATAAAAATGAATGAAAAATGGATAGAGAATGAATGGAATTTCGTGGCTTTGGAGGTAGAGAATTAAGGGGACAGATTGTGAAATCACAAAATAAAAACAAGAAGCAAACAAGGTCTCAAGGATCTGTTTTTTGGGAAGTGAAGAAAATGGTTGACTGGGAGGCAGGCGCAACAACTTAGTCTAATCCAAGACAAGGATAAGCCTATGAAGGTGAGGATCACCACAAGAAGAGAGTTTCTTGATAAGATCGATAAACTGGTCCAATCCAGAACCAAAGAGTATGAACTCAATATTTTTGCTAAATCTTTGTTACCTTTTATTGAAATTTCGCCCCCTATATATAATAAGGGTCTTGTTGTTACAAAGAGTCAAAGAGACAAAAATCCTTACAAGGAATCCTAGGCTAACATAACTAGCATAACTAAAGGCAATTACAAACAACATAATTGTGGCTGTTCCATAGCCTAAGTGGCGCGAACTGAAATGAAAGAGACAGCTTCACATTACATTTGATTGCTCTTCATGACCAGGGAAGGTTTCACAACCACACATTAATTACAATTAAATGGGTGGTCGCGCTTTAATGTGCTATTGGAGCCTTCATTTCTTTGTCTTGTGTAACTCCTTTTGCCTTGATTGCTTTGAATTCCTTTGTCTTTCTTTGGTAGCAACATTATAGACTCATAAAACTACACAAAGAGTCATTGAGAGGTGTGGGACCCCTTGCTCCTTGCGCCACACAGCCACTTGAAGTGGATTAAACACACCAAAAATTAAATAACTTAGTGCCTTGGTCCCAAATAAATCAATTGGTCACTTGCACTTTTATTCAATTAAAAGAAATTAACTTGGCTGCCTTCTTTTATGCAAGTTGCGCCTCCTCCATGGCTTGTATGACAAGCATGGTTTTTGGTGCAATTACATCTTTGCCTCTATTTGCAATTGTCTTAGTCATGAATTGGACTAAGCTTTCTTGGACCCTCCTTGACATTGCCCTAGTCATTGGTCCTCCTAAGCTTTGAATGGCCTCTTGGTGCTCCATGTCCTCATCAGTTACGTAGTCCACCTTGACATTTTCTGGACAATGAAGTGCCTCGTAAATCTTCTCTATCTCCTGCATCCATAATCTGCCTTATCCGGATTTGGTTCTCCGAAAAACTTTGGCGGGTCATGCTTCCGAAAATCCGCCAATCCTCTTGCCTCTGCATGCCGCTATGCTCTTTGCGGTTGCTGCAGATTCTGCTGGGCCAAAGCCGCTGTCTGCTGGGCCATAGCATTAGACTGTTGAGTTGCAGCAGCCGATTGTTGAGCCATAGCCGCCGCCATTTCTGTCATTGCCTGAATTGCTCGTTCCATGTCGGAGTTATCTGATCCGGCTGTAGGGTCTCTGCGAGGTGGCATTAGATTTCGCAAAATCCAAAACCGGTCAGGATCTCACAAACAAGTGATGTGTTAACACACATTGCTTCAATCAAGAAACAATTCAAACAATTGGCAGACAAACTGCTTCACTCAGCAAACAATAGCAATACAACACAACTAATCACTCAACAAACACAACCCGACACGGTGACCAGTTCCAAATTTCCTATGCACAGTCCAGTTAGAACCGTACTGCTCTGATACTACCATTGTAACGACCCGTTTTCGGACCGCTGCTAAACTAGAACTAAACCTGTATGCGATGCATTTTTAAAACGATACTCTTGTGTCCTTCCGAAAATGCGGTACATTTTTTTTTAAAATAACATCATCCGCAAGCACGCACAGAGTAACTACAGCGTTTCGAAACATGATGCTATCTAGGACACAAGACACATGCACTGGGGATACATACATGCATATATAGACAATTCATCAAATACAGTACGTGCAAAAGAAAACAATGCAGAAATGTACAGAGAATACACCTATGGTATGAAGACCCTCATAAGAGTTGTCATACCCCAGGGGTAGTCCCGGCAGACACCCACGCAGGGGGCTGCTCCAAAAGTAAATCGCCAGTCTACCCTGTAGTACAAAAAACATCCCGAGCCCGACTGGTCCCCAACTAACTGTACACCAAAAGTAAATACTACAGTCATCCAAAATAACATAACAACAGTCAGACAACACGACAACTACAGATAACTACCCGGATCCTCAGATGGATCCTCCTCCACATCCATCGAGTCCTCTCCAGTCAAGTCGATAAAAGGTGCCGCAGCAGGCACATCCTCGGGTAAATCACTAGGCACATACTCTCCGACCATATCGTCCTCATCAGATCTCGCCCCAAGACAATCAGCCTCGCCGCACACAGCACAAACATGAGGTGGATCCGCTGGTGGAGTGGAGGTCCTAACAACAGGAGGGGAAACCGGCTCAACTGGAGGAGTCAGGATGGCCGCAGCTCTGGAAGTAGACGCTCTTATAGTCCCGCGTCGAATCACGCTCTTGCGAGCGGCCACTCTGATCCTCAGTCCGCGTCCTCATCCTCGGGAAGCAAAATAGGGAGTAGTATGCCTCGGAACATCGGGAGGTCCCTCAGGCGAGGAAGACGAAGCTGGTGCAGTCCTCTCTCTCTCCATAGTACGCCAGGCGTCCACTATCTGCATCATCCGGATCAGAAAGCTCACCGTGCGTCGTGAAGTCTCCTGTCTCACCACAACACCGTCCTCTCTGAAACTCTAAACAACATCCCCGGTATATACAACGCGACGAGAGATGGGGTCAAACTCCATTGCCGTGGGGAGCTCCAAGTCTGGGAAATCAAAGAAGATCTACGGCGACGTCCTCATCGCCGGTATCGGTACACTCTTCGCCATCACCTGGGTAACTATCATGAATCGAAAGTACCACGGGAAAGGGTCAATTATCAATAAATCATGAAATAACAACACATAACAATGAGCAAAACAACATATGCATAGTATTCGAGACGCAACTCAACCTCTCACAAGACTCGACTCAATTCTCATATTCTCTCGACACTTAACAATTTTCTGGAATGTAACGCCGATCCATCCACTGAACGTCAGCCGTAGCCTTGGGCTCTTCGCTCACCCTAAAACATTCAGCTCAGGTTCCTTGACGCTACGACGCCTAGCTAATCTGCCGAAAAACCAGCCGGAGCCGTTTAGGGGATCCTAGCACCCTAGGTTAATCGGATCACAGCTCAAAAACGTCACGACACTCGACGACTCGACTAAACTCTCACACTCCAATGAATAAATCCCCGCATACGATAATTTGGGAAACAATTGAATAATTATTAGACTGCATATCAAATAATATTCACGCCAAGCTCAAAACAGTGCGAACAGTTCAGCATTATAAGTAATTCATCTCAATAATCATAACTCAGCAAACAATGACTGTCAACAACTCAGTTCATCCCTCTGCAACTCAATGGAGTTAGCAGAGAGGCAATCAAACAAGTGTGGGGGGGGTTGGGGACAGCTGCCAACCACTTGCAAACAAGCCCACTAAATATTCAGTATATAAAAAGCAGTAAAACGAAGGGGTACAAGACCCTCACTTCGAACCCTGAGGTTCTCAGACTTCTTCGCATAATACTTGAAATTAAATTCCTATCAATCTCTAAAGTTACCCTTACGCACAAAACATAAACACGTAGAATATGAAGTGCCCTTACCACAGATGTTTGCACTACAAGAAAACTGACATATACCAACGGAGGTTTCTAGTGACAGCCCAATAAACCGTAGGTATAGATGACATATACCCACAGACAGACTTGACCGTAGCTATAGATGACATATAACACAATTTTTTCATTCCCCTGCTTAGTATTTTACTTTTCTTTTCCCCCAAATCAGAATAGGAAAAACTCAAACCCTAACATCACCCACTTTTCTTCTCCTTCAACTATCGTATTGGTAGCCCAGTATAACGCCTATGAAAGAACCCCAATCTAATCCCAATACAACCCTAACCAAATCATGTGGACGAGAAGACGACGAAGGAGAGAAGGTGAGAGAAGGGACGGGCTAATGTTACTGGCGAAATCGCAGAACCTTCTGTGACAGCAGCGAGGCTATGCACCCCGGAGACAAAGTCGCGTGCGGCAGCCGAACAGAGAGAGAGAGAGATGTTCGCAGGGGGTGCACAACAGCGACGGCGATAGGCGACATGGAAGAAGGGTCCGGCGTGGCCGCAGTGGCCACCTTTGAATATGAAATTTGAGGTTAACATTTTTCCTAACTTCTTAGAATGCAAGGTCAAGCGTGTGCTATCTAATTTTTCTTTAGCTTTAGTCAGCAAAGATATCTATTATACTGCTAATAAAGGTAATCAGAGTACGAAGGTTGATATTGTCATAACTTTCCTTCATTTTTCTTTCGCTTCGGATCCTTAGTTGTTCAAAACAACTTAGCCACTGGAAGCCATTGACTCTAGCTGTAATACCTAACACTAGAGTGACTCCTGTTAGAGCTTACAAACATGGGATTCAATATTAGTTTTATTAAAAAGAGATTAATTGTTGAAGATTGACAGCCATAGTGACTATTTTTCCCTTCCTATTCACAGGGTACTTCATCTATTTTACAAGTACTGTTTTTGCTACCTATAATGGGTGGCATTGCTGGTCTGGTGCTTGCGGTTTTATTCTTATGGGTATGCTTTATTCAATCATGAATGTATTTACATCCAACATTTGTGTTTCCAAAGTCTCTTTGTTTACTATTCATTCTTACTAATGAAATATTGCTGCAGCCTCCCCTAAAGTTATGTTTTTGGCATCATTTCTACTCCTGCTATCATTCTGGTATGTTACAGTATCATTCTGGTATTCTCATGTGTGTGTGTATTGTGATGAGTTTCTAATATGATCTGTGGTCAACCAAAGTTATGACAATTTTACGATATAAAAAAAATTGATCCTTTATGATAGGGTATCTGGTGGCATGAGAGAAAATTGGGAACCTTCATGTTATTGAGGTTGGAAGATAGATGTGGCTTGAAAACCTGTATAGGTAAAAATTGGATAAGGATAGCTTGAAAATTTTGAGCAAGGAGGAAAAAGAGAGATTAGGACAAGAAGTGGAAGTATGTCTGTATCTTGAAAATTCTTCATTCATATTCTAGACTATAATCCAACTTTATGTGCTGATGATTAGAAATTAGATTGTTGGTAATTTCAAGGATTTGAAAATGTCAGAAAACAGAAGGATCTTTTACAAGGTTGGGGATGATATGAAAGGAGTAGAACTTGCAACAGTCTTCTTTTGCGACAGTCAGAAAGCATCATTCTGGAGCATTTAGTGGAATTTTCTCTTTTGATGATTTCTTTTTACCCGACTTTATCAGATGATACAAGAGACTAGTAGCTTAGTGATATTGAAGTTGTTTTGTTATGGAAATAGTTATGATGTGTGCCCTTACTCCTTTTTATTATTTCCTCATATGGCCTACTAAATTTGAGATTTGTTTTTGAGTATTGTAGTCAGGACATACTAAACTCTAATTAAAAGTTTTGATTACTTAGGAATTAGTATTTTTACCAACACTTCTATCTTATTAGAATACTTAATCTTGTTAATGACAATGATAATTTCATTTATAGAATTTTACATTTCAATGTATTCTTTTTGCAAAGCTTTTATTAGAAATATCAATGAATTAAAAAATATATTGCACTGCACATAACATTTGTTTGATACCTTGCAAACTGCACATGATTTAAGCCTCTCCTTCTATAATGAAACAGTAATTCATAAAGTGTATGTATGCTTTTGTGGGCAATAATTTTGTAGGGTCAACCTTTGCCATCAGGAAAATGAAGAAGAATTGGAGGAGGAGGATAATGTCGAGAATAGGAGCCAGCAGGCCTTGTTAGAAGGTATCAAGAGGGAAAATGGTTCAGCTCCCATGAAAAACCACCGGAGATGCTGCGCAATCCAACACATTGGTAGCCGACAAAAATATGTCATAATGGTAGAGGGGATGGATCAAGGAATTTTTGCCTTAAGGAACTAAAGGAACTGAATTCCTTGCAACAAGTGAAGTTGGTACAGAATGATGCATATGTTATTTGCATTAAATAGGTGGCACCATAGGTGGTATCCTAGCTCCTTCTAGAAAGAGATAGGAGTTCTCACTAAAGTTGTTAATATTTTCTTTGTTTTTAGGTGTGATATTATATGTTGAATTGCGTTATTATTCATCTGTTCCTTTTTTATTTTTTGTAGGTGAAGATTAGAAGCTAATATGGAGACTTGAAGATGGAAACTTAAAGATGAAAGCTTGAAGATTTGTATGCCTATTATATGATTAGAAGACTATCTTTTTTGTTATTAGTATAATACTCTAAAGTACTCTAGATTGACCTGGTTTGGCTATTTTTAATTTTAAGTTTGTAAGACTTTATGTTAATTTCATGTTTGTAAGACTTCATGTTAATTTTTGATATATATATATATATATATATATATATATATATATAATGTGGAACTTTTGTTATATTTTGCATTTTTAAATATATTTATTTAATTGCTTCGTTGTTATTTGATTAAATTTTTAAAATAAATATAATATAGCATCTATATAGGCTTATCAAAAAAAAAAAAAAAACAGAATCTACACCTACGGATTATATGTTGTGTAGTGACGGACAGAGCCGTAGGTAAAAAGTTTAGTAAGTTCTGACTAAGCTCTTTACCTACGGTCAATATCACCGTAGGTAAAACCAAATGTTGGTCCGACGGGTCAAATTTCGTCACTATAGCCTATAGTGACGGGCAAATATCCGTAGGTATAGCAACTTAAAGACTACGAAAAAATCTGCCGTCGGTATAGGTATTTGGTGCTATACCTACGGTAAAATGACTTTTACCTACGGTATTTGGCCGTCACTAAAAGTCAAGTTTCTTGTAGTGTTGCTAACGGGGCACCGCAATCCTCAAGTCCACGTCGCTCGGTCTCTGGAATCGTAACGCCTATCACCACAAATAACTTAGCACAATTCTGTAAATTCTAAACTAAACTTAAGCTCTCATGCTTAACCTTTTTCTAACCAACAATTCACTTAAACACTTGAGTCACTAGCTACTTGGAAAAAAAAAGATTTGAAACTAAAAGCTTTTCTTGAAAAGGTAACTTCACACATAACAATTTAGAAATATTATCTTACTTGAAAAGAGAAAAGTTTTGAAACTAAAAACCTTTCTTGAACTTCAAGGTAAACATCAAGCAATAAACCACTTTCAAAAATCTTCAAGGTCTAAAACACATACGCATTCAAGCATTTAGACAAGTTCACATCAAGAAATTTTCCTTCCAAAACCCTCTAGGCCTCTCGGCCACCACCTCTTTTTCTCTCAAAAAAATTTACAAAAACTTCTTTCACAAACCACAAATTACTTCCAAATCATTTTTGATCATACTACAAGGCAATAAACATCAAGTTAACACAAGACATAACTCAAGCACATTTAAGGACATGTTCTAAAACATTTTCCAAAAACAAGAGTTCTCAAAGAGTTCTTTCAATCAGACTAATTTCAAGAATCCCAAAACCATTTAAATCATGGCCATAATCATGCTAAGAATTTAAAGAACAAGTTAATCGGGTCCTACATGCCATTCTAGTCCTTCAAGAACCAATTTTGCACAAAACATAAACTAACTCTTACACTTAATCATGCATCACTACTCCAATGGCAATTAAATCACCCAACACATTTAATTTAACATTTAAACACATGATTCAACAACCAAAACCCACATTTCCCCAACTTAAAGAATAGGCATAAATCATGAAACAACAAGTTAAACATGCTATCAAAAAACTATTGCTTAAACAATCATCAAACAACTTCCAATAACTCAATTAAACAACCAATGGCAAGATTGAACCTCAAGATCACATTACCCCTCTTTTCCCCTTTGACTTGCGCCTAGGGTTCTCAAGATTAGGGATTTATATGCTCATCTCTTTCATTCAATCATACAAAATCACAACAACACTTTAACAAGCATAAAAACAAGAAGGAAAAGAGAAAAGAACCACCACCTCTTCCTCCTATGAGGTCGCGGCTGTAACACCCCAAAATCCCCAAGCCTGATTTGTATGTGGATATAAGCCTAGTATGGCTTAAAGATGAACCTTAAGTGGTATTCTCATTAATTTCTATAGTTAAATGTGTGAAAAATGGTGTTTGGTGAATTTTTGCCCAGTGTGAATCGATTCCCAGGCCCTGTGAATCGATTCAGGAGAGTGAGTTTGCTGGGACACGATTAGGTTTTCAGTGAATCGCAGGAGGAATCGATTCACAAAGGCTGATCCTCTGTGAATCGCAACATGAATCGATTCACGTAAGTCGGTTCTGTGAATCGACCGAGAACCGCAGAATCGATTCTCGCACTTAAAGCTGCGATTCTGTCAATTTTACCTTGAGTGAATCGATTCACCTATACTGTGAATCGATTCACAAACCGCAAAGATATCGTAAAAACTCAGCAGTAAAAGAAATGTAACGCCAAGGATGTAGAGAGAGTTAGAGAGAGGGTGCGACGAAGAGAAGAAGGAGAAGGGGTCAAACACCTAGGGTTCACAAACTAGAGGGGAAAAACATGGATTCATGCTAGATTCACCATCAATCTTAGCTTGAATCCAAGTTGGGGAGTGTTTACTCTTGACTTGGGAAGATTGGAAGAATCCCTAGAAGGCCAGCTGAAGGAGAAGAGGAAGAAGGAAGAAGAAGGAGCTGAAACATCAACCTTGAAGCTTGAATCTTGGAAGTTGTAGTGAGTTCTTCTTTCTCTTAGGTGTTGGGCACCCATAAGTCCCACATTAGGGTCCCTTTTGAAGAAAAATCATGAACCCTATGTTAGGAAGTTCTCCAAATCCTCATTTATGCACAGTTTTATTTTTGATAGCTATGCATGTGTTATTGGGGGTGATTAAGGGGGTATTGTTGTACCCCTATAGATGTTGTGATGAATGTTGACCATTGAGAGCTCCATGGAGCTCTAATGGAAGTTATTTCTTGTCTTAATGTGTTTTCTTGGACTCATTATGATATATGCTCTATTTTGAACTTAAAAATGTATCTTTTACATGAGTGTATTCAGTTGCATGTTGAGTTGAATTAGCTTCTAATGGTATTCTTAGAGTAAAGCATGCATTTAAGGACATAGTGGTGATTTAATTCCCTAAAAGATACTAAGATACCTCTAAAATGGGGTGATCGATATGGTTAGCCGTGTGGGACGCCCTCGGACGGTTAAGACGTCTAACCACCATATCGAAAGCGTATTTATGGGGTTGTATGGACGTAAGCATACAACATTACTCATAATTACGAGCCAAAGATGAATTAGAAATTCATAGTAAGAATATGCATTGCATAAAGGTGTCATATAAATGCTTGACTGGTGATAATTTGTATGAGTGAATGGTGAGGAGTCGAGGGGAGAACTCACTGAGATTATTATCTCACCCCACTCCTTTGTTTAATTATTTTACAGATGCACAGGTACCAAAAGATGGTAGCAATTTGCGTGCTCTTGGCGTTTGGTTCCCTGTATTAGTTATAGTAGCACTTTGGAATTGTAATCCTCAGAACTCATGTATTGTTGTTGTAACGTCCTAAACGTATGCTCTTGAGTTTTGGTTTTATGACATTTGAACTTAATGTTGGATATAAGTTTAAATTTATATTTGGGATTACTGTATCTAATGATAATTCTCTTAACTTCATGTTAATGAAAGTAAGGTGTTACATTATGGTATCAGAGCAGTTCGATTCTAATCGGACTGTAGGGATTGCTAGAAATAGTTTCGTGAATTTCTTGAGTCTGTTGTTGTCTTTCTACTTATTATGCTAAGAGATATTGAGCCTGATCAACTCAATGCTTGGTGCATTCTATGCAGAATTATGGCTTCAGGTTCTGGAAGGCGCGGGAGACCCAGGAGGAACGCTGAAATACCTCCGAATCCTCCAGAACAAGAGAATGCTTGGCTACAAGGGATATTGCAAGCCATTCAGAATCAGAGTATTGCAACCAACAATCTTGCGGCTCAGTTGGCCCAACAACAACAGTACCAAGCCCAACCTCCCCCGCAAGAGGAGGAATTAGACCGGAAATTCCTCAAGTTCCTCAAGACAAAGCCTCCAACCTTCAATGGAAGAGCAGAAGCCATGGCATCCCAACACTGGCTGGAAGCCGTGGAAAAGAGTTTTAAGGTTGTCCATTGTACCGAGGAACAAAAGGTGGAGCTAGCTACTCATGTGCTCATAGAGGATGCTGAGAACTGGTGGAAAGGGGCCCGAGCCTATATGGTGGCTCAAGGGATGCCACTAACCTGGGTGAACTTTCAGAGGATTTTCTTGGAGAAGTACTTCCCCCAAACTGTGAAGGATATGATGGATAGAGAGTTGGTCCAACTGCAACAAGGAAAATCCACGGTCTCAGAGTATGTGAACAAGTTTGAAGAGTTGGTAAGGTACTCATCTGTTGCTCAATTTGCCCCGGACGATTATTGGAAGATTAAGCAGTTCAAGTGGGGACTAAGGCCAGACATCCAGAACAACATTTCACAAACTGAATTCACTGACTTCGCCAGAGTAGTCCATCAGAGCTACGTGGCTGAAGCAAGCTTGAAGAGGATGTATGAAGATAGGCAAACGAGGTGGCAAGATAAGAATAAAAAGAAGGATGCGGAAAAGAGCGCTCAACACATGAGACCGAAAGGAAACCTTTTCAAGGGAAAGCAGGCTCAAACTTCCGAGTCTAATTATCATGCATGCTCTAACTGTGGGAAGGTGCATCCGGGAGAGTGTATGAAGGGCAAGAATGTTTGCTATGTTTGTCACCAACCAGGGCACATGGCTAGGGAGTGCCCCCAATACACAAAGGGAAAAGGAGCCAAGTCTAGTGATCCTAACCAAGGGAGAGTCTTCACTCTTGACGCCCAAAAAGCAAAGGGAGTTGAAAATCTGATGAAAGGTACTTGCTTTCTCCGGGATGAACCTTTAATTGTTTTGTTTGATTCGGGAGCAACACATTCCTTTATCTCGTGTACATGTGTTCAAAGGTTAGGGTTGTGTCTTACCTCATTGCAAATTCCGTTGCATGTGTATACACCTGCCGACGGTAGCATTTCCACTTCCTTAGTATGTGAGAATTGTCCTCTCATAATTCAAGGGAGGATGTTTTTAGTAAACCTTGTGTGTCTACCTCTTGTAGGGATGGACATTATCTTGGGTATGGATTGGCTTTCCGCCCATCAAGTTGTTTTAAATTGTTTCTGCAAAACGATTGAGTTTCCAAATGTGCACTCTATTATTGAAGAGTCAAGTCATGTTACACAGAGTAATTATCTTCTATTGAGTCACTGTCTAGTGGAAGGCCTTGCAGGATATATGATCTTACTTTCTTCAACTGTAGAGGTTAGCCCCGACCTGGATACTATCCCTATAGTGAACGAATTCTTAGATGTGTTTCCTAGCGAGGTAGCAACCTTACCACCTGAGAGAGAGGTTGAGTTCTGCATAGAATTGGTTCCTGAACTGACCAATCTCCATAGCTCCTTATAGGATGTCACCCTTGGAGTTAAGGGAATTAAAGACACAGTTGGAAGATTTGATTGCTAAGCGAGTTTATTAAACCTAGTGTGTCACCTTGGGCGCACTGTCCTTTTGGTGAAGAAGAAAGATGGGAGTATGAGGTTATGTATTGATTACCTAAAAATCAATAAGATCACAAAGTGAAGAATAGGTACCCACTTGCCTAGGATAGATGACTTGATAGATCAACTTAGGGAGCTTGGTTTCTCTAAGATTGATCTAAGGTCTGGTTATCACCAGATTAGAGTTAAGGCGGAAGGATGTTCAAGATGGCATTTAGGACTAGATACGGCCACTATGAATACTTGGTTATGCCTTTTGGTCTAACCAATGCCCCACCGTATTTATGGACTACATGAACCTAATTTTTAGGCCTTTCCTTGACAAGTTTGTAGTGGTCTTCATAGGCGATATCTTAGTTTATTCTAAGGATCCTCGAGAGCATGAGGAACACCTTAGGATTGTTCTAAGTACCCTCGGAGAAAAGCCTTTTGCTAAACCTGAGAAATGTGAGTTTTGGCTCAATGAAGTTAAGTTTCTTGGTCATGTGATTTCTCAAAGTGAGTGTCGGTTGATCCTAGTAAAGTAGAAGCAGTCCTTAGTTGGGAGCGACCAACCACGATCCGCGAAGTTAGGAGCTTTCTAGGATTAGCTTACTACCGAAGGTTCATTAAGGGATTTTCGCAACTGGTACTTCCCCTAACAAGATTGACCAGAAAGGGGGAGCCTTTTGTATGGACTAGGAGCTGTGAGAGCAGTTTCCTAGAGCTTAAGACCAGGTTGACTTCTACCCCGGTCTTGATTATCCCTGACCCCGCTTTGGGATTTGAAGTTTATAGTGATGCCTCTAAGAAAGGGTTAGGATGTGTTCTTATGCAGAACCGACAAGTTGTAGCTTATGCATCTAGGCAGTTAAGGCCCCATGAGGAGAACTACCCTACTCATGACTTAGAGCTTGCAGCCATTGTCTTCGCTCTAAAGATTTGGCGGCATTATCTGTATGGTGCTCAATTCGAAGTGTTTAGTGATCACAAGAGCTTGAAATACCTTTTTGATCAGAAGGAACTTAACATGAGACAGAGAAGGTGGGTTGAGTTCCTGAAAGATTATGACTTTGAGTTGAAGTACCATCCGGGCAAAGCGAATGTGGTCGCTGATGCCTTGAGTAGGAAGTCCTTGCATGTGTCTTCACTGATGATCAAAGAAATGGAGTTGCTGGAGTCCTTTAGGGACCTTAACCTTGGAATTTTTCCATCAGTGAACAGTCTCATGCTTTACCATTTAGAAATTTCCTGCAATTTTAGGGAGCAGATTAGACTTTCCCAGAGCTTAGATGTAGAGCTGCAGTCTAGTAAGCACCGCCCCGGTTTTTCTGAAGCCGAGGATGGCACTTTATTGTTCCATCAAAGAATCTGCATACCAAAGGATGATCTCATTAAGCAGCAGGTTCTAGGAGAAGCCCACAAGAGTGGATTCTCGATACACCCTGGTTCCACCAAGATGTATCAAGACCTTAGACAGAGATACTGGTGGCCAGGCATGAGGAATGATGTGGCAGAATTTGTAGCTCAATGCTTGGTTTGTCAGAAAACCAAGATAGAACACCAAAAGCCTTCAGGTCTTCTCCAACCCTTAGAAATTCCCGAGTGGAAGTGGGATAGTATAGCAATGGACTTCGTGGGAGGGTTACCCTACACTCAGTTAGGATATGACTCCATATGGGTCATAGTGGACAGATTAACCAAATCTGCTCATTTTCTTCCCATAAAGTCCACTTACAAAACTGCCCGGTTAGCTGAGATCTATATCAGAGAAATTGTTAGGCTCCACGGAGTTCCAACTAACATTGTCTCTGATAGGGATCCAAAGTTTACCTCTCGGTTTTGGAAGGCACTTCATCAAGCCTTAGGGACGAGATTGAGTCTTAGCACCGCCTACCATCCTCAGACAGATGGCCAGTCGGAGAGAACTATTCAAACCTTAGAGGATATGCTTAGAGCCTGTGTTTTAGAGGATGGCGGTAGTTGGAGCAAGTATTTGCCCTTAATTGAATTTTCTTACAACAACAGCTATCACTCTAGCATAGGAATGGCACCGTATGAGGCTCTCTACGGTCGCAAGTGTAGGACTCCTCTATGTTGGTTTGAAGTGGGGGAGAAACAATTGTTAGGCCCCGATCTTGTTCAGGAAACCACTGATAAGATTCGCATGATTAGGGAGAAGATAAAGACTGCTCAGAGTAGGCAGAAAAGTTATGCAGATCGTAGGCTTAAACCCCTTGAATTTGAGGAAGGAGAACATGTATTCCTGAAAGTCACTCCCACTATAGGTGTTGGTAGGGCTCTTAGGGCCAAAAAGCTAACCCCTCGGTATGTGGGTCCCTTCCAAATCCTCAGTCGAGTTGGTCCTGTCGCGTACCAAATTGCCTTGCCTCCTTCCTTGTCAAATCTCCACAATGTTTTTTATGTGTCTCAGCTTAAGAAATACATTCCGGATCCATTCCACTCTATAGACCATGAGTCTATACAACTTAGACCTGATTGCACATACCAGTCCGAACCGGCCCAAATAGTGGACCGAGCTTCCAAGACACTCAGGAATAAGACTATCCCTTTGGTTAAGGTGATCTGGGATGGATCCACTCCCGAAGAAGCCACTTGGGAACTCGAAGAGGAGATGCAAAGCCAATATCCGCAGCTTTTCCAATAGGTATGTTAATTTATCAATTTTGAGGACAAAATTTTGAAAAAGGTGGGTAGTAGTGTAACACCCCAAAATCCCCAAGCCTGATTTGTATGTGGATATAAGCCTAGTATGGCTTAAAGATGAACCTTAAGTGGTATTCTCATTAATTTCTATAGTTAAATGTGTGAAAAATGGTGTTTGGTGAATTTTTGCCCAGTGTGAATCGATTCCCAGGCCCTGTGAATCGATTCAGGGCTGTGAGTTTGCTGGGACTCGATTAGGTTTTCAGTGAATCGCAGGAGGAATCGATTCACAAAGGCTGATCCTCTGTGAATCGCAGCATGAATCGATTCACAGAAGTCAGTTCTCTGTGAATCGAATCTGAGAACTGCAGGAATCGATTCCTGCACTTAAAGCTGCGATTCCTGTCAATTTTACACTGAGTGAATCGATTCACCTGTACTGTGAATCGATTCACACCGCAAAGATATCGTAAAAACTCAGCCAGAAAAAGAACAGAACGCCGGGCGATGAGAGAGAGTTAGAGAGAGAGGGTACGACGAAGAGAAGAAGGAGAATGGGGTCAAACACCTAGGGTTCACAAACTAGAGGGGAAAAACATGGATTCATGCTAGATTCACCATCAATCTTAGCTTGAATCCAAGTTGGAGAGTGTTTACTCTTGATTTGGGAAGATTGGAGGAATCCCTAGAAGGCGGTGAAGGAGAAGAGGAAGAAGGAAGAAGAAGGAGCTGAAACATCAACCTTGAAGCTTGAATCTTGGAAGTTGTAGTGAGTTCTTCTTTCTCTTAGGTGTTGGGCACCCATAAGTCCCACATTAGGGTCCCTTTTCAAGAAAAATCATGAACCCTATGTTAGGAAGTTCTCCAAATCCTCATTTATGCACGCTTTATTTTTGCTAGCTCTCCATGTGTTTTTGGGGGTGATTAAGGGGGTATTGTTGTACCCCTATAGATGTTGTGATGAATGTTGACCATTGAGAGCTCCATGGAGCTCTAATGGAAGATTATTTCTTGTCTTAATGTGTTTTCTTGGACTCATTATGATATATGCTCTATTTTGAACTTAAAAATGTATCTTTTACATGAGTGTATTCAGTTGCATGTTGAGTTGAATTAGCTTCTAATGGCATTCTTAGAGTAAAGCATGCATTTAAGGACATAGTGGTGATTTAATTCCCTAAAAGATACTAAGATACCTCTAAAATGGGGTGATCGATATGGTTAGTCGTGTGGGACGCCTCGGACGGTTAAGACGCCTAACCACCATATCGAAGCGTATTTATGGGGTTGTATGGACGTAAGCATACAACATTACTCATAATTACGAGCCAAAGATGAATTAGAAATTCATAGTAAGAATATGCATTGCATAAAGGTGTCATATAAATGCTTGACTGGTGATAATTTGTATGAGTGAATGGTGAGGAGTCGAGGGGAGAACTCACTGAGATTATTATCTCACCCCACTCCTTTGTTTAATTATTTTACAGATGCACAGGTACCAAAAGATGACTGACAGCTGCGTGCTCTTGGCGTTTGGTTCCCTGTATTAGTTATAGTAGCACTTTGGAATTGTAATCCTCAGAACTCATGTATTGTTGTTGTAACGTCCTAAACGTATGCACTTGAGTTTTGGTTTTATGACATTTGAACTTAATGTTGGATATAAGTTTAAATTTATATTTGGGATTACTGTATCTAATGATAATTCTCTTAACTTCATGTTAATGAAAGTAAGGTGTTACAGCGGCCAAGGGGCTGTTAAAGG
Source organism: Calophaca sinica (assembly GCA_037113605.1). Classification (NCBI taxonomy): domain Eukaryota; kingdom Viridiplantae; phylum Streptophyta; class Magnoliopsida; order Fabales; family Fabaceae; genus Calophaca; species Calophaca sinica. The sequence continues at coordinate 84,529,647 of CM073731.1, forward strand.
GGGAAAGAAATTCTTCTCCAAAAGCTTGGTGGTTAGCTAGGTAGTGATGATGTTGTAGAAGAAGAACTAGCACAAGAATGGAGGTAGAAAATGAAGTGGATCAAGGTTTTGGTGAAGGAGCATCAATGGAGGTGGAGAGCTTCTCTCTCAAGAAATGAAGAAGAAGAAGAAGATATGAAGGGTAGAGAGAGGGAGGGGTCAGCCTAAGGGGAGGGATATTTTATTTTTTTTAATTAAAACAATGCTTGGTTAGTAATGGTTTAGGAAAGGTAAAGAAAAAAAACTAATCACACAAAATATGACACCTAGCAACTTTATGAGATGTTAATCACATCAATAAGTCCTACCCATGATGTGATCCTGGCAGCCCTCAAGAAATTACAACAATAATAAAAGGATTCTTCTTTAAGTTATGTTTATTTGCTTTGAATAAAGATTGTAATAAGTCTATTGGGCTGTATTACTTGGGTTTTGCATATTGGCCCAATTGAACTTCTTATTTTCGTTTTTATTTGTAGTTTATTTTAAGTTAGCTGAATTAGTTTTATTTAAATTAATTAAAAAAAAGGACAGCAGCTGATGGCTATTGAAATGCTCCATTTAGGAGTTGTTAGGAAGTGTAACTGACACTTTAATACACTAGTTAATGGACAATTGAAGTGCAGCCATTAATATGATCATGTAGGCATTCAATTGACATTACTAATGTGTCTAGGAAGAAAGAGAGAAGCTGATTTTGCTATCCTATATATGTAATACGAATTTTATGAATGAAGGAGAGTTTTGCTTTGAGAAAAACTTGTGTTTATCACATTTTGAGAGTCATGCACTCTTGGGTTCTGGATTGAGCCAAAAATTGAACTTATCAAGAAGTAACCTTCTTGTGGCGTTCTTCGATTTGCTTATCAATTCCTTAGGGAATTGTGGTGCTTCCATCCCTCATCTTTATCCATTTCTTTTTATTTTATTTAAAAACAATTCTGTTCTGAATATAATTTCAACCGAAGATCGAATTTATCAAAAAGACTACCCATATCAAAGTGGTTGTCATCAAGTGGTACCAAAGCTCAGGTTGAGGTTGAAATTTCTATTTGTTTTTCCTTTCATCTTTTCAGTTTCTATTCACTTCTTCTTCTTCATTCTATTTCAATTTTTCCTTTTTTTTAAAAAAAATCGAAATTAAAAAAAAAAGAAAAAAAGTGCAGACCCTTTCTTGTTTTTTGGACAATTCTCTTTTGTATGTTCCTTTGTTTCTTTGACAAACTCACTTCTCAAATTCTGTTTTTGTCACAAGTTTGTTGCTTACTTGTTTTGTTTGTATTTGACCCTCTAAAGAACTCAAAGAGAGCATTTGCGAGAGAGAGTGAAACATTTGGCAAGTAGAGAAGTCTTTTCTTATTTATCCTTATTATTTACTCTAACTTGATTCTTTGCAACATGTTGAGATCTTCTAGAAATGAATTTGTTGTGGAAGGATATCAGGTTGGTATGTGGATGAAAAGAAATTGTGAGAGGTTAGACAGAGAAAAGGAGGCAGCAAGAAGAGAAAAAGAGAGGTTAGATAGAGAGAAAGAGGCAAGCAAAGAAAAAGAAAGAAGGCGTAGAGAAAAGGAGAGGGAGGATAAGAAACGACGTAGAAAAAAGAGCACGAAAACATCAACAATGCCTTTGAGAAAATTTGTGAAGAGTTTAATAAGGAGTTGAAAAACATACAAAGAGAATATTTGAGAGAAAAGAAGATAGTGGAAGAGAAAGAAAAACAACAAAGTGAAATCAATGTTGAGAAAAGAAAAGAGGGTGAGAGAGAAGAAAGAGATGCAGAGGAAGTCATCTTGGAAACTTGTTTTTATCCTAACCTTTTTGCCAAGTTCTATTGATTCTATTATGCAAGAGGTTGAAGATGAAATTCCAAAGAAACAATGTAGTGCATCAAATGAAGTTAAATTGCAAGAGGAATTTAGGGATGTGTCTCCAAAGGAAGTACGTTGCAACTTTTTGCCAAACATGAGAATGAGGCATCAAGTAGACATCATTCCAAGTGCACCACTACTCACTAGGCCAGCTTTTCAAATTCATGAAGAAGTACCTCCAAAGGAAATTGAAGATACGAAAATATTTTTTGATGTTGAAAACAAAGGGAAGCAAGTGAGGAAAATGTTCAAATTGAGAGTGTCCTTATCATAGAAATTAAGGTGGAGAGAGCATCATTGGCAAGAGAAACTTAAGTATATCTTTTTATCTAAAGATGCTTGCTTTACTACTAACGCTAATTTTTTGCATGGTGGTACTGATTCCTTTTCAAGGCATATATCTTCATAGTTCCAAGAGAAGAACCCCGTGGATTCAAAAGAATTATGTTTGATCCCGGAGGATGAAGAGGATTTCTTAAGTCAATAAATTCGAGGACGAATTCCCTCGAAGAAGGAGGGTATGATGTGATCCTGGCAGCCCTCAAGAAATTACAACAATAATAAAAGGATTCTTCTTTAAGTTATGTTTATTTGTTTTGAATAAAGATTGTAATAAGTCTATTGGGCTGCATTACTTGGGTTTTCCATATTGGCCCAATTGAACTTCTTATTTTCGTTTTTATTTGTAGTTTATTTTAAGTTAGCTGAATTAGTTTTATTTAAATTAATTAACAAAAAAAGGACAGCAGCTGATGGCTATTGAAATGCTCCATTTAGGAGTTGGTAGGGAGTGGAATTGAGACTTTAATACACTAGTTAATGGAGAATTGAAGTGCAGCCATTAATATGATGATGTAGGCATTCAATTGACATTACTAATGTGTCTAGGAAGAGAGAGAGAAGTTGATTTTGCTGTCCTATATATGTAATACGAATTTTATGAATGAAGGCAGAATTTTGTTTGAGAAAAAAACTAGTGTTAAACACTTGTGAGAGCTATGCACTCTTGGGTTCTGGATTGAGCCAAACTGAACTTATCAAGAAGTAACCTTCTTGTGGCGTTCTTCGACTGGCTTATCAATTCCTTAGGGAATTGTGGTGCTTCCATTCCTTTCCTCTTTCCATATTCTTTTGTCTTGTCAATTGCGCTAAAAACAACACCTGTGTCTTAATCTGATTTCAACCCAAAGATCGTAACAAGGCTACTTTACAAAAAGGTAGTCATCATTTTCAAATTCATGAAGAAGTACCTCCAAAGGAAATTGAAGATACGAAAATATTTTTTGATGTTGAAAACAAAGGGGAAGCAAGTGAGGAAAATGTTCAAATTGAGAGTGTCCTTATCATAGAAATTAAGGTGGAGAGAGCATCATTGGCAGAGAAACTTAAGTATATCTTTTTATCTAAAGATGCTTGCTTTACTACTAACACTAATTTTTTGCATGGTGGTACTGATTCCCTTTTCAAGGCACATATCTTCATAGTTCCAAGAGAAGAACCCCGTGGATTCAAAAGAATTATGTTTGATCCCGGAGGATGAAGAGGATTTCTTAAGTCAATAAATTCGAGGACGAATTCCCTCGAAGAAGGAGGGTATGATGTGATCCTGGCAGCCCTCAAGAAATTACAACAATAATAAAAGGATTCTTCTTTAAGTTATGTTTATTTGCTTTGAATAAAGATTGTAATAAGTCTATTGGGCTGTATTACTTGGGTTTTGCATATTGGCCCAATTGAACTTCTTATTTTCGTTTTTATTTGTAGTTTATTTTAAGTTAGCTGAATTAGTTTTATTTAAATTAATTAAAAAAAAGGACAGCAGCTGATGGCTATTGAAATGCTCCATTTAGGAGTTGTTAGGAAGTGTAACTGACACTTTAATACACTAGTTAATGGACAATTGAAGTGCAGCCATTAATATGATCATGTAGGCATTCAATTGACATTACTAATGTGTCTAGGAAGAAAGAGAGAAGCTGATTTTGCTATCCTATATATGTAATACGAATTTTATGAATGAAGGAGAGTTTTGCTTTGAGAAAAACTTGTGTTTATCACATTTTGAGAGTCATGCACTCTTGGGTTCTGGATTGAGCCAAAAATTGAACTTATCAAGAAGTAACCTTCTTGTGGCGTTCTTCGATTTGCTTATCAATTCCTTAGGGAATTGTGGTGCTTCCATCCCTCATCTTTATCCATTTCTTTTTATTTTATTTAAAAACAATTCTGTTCTGAATATAATTTCAACCGAAGATCGAATTTATCAAAAAGACTACCCATATCAAAGTGGTTGTCATCAACCCATCTAATCTCACACCTCTCATGATTACCCCCTAATTCTAGAGTCTAAGGGTTGCTAAAAACGGCGTCGAAAAACCCACGTTACTGATAAATTCGCGAAAATTAATTTAACGAGAAATTAATTCACCGCGTGATATTATTTTATTATAAATAATAAAAATCATGCCAAACACTCAAAAATAATCTCAACAAGTTACGTTTCGATTTTCATCGAAATCGGAGTTCGTTTAGAATTTTATCTGCGGCGAAACTGCCCGGCGATCCGAAACGCGACAAAACTTCGTTAGAATTTTTTGACGACATTTGAACCATGAATTAATATAAAATATTAACTCTCAAATATAATTTGATCTTGATTTAATTAATTCACTTACTTAGAGAACAAGGAATTGCTTATTATAGCATAAATACGACACAATACAATAAATAACGCCAAATAACGCATTGTAAAAATACGAGTGTTACACTTTAACAATCCAAGCAAGGTAATTCCAAAAAATCGTCAAGTCATTCTTCGCACAAACCTTAACAACGCAAGTTCAATCAATTAGAACTAAAACTCAAGTCCAAAGCCCCTAGGGCAGCCCCGGGTTTAGGGTCCTAAAAGGCCTAAGAATTACTCACTTAATCCCATTTGGATCACACCTAGTCATATGCCATGAATTAAGTCTAAGTTATGCAAGTTTTGAAACTTTTTCAAACACTACACACTTAGAAAAATACCTAACCCAAAATTTTCCAATTGGAATAGTGTTTTACTACTTTGAATAGTGTTTTCCCACTTTGAACAACTTTTTAAAACACTAAAACATGTCACAAAATTTTAGAAACAATTTTATTACAAGTCCAAAACAATTCTTGAAACATAACCCAAATCTTTTCCAAAAATAAGCTTCTTTAAAAGACTTTGCTAAATCAAATCATCAACCCCCTTTTTTTACAACTATTTTAGGCCTAAAACAAATTTAATATCATGTTTCAAAACACCATAAGGCCCACGGTTTTAAGGCTTCAAATACAACTCCAAGTTTTCAAACCTTTTAACATCAAAATCTTACAAACTTTGCTTAATCAAAACTTCTTATCATAAGACAATTTCTTTGCCACTTTAATACAATTAGAACCAAGTTAAAACTCACTCAAATCATACTCATAAGCTACTGTTTTGAAAGCCCCAAATTGAAGTTATTTCAAACCATTTTTCAAAGCTTTAATCATACAAATCTTTATAGATTTAAAGTCCTAACCAAAACCAACTTCCAAATTACTTAACACACTTTAAAAACACATGAAAACATCCACCAAATAATGCATATGGCCACGGTTCTCCAGCCCCAAAATCAAACCATTTTATTTCTCAAAACTTTGTAAAACATGCATATATGACTAGTTTCCAAACATACCACTTATAACCCTTCAAGAATCAACTCTAAATCAACAAAAATAAAGCAAAACCAAGGCATCCAGCAGCCCCTAGGTTCGGCCAAGGAAAAAATTTAGGGTATCCAAATCTTTAAAATCAAGAGCAAGCTTAATCTGGAAGAAAACAAAGGGTTATAGGACTAGTCATTCTAGCCAAAACCAACACTTTTTACCCAAAAACAACTCCTAAAAGCTTCAAAACCCTAATCATGGAACTGAAGAGAGATGAGAGAAGGATCATGAAACTCACCAAGAAATTTAGGAGTGATGGAACAAGGATTAAGAACAAAGGAAGAAGATTGCACTCAAAAACACTAAGTTTTTCAAGATTTCTCACACTTTCTCTCTCTTACTTATCCTCCAAGCTTCTAATCCTAGCCACACACTTAAGTTTAAGTATATCCATAACAACATGGAATGCTCCTATTGGTCCATGTGTGGCCATTATTCTTGCTCACTAATCAAGGGTTTCGCTACGACGCGTTATCGATCACTCGGGTGCACAGCGTTTCATGTATCTTAGGTTTTAATACCAAAAATTCCAAAAATAATTCTAATAAACAAGTCCACACCCAAAAATTATTATTTAGCCAAAATATTCCTCACGACATGAGAAAAAAGCACCCACATATCTCATTTTCTCAAAATACGAACCGAAACGTTATAATTAGGCAGTTTCTGGGCATAGAAAACGCACTAAATATTTTCTGACAACCAAAAATTCCAGAAAAAATTCAAATAAATCCTAAATAATGGAAAATGCTAAGATCTCAAATTTTATAATATTTGGATCACGTTTGAGCATGTTTCATTTAGAACCTCTCCCAATATCCTAGTTGCGACAAAATTCAAAAGAATTGTCACAGCGCAATAAAAACTGTAAATTAGTAAGGATCACTAATTTCAATTTCTCTTGTCATTTAAATATTATTCAAATAATAAAATTATCAAGACAAAATTATTAAAAATAAAAGTCATATTAAATATGACATAAAATAGACAATTTAACAAGTAACTAAACATCGAAAATCCAAACTGTGACTTTAAAATATCTATTAAGTCGTAAAATTATTTCTCATTCAATCAAATAATTTTCTTTAATCAAACAACAATTTTTCATATTTTCCAAGATTAATTCATATTAAAAACAGTATACGTCTACACTGTCTCTTAATCTGAATTAATTACTAAAACAATAAATTGTTTACAATAAATCTTTGTAGTTCTTCGTACTTTTAACAAACCATTGAGGTGATCAATCCCTATGATTTATTTTCAAGTAGTCGAAAATTGTTAAATAATTTTCATAAAAATTGGGATGTTACATGGAGCATTCTTAGGATTTGTGACCTTTTGGGAAGTTTTCCAGAAAGCGTGTGAGTGAGGACAAAGCATGCTGAAAAGACCTGTGTTAGTCAACTCTTATACTTCAAATGTTTTTAAAACATTTCAATTTCTTTCCCTTCTTCAAAAACTCTTTTGCATATCTCAAAATTTGTAAAGAAAAATTATCTTACATTGGAACAACTTATAGTTCTGAATTTATGTAAACTTGAACATCCTTATGACTCTTCAAACTTTACTAAATCAGAAAATAATTCCTCCATGTTAGATGAATTAGAGAAATTCCCTTCTCTAATATTTTTCAAAAGATATTAAGAGATTTTCCTTCTCATAGTTTACACACCTTTGAATTTCTGTGAAAACCATTCTTCCAAACGATTCATATCTATCATGAAGCATTTTCTCGTTTACCCAAACATTGTAGTCGTTTTAAATGGTGCATGTAACCTTTTCGGATCTTGTACAATTTCTAAGAAATGGATACATTCGTTCCCTTTTCGTATGGCATTTTATGACGCTTCATCAGTAAGGAACTGCTTCCTTTCGAATACTTTCCCTATTATTTCTATCAGACTCACCTTTCGTCTGAACTCTAGAATCCCTTTTTCTCATCCACTCTTACAGTCTAATCTCTATTCCTTCCCTCCAATATGGAATCTTCTTCCTCTAACACTCTTTTTCGTCGCAATCACAATCTGAATGTTGAAGAACATCATGTCCTTGAATCTCTTCCTCTTGAGGGACGAGAATACAATCTCAAGGAACAAACCTGCAAAGACCTTAAGCGCAAGGTTATGTGACACTGTTTATGCCAAGCATACTCCTGCAAAGAGGAACGCCGACATTGGAGAAGCTTGCCCTGTCAAGAAGGATAGAAAAGGAAAAGAGAAAATGGAACTCAGTTGGACCATGGAGACTAAAACTAGGGGTGGCAAAGTGATCCATTTATCCATCATCCATCCAATCCATCCATAAAGAAATCCATCCAATCCATCCATTACAAACAAAAAAACTAAATGGATTAGATCCAATCCATCCATTTAATTTAATGGATGTCATCCATCCACTATTTTTCTAAATCCATTGGATTTCACTAGGGGTGACAAATGGATGGAATGGATAATTTTTTGAATTGTTCATAAAAAATATTTTTAATCATAAAAAATATTTTCAATACAAAAAATATTTTTAATTATAAAAAATATTTTAATCAAAAATAATTTTAATCATAAAAAATATTTTAATTAAAAATATTTTTCTCTCTCCATTCTCTCTCCAATCTTTCCCCTCTCTCTCATCTCTCTCTCCCACCTCTCTCTCTCATCTCTCTCCCTCTCTCATCTCTCTCTCATCTCTCTCCCTCTCTTGTCTCTCTCTCCCCTTTCTCTCATCTCTCTCCCTATCTCCCTCTCTCATCTCTCTCCCCTCACTCCTCTCTCTCTCATCTCTCCCTCTCCCCTCTCTTGTCTCTCTCTCTCCCCTCTGCCTCTCATCTCTCGCCTCTATTTCCCTCCCTCTCTCATCTCTCATCTCTCTCCTCCCTCTATCTCTCATCTCTCTCCCTCCCCTCTCATCTTTCCTCTCTCTCCCTCTCTCTCATCTCACTCCTCCTCTCTCTCCCTTCTCTCCCTCCCTCTCTCTTATCTCTCCCCTATCTCCCTCTCTCATCTCTCATTTCTCTCCTCTCCCTCCCGCCTCTATCTCTCATCTCTCTCCTCTCTGCCTCATCTTTCCTCTCTCTCCCCTCTCTCCCCTCTCTCTCTCATCTCACTCCCTCTCCTCTATCTCTCATCTCCCCATCTCTCCCTCCCCTCTCTCCCTCTCTCTCATCTCTCCCCTCTCTTGTCTATTTCCCCCTTTCTCTCATCTCTCTCCCCTATCTCTCTCTCTCTCATCTCTCATTTCTCTCTCTCCCTCCCCTCTTTCTCTCCTCTCTCTCCTATTTCCTCTCTCTCCATTCTCTCTCATCTCACTCCCTCCTCTATCTCTCATCTCTCCCTCCCTCTCTCCCTCTCTTGTCTCTCTCCCCCTTTCTCTCATCTCTCTCCCTATCTCCCTCTCTTCATCTCTCATTTCTCTCTCTCCTCCCCTTTATCTCTCATCTATCTCCCTCTCTCTCATCTTTCCTCTCTCTCTCCCCTCTCTCCCCTCTCTCATCTCACTCCTCCTCTATCTCTCATCTCTCCTCTCTCCTCTCTCTTATCTCTCCCTCTCTTGTCTCTTTCTCCCTTCCTCTCATGTCTCCCTATCTCGCTCTCTCTCTCATCTTCTCTCCTCTCTCTCCCTCCCCTCTATCTCTCATCTCTTTCCATCTCTCTCTCTCCTCCTCTCTCCCCTCTCTCTCATCTCTCATTATTATTATTATTATTATTATTATTATTGTTAATGCCAGGAACGGTTGAGCTCTCCTCCTCCTTGGCGTTGAGTACTCCTTCTTTGTAATTAAAATTTTTTTATGATTAAAATTTTTTTTCTAATTAAAATATTTTTTATGATTAAAAATATATTTTTATGATTAAAAATATTTTTTTGTAATTAAAAATATATTTTATGATTAAAAATAATTTTTTATGATTAAAAATATTTTTTGTGATTAAAAATAACTTTTATGAATGGATTGGATATCTATCCATAAAAAAATTGTTACTGGATGGATTTGATGATTTTTTTTTTAAATGGATGATGGATGGATTGGATTTTCTTGATGAAATTTTAGTGGATGGTAAATGGATAAATGGATTTTTCCAATCCATCTATTAGGAAAGTTTTGAAGTTTTGAAGCCATTTTATGACATTACGACTCTATTCTCAGGCAGCACTTATCCAACGACAAACTTGTATAAGAGAGAAAGGAGAGGGGGAGGGAGGAGAGAGAGGAGAGAGAAAAAGATAGGAGAGAGAGATAGGGGGAGAGGAGGGAGAGAGAGAGATGAAAGAGAGGGAGAGAGATGAGGGAGAGGGGGAAAGAGATAGGGGAGAGATGGAAGAGAGAGGAGTGAGGAGAGAGAGATAGAGAGAGATGGGGAGAGAGAAGAGAAGGGAGAGAGAGAAAGAGGAGGGAGATAGGGAGAGAAAGGAGGGAGAGAGATATGGGGGAGAGAGAGATATATGTGTGTATATATATATATTTTTTAGTAATTAAAATAATTTTTTTGTAATTAAAATATTTTTTATGATTAAAAATAATTTTTTAGTAATTAAAATAATTTTTTTGTAATTAAAATATTTTTTATGATTAAAAATATATTTTATGATTAAAAATAATTTTTTGTGATTAAAAATAATTTTTTGTGATTAAAATAATTTTTATGGATGGATTGGATATCCATCCATAAAAAAATTGTTAATGGTGGATTAGATGGTTTTTTTTTAATGGATGATGGATGGATTGGATTTTTTTGATGAAATTTTAGTGGATGGTAAATGGATAAATGGATTTTTCCCATCCATCCATTAGGATCCATGGATGGATTTATCCAATCCATCCATTTTGCCACCCCTAACTAAAACTCCTGCTAAGGAGATGGTTCGTTGCCAAGAACTAGAAGTTAATGCAAGACAGAGACAAAAAGAACTCTCTTTGATCTACAATCTTCCTTTTGGAGAAAAGCAAGACTTTCTCGCCATTAGGACAGATATCAAAAGACTTCCAAAGATCGAAAGCCAACGAGATAGTGAAATAGTAGAACTTCGTCTGGCTATTGACGCTCTTCACAACGTTGTCCATGAAACCCTCTCTCATCATCCCAAAAAAAGATCCTTGATCATTTGTTATCTTTGTTTTTCTTTCCTATACTTGTTTATATATATATATATATATATATAACACATACATTCCCATAATGTGTGTTAAGATAGTAGTTAAATCCTTTAAAACTGGTCACTTTAGTTTTTAGTAGAGTAGTGTTAATGGTTAGTTTATCTGACCAAAGTAAGTGTTAAGAAATTAACTCTTCTTGTGTGGCTTGTTTAGTTTTAACTGGTATTAGATTAATAAGTTAATATGTTTATGTCGGTTTTGTGAGTGCTTGTTTATGTTTGCTTAATATAGTTGTGTAGGTGACGTTTCAACCACTTATAAAAAATTAAGTCTCTGAACACGCTATGACAGCTGGGTCACTTTTGCAGCTCAAGCAAGTGCACCCGATCGTAACTCGTAATAAAAGTAGAGTATTTTTAAGACTCCAAATGTATGAGTACCAATGAAGTAAAGAATCTATCCTATTAGGCTAACGAAGGTTGCATGTAATTAGAGAATAACAACAGTTGTCACATAAATAAAATAGCAGTTAAATGAAGTGCAAGAACGGATTAAGAATATTATGGGAGGTCTAAGAGAACCGGGTTCACCAATACTCAGCTCCTGAAATTACTATTTAATTACTACGAGATCTATTTTCTGATTAAAAGCTAATCACTCACTCTAAATTACTAATAACTACCTAGTTAATAGCCTTCTTTCTAAATAACTACTTCGTTTGGTCCAGGAAGGTAATTAAAGGAAAGAGCATTAAGAATAAGTGAGTTTGTTAATCTAATAACTAATTAGAAACAAGCAATAACCTTATCCTGGCATATAGGTCAACTACTTAAAGATTGATCAGGCCTTATAGGATTAAGCATGCTAGGGATAAAACAATCAATCAACTAAATAGAAACTCATAAAACTAATTAGATAAATTTTAAAAGCATTGTAAAGGATCCCCATCATCCCTTGTGATGGGTTTAGCTACACATATCCAATGATGATAACATAAACACAATCATAAAACCATAGGAATCCATAATAAAGGGAATAAAATCTAAACGGGGACACCCTTTCGGTATGACGACCGTCCTTAAGCACGTTCTTCACGTCCTCACGAGCTCCGGTAGCAAAACGGGATTGGCACCAATCTCCAAGGAAACAAGGATCAACAGAAAAGCAAGAGAATAATATAGAACTTTCAAAATGGGGGTTTAAGACTTAGAAATTCGTCAAAAGGTTGAAAGCTTAGGCTAAGAGGGCCTATTTATAGGTTGGGATGCTGATTAGGTCATTTTGTCTTCAAATCTGCACAATCTGGGACGGGGTACGGTCGTACCGAATATATACATGGCCGTACTGAACTTTGTTTGCGATGTTGACCCGTACTTGTGCGCTCTGCACTCCCTGACATCATCTGTGTACGGCCGTACTGCCTTTGGCACGGCCGTACTGAACTTTTTCATCGGCGCCAGGCTGTACTGACCAAGGGGGTACGCCCCTACTGATTCTCTGATTTAGGTACGGCCGTACTGAAGTACTGTCAGGCCGTACCGCTCGTCCAGTAGTGCTAAAACTCTCCAAAACTTGCCAGTTTTCAGTCCATTCTCGCATCTTTTGCTCTGAGTGGTGTCTTTATGATATTTCTGCAAAATAGGACATAAGTAAGTACCTTTATGCTTTAAATAGTGCAAAATGATATAATTAAGTACTAAAAATGCCCTATAAAGTAGACAATTTGGTGTGATAACACATCCCCATACTTGAGCTTTGCTTGCCTCAAGCAAATTACTTGGGTAATTATAACCATAGAAACTACTTTCACTGAATGGGGGAAAAAACACGAGTATGACAACAAAGTGATATCTTAAAACATGCCAATAAATAGAATGCCCAATTAGAGGTGTAAGTTCAAATAAGTCAACAATCTGTGATTTACAAGTCACACTCTCACCAATCTCAAAGTGTTTATGGGTGTAGTCATTAACGCTCAGATTTTTCAAATGAAGTGACATTACCATAGGCTTGTACATCGACTAAAACTCTACTATTAAAGTCTATTTATCAAGCAAAAAAGGAATGAGGGTCTTTCATTGGTTGTAATGGGGCCATGGTAATAATGTTAAGTAGGATAAGAGAAAGAAAAGGTCATGCAAAGGGGTTAGAAACAAATCAACTAAAACAAGTAATCTTTTTCTTTTCTTTTTCTTTCCTTTCCTCCTTTCATGCATTTATGCACCAAATAAACATTTTCAATAACTAGGAGGAGAAATAGATACTAAGCCTTCTTTTTATAGACAAATATAAGGGATTCATAACATTATTTTTTTGATTTCTGCCACTAGTGGTACCAAAGAAATATAACAAAGTACTTATAGGCACAAAAGTGGGCAACTAGTGGTAAGATGCATTCAAAATAGAAGTGGCCTGAAAAATTCCTAAAAATTGCCCTTTCCAAATTCACATGAAAATTGTAACACCCCGTTTCCGGAGCGTTACTGTGCAACCCAATCTAATCCTGAAAACATTTAATGCTTGTATGCTTTCAACAAAGAGTACTCTTCTGTCTTTAGCAATGGAAAATAGGAGTAAATTTTTTTTTCTTTTCTTTTCTTTGAAACCCTTTTCAAAAATAAGACATAAAGAGTACTACAATTTTCTAAATAATGCAAAATCAGTCTTTTACAAATATCAGAGTATAACACATCACAATCAATACATCTCATAACATAAAACATAACATAATCATTTTGCACTGAGGCGAGGTTTTCTGAAATAGAGTAATTACAAAACAACAAAGACAAAACCCTAAGCTAAGTTGGCCAACAACTATAACTCTTACTGAGAAACAGTTCAGCAAGATCAAAACATGAAACATTCAGAGGAATCTTCCTCCACTGGCTCAATCTTCAACGCTCCTGGAAAGACGAAACTGCAGCAGCTATGGAGCTCCATCTGGAAGTGACATTCATAGGGATATCTAATCCAACAACAGTGCAAGGGTAAATTCTTTGTCCACGAGTTTACCATAGGCTATGTCGCATGCAAACAATATATACATATATAATGCAACAACATGCTTTTATATACATATACATACTTAATAGACCGCATGCATCATCATGGTATATCAAGCATTGTATGTGAGCAGACAACTCAACCAACAGATCAACAATCAAGTCACCACAATATCAAATAATTGCATGTGAACAAAAATTCTATCAACAGATCAACGATCAAGTCATCACATATCATAAATGTGGTTAGCTATGCATGTCAATGCAGTATGACTAGATTGTGAATACACCTGCAGCCTTAATAGGTCAGCAGTATGATGAGGAATTTATTTCCCAACGTCCAAACAAGATAGGCACACATTAGGCTTGCTTCAATTTAGGCTTGCCACACATTAGGCAATGCAGTGACAACTCGTCTTTTGAAGTCTTTAAGACCAATCAAACGCTCCGAGTGTAATGACAACTCATCTTTTGAGGTCTTTAAGACAATTCAAACGCTCCGAGTGTCGATGCTCAATGGTCAATATGCAACCAAACAAATTTATCAATATGGCATGCTCACTGTAGGGAGCGCCCGAGTAATGTTTTAATTAATCAATGCGGATCGACAATCTTCAACTATGTTTCACATTCGGAAAGGTGGAGGGAACTCAAAGTTTAAGCACTACAATGAGCATCTCATACTACTCAAGTAATGCCCAGGTATTCTTCATCACGTAGTGAACTGAAATGATGAGAAATACCCCTTAGAGTTCAAACACAGGACACTAGGTCCAGGTGTTCAATTGCGGAACGCTAATCTTAATCTTAGATCAAAACTCTAGGCACGTAATGCGGAACACTAGGCTCAATTTTTAGGCTGAGTTACTAGGCACGCTATACAGAACACTAGGTCCAATCCTTAATCAAGAAAATACGCACGCAAGCAGGACATTAAGTCCCAACACAGGACATATGGCCCATATGCTCAATAGGAACACTAGGTTCCCTATATTTTATTCTTTCATAATCTCGATATTTGAAATCTCTTTCTCAGTTCTTGAATCACTCCTATGTATTCAAAAATACTTTTTAGCTCTAAGTCGTTGAAACCCTAGTTGTGCTAAATAATATGCTAGAATAATTCCTGTAACGACCGACAACAACCAACTCATAGAATTCATCCCTCTGCAACTCTATGGAGTTCACAGAGAGGAACAAACAAGTGTGGGGGGTTGGGGACAGCTACCAACCACTTGCAGATAGGCCCACTAAATAATCAACATATACAAAAATAAAGCGAAGGGGTACAAGACCCTCACTTCGAACCCTTAGGTTCTCAGACTTCTTCGCGTAAACGCTTGAAATTAAATTCGTATCTAAATTTGCCCTTACACCAAGGACATATAACAATGATTATAAATATGAAGCGTCCTTACCGAACTCCAAGCTACGTGTCCACGTGCTTCTCGATCTCCGCACCGCACTGTCTCGGGTTACTCGAGCCTAACACATAGAACAACTTAGCGAGATTCTAAAAACTTAGTTCTACAATCTAAGGCACTCAAACTTAACCCTTTTTCTGACCAAGCATCCACAACAATTTATTTCTAACTACTAGTAAACAATTAAAAAATTTGAATCAAAAACCATTTTTCTTGAAAAATCAACTACTACGTAACACTTTTACTGAAAAGAATGTTAACTCTTTAAAGAAACCTTTTTCTTAAAGTTTCTAAACATAACACATAATCAATTATTCACTTCAACATGTTACAAATATTAAGACGACAACCCATATTTAAAACATACTCATGCTCTTTCAAATCTTGTTTCTAAAACAACTACTACAACAATGAAATACCATTTTCTTAGCCTTTTCTTTTAAAACAATTTATTTTCAAAACTAGTTCATAAAGCTTTATAGGCCACTTACTAAAAATTAGTTCCAAAAACAAGAATTCAATCAATTTGTCAAATTCTAAAAATTCTTTAACAATTAAACCATGACATCTTTTTTTTTTTTTTTTAGACAAACAGAGAGGCATGCAATGGCATCACTGTAGCTGTAGGAATCCCAACTATGTTGGCACCCCTGAAACTACCAATCATCTGCAGCACACCAAAATTTATTAAAAAATAAAAAGGAAGAACGATAGACATGGGGGGACCAAACCTAACCCATGAAGGACGAATCATCTAAACCTGTAATAAGGCAGACTATATCTATTCCTAAAAAAGTCTTCCCTAATGAAATCCGGGATGGTGTTCCACCACATAGAGCCATGAATATTAAGCCCATGGGAAGCCAACTTATCTGCACAAGAATTTCGTTCCCTAAGAATGTGAGAAATAGCAAAATGTATTTTTCTATTGAGAGCTATACAATTGTTCCATCTATTCCTAAGCTTCCACGAAACTCCTTTATTCGAGGAAAAAGCCACAACCACCAATTGAGAATCACATTCAAGCCACAAATTTGTCCACCCTTTCAAATATGCTTGTTCGATTGCCGTCATGGCACCTATTAGCTCCGCATGTAGCGAAAAAGTAATGCCAAGGTTGACTGCAAAACTACCAACAGCTGCAGCCCTATAATCACGAAAAATGCCTCCACAAGCGGACCAGCCCGGGTTGCCTCTAGAAGCACCATCAGAGTTACACTTAATCC
This sequence comes from Calophaca sinica, assembly GCA_037113605.1. Taxonomy (NCBI): domain Eukaryota; kingdom Viridiplantae; phylum Streptophyta; class Magnoliopsida; order Fabales; family Fabaceae; genus Calophaca; species Calophaca sinica. The sequence continues at coordinate 84,546,036 of CM073731.1, forward strand.
AATTACAAGCAGGTGGGGTCCAGAGCACTTCTTTGATCAACGGAGCACTGGTGGCATGACCATTAACCCGGAAAGCTTTTAAAATGGAGAATTCATGCATTGAAGAATTCATGTTACCCTTAGATAGGTTCCCAGCCAAGGAAACAGCTGCTGAGATATCATTATAAGCAGACTGCAGGCGCAATTGATGATTATTAAATCTAACCTTGTTTCTACAACTCCAAATCATCCAAGTGGAGTTAATAATTAGCGCCAGAATTGTGTCTTTAACCTGCCTACTCCAGCCTCAGTCACAAACAGCAAGCAAAGAAATATAAGAAGATGAGTCAATGACACAATCCAGCGTATTAGCAACCCAAGACCAGATTGAAGAGGCAAAAGGACAGGATAAGAAAAGATGCTGAGAGGTCTCAATAGCATTAGAGCAAAGACTGCACATTGAAACAGTAGGGATGCCACGGGCCATCACCTTCTCATCAGTTGGCAACTTATCATGCATTAATCTCCAAAATAGGAATGAGCGAGATGGAGGAATACAAGGCTGCCAAATCAACTTACACCAATTGTGGACTTGAGAAGGAGGGTGAAGGAATTGATAAGCTGCTTTGAGAGATAGAATTCCCGAGTCTGCCTTGGCCCAACACAATTGATCTTGAGACGGCTCAAAAGGAATATAAACCTGCTGGATTATGTTTATCAGACCCGGATATCTGTTCTTCAAAACAGAAGGGAACGACCAAGCTCGATTAATAATAAAATCACTAACCGTGCAGAGGAGGTATTGATGCAGATGGTCAGGGAGCTGTATCATGTCTACAACCGTTTGGGACAGCCAAGGGTCACGCCAAAAGTTAATTGATTTTCCATCTCCAAGCTGCCAAGCCACATTGGCATGAACAATTTGAATTTTTTCTTTTATTGCAGGCCAAATAGAAGAACTCACATAATAGGTAATGGGAGCTTGATTCTTTAGAAAACGGGCCCTGAGAAAGCTAGCCCATTGAGCACGTGAAGATAAGAACTCCCAGCAAAACTTTAGAGATGCTGCTTCATTGATTTGCCTCACTGATCTCAAACCAAGGCCACCCTCATCAAAGGGAGTACAAATTTTATGCCAGGCAACAGTTACTATTTTCCTGCAATTGATGTCCCCCGACCAAATGAAATTCCTAATCCAAGCGTCAACTGAGTCCAACAATGATTTAGGCCAGGCATAAATATGGAAACTATAAACGATCATACCATGAATGATGGATTTTACCAATTGGACCCTCCCCATTATTGAGAGGAGAGATCCCTTCCAAGTGGCCAGCTTCGATTTAATACGGTCTGCAATAGATTTGAGATGAGTCAGCCTCGGCTTTCCTTTGAAAATAGGGACACCAAGATAAGAGAATGGGAGCATTCCTTCTGAGAATCCAAGGATATTGGCTAAGCGGTTGACCCTCCAATGGGGAATGTTACCAGAGTAAAACTTGCACTTAGCAGGACTAATGAGCTGGCCTGAGACATCCCCATATGCCTGGAACAAATTCTTAAGAGCATGCAAGTTTCTTTGGGTGCCTCTACAAAAGATCATAATGTCATCCGCATAAAGCACATGACTAGGAGTTTGGGAACCCCGGGGGCAGGCCATGGATAAGACCTCACCAGATTGGACCAGCATGGAAATAGCCCTGCTTAGAACGTCCTCCGCTATGCAAAAAAGAAGAAGGGAAAGAGGGTCACCTTGACGAACGCCTCTCTTACAATTGAAATAACCCACCGAGTGGCCATTAACTGAGATAGATAATTTGGCTGATTCAAGAATAATTTTCACCCAATTACAAAACTTGCTATCAAAACCAAATGACTGGAGAACTTTTAGAAGGAATTCCCAATCCATAGTATCAAACGCCTTTTTAATGTCAACTTTAATGGCCAGATTGCCACCAAAAATCTTCTTGTCCAGCATGTTAATTGCTTCAGAGGTAATACCAATACATTCCGTAATCTGTCTTCCTCGGAGGAAACCTCTTTGATTTTCAGAGACAATTTTGGGAGCAATAGTTGCTAATCTATCCGCCAAAACTTTGGTGATAATCTTGAACTGGAAATTTGCCAAAGCTATTGGTCTATAATTATCTATGGTATCAGCCCCAGGAAATTTTGGGATAAGCACCACTAAATTAGAGTTCAGATTTGGAAGGATCCAACCTTGTGTAAAGAATTGAGTTACCGAGTTATATACATCAGCTTCTATAATGTCCCAATATTTATGATAGAAGCAGCCGCCAAAACCATCAGGACCGGGAGCACCACAGCTATTCATATTAAAGACTGCCTGCTTGACTTCCTCTTTTGTTGGGATGTTAGTAAGCATAGGGTTATCAGCAGCTGTAACCAAAGAGGGAATAACCGATTCAACTAAGTCATTAGGGGAGCAAGAATTATTGGAGGCAAACAAGGACTGATAGTACTGCAGCACATGATTTTCAATAGCTTCTTGAGAGTCTAAAATAGAACCACCTGCCTTCAACATTGTCATTTGCTGAGAGGCATTCCGGATTTTTGTTACCCTATGAAAGAATGCAGTGTTACGATCACCAAAAGTGTGCCAATTGATCCTGGACTTTTCCTTCCAAAAAGCTTCCTGATAATGCAAGGCTTGATGAAGCTCCAATTGAGCCTTTTTTTCCAAGTCAGTAAGAGTATCTGTGCAACCAGAAATCTGCATCTGCTCTTGGACAGAATCTACATAATCTTGTGCCTGCTGCACTTTGCCATGAACATCACCAAATATTTCTTTGTTCCAAATTCTAAGCTCCTTCTTTAAGTTTTTCAGCTTTTGAGATAACACAAACATTGGACAGCCTACTATTGGTCGACTCCAGCAGTCTGCAATCAGCCTTCTACAATCAACATGCTCAGTCCACATGTTCAGGAATTTAAAATGAGAGGGTGATTAAGAGAAGTGTTTTTCATTGTGAGTAGCAGGGGGTAGTGATCAGACTTGCTGCGGGTGAGAGTGCAAAGAGTCAGGTTATTCCAAGAATCAACCAGCATCATTGCATATTGCACGATCTAGCCGCTTTTCAGTCAGAGCACTGCCTCTTCTTCCATTATCCCAAGTAAATTCCGCCCCTCTAGTCAATATGTGAGTAAGATTATTGCTGTCAGTCCAATCCTGAAATTCGGCACAAGAGATTTGCAGTGGTAAATTAGCTCCTCTTTTCTCATGGGCACCAAGAATGGCATTGAAATCACCTATGAAACACCACGGACCAGAGTGATTCTGCTGCAAACAGTTCAAATCAGCCCACAGACTTCTTCTATTAATATATGCCGTGCTAGCATAGATAGCAGATAAGAAAAACTGCTTTTGCTCCCAGTAAATGGAGAAGGAGACATGCTGCCTTGCCTCTTGCAACACCATAGGATTTAGGGACTTCTCACAGAGACACCATAAGTTAGGAGCAAGAGAGTGTCTATTATTAACCGCAAAAGGTTTAAGATTTAAAGAATTCCAAAACTGAATAGGAAAATCATTAAGCAACATCCATGGCTCTGAGATGAAGAGAAAGTCAGGTTTATGTTTTACACAGAGCCTTTTTAACACCAACCTTGTTGGGGGGTTGGCTAACCCTCTGGCATTCCAATAAAGGATCTTCATTAAGCAAAGCTCCTAGGCCCACCCCTATTCCGGGTATTACGCCCAGCAGACTTAGATACCTGCGTATTCCGTTGCCTTAATTTCTTTTTCTGAGATTTAGACAATGCTCTCTCAAAAGGCTGCTCAGCAGCATTATTGGGAACAGTAATAGTGTCTTCAATTTCATCCTCCTCCTGATCAACTTGGTCACTCTAGAATCTAGAAATAATAGCCATTTCCTTTTGTACTTGAGGAGCCAACTCCTCATTATTTGGAGTTGAGTCCACTGCCTCATTAGCTGGAGTTGAAACATCTGCGCCACTGATTGTATCATGTAATGTGAGTTGAGTTTCTGAGACATGTGCAACCGAAGATGTGCTGTGATTCGTGTCTGGCCTTGGATCTTCATATACTATCTCGGCCTCATCATCACTATGCGGTGCAACATGTTCAATTACTGCATCTTCCTTATCAGGAAGATTATTCACCAAATCTGCATTGTCTCCAGGATTCAAATTATCATCAGAAAGTTGCTCTTGATTGACCAAGGTTGATGGATCAACATTCTCAACATTGAGAGTCAATTCCGGTCCAAAATTTGGCACCTGCATGATCTCAGTGTTAGGTGCCTCTGCAGGATTTACTGTTTCATTGCCATGAGCCTTCTCCTGCACATGCAGTCCACTTGTGCCTTCAAGAATCGGCTGATTCTTCTTGTGGACATAGGTAGCTGCTGTACCTTTTCCTTTAGCCTTAGTCAAATCATTAGGCATGGATACTTTCCTCTTGTTGCACTTGGTAACAACATGGCCAATAGTATGACAATATGAACAAAAGTCAGGCAGTTTTTCATATTCTACTTCCACATGGAAAGCGTAACCGTCTCTCTCTACTAGAATTTCCGAAGTCAGAGCCCCCGAGATATCAAGATCCACCAAGATTCTTGCAAAGTGGCCAAAAATACAATTCTTTGTTGCCTCATCTAAGGCAATTGGAGTTCCAATGGCAGCTGCTATTTCAAATATGATTTTCGGTCTCCAATATTCTTGGGGTAGTTCCTTCAGCCTGATCCAACATTGAGTATGTGTGAGCTTTTGCCTGCTAGGGATGAAGTCAGGGGTCCATTGCATCAACCGAAGAATACCCGGTTGCAGATTCCAAGTGCCTAGCGACCACACACTGCGCAGATCCTCTTGTGTCGCAAATTTGAATTCATAAAATCCCTTTCCAAGCGAGACGATCTTCCATGGTCCAATAGGATTCCAAAGTTTTGCTAGCTTCGACTTCAAGTCATTGAATTTAATAGGATGATCACCTTTAGAAAGCATTAATCGCCCATGAAGGTTATTTTTGCACCCTGCCAAGCCCGTTTTATATTCATCCTCAGATATTCTTATTGAAACCGATCCACCTTTGAGGCAAGGTCGCGGTAGTTGACTGATAGCGATTTCAAACGAATTACTGATTGCTTGAGCGAAAGACTTACGTTGAGCCACTGGTTGAGAAGCATATTTTGTTGGTGAAGATATGGAGGAGAGAGGGGCCAGGAACGCCCAAGGGCAAATAGGAGCGCCTATGGGAGAAGCCATGCAAGCCGTGATCAGAGTAACCTAATTAGGTTCAATTAAACCATGACAACATCATGTCAATAATTACAAGAATCAAATGATCCATTCCTACATGTTATTCTAGTCCTTAAGGAACCAAATTTTACTCAAAACATAAACTAACTCTTGAGCAAATCCATGCATATCTATTTCAACAACTTTAAAATCACCTTAAACATGTTACAAACATTCATACTCCTAGAATTTCTACTACAACCCATCAATCACAAATCACAACTCCAAGTTAACTAAGTTTCCATAATTAGTTTTCAAAGCATTTTCAAAACAACTAGGAAATCACCCAAAATCTTACATAGTTAAGTCATGAACTAAAAGCTAATCAAAACAAAGGTTTTTTCTAAAATTTCTTTTCCAAAAATTTAAAGACTCAAGGCTAACTCATTTTTTTTATCAATATAAAAGTCATTTCATCAAAATCAATAACCCTGTCTAGTCCTCCATAACCCAAGTTTTCATAAACCATAAGCTAGTTTTCATACAAATTCATGCAAATAATTTCTAACAACCTTAAAAATACTTCTAAACCCAATAAACCATCCATTACATAACCAAGCATCATAGCTACAAATTAACATGGTTCAAGAATTAAAAATATAACTAAACTACCATGTTACAACTATTTAATTTAAACTACAACTTAAAACATTAACACACCCAAACCAATAACACCTATAAACCATTAATTACAAGATTTGAAAAGGATCACAACATAACCCTCTTCCTTATACCTAGGGTTTTCACCCTTATATACCAAAGAGAGATTAAATGTGTTCATCTCCTCATATTCATCATCAATAACATCAAACAACCACACAATCATCAATTAATTTTCATTAAAAACAACAACTAGATCAACATAATAATGGGGCTGTTGGCGCTGATTTTAGGGCTCAAAAGGGTTGGAAAAATTCTGATTTCAAGCTCATTTGCATGGTTAGAAATATAGGTAATATAGTAGAGAACATAACCTAGCAATATGGCAAGATTTGGAAGCAAAATCAAAGTAGAAAATGGGGGGTGAACATCACGATTTTCAGCAGCCAAAACAGAAGAAAAAATTTAGTTTTCTTACTTGGATGATGATCAAAATGGAGGTCTAAGTAGAGGAGATGATTTGAAAGAACTTTGATGAAGGAAGTTAACTCAAAAACTCAAGGAATTGGAAGCTAGGAGCTATGGAAGCTTGGAACCCATGGAACTCTTGAAGAAGAAAACAAAAAAGATGAAGATGAAGGGGAAAGGTGGGGGAGGCATGAAGGTTGCTGAAAAAATGGGGGTGGTTTACCTTATATACACTTAAATAAATGATTCATCAATAATAATAATAATAATAATTCACATTAGGTAAAAAGTAATTTTAAATTTTTTTTTTTTGAAATAAATCACACATAATATGACACCTATCACCTAACCATAACCTCTAGTCTTACCCACCTAATCTCACATCTCTCATGGTTACCCACTAATTCTAGAGTCTAGGGGTTGTTTAAAACACGGCATTTAAATACCGCGTTACCGATAAACTCGCAAAAATTAATTTAACGAGAAATTAATTCATCGCGTGAAAATATTTAATTATAAATAATAAAAATCACAATAATCACTCAAGAATAGTCACAAGAAGTTACGATTCGATTTTCATCGAAATCGGAGTTCATTTAGAATTTTATCTGCGGCGAAACCGCCCAGCGATTCGAAACGCGTCGAAACTTCGGTAGAATTTTTCGACGATTTTCCAATCGTGGATTAATATAAAATATTAACTCTCAAATTTAATTTGATCTTGATTTAATTAATACACTTTCTTAGAGAACAAGAAATTACTTTATTATAGTGTAATTACGACAGAAATACACTAAATAACGTTAACTAACGTATCGTAAAAATACGCGTGTTACAATACTCCCCCTCTAAAAATAGTTTCGTCCTCGAAACTACAGGTGAGTTACGTACCGTGAAAAAGCTCTGGATGCTAAGTCTTCAGCTTCTCTCTCAACTCCTACATTACGTCTCTGGTTTTCTGATCCCATACAACTTGACAAACTGTATCTCCTTGTTCCTCAATTGCTTGGTCTTCTTATTGACAACCTTTGCAGGAAATACTTCAATAACAAGTCATCCTTTCACTAAATTACGCTTGACTTGCCACAGAATTCTCATCGTCCCTATACCAACTTAAAGGTATCTGATGCTTACGTCCATTCGGCGTTTCGTAGAGTGTCTTCCCAAATCCTTAGTGCAAAGGCTACTGCAGTAAATCCCAAATCATGTGCAGGATAATTTCTCTTGTGGATTCTTAAGCTGTCTCGAAACATAAGCCACAACTTTCTGGTACTGTCTTCACATGCATCCCAATCCTTGATGTGACGAAACCTCACATTGTTCTCCTGATTGAGGCAAAATCAGTTCAGGTGTCGTCGTTAGGAGTCCCTTCAGTCTCTGAAAATTGGATTCACCTTCTTCAATCCACTGAAAAGGTTAATTCTTCCTCGTAGGTCATGTAAGTGGTACTAATATCTTCGAAAAAACTTCTACAAATCTCCGGTAGTAGCTTGTTAATCCAACAAAATTTCTGATATCCGTCTCAGTCTTCGGCCGTTCTCATCTTGACACCACTCCAATCTTGGCTAGATCCACAGCCATACTGTCTTTGGGGATCACATGTCTGAGAAAATTCACCTCTTCAAGCTAGAATTCACACTTGGACTGGTAAACATAAAGTTAATCCTCTTGTAGCATCTGCAGTACTTGGCAGACATGCCCTTCGTACTCCCTTCTGCTCCTTGAATATATCAGAATGTTGGTCATAGATACCGTTGCAACTGGCACATTCTTCAACTCGGTCGCTTGGTAACTTCCATACTAACGAGGAAATATGAAATCCTGAGCTCCCTCTCTTACAAAAATCTTCGATAGAATTAACAGAAAGGTATGTAAAGACTCCAAATTAGGAAAACCACTATTTTTGGGCACAGTCCCGAAGGATATGGTAATTCGAAAACCAATCCGACTTTAGAATAATGGTAAGACTTTTAAAAATATGCGACTCAGATTGACAAGAATTCCCTATACTCTACAATTACTACACAACGAAGTCATGCAGTATTAGAACTAAAGTCTTAGCAGTTGAAGTAACTACTACTAAGTCAAGAAAAATAATATAGTCAAAAGAAATTTTCAACCCAGCTCACACAATCCCAGGAACTAATGTAATGTGTGGCATTAGAATCGAAGATTATGGATAGAGAGTTACCCTCAATTTCGTAATCCTTCTGAGTTAGATCTCTTGATCGCTCTGCTTCTTTGCCGTCCATACTGAAAATTCTCCCCGAAGTGGTCGGACGCTTTCCCTTGGCTCTTGCCGCGTTCACTCTCGGTTCCGCCCTTGGAGCTTTGCAGTCCTTAACAAATGTCCAGGTTTGTTGCAGTTGAACACACTGGGTCCTTTGCAGTGCAGTCGTTAGCAAGATATCCCGGTCTTCCGCAATGACAGTAAAGTTGTCTATCTCTAATCTGTTTTCCACCACTGGAATTCTGGCCATAGGACAATAATGCCCCTGCTATAAATGGAGAAATTCTTGCTCCTTTTCCACTTGTGCGGTTTCTGGAAGATACTTCTCTAAAATCTCCTGTGAAAGATCTACCAACAAATCCCCTGATGCTCAGCCCATTCTTGAGTTGTCCTATCCCAGATGGAGTTATCAGGTTCAAACGTACGGTCCTCACGGTGGCAGTAGATTCCTACAAGGTTTCAAAGCCTATCCGAACCTCACACGTAAGTGATGTGTTAACACACCTTGCTTCAATCAAGAAACAATCCAACCAATTTTAAGCAAAACTGCTTCACTCAGCAAACAATAACAACAATAGCATGACTATCTACCCAACAAAACAGGACTCGACACAGTGACCAGCTTGATGACTCAATACACAGTTCGGTTAGAACCAAACCGCTCTAATACCACCCTTGTAACGACCGACAACAACCAACTCATAGAATTCATCCCTCTGCAACTCTATGGAGTTCACAGAGAGGAACAAACAAGTGTGGGGGGTTGGGGACAGCTACCAACCACTTGCAGACAGGCCCACTAAATAATCAACATATACAAAAATAAAGCGAAGGGGTACAAGACCCTCACTTCGAACCCTTAGGTTCTCAGACTTCTTCGCGTAAACGCTTGAAATTAAATTTGTATCTAAATTTGCCCTTACACCAAGGACATATAACAATGATTATAAATATGAAGCGCCCTTACCGAACTCCAGGCTACGTGTCCACGTGCTTCTCGATCTCTGCACCGTACTGTTTCGGGTTACTCGAGCCTAACACATAGAACAACTTACCGAGATTCTAAAAACTTAGTTCTACAATCTAAGGCACTCAAACTTAACCCTTTTTCTGACCAAGCATCCACAACAATTTATTTCTAACTACTAGTAAACAATTAAGAAATTTGAATCAAAAACCATTTTTCTTGAAAAATCAACTACTACGTAACACTTTTACTGAAAAGAATGTTAACTCTTTAAAGAAACCTTTTTCTTAAAGTTTCTAAACATAACACATAATCAATTATTCACTTCAACATGTTACAAATATTAAGACGACAACCCATATTTAAAACATACTCATGCTCTTTCAAAGCATGTTTCTAAAACAACTACTACAACAATGAAATACCATTTCCTTAGCCTTTTCTTTTAAAACAGTTTATTTTCAAAACTAGTTCATAAAGGTTTATAGGCCACTTACTAAAAATTAGTTCCAAAAACAAGAATTCAATCAATTTGTCAAATTCTAAAAATCCTTTAACAATTAAACCATGACATCATCATGTCAATAATTACAAGAATCAAATGATCCATTCCTACATGTTATTCTAGTCCTTAAGGAACCAAATTTTACTCAAAACATAAACTAACTCTTGAGCTAATCCATGCATATCTATTTCAACAACTTTAAAATCACCTTAAACATGTTACAAACATTCATACTCCTAGAATTTCTACTACAACCCATCAATCACAAATCACAACTCCAAGTTAACTAAGTTTACATAATTAGTTTTCAAAGCATTTTCAAAACAACTAGGCAATCACCCAAAATCTTACATAGTTAAGTCATGAACTAAAAGCTAATCAAAACAAAGGTTTTTTCTAAAATTTCTTTTCCAAAAATTTAAAGACTCAAGGCTAACTCATTTTTTTTATCAATATAAAAGTCATTTCATCAAAATCAATAACCATGTCTAGTCCTCCATAACCCAAGTTTTCATAAACCATAAGCTAGTTTTCATACAAATTCATGCAAATAATTTCTAACAACCTTAAAAATACTTCTAAACCCTTGATAAACCATCCATTACATAACCAAGCATCATAGCTACAAATTAACATGGTTCAAGAATTAAAAATATAACTAAACTACCATGTTACAACTATTTAATTTAAACTACAACTTAAAACATTAACACACCCAAACCAATAACACCTATAAACCATTAATTACAAGATTTGAAAAGGATCACAACATAACCCTCTTCCTTATACCTAGGGTTTTCACCCTTATGTACCAAAGAGAGATTAAATGTGTTCATCTCCTCATATTCATCATCAATAACATCAAACAACCACACAAACATCAATTAATTTTCATTAAAAACAACAACTATATCAACATAATAATGGGGCTGTTGGCGCTGATTTTAGGGCTCAAAAGGGTTGGAAAAATTCTGATTTCAAGCTCATTTGCATGGTTAGAAATATAGGTAATATAGTAGAGAACATAACCTAGCAATATGGCAAGATTTGGAAGCAAAATCAAAGTAGAAAATGGGGGGTGAACATCACGATTTTCAGCAGCCAAAACAGAAGAAAAAATTTAGTTTTCTTACTTGGATGATGATCAAAATGGAGGTCTAAGTAGAGGAGATGATTTGAAAGAACTTTGATGAAGGAAGTTAACTCAAAAACTCAAGGAATTGGAAGCTAGGAGCTATGGAAGCTTGGAACCCATGGAACTCTTGAAGAAGAAAACAAAAAAGATGAAGATGAAGGGGAAAGGTGGGGGAGGCATGAAGGTTGCTGAAAAAATGGGGGTGGTTTACCTTATATACACTTAAATAAATGATTCATCAATAATAATAATAATAATAATTCACATTAGGTAAAAAGTAATTTTAAATTTTTTTTTTGAAATAAATCACACATAATATGACACCTATCACCTAACCATAACCTCTAGTCTTACCCACCTAATCTCACATCTCTCATGGTTACCCACTAATTCTAGAGTCTAGGGGTTGTTTAAAACACGGCGACGAAATACCGCGTTACCGATAAACTCGCAAAAATTAATTTAACGAGAAATTAATTCATCGCGTGAAAATATTTAATTATAAATAATAAAAATCACAATAATCACTCAAGAATAGTCACAAGAAGTTATGATTCGATTTTCATCGAAATCGGAGTTCATTTAGAATTTTATCTGCGGCAAAACCGCCCGGCGATTCGAAACACGTCGAAACTTCGTTAGAATTTTTCGACGATTTTCCAATCGTGGATTAATATAAAATATTAACTCTCAAATTTAATTTGATCTTGATTTAATTAATACACTTTCTTAGCGAACAATAAATTGCTTTATTATAGCGTAATTACGACAGCAATACACTAAATAACGTTAACTAACGTATCGTAAAAATACGCGGGTTACAATTCCCAAACACATTACTTAACTCAACCGTTTTCAAAATTTACAATGTTTTCTTTTTAAAAGAACCTCTTAAACAACTTCTAAACCTCTGATCCATAAAGCGTGTTTGTACACTAACTTATTTTAGAAGATACCTTTAGTTTACCATGAAACCATTTCTCGTCTCATGGAATCGCATCAGACTTACCGTTGTAAGTCATCAAACCAATAACAGTCAATCAACGCATTATTAATTAATCCATTATCAACAACGATATCTTGCATATTCCAATAAATATCAAGTTCCATTTAAATCCAACATGATTCAAGGAAAAACAACACAAATCATAATGCCTCGCAGGGCCAAGTACATGCTACAGCATTTCAGACAGCATATAACAATTCAGTAAGCTACAACCTGCTACATACTTTCCCTAATTTCAAGTCCAATCAAATCAATCAAACATGATTTAAGTCACACAATACTATTCAGTCTTGCCACACAGGGCCAAATCAATACACAATAATTCATGCTACAACATCTCAACAACACATAGTAATACTAAAAGTACTACCACACAATTTAATCAAACATCAAACCAACCAACACACAAGGCGAAAAGCCCAAACTCATTATATAAGAATTTCCCTTAGCTTGGGCGCTTTAACAATCCACGCTAGGTAATTCGAAACTATCGTCAAGTTGCACCTCGCACGTATCTTAAGCACGAACCTTAACAACACAAACTTAATACAATTAGACCCCAAAAAATACAAATCCTAGACCCCTAGGACAGCCACGGTTTTAGGTCCCTAAAAGGCCTAAGAATTACTCACTTAATTCCATATGGTTCACATCTAGTCACATAACATGATACAAGTTCAAGTCATGCAAGTTTTCAAACTTTTACTAACTCTACACACTTAGAAAACACCTAAACCAAAATTTACCAATTGGAATAGTGTTTTTGCCAAATGAATAGTGTTTTGCCAACTTTGAATCACTTATTAAAACACTAAAACATGTCACAAAATTTTAGAAATAACTTCATTACAAGTTCAAAACAATTCTTGAAACATAACCCAAATCTTTTCCCAAATTCATGCTCCTTTGAAATGTTTTGCTAAACCAAATCATCAACCACTTTTCACAACATTTTTAAGGCATAAAAAAACTTAAGTGAAGTTTCTAAACTAACTTAAGGGTCACGGCTTAGAACAACAAAAACTAACTTAAAATTTTGAACCATTTTCAATGTTTTAAACATACTAAACTTCAAAGATTCAAAGCCATAACCAAAAACCAAATTCTTTACCACTTTAATACACTTAAAAAATGTTAAAACTCATCCTAAAACATGCTAAAAATTCTGTTTCGAAACAGCCCCATCAAATAATTTTTCCATTATATAAAACAACTTGTTTTTTCAACATAAACAAGAAGATTAACCATCTATATTTGAATCAAGTTTTCACAACCACTTTGTACTAAAACAAGTCACATATTTTCTCCAAATACAAGTTAAAACATCCATCAAAAACTATACCCTAAGTCACGGTTTTGACAGCACAAAAGCAAGATAAGATTTTGATCCATAAACTTCATTTTTATGACTAAATCATGCAAACTAGTTTAGGTACTAAATATATAAGCCAACATCTACTATCTTAACCACTTTTAAGCAACCAAGTCATGTTCATAAAACTTAATCAAACCCAAATAAGTGGCTGTTTTAAGAAAGTAAAAGCAAACAAAGTTTTGATTTAACCAACTTCATGGTTATGCATGCTTATGGCTAGATCCAACCTCTTAATCATTAATCCTTCCAAGATCCACCTGCTAAACAATTAAATCAACCAAAAATAACCCATAAACATCCCCTAAGATTCGGCCTCCCCAAAATGTTAGGGTTCCACAATTTTAAAATCCACAAAACCTATTTAATCAAGAAGGTAATGGGAGATCCAGGAGGTATTAAGCTTAAACATCAAGATCTAAGTAATTAATCAAAGAAAATAACACTAAAACCACAAAAACTCATCCATGGCAGCCATGGAGAAAAGGAAAGTGAGTTATAAATCTTACCCACAAGGATGGTGATGATAGATCAAGGAAGAAGAATAAAGGATTAAGATTGGAAGCCTTAATCACTAACTTCTTTCAAGAAATCAAAGCTTTCTCTCACTAATTTTTTTTCTCTCCAAGTAATGAATGGAAGAAAACTGAAATGGGGCAGCCAAATGAAGAAGGAGCCACGAAAATTTTGGGATAAGGATGGAAGGAATTTGTTCATTTAGTTAGGAATTAACCAAACTAGTTACAAACTAACTACACTAACTAACTACAATTACATAACCACCAATCCTATGCCTACACTTGTCAAAGAACATTCTAAGGATGATATTCAGCTCCCCTAGTTGCTTGATGCATCTCCTCTCATCCCAAAATATCTAGATATTTTGTTTCGTTGCGTTCTCGCTCAATCGGGTGTGTGGCGTTACGTGTATACTAGGGTTTTTCTACCAAAAACTCCAAAAATAAATCTAATAAATTATTCTATAATAAAAAATTATTAATCAACCAAAATGTCCCTAAAAATATTAGAAGTATTTCTATGAATGTCACTTTCTCGATTTACGAGCCAAAACGCGATCGTAATGTAGTTCTACGCGTAGAAAACACCCTATATTTTTCTGAGGCCCAAAAATCCCATACAAATTTCCAATAAATCATAAATATTGGAAAATGCTAAGATCTCAAATTTTATAAAATTTGGATCATGTTTGGGCAGGTTTCAGTTAGAAACTCACCCAATAGCCTAGTTACGACATAATTCAATAGAATTCTCGCAGCATAATAAAAACTGTAAATTAGTGAGGTGATGGCTCAAATCCGCAAGTGCACGGAGTTGTCGTCAAGTAATAAAATATCGATCCCACAGAGACTGCTTTTATGCTAATTAAACTAATTCGAGAAATAGAATTTGTTATTGTATAGAAATAAAATAAATTGAGAACAATGTAATGGATGATTTTAATAATAAGGAAAAGCTTCTAGGACTGGGGGTACCACAATGATGCTCTGAAATCATAATTGACTACTCTCTTATTAACAAATGAATTCAATTGAAGGCAAGCTATCCTAATTTAGTAAAAGTTTCCTCCCAGGATACATAAACCGTGCTTAAGCGATACAATTCCTACTCTCGTGGTAATTGAAATCGAATTAAACCCATTAAGAAGTATGACAACTTGTTTTATCCTCGAAGGACTAAAAATTACTCTCGTCATTTTAATCCTAAGTTCCGTTCTTCTGGTTCCGATAACAAAGGTTCACCTCTCGATTCATCCCTAGAAATCTAACACATATGAATAAGTGGCCACTGAATTCATAAGAAATAATAATAACAATAAGAACGAAATCGAATTGCATTCAAAGTAATAGAGAAAGTATCAAATAATCATCCAAAAGACATCAAAAGGCATAGCCCCAAATCCTAGAACAAGGGAAACTACTCTAACATGATGGATAGAATAGAATCCATATAAATAAACATTCAAACCAGGAAATCGAGAGAGAAGAGACGAAGAGATTGATCCCAATCCTCCACCGTGCCTCCAAGAATCAAAGTTTGAACCCTAGACAAGTCTCTAAAGTGTCTATTTATAGTCTAGGGTGAAAAGGAGTAAAAAACAAGTCCAAAACATGTAAAAACTTAAAATTCTCAAGGTCAGTGGTGTCAGTTGTAGCACTATTGGCGTGAGGCACGGCTAGGCCATGCTTCATTCTGTTTCTCGCGCTGTTCAGGTGCTATCGCAACACGGCCGTGCTTCCTGACATGGCTAGGCCGTGCTTCATGTTGTTTTGTATTTTTCACCTCTTTAACGTTCGAATTAGCTCAAGCTGTCTTCATGAAAGTTGAAGCTATGGATCTTAGCTTTCCAATGACACCGGTTTCATCTCATTTGGACACCTAAAACTCCAGATATGATTAAAACATTGAACAACAATATTACATTATCAACTTGTAGCACAAATTATCCCAACTTATTCCAAGTGATTTTTCTCCTTTTTCCTAGGACAAATACCTTCCTTTAAGCACAATTGAACCAAAACCAAGTGCATTATTCAAATCAAGCCAAATGCATTAATAACATGGATTAAAATGACTAAAATGACTAAGATGCGATGCAAAACTAACACTAAACTATATGCTATTTCGAACGCATCAAATTACCCCAAGCTTAGAATTTTGCTTGTCCTCAAGCAATTACTGTGGCCAAAGATGACATGGAAAATACGAGATGCAACTGATAAGAAACCCGAGATAGAAGCAAGATCAAGTAATAGGCTAAAGGACTATCAAACACAATAGAGACAATCAAAATCAAGTCCAATTAGAAGTTTAGGCTCTCTGAAATCATGTATGTCACTGATAAGGGCTGTAACACCCCGTTTCTGGAGCGCTACTAAACTACATATTAATCTCGACAGTCCAAAGTACTTCCGAAAATGGAATACGCTGTTGCATGGTTTCTAAAAATGTGAGTCTATTTTTTTTTCTTTTTTTCCTGTTCAAACTCCCTTAAGTAATTCGCAACCAGAGTATTACAGCATTTTTGAAGGCGGTGGAAAGTACATTATCATGTCTAACTCTCCAAACCATGCAAAGGAATTTAAATAAGACATTCAAATAAAATGATTCAAGTCGGGAAACATAAATCATCTATTACAACAATTGTGATTAAAGCATTTGACACCCTATAGCTGGTCGGAGCACTACTACACTTACTAGGCCCCTTGGTAAATTCACCATGCGACTACGCAAGGCAAATAGCCATGTAGGACTATCCTCGGCTACGCTCGGTAGTAGTCTCGAACAATCCGCAGTCTCCATCATCTGGGTTACATTCATTGATTGAAAGAACCACAGGCAAGGGTCATCTTCTTAACAAAACATATAACGCTAACAACATGTATACTAATCACATCATACCAATGAATTATACATGAACACAGTATAGCATAGCATAAGAAACATAACACTTCAACATGTAGTTCAACAACATCATAAATGCATCTAGTCAGTATGCGGATGTAGTCAGCGTGAATTATTACGGCTTAATTCCTATACCAATAGGATAAAAGGCAACCTGCCACAACAACTTTTGTATACCCATACCAATGGGAGATGTGACACCGGGCCGACAAACGCCTCCCAGTATACACTGCCCTCTACAACAGACCTTAAGTTCGTAATCGTCCTTTAGGCAAGGGCCAACGCGCGAATACCCTAACACTAGGAAACAACCATCTAGTGACACTAGGAAACAACCATCTAGTTTAGGGTAAACGATATCTTATGATCGTATGCTTACACAAAATCCAACTATCTTCGGATGCACTTGCAAGAAGTGTCTGTGATTTAATGCCACAATTTATATGATCGTAATTGATGTATTGACAACCACTTCCTCCCTAATCTCATTTTCTTTAAAACTCTCCGCGTGATTACTTGAAACACCCCCTTTCTTTTTCTTTTTACTAGAAACCACCCTTGCTAAGAATCTAGTGTCATCTTTTTATTTGGTTAATTTTATTAGAACTTAGCTATTCATTCATTTAGTCATTTATTTTGAAAACCCTATTTTATTCTTTAGAAGAGCTCGAATTCCTTTTCTTATTCTTCTCCTTTTCTTTATTGAAAATTCATTGAGTTGAAAACTTAATTCCTTTTTGACTGAAAATCCCATCCTTGCTACTAGGTTCCGTTGGAGAGCCCTTTTATAATTACCGCATTCAAAACTTTCATATTCTAGTTTCGCAAATCGTGTTTGTTTTCAAGAAAATGCGTCGGAGTATTGTGTTGTCCATACATCAATTACATCGTCCAAATTGTGCATCATCACTACATGCATACATACAACTTAATCGCAACAATACAATGAATCGAATCCATCCAATACAATAACATATAACTCAAAGATGCTAACACTCACTGGAGGAAATTTCCTTACTAAGGATCACACAAATGATAACACATATCACATGTACTTATCAAGCAATATATCAATAAGAAGCATTTCCTTAAGCATACAATAGCACATATACATCACCTAAACAATATCTAGAAGATGCCCTTACCTAAAGGCTTTCCTTCCACGTCGAAATCGCATACTCGAACTCTACCGCGAATCCGATCACGATCTCACATCCACGATCCTAACCAAACAATTTACTTAGGGCTTAGTAAACAAACTAAAACCTTAAACCCCTAGAAACAGCCATGGTTTCCACATCCTACCCCTAAGCAAAATACTTCAAGTCCTAACTCATTACCCACACTCGACAAGGTAGAACAGGGTTTGAAGGTACCAAACACTTTTTAGAAAACTTTAAATATTTAAACACCAAATGTTTATGAAAGAAACTTCATCTATCTTTCTAAGGATTCAAGCCTTATACTTGTTCCTTATCATTAAGATCCAAAATGAAAACAATTTTATCAAAAACCTTAGCATAAACTCAAATACATGCAAACGCCAAATCTGTCCCCTAACTTCGTCAATTTTACTGATATAGCAAACGGCGTCGGATTTGAGCAAATGACCACTCCCTGGAAAGCTTGGAGTGTCTAGTTTTTGGAAATGAATTTTAATTTAACATTCCATTAGCCATTTGATACAGTTTAATAAAAAGATTTTCGGGTGTACAGAAAAGGACAGCTTCTGTTTGCCAAATTGTAACGAATTTAAATTATCAATACTCAACCAAATTCAGTAAAGTTTGTGTGAAAAATGTAGAGAAATGAGTCTAGTTTTCAGAACATCAAGAATCAACAAAAAAGGGTATTTGAGGAAAACTTTATGACCAAAATACTAAACATATGTCAGTGCTGTTTTTGTTTTTCAACAAGATTAAAACCAATACCCTTTTCTTGACTCAATCTTTTCTTGGAAACACTTAGGTTTTCTCAAATTGAAGATTCTCATTGTCAAGGGGTTTTAAACAACCTTTTCTAGGGAAAAATCTTCTTCCAATCAAGGCATATAAATCAAGCTCATGGAGGAGAAATCATGACATGCAAATTAGTAAAACTTAAAATAACAACAAAATACCCACATGCAAGACCACATTTTCTTTTCTTTTCAACAAAATCACTTAGAGCTTGGCTTGTGATCTTTTCATCAAGTAGATCCACACCAACAAACAAGGCTCACATATTGTTCATAGCCTAAAATATATTTTTAAAGGAAAAGAGGAAATCTTTATGTTTCATAGAAAGAAAGAATATCACTTTTTTTTTTAAATAACTATAACACTTAGGTGACAAAATAGATCCTTACTTTTTGTGGTTCTTGAGTCCATCACCTCTTCAACAAGGAAGAATGAAGTATGGAGGTTTTTCCCCCACCTTTTGGATGGCTCAAAACACTTACCAAAAAGGAAGATGAAGAGGAAGAGCTATAGGAAGACATGTTAAGAAAACATAGAAGATTTAACTTGTTTCAAAAGAAAACCATGTAACATGCATAACCATGACAAGAACTAAGAAGAGATAAGCATATTACCCTCACCATGGGGCTGTTCAGTGGCGAGATTAGCAAGGGGAAAGAAAAGTGCAAAACCTTGTTCTTTAGTTTGCAAGATGTGCTAGTTTTCTCACTACTTCTCGCTCTATTTTTCTCTCAACTTCTCTCTAGTTCTTTTCCCCCTTTTCTCTCTACTTTGCCACAACACACAAGATGAGAAATGACCTGAATGAAGCTCCCTTCTAGTCCTAAATTTCGACCCACACATGCACTAAGGGAAGAGAAAAGGTAGCTTGCTCACCCATTGGCCAAAAACAAGTCTTACAAACTATACTAGTTTTTGAAATCATTCCACCTACTTTGCCCCTTAGCCTATGCATGTACAACCCTCAACACTTGTCCAATTGCATGTTAAGACACATGACCTTGTTTGCATGAAATGCAAGTGTCCAAATGCATGCAAGTCTCATGACAAGTGGCACTTAACTTGTTGCATGTGAGGCACATGGCAAATTGCATGCAATCCACACAACAAGTGGCACTAGACTTGTTGCATGCCAAACACTTGTCTTATTGCATGCACTTCCCTTAGGTGGCGCCTAGGGTCTCTGCCCCAGGTCTTGCGCCGCTCGTTACAAGATTCGTTCTGGCGTCTCGCGTCTTAACCGAGTAGAAAATACGGTATTATAAAATTTCGTCCAAAAATTACCAAACCACTCTCAATAAATCTAAAATAATATAAAACACTCAAATCCCAAATATTAAAATATTCGGGTCGAATTAAAGTCTTCTGTCGGGTGAAATCTTACCCGGGTAGTCCAAAACTTGACCGGAAAACGGTGGAATTTTAAACTGAAAATTTTACTGTGACTTAATAAAATATATTGAGTCCCAAATATAATTTTATCTTGATTTAATTCAATCACTTTCTTAGTCAACAAAATTACGCGTCACCGCGTCAAACTGAAAACTTATATAAGTTTAAATTGATGAATTCACATTAACGCAGCATACGTCTACGCTGTCCATTAATTTGAATTTACATCATGAATAGTAATTATTTATAATAAATAAATTATTTCAAAATAACTCAAATAATTTCTCGTACTCTCAGTAAATCATCGAGGTGATCAATCTCTCTGACTTATTTTTAAGTAATCGGAATTTTAACGCTAAAATCTTTTTCCATAAAAATTGGGGTGTTACAAGGGCACTCTCCTTATCACTCTCCAAGTGTTTTAAAGGTTAAGACAATTCGCTCATATCCATCAATGAAAGTGCTCTTCCATAGGCTTGACTATTAACCAAATCTCAGCAAATAATTAATGAAAACACACAAGAATCAAAAGGTCTTTCAAAAGATTGTAACGTGGCCATGGGATTTTACTTGTAAGGTGGGATAAAAACAAGGAAGGGAAATTCAAGGGCTTTCAAAATGATCAATTAAAGCAACCCTTTTAAAGCAGAATAAGTGGAGCAATCCATTTTTCCCTTTTTGCTTTCAAAACATTTTTATTTTGCTCCTCTTCTGTTTTTTTTCTGTTCTATTTTTTTGTTCTCTCCCATTTGAAATTTTGCAATAATTATTGGGGAGGAACTAAACAACAGAAGAGATCCCAAGATCAAGCATCCATATTCAAACAAGATCAAGCATCCAATTGCTCCCTTAAACATACTCTAAAGGGTACCATAGACATTTGACAAAAGCATGGGTACCAAGAAAATTTATTTCAATAAAGGCTCAAAAGGGGCAACTAGAGGAAGTTTTCATTCAAAAATCAGAGGCTTGAAACAAATTGCCTAAAATGCCTTAAACATTTTCAAGTGTGTAAACAAAAATTTTCAAGTTTTGAAAAGGTTTCAAGTCAAGTTCTAGAGAGCACAATCAAGATGAACACACTCATATAAGGAGAAGGGGCATAAAAACATGATGAAGAACAAGCCCCAATATAAGCTCAAGTCTCACATTTAGAAGTTAAAATCAGTGAAAAACATCAAATCAGAGTGCCACATGCTAATTCTCAACTTTTCAAAAGATCATCTCTATGTACATTAAGAACACTGCCTTTAAGCCTATGACAAGAAAAAATAATTGGGTTTCAAATCATAGCAATCTCTACATTCCACAATGATTATATGGCACACATTAACAGAAATTGGGGGATAAAATGATGCATGCAAAAATTAAAACTAACACAAAATGCAAAAATTAAAATGAGGTGTAAGACTAAATGCAAGAATGAAAGTGAAACCCTTTACCCCAAGCTTAAAAGCTTACATTGTCCCCAATGTAAGGAATTAAGTTGAACCAAGGATGAGAAGAAAAGAACTCACTAAAAACTTGGGTTGCCTCCCAAGAAGCGCTTGTTTAAAGTCACTAGCTTGACCCTTGTAAGTGCTCGGCCCGATTCCAATTTGGGAGTGGCACTCCCCTTCACCTTCCAGATCTTAAGGATTCTTGGCCCCTTCACCTTCCCTTTTGTATCAGAAATGTTTCCTTTAGCATAAGGAGGCCGAGGCAGTCTCGATGGAAGCAGCTTCCTACGAGCACGCTTCTCAGCTTTGTACTTAGCTTTTTTTTGCTCTTTATCCGTCTCCTCCATGGAATTCCCGATTACCTTCTCTAAGGGCTCGGAAGGTCGGTCTTGATTAAGCAATTCTCCAACCGACTCCCCAATCATATCAATTCTAGAGCACTTTTTAGTGTCATCGGGGTGCCTCATAGCCTCAAACACATTGAAAGTCACCTTCTCATCTTGGAATCTCAAAATTAATTTACCATGTTGGACATCAATCAAGGCTCTCCTTGTAGCTAGGAAAGGTCTTCCAAGAAGAAGAGGAACCTCCTTGTCCTCCTCCATATCAAGAATCATAAAATCAGCTGGGAAAAGGAATTTGCCAACTCTAACCAGAACATCCTCCAATATCCCATATGGGTATTTGACTGATCGGTCCGCTAACTGAAGTGACATTCTAGTGGGCTTGACTTCACCTCCTCCCAACCTTTTCAACATGGATAGGGGCATCAAATTTATACTAGCTCCCAAGTCACACAGAGCTTTGCCAATGTGTAAATTCCCAATGGTGCAAGGAATTGTGAAGCTTCCAGGATCCTTCATCTTTGGAGGAAGCTTTCTTTGAATGATGGCACTGCACTCTTCTGTCAAAGCTACTGTCTAATCTTATTTAAATCTTCTCTTCTTGGTCAGCAATTCCTTCATGAACTTGGCATATGTGGGCATTTGCTCAAGAGCTTCTGCGAAATGAATGTTGATCTATAGGCGCTTGAAGATATCCATGAATTTAGCAAACTGTTCATCTTTCTGGCTCTTTTTGCTCAGATGAGGATAAGGAAGCTTCATATATGGAGGAGTCACTTTGGGCTTCTCTTGTACCTGCAGCTTGTCAGTCACAACTATGTCTTCCTCACCTTCTCTTTTTTCTTCTTTTTCAATATTTTCTCTACTCTCATTTTCAACTCCGTCTTTTTCTCTTTCTACTTCTTTTTCTACTTCCACTCTCTCTTTTTCAACTCCATCCACCTCACTTTTTCCGCTCTTTTTCTTTCTCTCTACTTCAGACAACAACTTTCCACTTCTCAAAGTAACAGCGCTACAATTTTCATTCTTGGGATTATCTACTGTGCTAGCAGAAAACTTACCTTTGGATTGCTCTGCGAGTTGCTTTGAGAGTTGCCCAATTTGATTCTCCAGATTTTTGATAGAAGCTTCTTGGTTCTTGAAATGAGACTCGTGAGTCTGAAAGTTGGAGTGGATGTTCTGAAAATTGGATTGAGTCATCTTCATGAATTGAGTGAGAGCTTCCTCTAATGCATTTGGCTTCTCTTGCTTTTGAGGTTGTGGAGGGTTGCTTGATGATGGGTTATCTTGCTGTTTCCAAGAGAAGTTGTGATGATTCTTCCACCCAGGATTATAGGTGTTAGAATAAGGATTCCCTCCTTGCTTTTGAAAATTACCCATGTAGTTGGCTTGCTCATTCAAAATTCCCTTAGTATCACAACCTCCATTTTCATGAGGCCCTTGACAAAAATCACATCTCAAGTTCCTGTTCAACTGATTCACCTGAGCGGGAATAGAGGCTCCCATTTTCAGTGCTTTAAGCTCCTTTGTGATAGCTTCCAATTGTTGAGAGACTAATTTATTTTAAGCCAAGAGTGCATCTTGTGTTTCTAGTTCAAGGACTCCTCTTCTACCCTGTGTGCCTCTATCATTCTGACACAACTGCTCATTTGAAGCCATTTGCTCCACTAAAGTTCTTGCTTCTTCAGCTGTTTTGCTGTTAATTATACCTCTAGCTGAGGCATCCAACATCATTCTTGTATTTGGCCTCAACCCATTGCAAAACATCTGCATCTGATTAAACTCGTCATACCCATGGCCAAGACATCTTTTCAAAAGAAGCTTGAATCTCTCTCATGCCTCATACAAATTTTCGCTCTGGTTCTGCTGGAACCCATGAATTTCACCTCTTCTTTTGATGAACTTGGAGGGTGGAAAAAATTTGTTCATAAATTTATCCTCCAGATCATCCCAAGTAGTAATGCTTCCTTGAGGCAAAGTGTGCAACCAATCTCTTGCTCTATCTCGCAGGGTGAAAGGAAAAAGCCTTAGTTTCTTGGCCCCCTCTGTCACTCCATCCAGCTTCAAGGTACCATAGATTTCATAGAAATATACCAAGTGCTGATTTGGGTCTTCAACTTCATCCCCAGCGAATTGGTTTTGCTTGAGAGTGTTCAACAGAGATGTTCTGATCTCAAAAGCATTTGTCTCCACCTGTTGGTAGGCAATGACTGTCCTCTGATGGTTGTTCCTTCTCCCAAAATCACCCAAGGTGCGTGGTGGTGCGTCCCCCATTACTACTTGAGTTGTAACTAGAGAGGTAGAAGCAGAGGTTTGATTTTGTTGTTGTTTTGCTTCCTTTGCCTTCTTCCTATTAGCCTTTGCGGTCTTTTCTATTTCAGGGTCAAACAACAGCTCACCTGTTTGTTTATCTCGCATGCACAACACTAAAGGAAAAGGTAAGTAGCACAACAACAATTATAGAATATTTTTTTTTATATTAACATGAATTAATTTAAAAAGCAATAAGACGCAATCCCCGACAACAGCGCCAAAAACTTGATGGCTCAAATCCGCAAGTGCACGGAGTTGTCGTCAAGTAATAAAATATTGATCCCACAAAGACTGCTTTTATGCTAATTAAACTAATTCGAGAAATAGAATTTGTTATTGTATAGAAATAAAATAAATTGAGAACAATGTAATGGATGATTTTAATAATAAGGAAAAGCTTCTAGGACTGCGGGTACCACAATGATGCTCTGAAATCCTAATTGACTACTCTCTTATTAACAAATGAATTCAATTGAAGGCAAGCTATCCTAATTTAGTAAAAGTTCCCTCCCAGGATACAGAAACCGTGCTTAAGCGATACAATTCCTACTCTCGTGGTAATTGAAATCGAATTAAACCCATTAAGAAATATGATAGCTTGTTTTATCATCGAAGGACTAAAAATTACTCTCGTGATTTTAATCCTAAGTTCCGTTCTTCTGGTTCCGATAACAAAGGTTCACCTCTCGGTTCATCCCTAGAAATCTAACACATATGAATAAGTGGCCACCGAATTCATAAGAAATAATAATAACAATAAGAACGAAATCGAATTGCATTCAAAGTAATAGAGAGAGTATCAAATAATCATCCAAAAGACATTAAAAGGCATAGCCCCAAATTTTAGAACAAGGGAAACTACTCTAACATGATGGATAGAATAGAATCCATATAAATAAACATTCAAACCAGGAAATCGAGAGAGAAGAGACGAAGAGATTGATCCAATCCTCCACCGTGCCTCCAAGAATCAAAGTTTGAACCCTAAACAAGTCTCTAAAGTGTCTATTTATAGTCTAGGGTGAAAAGGAGTAAAAAACAAGTCCAAAACATGTAAAAACGTAAAATTCTGAGTCCAGGGTGCTGTCGTAGCACGGCCATGGCGTGAGGCATGGCTAGGCCGTGCTTCATTCTGTTTCTCGCGCTGTTCAGGTGCTGTCGCAACACGGCCGTGCTTCCTGACATGGCTAGGCCGTGCTTCATGTTGTTTTGTATTTTTCACCTCGTTAACGTTCGAATTAGCTCAAGCTGTCTTCATGAAAGTTGAAGCTATGGATCTTAGCTTTCCAATGACACTGGTTTCATCTCATTTGGACACCTAAAACTCCAGATATGATTAAAATATTGAACAGGTGTCAGGCTGAGACAATATTACATTATCAACTTGTAGCACAAATTACCCCAACTTATTCCAAGTGATTTTTCTCCTTTTTCCTAGGACACATACCTTCCTTTAAGCACAATTGAACTAAAACCAAGTGCATTATTCAAATCAAGCCAAATGCATAAATAACATGGATTAAAATGACTAAAATGACTAAGATGCGATGCAAAATAACACTAAACTATATGCTATTTCGAACTCATCATGAGGATCACTAATTTCAATTTCTCTTATCAACTAGATATTATTCAAACGATAAAATTATCAAGACAAAATTATTAAAATAAAAGTCACCTTAAATACATAAAACCAACAATTAATAAAATAGCTCAACGTCAAAAATTTAAACTGTGACTTAAAAATACTTATTAAATCCTGGAAATTATTTCTCATTCAATAAAATAATTTTCTTTGATTAAAAAACAATTTTTCACATTTTTCAAGATTAATTCATATTAAAAACATTATACGTCTATACTGTCTCTTAATCTGAATTAATTACTAAAACAGTAAATTGTTTACAACAAATGTAGCAGCTCTTTGTACTTTTCATAATTCATCAAGGTGATCAATCTCTATGATTTATTTTCAAATAGTCGGAACTGTAAAATAATTTTCACAAAAATTGGGATGTTACAAAAATAAACTTATATTCGCTTTGTAATGGTCTCAACAGAAGTTTTAGAATGCACATTCATAGCTCAAATAAAGAAAAGAGGCAAAAAGCATGATGTGGCCTCTTGTTTTAGGCTCAAATCTTACATTTAATAGCTTACCCAGAAAGTTAAAACTCATAGAACTTCAATAGTAATTTTTAGCAAATTCCAATACTAGCGACAGACTTAGTTCAATCACAAGTTGTAAGGAAAAAAATTTATAGCCTCTAAATTAGCAAACATTTAAAGTTCTCTATAATTATAAGCAATTTTAAGCATGACCAAGTAATAAGCAAAATATAAAATCCATCCCCACACTTATTTCTAGCAGTGTCCTCACTGCGACTAAGATAAAACAAGCACAAAAGAAGATAAAAGAAAATAGAATAATTGTGCTAAAGTAAAAGAAGTTGGAAAGAGACTCCCTTCTGAAAAATATCACGAGCAAAATGAATGGGGTTGTGAGCAAGGTATGTTGTTTCCTTTCGCAATACTGATGAAGCTGGTAAGCGGGCGGAAGAACTGTGTTGCACAATACCCAAAAATTTAGAAATAAAATAAAAAGAAATAATAGTGAAATAAAATAAAAAAATAAATAAAAAGCAATAAAGTGTATCCTGCGAGCATGCCAATATATACAAATCTCTTTTTAATACAAAAGCAAGAGCCTAAGTACTAAAAGAGAAAATAAAATGTAGTCTCGCATCACTCTGCAAGAGGGTAAGGCTGGAGACGCTGAAGGTGCTCCAAAATAGCTGCAAGCTGCTGGTCCACGTGGGTCCTATGCTTCTAAAAGCTAGTCTGCATCTCATCGAGATGCGTCATGACGTCCTGGTAGGAATGGCCCTGTGGTGCTAGCTGTGGCTACGGTGGTGGTGGATGCTCCTCTGCCAAAGGCACAAAATCTGCAGCCTGCTCCTGCTACTGCTCCTCTGGTCTAATGACCTCATACTCGCCATGCCCCAGTCTCCACAGAACACCAGTGTTGCAGAGAGTTGAAAGTCCAATGGGCTCCATCTCAATGGTTATTCGCTCTAGTGCGAACTCCAAGGGGAGTTGGCAGTCGAGAAATGAATGAACCCAAAACTATGTGACCAGTGTTCTGGGTATACAGATGAACGCCTAGCTGGGTGCAAGTGTGCAAGAAAAACATCCTGGCGTCACAGCGATGGCCTTGGGTCATGGCCCAAATAAGAAATAAATCTGGCCTGGTGACTGTGTCGTCGCTCAAGGCTCTCCTGTTAATAGAACGGGCTATCCATCTGTGCACTGCCTGCACAACTGGGTCTCTGATCTTGATGGCCTTGGCGCAGCTTAGAATGTAGTGGGCATCCCCTGTGAGAGCTCTCCAACTCTCTAAGTCCTGCCACCCCTCTGGAATCTCTAAGAGTGCTCCCAAATACTCCGGCGTCTGCATTGTCTCCGTCGTCTCAAATCCTAGCCCGATGTTAAACTGGTCAGGGTGATCTCGTGGGTGGACCACACAGAGCCAGAATGTAACCACCAGATCCTGCTTTGCTTTGTCCTCCATCTCTGGATGATGGGGCTCCCTGTCCCTACTATGATAGCCATAGGTGGCTAGAAAATCTAAGACAGCCTCCACATGAGTCGGCTATCTGACAGAGGCTACCTGGAGCCATCCAATCCTTTGCAGTAATGCCTCTACCTCCCCTCATAGGCTGACCTGCTTAAGCGCATCAAAATCTATGTATCTCTGGTTGTGAGTGTGGAAATGTCGCAACTGTTTGTATCTTTCCTTATGCTGCTGTGGGATATAAGATGGCACGGCTTTGGATGCGCGTGCTGCTGCAGATGAGGGACCATCGCCTCTCTGGCGCTTAGACATTTTCCTGCAAAATTAAAATAAGAAAAATTAGAAATTTATGCAGTATTCTGTGTTAGGTACGACCGTGCTTCATGTGGTATGGTCGTACTTCATGAACATGTACGCCCTAGTTTAAAAAGTAAGTACGGCCTGACTTAAGCAATATGTTTGGCTACATTGCCATAGGTACGCTTGTACCTATGTTTTGTCTTCAACCCTAGGGCCGCCAGTATGGCCTGTTCTTTGATAGGTACGACTGTACTGCGCTACCGTTCTGTGAAAAATCTACCCTGTGATCAGATTTTCTCATTTTTATGCCTAGAATTTAAGTATCTAATCATTCCTAGGGTCTCTAAGCATGCAAAACCAAGCCAAAACTACTCCTAAATTGCTAAAGTTAGAATTACACAAAATTAAAAACCTAAAAACATAAAACAACCAGTAAAACAGACAATCAATCCAAGAAATAAGTTTAGAATCAGTACCTGAATAGTCTTGGAATGAAAAATAAGAAGAAGTTGAGAATAGTGGGTACTTGAGTGGAGAGGATTTGGGCGTCCGAGGGTGAGGTACGCCCTTACCTCTCACTGTTACCTTAAATATTCAGCCTCTAGACACGGGGTACGACCATACCTGGTTATATGTGCGGCCGTACCTGCCTATTTCTCTGTGTTTTTCCGAATGAAGCCGTGTGGTACGGCCGTGCCTAAAGAAAGGTACGCCCGTACTTACTGATTTTTTAGAAAAAATTTAGTTTTTCAGAATATTTCATTTTTTGTATTTTTAATAATTAATAAAAATAAATTCAATAAAAACAGAATAAATAAATAAAATAAGATAAGAATAAAAAGAAAAGTGTTAGTAAACATAGGTTGCCTCCTGGTAAGCGCTTGCTTAACGTCCCGAGCCTGACGATTCAGAGGAATTAAAATTAGTCCTCAGCGGGCAATGGCCCTTCTTTGACATTACCTTTTGTTTTCTTATCATTGGGGAAGACTGCAATATAATTGCCTTCTTCAGGGTGATCCATCCAAGCAGGGCCTGAGCACTTTTTTGGTGAGTTCATTGTGTACCCACAATCTTTACAGATGTAAATTGGCTTTCTTATAATGGGTGAAAATGTCTTAACAAATTTCTTCACCAAATCATTCCACGTCTCCATTTCTTCAGCTGGTAGGAGGTATAGCCATATCTTGACTTCCTCATCTAATGAGAATGGGAAGATCTTCAATTATGCTTCATCTAGAGACAAGTTCTCATATTTAGCATTCCTCATCTTTTTGCAGAACTGTCTTATGTGCTTAATAGGATCTTGCCCTATTGTTCCCTTAAATTGTAAAGTTGACACCTCTGAGATAATGGATGGGTCTAATTCAAAACTAGTGAATTCTTCAGAAGTATCATCCTTTAATTGTTGAAATCCTTGGATATGATCCTCTTTTTCCTCGACTGTGGGTTGGAAAGCCCTGACAAGTTCTTCCCATGTTGCAAAGTGGAATTTGGGGTTAACTGAGAACCTTTGCTTAGCCACTCCTCCAAGAGAAAGGAGGAATAACTTAAGTCTTATCCTATTTGCGGTGGTTTTTGCATATTTGTCAGTCTTAACCAAGTAATAAAAATTTTATATATGAGGAATAGGATCCTCCCTAGACAATCCTTTGAATTTAGGCAGACAAAGTACTTCCACTATCAAGGATGGGGTTATGTTCTTATCCTACAAAATAGAGTTGCTATCTTGTTTCTCAACTTGCTCTTATTTTTCTTTTTCCTGTTTAGGTTCCATATCCTGTAAGAAACAACAAGAAGCACTAGAGGAAGAAGTTTTATTAGAATTATAAATATTAAAAATCTCTTCTTCATCCTCAATTCTTAGAGTCATGGTTCCCTTCTTTACTGTAGCCAAAAATTGTCTTCCCAATATAATAGGGACATCTCTGTCTTCTTCCATATCCAGAACTACAAAGTCAACTGGCAAAATAAATTTCCCCACATTAACTAGCACATCCCCATATTATCCCTCTTGGGTAAACAAGAGTTCTGTCAGCTAACTGCAAGGACATGTTAGAAGGTTGTGGTTCCTGCAAATTTAATTTTCTAAAAATAGACAGAGGCGTTAGATTCACACTTGAACCCAAATTGCATAGTGCTTTAAAAGAGTTATTACCAATTGAGTAAGAAACATCAAAGGTTCTTGGATCTTTAAGCTTAGGTGGTAATTTATTCATTAACATAGTAGAGCAATCTTCATTTAAATTCACTGTCTCAACCTCTTCCAATTTATTTTTATTAAAAAAAATTTCCTTTAAGAACTTAACATACTTAGGCACTTCAGAGACAATTTTAGCAAAGGGAATATTGACATGCAATTTTCTAAGTTTCTCTAACAATTTAATTGCTTGCCTATCGTTATAAAAAATTTTAGAACTTTGGGAAAAAGAGTTACTTACCTGCTGAGGCTCAGTTTTAGCCTTCTCCTCTCTACTTCCTTCCGGAACGTCCTTCATTGTAATGCTTGGTTCCTCCTTTGCCATAAAGATTGCATTGCACTTTTCATTAGGATTTTTGGAAGTGCTCCTTTTTCTCTTTGAGTCATTATATTTACCAGGGTCGCCATTTGGTCTTTTAGTATTTTCTGGTCTTCTGAGGTGGTGCTCACTAATTTTTCTAAAGTCTTGAACCTCTCATCCACTTGTCCCACGAAGTTGTTAAAGTCATTCAAACCGGGATTTCTACCATTTTGAGCACGATTTTGTAAATGTGGAGGCTTGTAAGTATTCTGACTCTGGCCTTGTAATCTCTATTGGCATCCCCATGAGAAATTGGGGTGGTTTCTCCATCCGAGATTATAAGTGCTTGAGGAGGGGTCATTCTGTGGCTTATTTCCAATAAAATCCACCTCCTCAGTACAGTCCTTAGAATCATGACCTATTACCCCACAGAAATTACATGAGGCTTTATTTGCCTTGGTTTCAATAGCTTTAAGTCTTTCTTCAGTCTTCTCCAAGAAACAGGCTAAAACACCTATACATGGATGTCCATGTCTTTGCATAAACTTTAGCATAGTTTCTTGCATCCCTGTCTTTGGATCAAAACCCTTTTGGCCTACAACATTGACTTCTTCCAATTGGCTTTCAATTGCCATGCATCCCAAGTCATTATTAGTTGAAATTGCATTAGACTGAGTTTGCGATGCCATTAGAGTCTCCATCTTTTTGGTCATTGCCTCCAACTTTTCTTCAAGGGCTGTGTTTGTTTCCACTTTATAAATTCCTGCTTGCTAGTTCTTCCTTCCGGTTTGTCTTTCACTTGCTGACCACTGAGCATTATTCTGAGCCATTTTGGTCATTATATCATAGGCCTCATTGGGTGTCTTCTTTCCAAAAGATCCTCCACAAGCAACATCGACAACACCTCTAGTTTGCATGGTGAAACCACTGTACAAAATTTGAACCAGCTGCCATTTGGTGAAACCATGATGAGGGCAGCTCCTAATTAAATCTTGGAATCGCTCACATGCCTCATGCATTGAGTCTCCTTCATTTTGAGCAAACCCAGATATGTCAGCTCTCAGCTTTGCAGATTTTGCGGGAGGAAAGTACTTATTTAGAAACTTGGTTTTCAGGTCCTCCCAGGTGGTAATAGAATTTAGTGGAAGTGAATCCAACCATAATTGTGCCTTTCCTTGCAGTGAGAATGAAAAAAATCTTAACTTGATGACCTCCGGTGTCACACCATGACACTTGACAGTTTTAGCAACCATCTGAATCTTTTGAGATAAGCATTTGGATCTTCAAAAGGTAAGCCAGAGAATTGCACTACCGATACCATTGAAATCAGTGCTGGCTTTAGTTCGAAATTTGTGGCCTCAATTACCGGATAGTTGACATTATCTGCCCCATTCGTAGTTGGAGTGAAGTACTCGTTCAACATAAGTTCGTTCTCCATTGCTAGTTGTTGTCTTATAAACAAACGAAGTGTTCTTTCAATTTCAGGGTCGAATATCAATTCAGGATGTTGAGACCTTGTCTGTATACACCAAATGAAACCATGTTAGTATGTCTTTAAAACAATAAAATAAACAGAAAAATAAATAAACTAAATAAAATGCCTAACGTAAATAGAATCTTGTTCCATCAATATCGCTAAAACATATCCTGGCAACAAATACAAAAATTTGTCATGGCTCAAGCAAGTGCACCCGATAGTAACTCGTAATAAAACTGGAGTATTTTTAAGACTCTGAATGTCGAACCCCAGGGAATGCACGAGTACCAATGAAGTAAAGAATCTATCCTATTAGGCTAACGAAGGTTGTAATTAGAGAATAACAAAAGTTGTCATGTAAATAAAATAGCAATTAAACGAAGTGCAAGAACTGATTAAGAATATTATGGGAGGTCTAGGGGAACCGGGTTCACTAATACTCAGCTCTTGAAATTACTAATTAGTTACTATGAGATCTATTTTCTGATTGAAAGCTAATCACTCACTCTAAATTACTAATAACTACCCAGTTAATAGCCTTCTTCCTAAATAACTACTCAGTTTGGTCTAGGAAGGTAATTAAAGGAAAGAGCATTAAGAATAGGTGAGTTTGTTATTATAATAATTGATAAGAAATAAGCAATAACCTTATCCTGGCATATAAAGCGAGTTCTTTTATTCCTAGAGATCTGTTAACTAATTGTGGTATGGTCACCGCCAATTAAGTCAACTAATTAAAGGTTGATCAAGCCTTATAGGATTAAGTATGCTAGGGATAAAATAATCAATCAACTAAATAGAAACTCATAAAACTAATTAGATAAATATCAAAAGCATTGTAATGGATCCCCCATCACCCCTAGCGAAACGGGATTGGCACCAAGCTCCAAGGAAACAAGGGTCAACAGAAAAGCAAGGGAATAATGTAGAACTCTCAAAACGGGGGTTTAAGACTTAAGAATTCGTCAAAAGGTTGAAATCTTAGGCTAAGAGGGCCTATTTATAGGTTGGGATGCGGATTATGTCATCTGGTCTTCAAATCTGCACAATTTGGGACGGGGTACGGCCGTACCGAATATATACATGACCGTACCGAACTTTGTTTGCGACGTTGGCCCGTACTTGTATTGCCTTTGGCACAGCCATACTGAATTTCTTCATCGGTCCCAGGCTGTACTAACAAAGGGGTATGCCCCTACTCTTTCTCTGATTTAGGTACAGCCATACTGAAGTACTGTGAGGCCGTACCGCTCGTCCAGAAGTGCTAAATCTCTTCAAAACTTGCTACTTTTCAGTCCATTCTCGCACCTTTTGCTCTGAGTGGTGTCTTTATGGTATTTCTATAAAATAGGACATAAGTGAGTACCTTTATGCTTTAAATAGTGCAAAATGATATAATTAAGTACTAAAAATGCCCTACAAAAGTAGACAATTTGGTGTGACAACAGTCACAGCCTGCGAGGCATAAGTAGCGCGTGTAGTTTAGCGTTTAGACTAGTCTTTGGCTTTCTAGGATTCTAAGTACTTAGTACTTTGTAGTATTGTTTTTAATAAGACACGTTTGTGTTTTATCTAGTTAATTAGTTTCTTTATCTAGTGATGAGGACATGGAGCACCAAGAGGCCATTCAAAGCTTAGGAGGACCAATGACTAGGGCAATGTCAAGGAGGGTCCAAGAAAGCTTAGTCCAATTCATGACTAAGACAATTGCAAACAGAGGCAAAGATGTAATTGCACCAAAAACCATGCTTGTCATACAAGCCATGGAGGAGGCGCAACTTGCATAAAAGAAGGCAGCCAAGTTAATTTCTTTTAATTGAATAAAAGTGCAAGTGACCAATTGATTTATTTGGGACCAAGGCACTAAGTTATTTAAATTTTTTTGGTGTGTTTAATCCACTTCAAGTGGCTGTGTGGCGCAAGGAGCAAGGGGTCCCACACCTCTCAACCACTCTTTGTGTAGTTTTAATGGGTGAATAATCTTGCTACCAAGGAAAGACAAAGACATTCAAAGCAATCAAGGCAAAGAGGAGTTACACAAGACAAGGTGATGAATGCTAAGACAAAGACATTCAAAGCAATAAAGGCAAAGAGGAGTTACACAAGACAAGGTGATGAATACTCCAACAGCACAATAAATGCGCATCCATCCACTTAATTACAGTTAATGAGTGGTTGTGAAACCTTCACCTGGTCATGAAGAGCAATCAAAACAGAATATGAAGCGTAGACCTTTACTTCAGCTGCGCCACTTAGGCCATGAGGCAGCAACAATTATTTTTGTTTGTAATTTCCTTTAATCATTTTGCTTGTAACCCTAGAAAGGAAGGACTTTGTCTCTTTACTCTTTGTAACAGCAAGAACCTCCCTCATTATATATAGGGGGCGCAAGTTTCAATAGAGGTTAACAAAGATTTTAGCAAAATATTGAGTTCATACTCTTTGGTTCTGGATTGGACCAGTTTATCGATCTTATCAAGAAACTCTCTTCTTGTGGTGATCCTCACATTCATAGGCTTATCCTTGTCTTGGATTAGACTAAGGTGGCGCCCCTGCCTCCCAATCATCCATCTTCTTCACTTACTCATAAACAGATCCTTGAGACCTTGTTTGCTTCTTGTTTTATTTTGTGTTTTCACAATCTGTCCCCTTAATTCTCTACCACCAAAGCCACGAAATTCCATTCATTCTCTATCCAATTTTCATTCATTTTATATCAAAAATACAAAAACAAAAGTCACAACCAGATTCTATGTTGAAAATCAAGCAAATGGCCAATTTCTACAACAAGGAGGCCATCATTTGGTATCAGAGCAAGGTTTCGACTTTGTTCAAAAGAATCCCAGGTTTCTCTATTCTTATCTTTGAGTTCTGAATTCTTTAAAAAAAAAAAAAATTGCGAAAATTCATTAAAAAAAAAAAATCTTGAATTCTGGTTGTGTTTCTTTGTTGCTGCTACACTCTGAAATTTTTATTTTATTTCTTTCTTTTGAGTGAGTTCTTTCTTGTTCTAGTCTCACAAACTTTGTGTTCAATTTTTGTTTCTTACCTTTCCTTTCCAAGCTGTTGTGTGTGTGGATTATTATTTGAATTGGTTTCTTGTATTGATCATTTGCTGGTTTCTCTAAAGAACTGACAAGAGTTATGGATCCTCAAAATCGACATTACTAGATGCCCTCACGGCAAAAATGAGAGAACTTTTGAAAGAGGAAGTGGAAGGCATAAATGAAAGAATTGACCAATTAGAAAACAGACAAAATAGCAGTGATGAGGAGGAACGGAGGAGAAGGAGACGTGATGAACCTAGAGAAGATAGGTTAGGTGGTATAAAAATAAAAGTACCACAATTTGTTGGGAAAAATGACCCGGAGACGTATTTGGAATGGGAAACTAAAATTGAACAAATTTTTTCCTCAGAATAATTATACTGATCTTCAAAAGGTGCAGGTTGCTTCTATTGAATTTACAGATTACGCCTTGGTGTGGTGGGACCAATTGACAAAGGAGAGGAGAAGGCACAATGAGCCAGCCATTGCCACATGGGAGGAAATGAAGAGGCTCATGAGAAGGAGATTCATCCCATCTTACTACAACAGAGAGTTGCACAACAAATTACAGCGACTCACCCAAGGCAACAAAAGTGTTGATGAGTACTACAAGGAGATGGAGGTGGCAAAAATTAGAGCAAATGTGGAGGAAGATGATGAAGCAACCATGGCTAGATTCTTGCATGGCCTAAATCGTGATATAAGTGACATAGTGGAACTGCAACACTATGTTCAATTAGACGATTTGGTACATCAAGCCATAAAGGTAGAACAACAACTTAAGAGGAAGGGTCAGATAAGAAGAAGCACTACCACTTCCAATCCTCAAAATTGAAAGAGCAATATTAAGAGTGAAGGTACTTCATCATCCAAAGAAGCCGCGGCTGACACAAAAGGTAAAAACGCTACAACTAGTCCTTCTCAAGTTGTTTCAACTAACCGGGCTGTTAAGTGTTTCAAGTGCCAAGGCTTAGAACACATTGCATCTCAATGTCCTACCAAGAGAATTATGATTGTAGAGGAGGTTGAGGAGGAAGATGAAGGGGCTGAAGAGTATGATGAGGATTGTGTTGAGGAGGAGGCCCAAATACCTAGTGGAGAGCTACTTATGATGAAAAGGTTGTTGGAAGCCGTGGTAAAGGAGGAAGATGCGACTCAAAGGGAGAACATATTTCACTCAAGGTGCCTCATACAAGGCAAGGTATGTTCCCTGATTATTGATGGTGGGAGTTGCACAAATGTTACTAGCACAAGGTTAGTTTCCAAACTCCAACTAGAAACTAAACCACATCCCAAGCCATATAAGCTTCAATGGCTTGTTAATGATGTTGAGATGATTGTTGATGAACAAGTAGAAATTTCTTTTTCAATTGGAAAATATGAAGATGTGGTTGTTTGTGATGTAGTTCCTATGGAGGCCAGCCATGTCTTGTTGGGAAGGCCTTGGCAATTTGACAAAAAGGCAAGCCATGAAGGGCATACCAACAAGTACTTTTTTGTTCATCATGGAAAAAGAATTGTATTGGCTCCTTTGAGCCCAAGTGAGGTGAGAGATGATCAAAAAAATTGAGAGAAAAATGTGAAAAAGAAAAGAAGAAAAGAAGAAAAAGAAAAGATCGCCAAAGAAAAGAGAGAAAAAGAGTGACAAAAAAAGATTGATGAAAAAAGAAAGAATATTTGATGGCGACAAAAGGGGAGGTTAAAAAGCTATTTTCTCTAATCAGCCCCTATATTTGCTTTTTAGCAAAGAGGTGGCCTTGCTGGAAAATTTACCTAACACTCAAGAATTGCCAAATTGCATAAATTCTCTTGCAGAATTTGAGGATCTGCTTTCCTAAGGAGGTACCAAGTGGGCTGCCACCCTTGAGAGGGATTGAGCACCACATTGATCTCATCCCAGCGCCACTTTGCCTAATAGGCCAGCCTCACCGGAGCAACCCACAACAAACGCAAGAGATACAAAAGCAAGTGGCTGAATTGGTAAGTAAAGGTTGGGTAAGGGAAAGTTTAAGTCCATGTGCTGTCCCTCGTTATTTTAGTCCCTAAGAAAGATGGTAGTTGGAGAATGTGCACTGATTGTAGGGCTGTTAATAATATTATCATAAGTATAGGCATCCAATACCTCGGTTAGATGACTTGCTTGATGACCTGTTTGGTGCATGCTTGTTTTCCAAAATTGATTTGAAAAGTGGATACCATCAAATTAGAATAAGGGAAGGGGATGAATGGAAAACTGCTTTCAAAACTAAATATGGTTTATATGAGTGGTTAGTTATGCCTTTTGGATTAACTAATGCACCTAGCACTTTCATGAGATTAATGAACCATGTTTTGAGGGAATTTTTGGGAAAATTTGTTGTTGTATATTTTGATGATATCTTGATATATAGCAAAAATTTAGAGGACCATTGCATTCATCTAACGCCTCGTTTAAATGTGCTAAGAAAAAAAAACCTGTATGGAAAGTTGGAGAAATGTGTGTTTTGGTACTGCGGATCAAGTCGCTTTTCTAGGCTTTGTCATAAGCTCTCAAGGAGTACATGTGGATGAAGCAAAGGTGAAGGCAATCCAAGAATGGCCAGCACCTAAAAGTGTGACAGAGGTAAGAAGTTTCCATGGTTTAGCAAGTTTCTATAGGAGGTTTGTTAAGGATTTTAGTACTATTGCTGCACCTCTTAATGAAATTGTTAAAAAGGAAATTGGTTTTAAATGGGGTGAGAAACAAGAACAAGCTTTTTCAATTCTTAAAGAAAAGCTCACCCAAGCACCAATTCTAGCATTGCCTAATTTTTCAAAATCTTTTGAAATTGAGTGTGATGCTTCCAATGTTGGAATTGGGGCTGTTTTGATGCAAGAAGGTCATCCAATTGCTTATTTTAGTGAGAAATTAAAAGGGGCTGCCATAAATTACTCCACTTATGATAAGGAATTATATGCCTTAGTAAGGGCATTGCAAACGTGGCAACATTACTTGCTGCCAAAAGAATTTGTCATTCATAGTGATCATGAGTCCTTGAAGTATTTAAAAGGACAAGGTAAGTTGAATAAAAGGCATGCTAAATGGGTTGAATTTTTGGAGCAATTTCCTTATGTGATTAAGCATAAGAAGGGTAAAGCCAATGTTGTGGCTGATGCATTATCAAGAAGGTACGCATTACTCTCTACCCTTGAAACTAAAATTTTTGGTCTTGAGCACATTAAGGAATTGTATGAGCATGATCTTGATTTTTCTGGTAAATATGCTGAATGTGTGCATGCTGCCCATAATGGATTTTTTAGGCACAATGATTATTTATTTAAAGAAAAAAGGTTGTGTGTGCCAAAAGGATCCATTAGAGAACTCTTAGTCAAAGAGGCGCATGAGGGGGGCTTAATGGGACATTTTGGTGTTCCTAAAACTTTGGAATTTTTGCAAGAACATTTCTATTGGCCTCACATGAAAATTGATGTGCAAAAATATTGTGAAAGATGCATTGTTTGCAAAAAGGCCAAATCCAAAGTGATGCCCCATGGTTTATATACTCCATTGCACTGCTCCTCAATATCCTCGATTGACCTTTCCATGGACTTTGTCTTAGGGTTACCTAGAACAAAGAACGGAAAGATTCTATTTTTGTTGTTGTGATGTGTTCTCAAAGATGGCACATTTCATTCCATGCAAAAGGTGGATGATGCTTGCCACATTGCTGATTTGTTTTTCAAAGAAGTGGTGCGCCTACATGGTCTACCAAAAAGTATAGTGTCTGACCGTGACACTAAATTTCTAAGCCACTTCTGGAGAACTTTGTGGGGTAAGGTGGGAACTAAGTTACTATTCTCTACAACTTGTCATCCCCAAACTGATGGGCAAACTGAGGTAGTAAATAGAACCCTCTCTACTCTTTTAAGGGCTGTACTTTCAAGGAATTTGAAAATGTGGGAAACGTGGCTGCCACATGTTGAATTTGCTTATAATAGGGCTGTCCATAGTACCACAAATCATTCCCCATTTGAGATTGTGTATGGTTATAATCCTTTAACTCCTCTTGATCTATTACCTTTACCTAACACATCTCTTTGAAGCATAAAGATGGCAAAGCTTAAAGCTGAATATCTGAAAAGTTTGCATGAGAAAATTAGACCGCAAATTGAAAAGAAAAATGAAAGCTATGCCAAAAGTGCCAATAAAGGGCGCAAGCGGGTTACTTTTGAACCCGGAGATTGGGTCTGGGTCCATATGAGGAAAGAAAGGTTTCCGTCACAAAGGAAATCTAAGTTAATGCCTAGGGGCGATGGCCCTTTTCAAGTGATTGCCAAAGTCAATGATAATGCTTATAAAGTTGACCTTCCAGGTGAGTATGGTGTTAGTGCCACTTTCAACGTTGCTGACTTGTCTCTTTTTGATGTAGGTGATGAGGACTTCAATTCGAGGTCGAATTCTCCTCAAGAGGGAGGGAATGATGAGGACATGGAGCAC
Organism: Calophaca sinica; assembly: GCA_037113605.1. Lineage (NCBI taxonomy): Eukaryota > Viridiplantae > Streptophyta > Magnoliopsida > Fabales > Fabaceae > Calophaca > Calophaca sinica. The sequence continues at coordinate 84,585,793 of CM073731.1, forward strand.
CAAGAGGCCATTCAAAGCTTAGGAGGACCAATGACTAGGGCAATGTCAAGGAGGGTCCAAGAAAGCTTAGTCCAATTCATGACTAAGACAATTGCAAACAGAGGCAAAGATGTAATTGCACTAAAACCATGCTTGTCATACAAGCCATGGAGGAGGCGCAACTTGCATAAAAGAAGGCAGCCAAGTTAATTTCTTTTAATTGAATAAAAGTGCAAGTGACCAATTGATTTATTTGGGACCAAGGCACTAAGTTATTTAATTTTTTGGTGTGTTTAATCCACTTCAAGTGGCTGTGTGGCACAAGGAGCAAGGGTCCCACACCTCTCAACCACTCTTTGTGTAGTTTTAATGGGTGAATAATCTTCCTACCAAGGAAAGACAAAGACATTCAAAGCAATCAAGGCAAAGAGGAGTTACACAAGACAAGGTGATGAATGCTAAGACAAAGACATTCAAAGCAATAAAGGCAAAGAGGAGTTACACAAGACAAGGTGATGAATGCTCCAACAAAGCACAATAAAGCGCATCCAACCACTTAATTACGCTTAATGAGTGGTTGTGAAACCTTCACCTGGTCATGAAGAGCAATCAAAACAGAATATGAAGCGTAGACCTTTACTTCAAGCGCCACTTAGGCCATGAGGCAGCAACAATTATTTTTGTTTGTAATTTCCTTTAATCATTTTGCTTGTAACCCTAGAAAGGAAGGACTTTGTCTCTTTACTCTTTGTAACAGCAAGAACCTCCTCATTATATATAGAAGCAAGTTTCAATAGAGGTTAACAAAGATTTTAGCAAAATATTGAGTTCATACTCTTTGGTTACTGATTGGACCAGCTTTATCGATCTTATCAAGAAACTCTCTTCTTGTGGTGATCCTCACATTCATAGGCTTATCCTTGTCTTGGATTAGACTAAGGTGGCGCCTGCCTCCCAATCATCCATCTTCTTCACTTACTCATAAACAGATCCTTGAGACCTTGTTTGCTTCTTGTTTTATTTTGTGTTTTCACAATCTGTCCCCTTAATTCTCTACCACCAAAGCCACGAAATTCCATTCATTCTCTATCCAATTTTCATTCATTTTATATCAAAAATACAAAAACAAAAGTCACAACCAGATTCTATGTTGAAAATCAAGCAAATGGCCAATTTCTACAACAAGGAGGCCATCATCTAGTTAGTCTAGTAGCAAGTTTCTGACCTGATGATTTCTCTAGAAATAGAGTGGGTCTCCCAAATTATAGATTTCAGTAATGTTCCTGGGTCTGGGTCTAGTTTGGCCTGCTTTGATAGGTTTTAATGTGCTGCATATGATTGTTAATGACTTTGGTGCCAACATAGTTGGGATGATAGTCATTATAGTGATGCCTGTGCATGTCAAGCCCTGTTTTGGCCTTTATTTAGGCGGGTTTTCATTTCTTGCTGGTTTTTTTGTTTTATTCATGGGTTTTGGCCTAGTCCCCCCATGTTTTTTGTTTTCTTTTCTCTTTTTTTCAATAAATTTTAGGTGGGGGTACTCTTTTTCCTTCTTGGTGTTTTTTCCCTAAGGAGGGTTTTGCATCAGAAGGTTTTAACGAGGCCCCTCTCCTTTCTTTTGCTAAAAAAAAAAAGTTTCTGACCTTATGTCTAAAACTTGATTCTACTTAGTTATTGGTTCTAAGCTAGTTATTAGACTTTTACTCTAACAGTAATTTCTTAAAAATTACCTTAGTATAAATTCTACTAGAAGTTCTTAGTAATCTTTTAGTAGTATTTATTTTCTTGATGCGTGTGCACTTGTCCAGTATCATGTTCTGACACTTCTAGCATCATTGCTTGTGTTTGCGTCTGATTTTATCTTTCATTAGTCATTGATGAATGGATAGTGTTATGTCTCATTGTTTAACCTACAGTCTTATGGTGATATCCTAAAGATACCTAAGTCTGTTTTTCATAGTTTATAGTACTATTTTAGATATCATAGTTTGGTAGCTAGAATTAGTTGTGTGACTAGATAGTTTAGTTAGATCTATATTAATAGAATTAGTTGATTGTGTATATAGATTAGTGTCCCGCAACGACACTATATTTGTTTGCTTAGTTAACATATTTGTGTTTGACATTGTTTGCCCAGATAGCATTATTTGTGTTTGATTTATCCACTTTCTAGATATTAGTTGTGTGATCTTAGTAGTAATAGGTATCAGACGTTTGTTTGTCTAAATTAGGTTGAGTGCCTAGTCTAATTACTTTTATTAGACATATTAGTTGTCTTGTCTGATTAGCGTAGTATGTGTTTGAATAGTATCACCTTGTCTGATTGCGTGATAGCTAGCCTATATTATAGTTATATTTAATACTATATTATGTATTCGATGGAAAAGACTTAGCAGTCTTTACCCATCAAGTCTGTAAATAACTCTGACAATACAGTCACAGTTTTTTAGACTCATCTTTTGTGTGTAGTTATAGCTCTTTAGTTTAGTGATAAGCACTTGATTTTTAAGTGTGAAGATATCTCTGAGGATATCTTTGCTAGCATAGTTTTAGAATTGCTTGTGGATGTCTTTTCTCTACTCTTTTATTTATTTGCTTGCTTTGCTTGTGTAAGTTATTTTTGTAGCATTGTTTTGTCTTTTTGCATATGTTTGACATTCATATACTTTGCATTTGACTTAGGCATATAGATCATAGGAATAGAAATAGGTTTTTAGGTCAATGTTGCATCTCAGGCAAGTGCACCTAGTCGCATGTAGTAATAAAATTGGGATTTTTAAGTCCTGGTTGTTGAACCCACAGGGAATAAGGATAAGTACTAATCTACTTCGGGCATCTTAATTATTTAAGCGTTCGAGTAGTTGTTTGAGTGTGAATCGACATAAAGTAAGTGTGAAAAACAGTTAAGAAGACAATAAAATGAGAGTCTAGGGTCTTTGGTTTCACTTATTCCATTCGTTTCCCTTCTTAATTTTATTCTACCTTATTATTCCTTTATTCCACATTATCGATCCCCCTTCTATCGACCAACCCAAATCCTCAGCAGTCGATAACCTTTTCTCCTTAAGATTGATCAAAAGGTCCTATAACTCCCATTCTCGATTCCGTTATAAGTCCCCAATTGCCTTATAGATCTATTAAGCAACCTCGAATCCTTCGCAGATTAATTACCTAAAACATGCAAGTTAATTTACCTAAGTTCCCTTTATAGCCCTGTCGAATAACCATGGATCCTCCGACAATCATACAACGTCTCATGCATAAGTAAATAAATCACGAGCAAACATAATAATAAAGCAATTTAACGTGGAGAATAAATTCAAAATAAGAGTAGAACAAAATAGTCACTAAGACATAGCTATGGAACCTATAGGAAAAGCTAAACCAAAGACCCCAGAAGAGAGCTTAGTTGCTCATGTAAATAAAAAGGAAAACAATCCAAGCAGGAAACATAATGAGAAAAGAAGAAAAACTAGGAAGGAACCCCTTCTAATCTCTAGACGAATCCTGGCTCATGCTCCATAGTCCTCTTGAAAGCTCCAATGGTTCAAAATCAGGATTCGGCCTTTTCTTTCTTTCCAAGCATGTTGAATGAGGGGACCTGTGTAACATCCATAATTTTTACGATACGGTATTAACGTTATTATATTGTAATTTACCGTATTTATGCTATAATAAGCAATTTTTGTTTGCTAATAAAGTGATTGAATTAAATCAGGACGAAATTAAATTTGAGAATTAATATTTAATATTAATTCATGGTTCAAAAATCGTCGAAAAATTCTAACGAAGTTTCGCCATATTTTGAATCGCCGGGTAATTTTTGTCCGCATTAAAATTTAAAACGAACTCCGATTCCGATGAAAATCGAATGGTAACTTGTAGTGATGATGTTTGAGTGTTTTTCATTGTTTTTATTATCTATAGACAAATTATTATCACGTGGTGAATTAATTTCTAAGTAAATTAATTTGCACGATTTATCGGCGAGCGAATTATTGTTAACGTGATTATTCGACGCCGTAATTTTAGGACACCAAACTCTAGAATTAGTGAGTAATCATGGGTAAAGTGCTAGGTGTCAAGATTACCTTGGGTAATTAGAAAATATCTTCTCCTAAGTGCCTATGTGTCAAGATTACCATGGCTAATTAGGATATATCTACTCTAAGCCATTCTTGGCCAAGTAAATTACCACCATTAAAAGAAATTTTTGTCACCCTTCCTTTCCTCTTATTCAGGCCGAGAGCACCCCCCCCCCCATTCTCTACACTCTCATTTTATTTTCATCTTGCTACTAAGTGTTGGTGAAGTGAGGTTTCAAGGCAAGTTTCCATTCCTTCTTCTTTCCCACTTCCGGCGTGATCATCGTCCACCTTCCCCATCATATTTTACTTTCAATTTCTTCCTCTAATTACCATCTTCATCTTCGACTAGAAAGTGAGTGTAAGATCAAGCTCTTCCCCTTTGTTTTTTTGAGACAAAACTGTGGCCATTGGAGGATTTTTGGGGTTGATTTCTTTAATTTTTCTTGTCTATTTTTCTATATAAGTGTTGATCATGATCATGAAGTAAAAATGACATATTCTTCCCCTTAATTTTGAACCCTAGACCGTGAGCTTAGGAGGAAGAAAGGGAAGGGATTTCTTCATGTGAATCCTAAAATTTGTTGGGGTAAATTTTTGTCTACCCTTGATTTTGTTGTTGTTGCTGTTAATTTGTGTTTACTCAAAGAAAAATTAAGTTTTAGACTACTTGATGCTTGATCAAGCCATGATAGGAGCAAGGTCTTTGGATTTGATGTTTTGATTTAAAATCTTGAAGGTATTGGAAAAGGATTTAGGTGTTTTGTGTTGAAGTTTGGTTGATTAGGAAGTTTAAAATTTTTTCCCTAATTTATGTGACTAAGCCGTGAACCCTAGGTGGGGTTCGAAAGAAATTTTAGTGTTTTCAAAACTTGGTTCATGTGGATTTGGTTGTTGTTGAAGTTTTGAAAATTTTAGGAAAAGCTTAATTGAGTTCTAGTAGTTGATTAGGTATTTTAAGACGATGAAACATTAAGGTTAAAGGGGATCCTTGTATTCCTAAACCAAAGTGGAGTCTTGATAACTTAGTATAAAAAGTATTTGATTTTAGTATTGATTTCATGTTTCAAGATTAAAAGAAAATGAATTTTTAGTTCGGTAACGCTTAAGGAACGGGGTATTACAATAGTGGTATCAGAGTAGTTCGGTTCTAACCAGACTGTGAGTTGGGAACACTAAGCTGGTCACCGTGTCGGGTTTTAGTTTGTCGGGTAGCTAGTTGTACTGGTATTGATATTGTTTGATGGGTGAAGCAACTTTGCTTATAATTGTTTGAATTGTTTCTTAATTGAAGCAATGTGTGTTATCACATCTTTCGATTGTGAGATTCTGACAGAATTTTGGACCTTGTAGGAATCTAATGCGTCTACGAAGAGACCCTACTATTGGATCAGTAACTCAAATATGGAAAGGGCAATTCAAGCAATGACCAAAATGGCAGTGGTGACAGTGTGACACCCACTACCCCACATGTTGACATTTATGAATAAAATAGAAATAGAAATCGTAAAGTAAAATTTGCAATCAATTTAAAATTTTCAAGCAAGATAGAGTCGTCACGCTCGACAAATAACATTTGCGGAATTTGAAAACACTTGTCATTACAACCATGAATAAGGAATCAATTAAAGTAAATCCCCCGATGTGACAAGTTTCTCAGAACTGACCCTAAGTAAATACATCGAAAAATAATAACAATCAACAATAACGAAACGGGAAATCCTAAACTACGCGGTGACCGCCTCCACGAATCACTCCTCGGCCACGTCATCATCCTCACCTGCAGGCTCAACGTCTAAACATACATAATGGTGTATGAGTAACAACAAAAGGGGTTAGAAATCATATACAACAATAGCACTTAACGGCAAAGGAATAACGTAAGCAATGAGTATAACAACATCACACATCAACCATAACATTAACAACATGTATAATCATAGACCGGCGCCTACTTCGAAATGCATGTGGATCCAACTATACCCCAGTGAGCGAGTGAGGGTGCCCCCGTTACTCTTGAGTACCAATAGTGGCTAGTCAAGGTGATCCGGTTTATAACTAGAATGCCCCAGCGGTGCCCCGCCTTTATATAAGACCTCCCTACCTTGAACGACCTCCAAGGCCGGGTACCATGCCCATAGTGGTCGACACTAGAACGTATCCATTTTACTCACCGTCAACAACAACAACGCTACACCTCACGATGCATGAACACAAAAGCAAACAAGGTTTCTAACAACAATAACAATAACAACGTATCAACTCACCGACCATCTCATTAAGCGGTCGGCTACAATATCATCAACAAGGTACTACTCGTCAGTAAACTGACAAGTTTCCCTAAATCTTGGAACAAGTCCGAGTTATCAACCTACCTCACCACACTAAGTGTTAACTAACTTTTCTTATCTCTTAAACCTCTTTGTCAATTAATTATTTCCAACAAGGAAGCCCAAGGAAGCCAAAACGAATCGAAAAAAACACAAAAACACGGCGCACCAAGGCAGCCCACCGGGCGCCTGGTGCCTGTAGGGGTGGGCGCCTGGTGCCTCACCTTTGTCACCTAAACTTCCCTTACAAATTCCTAGGTTGTCCCCATGGGTTCGGGGCCGACCGGACATACCGTACTACTACCTTAAAATTATAGAACCACTATCCGAAAGGGTTTGGGTCAATATCTATTATATCTTGAATTTAAAAATTCAATTAGTGTGTCTTTACTAAAAACTATCCAGACTTATTCATTTTTCTGCTAACATAATTTTCTGCATAATTTCTTCTAAGTTACTAAACTTCACATATCCTTACTCTTATGCTCTAAAACCATCAATACATGTAAAGCATCATCAATCTTAATTTCTAAGACCCTCTTGACCACCTAACCATTTAAAGCACTAATCTTACCTTAGAAAAATTCTACATAAACACCAACTATCATCAAATTCTCCCATATTCTTGCATAATCATATTAATATCCTAGTGAACCTAAGTACACCATAAACATACCCTAGAGCACTCTAATACTCAAATGTCAAACTCAGAATAGCAACAAGAACAATTGATATCATATGCAAGACATACATTTCATTCATACAATCATCAAGCATTCAAACCATGGAAACCAATCCAACACATAATCCATATACATCAAATTATCATAAGATCAATTCAACAACACATCACAAGTCATTTCATATTAATATTAACATTATGACAACACATAAAATTATGGTTTTCCCATCACAATGGTGACGGTACTCGTCCATTCATGACCGCGCTAGGCCTAGGGATCATAAGACGCCCCTATTGCTTAAATTAATTCCATAAGCCCACTATCATGCATCATTCTACCCTATTACCTCTTAAAATTCGTGTGCCCTAAGGAAGGTATCAAGGCTCCAATCTTTATCTCCCTTTTGGTGATTTTCTTCATCAAAAACACAAGAACCAAGACGGAGGAATGAGAAAATGGTGTTTTGAAACCCTAACAATGATGGAGAGACTTAACCATAAAAAAAAAGGCTTACCTTAAACTAATCTTCTCAATGATAATGAAAGGATGACAGTGCTATTAAAATCCAATATGAATTCCTATGCAAAACACCAAGGCAAGAGCTCTCAAGAGAGGAAAAGTTGAAAAAAGAAGAGGAAAGAGCAGTTTTTGATTTGGCACTTTGTGAGCAGCTTTTAAGAACGTGTTTAGGGTAAAAACTGAGGCTTAGTGGGTGGTTTAAAACCCTAGTGTGTAACTTACACGGAATGGGTCAAGTTTGGATCCAACGGTTCGAATTATACGCTCTGAAACGCATCAAAACGTGGAAAAACAAACATCAACTTTACTGTCAGTGGGCGCCAGGCCCAGGACAGTGTAGGCGCCTGGCGCATGCTCTAGGTCAGGCCTGGGTTCCTGCACTATTTTCGATGTATCTCGAGCTATAGGTGTCCGATTGAGGCGTTCTTGGTGGCATTAGAAAGATAAGAGAATTTTCTACAATTACCTCTCTAATAGACAAAACCTTTATCGGGCTCTAACCTGATCAAAATGCAGTTTAAGTTTACTCCAACATTCCTAAGTGCTACACTTGCACTATGTTGACTCGAGAAAGTATATCTAGAGTTGTAGGCATCGAAATAGAGTCAAACCAAAGCCAATGGAAAGATAAGAGATAAGACTACAACTTTATTGAAGGGGGCTTAAATCCAATTAAGTTGTTAGAGGGTTCAAAAATAAGGAATACGGTGACTGAAATGACTAAACGTAGGAATATATATAGAAGTACATCTAGATACTGAATCGGCGGGAGGAATGGTAAAACATATAGAACCCATCCTAAACAACTCGAAACTTATTCTAATCCTATTCGACACGTCCTAATCTAGGAGGATGAAAATCTGGGCTGTTACAATTCTACCCCTTAAAATAATTTCGTCCTCGAAATTCCGATGAGTTCTAATAAACAAACAAACCTAATCCCCTTCCGAATGGTTCTTAAGGCTTCTTAGGGTGAGTAGTCTATCAAATGATCGACCTTTTCGGATCAACAGGTTCTAGACACTAGGCTCATGAACAACGGTCTCTACCAATATAATGTTAAGGTGACTATCTCTTATACACCACTAAGTCTAATTGGTCAGGGTTATCTAACGGTTAATGCTACCTGTCCATACTGGTTACTATTACTTTTCTTACCGGCGATAAGTGATTGGGTGGCCGTCCGTCCTACTCCTTCAGCCAGGTAATCCAAGCAATAATAACCAGACATATTATCTACTAGCACTTCTATAAGGATCTCTGATAGGGGCTTGAGCGTAAAAATGTCAATACCTCACAATTACCCTCAAGCTCTATTAAAGTTCCTCCCTATACATTATTACCACGAGTCCGCTGTGCTACTCTGATAATCTATTTTGTAACTAACAGTACTACCCATATCCACTATCTGCTATCATAGTGTTTTCCCGAGGCTGACTCTCATGAAACTATCGCCTAATCTAAAATGGGGAATCTAACGCCTCTAACGTAGCAATCTAGTTCCTACTCAATGCTAATAGTCAATTACGATTTAGCCCACACTTCTACCCAACACAACCCAAGAAACAAACATTCAAAGTGTATGGGGCATGAAACAATCGGGCAACTGGAAATCCTCTCAACGCGACATGTACCTTGATTGAGGTCCTCTAATTCAGCTGCTTCTGATCCTGTGAGGGTGAAGGCTCGGCCAGTGGACTTCATCTCATTAGCTTGGGGCTTCAGAGGCTTACTCCCACTACCTGGTTCAGGCTTAACTTCCTTATAGTCTCTGCTGATATTGTCAGGCTTATGGCCCTTGCAACCTATGACTTCAGTCTCGTGGCACTCCCGAGTGTAGTGACCTTTACTACACTTTCGACTAGAAAACACTTCTCCCCGAAATCTCTCCTTGAATAGCTTCCAGGTGACACCAATGTTCAGCTTCGTCGGTCAATTTGAACGTAGCGAATGCTACCTGCTGAGCATCCGTGCAAGTCATCCCTCAGAACAATTTTTTTTCCATCTCACGAATCCAGTGTTGTGCTCCTCCCGGTTCAAACATCCCCTCACATCAATCAAGCTTCCAACAACGTCGATGAGAACACGGTTACTCTTGTCCTTCAACTCCTCTTACTTAGATAGTCAAGAAATGAATCGGTCACTAAGTGAAGTCCTAAAATCTCATATCATCATCTATTTTAACATAGACAATCACATACGTGTACACAGAGAATACATAATAGACACATACCACGGCCTGGAGAACAAGCCGAGCTCTGATACCACTAATTGTGACACTCTCTACTCCGCATGTTGACATTTATGAATAAAATAGAAGTAGAAATCGTGAAGTAAAATTTGAAATCAATTTAAAACTTTCAAGCAAGATAGAGTCGTCACGCTCAACAAATAACATCTGTGGAATTTGAAAACACTTGTCATTACAACCATGAATAAGGAATCAATTAAAGTAAATCCCTGATATCAGAAATTTCTCAGAGCTGACCATAAGTATATACATCAGAAAATAACAACAATCAACAATAACGAAACAGGAAATCCTAAACTACGCGGTGACTGCCTCCACGAATCACTCCTCGGCCACGTCATCATCCTCACCTGCAGGCTCAACGTCTAAACATACACAATGGTGTATGAGTAGCCACAACAAAAGGGGATAGAAATCATATACATCAATATCACTTAACGGCAAAGGAATAACGTAAGCAATGCACATAACAACATCACACATCAACCATAACATTAACAACATGTGCAATCCTAGACGGATGCCTACTTCGGAATGCATGTGGATCCAACTATACCCCAATGAGCGAGAGAGGGTGCCCCCGTTACTCTTGAGTACGAATAGTGGCTAGTCAAGGCGATCCGGTTGATGCCCCAGCGGTGCCCCACCTTTATATAAGACCTCCCTACCCTGAACGACCTCCAAGGCTGGGTATCATGCCCATAGTGGCCGACACTAGAACATATCCATTTTGCTCACCGTCAACAAGAACAACGTGACACCTCACGATGCATGAACACAAAAGTAAGGTGTCTAACATCAATAACAACAACAACGTATCAACTCAACGACCATCTCATCAAGCGGTCAGCTACAATATCATTAACAAGGTACTACTCGTCAGTAAACTGACAAGTTTCCCCTAATCTTGCAACAAGTCCAAGTTATCAACCTACCTTACCACACTAAGTGTTAACTAACTTTTCTTATCACTTAAACCTTTTTCTCAATTAATTAATTCCAACAAAATTCACCTAAGGTAGATCACCCTCTTAAGTTACCTATTGATCCTCAAAAACCCTTAGAATACACGTTAGGACACTGCCCTAAGCCAAAACGAATCGAAAAAAAATACACGAAAACACGGCGCACCAAGGTAGCCCACCGGGCACCTGGCGCCTCACCTCTATCACCTAAACTTTCCTCACAAATTCCTAGGTTGTCCCCACGGGTTCGGTGCCGACTGGACATACCGTGCTACTCTCCTAAAATTATAAAACACTATCCAAAAGGGTTTGGGTCAATACCTATTATATCTTGAATTTAAAAATTCAATTAGTGTGTCTTTACTAAAAACTATCCAGACTTAGTCATTTTTCTGCTAACATAATTTTCTGCATAATTTTTTCTAAGTTACTAAACTTCACATATCTTTACTCTTATGCTCTAAAACCATCAATACATGTAAAGCATCATCAATCTTAATTGCTAAGACCATCTTGACCATAACCTAACCATTTAAAGCACTAATCTTACCTTAGAAAAGTTCTGCATAAACACCAACTATGCCCAAATTCTCCCATATTCTTGTATAATCATTTTAACATCCTAGTGAACCTAAGTACACCATTAACATATGCTAGAGCACTCTAATACTCAAATGACACATCAAACTCAGAATAGCAACAAGAACAATTGATATCATATGCAAGACATACATTTCATTCATACAATCATCAAGCATTCAAACCATGGAAACTAATCCAACACATAATCCATATACATCAAATTATCATAAGATCAATTCAACAACACATCACAAGTCATTTCATATTAATATTAACATTATGACAGGACATAAAATCATGGTTTTCCCATCACAATGGTGACGATACTCGTCCATTCACGACCGCGCTAGGCCTAGAGACCATAGGACGACCCTATTGCTTAAATTAATTCCATAATCCCACTATCATGCATCATTCTACCCCATTACCTCTTAAAATTCGTGTGCCCTAAGGAAGGTATGGAGGCTCCAAGCTTTATCTCCCCTTTGGTGATTTTCTTCATAAAAAACACAAGAACCAAGATGGAGGAATGAGAAAATGGTGTTTTGAAACCCTAACAATGGAGATACTAACCATAAATAAAATGGCTTACCTTAAACTAATCTTCTCAACGATAATGAAAGGATGACGGTGCTCTTAAAATCCAATTCGAATTCCTATGCAAAACACCAAGGCAAGAGCTCTCAAGAGAGGAAAAGCTGAGAATAGAAGAGGAAAGAGTAGTTTTTGATTTGGCACTTTGTGAGCAGTTTCTAAGAACGTGTTTAGGGTAAAAACTGAGGCTTGGTGGGTGGTTTAAAACCCTAGTGTGTAACTTACATGGAATGGGTCGAGTTTGGGTCCAACGAGTCGAATTATACGCTTCAAAATGCATCAAAATGCAGAAAAACGAACAACAATTTTACTGTTAATGGACGTCGGGCGCAGGACAGTGTAGGCGCCTGGCGCAGGCTATCGGTCAGGCCTAGGTGCCTGCTCTATTTTTGATGTATCTGGAGCTATGGCTGTCTGATTGAGACTTTCTTGGTGGCGTTGGAAAAATAAGAAAATTTCCTACAATTACCTCTCTAATAGACAAAACCTAAATTGGGCTCTAACCTGGTCAAAATGCAGTTTAAGTTTACTCCGACATTCCTAAGTGCTACACTTTCACTGTGTTGACTCGAGAGAGTATATATAGAGTTGTAGGCATCGAAATAGAGTCAAACTAAAACCAATTGAAAGATAAGAGATAAGGCTACAATTTTATTGAAGGAACTTAAATCCAATTAAGTTGTTTGAGGGTTCGAAAATAACGAATACGGTGACTGAAATGACTAAACGTAGGAATATATATATAGAAGTACATCTAGATACTAAATCGACGGGAGGAATGGTAAAACATATAGAACCCATCCCAAACGACTCTAAACATATTCTAATCCTATACGACACGTCCTAATCTAGGAGGATGAAAATCTGGGCTGTTATATGTAGCACAACAATCTGCAGCTGTAGGCCAACAAACTGCAGCCATGAATCAGTGTGACTTACAGCAATAGCAATGGGCGGAACGAAGTGCGGAGGCAAGAGGATTGGCAGAATTTCGCAAACATGATCCACCAAAATTCTATGGAGAACCGGATCCTGATAAGGCTGATCTGTGGCTACAAGAGATAGAGAAGATCTTTGATGTGCTTCATTGTCCTGCGCAAGTTAAGATGAATTATGCATCTTATCTGCTGTTGAGAGATGTTGAGTATTGGTGGAAAGGGGTAAAACAGATGTTGGTGGCTAAACATCCGGAAGTTGATTGGAAACTTTTCGCAGATGCTTTTTGGAGAAATATTTTCTAGAAAGTGCAAGAATGGAGAAGGAGCAAGAATTTCTCTGTTTGCATCAAGGTAATATGACAGTGTTGGAATACGCCTCCAAGTTTGAATCGCTGTCGAGGTACTTCTGTCTCTTTCGTGATCAGGTGAATGAGAATTGGATGAGTGAAAGATTTCAACGCAGGCTAAGGTTTGACATAAAGAAGTCAGTGGTGTCACTGAGAATTCGACATTTCCAGGAGTTGGTTGAAAGGTGCAATGAGGAATAACAAGAGAAAGAGTGGTTCAGGTGGACCCATCAGATCACATAACCAAGGACAGGGGCATAATCAGAAAGGGAAACAGCAGAAAAAACCCTACAGCAAGCCTCAGGGAAACAACAAGGGGCAGTATCTCCCTATGGCCTAGAGTTCAGGTGGTGGAAGTTAGAACAGAGAAGAACAAGTTTGTTATCATTGCAACAAACCGGGGCATAATGCAAATAATTGTCCTGCAAGAGACGTTGTGTGTTTTAACTGCAACAAACCAGGACACTATGCCAAGGGCTGCAAATCTCCAAAGGCAGAACCTAGTGTGAATGCTGCAAAGGCGAAGGGGAAGCGTCCGACTGCCAAGGGTAGAGTCTACTGTATGAGCGGCGAAGAGGCGGAACAATCGGAAGACTTAATTCAGAGGGACTGTGAGATTGAGGGTAATTCTCTATCCGTACTTTTCGATTCTGGTGCAACACATTCATTTATTTCTATGGATTATGTGAGCTGATTGAAGTTGCTTGTGACTGCTTTACCTTTTAAATTAGTAGTTACTACCCCAGCTGTTGAGACTTTGGTTGCCAACACTGCATGTCTTAATTGTGTGGTGATTATTCAGGGTAGGAAGTTTCTTGTTAATTATTTGCTTACCTCTAAAGGGTCTTGACATTTTCCTCAGGATGGATTGGTTGTCATACCATCATGTTCTTTTGGACTACATCCGAAAAACAGTAGTTTTCCTTGATCCCGAAGTTTCTAAATATCTTTCTGTTAATCACATTGGAGTTTCCTTGAAAGAGGGAGCTTAGGAATACATATCCCTTGCTATTTTAGGAGTTGTTCAAGAGATTGAGTTGAATAACGTGTAGGTGGTGAGCGAGTTTCCAGATGTTTTTCTTGAAGACTTCCGGGTTTACCACCAGTGAGGGAGATCAAATTTTCTACTGACTTGCTTCGTGGAACAGGTCCGATTTCTATAGCACCCTACCGGATGTCTCACTACCAGAAAACACGGGATTACCGACGGTCATAAAAGCCGTCGGTAGACCATATTTACCGACGGATAACCGACGGCCTAAAACCCGTCGGAAATATGGTCGTCGCAAAGGATTACCGACGGACTCTTCTTTGCCGTCGGTATTACCGACGGTTATACCCGTCGGTAAATGACGGTGTATTCCGACGGGCAAAGCCGTCGTTAGATTTCCGACGGACGTGACCGTTGGTCAATCTGAAGTTTTCGACTTATAGGCCGCCAGAATCGGAAATTTTTTATTGATTATAAAATTATTTATTTTACTTATTTTTATTATTAAATTTAATAAAATTATTAATTAATAACCAAATTAATTTTATTCTTTAATTAATTAATTAATTTAATTATTTATTTGTTTAATTATAAAAATAATTTTATTAATAAAATTATTAATTAATAACCAAATTAATTTTATTCTTTAATTAATTAATTAATTTAATTATTTATTTGTTTAATTATAAAAATAATTTACTCTCATATTAAAAATATTTATTTATTAATTTAATTAAAAATTACTTGTAATTTAATTTAATTTAATTATTAAATGATTTCCATATATAAAATGTGATAACGTAAACTAAAAAGTAAATTAAAAAAGAAAACATAATAAATAAAAAATTCAACGAATAAAAATCAAGAACTAAAATAATATCCAAACGAAAAAAATGATATCCAAAAATATGAAAAATATAAGTACAAACAGAACTAATAGTCTCGTACTCGATCATGATCGAGATGCTCTACATCATCCGTGATCATCGACATGACCATGAGTACGCCGGAGGCGAGGCGAGGCGAGGCGAGGCGAGGCCGAGGCCGAGGCGGAGTAGGTCACGGCGAGCTAGCAACCGGTACATCTCGCTCGTCAGCCGCAGACTGAGTCAAAAGCTCTGCCATCGGGCCACAAACCGCTTCAACTCGGCTTATCTCCTGGTCATCCGCGGCAGAGCGACCGATGGCGGACTACTACTCGACGACTCTCCGTGTAGGCGGCGGGCCCCTTTTGTAGTTCTTTGGCAAGGTCACCAAGACCATATAGGCGACCCTTCTTCTTCCGCCAACCACTTCCGCCCAAACCCTCGGCCGTGTAGATAGATCGTCAGGAGCTCGAGATGGAGAACATCCTGAGCTCTGAGATCTAATCTGAGACATTCTCTCCTCACACTCCTCCTGTTAAACAAACAAATATGTCAAATCTTTTTTTTTAACAAAACAATATAAACATTATTAAAAAAATATTTATTATATTTTATAATTACCTGAGCCCGCCTCGAACACTCATCAACGAAATCACCAAGATTCTCTTCGTATGAGTTGCAAGATGGAGCTCGTCAGTAATCAACTTCTCTCCCAACCTCCTCGATCGAGATTGTATTAATAAAAAATTTAAATAAATAATAATAATAATAATAATAAAATAATAATAATAACAATTTTATAACACGATAAGTCTAATCAAGGTCGCTACCGATCGACATCGCCTTCCGGTGCAAGCCGCCACCCTTCTCGTGAGGCCCTATTCTTTCTTGGCCTTCGTCTTTGGTCGCCTGAACTCGTGGGTGTTCCAGTGCACTACCACCGCCGCTGCAGCTCGCCCCTATCCAATCTGGTCAAGCGATCCCCGATGCGCGCATCTCGAAGCATGTCGAAAGGCGGTGGGAGGCCTTCATATGAAAATTCTTCTCCATCAGCTCCTCATCTTTTTCCTCCCAAGCAACCCTCGTCTGTATCAATATAAGACATTATTAAACATAATTGAAATTTACGAAAATAAAATAATATGCAATAAAATAAAAATTGCAGCTTACTCTGAAAGAATTAAACATATGGTCCCGCTCCAAAATCCTTCAGTGTCCCCCAGGTGGGCCAAAACTCCTGGTAATTCTCTTCAATTGTTGTTGTGATAGCTAACGCAGCTGGCTTTGAGGGAAGAAACCTGAACAATAAAAACATGTTAAATAAAAAGAATATATATATATATATATACATGTAAATTACTAATAACTCGAAAAAATTACAAATACTTACCCTTTACCAGATGGCCTGATAAGAACTCGGCCATCATACAACATCTCAAGAGTATCAGGCTCCTGGTCCTCCCCCTGCTCAAGAACCTCCTCTTGCTGAACCTCCTGCTCCTCCCCGTCCTGCCCAACATCAGTGTCATCAGGTGTATGGCCCGTACTATAATCATGGTCGGACTGATGAGCATCGGCCACCGGATCAGGCACAACATGGGAACTCGAAGCGCCATGTAGCAGCTGGAACCCCGGGGTGGGGATCATGTCAATGTGAGGCAAAGGTGCCGAACGTGTCTGAAGTGTGTAGCTGGTGTCGAATGTGCCTCGAAGTCCGTAGGTGGTGCGTATATCGCCTAGGTGCATGAGGTGTATCAGTGTCACGGCGTAGATGTACTAGGACGACGATGTAGATGACAACGCCGAAACCCGCAGGGTCACGCCTAATGATGGTCGGCCTCGACGACGAGGGGGTCGAGGGCGATCCCCTTCCTTCCATTTACCACCACCGGGTGGTCTGGGGGTCTGCCTCAACCTCCCGATGCCATATATGTCTATAGAGCAATTGAATAATAACAATCATGAAATATTATATTTGAACATAACAATATTACAAATGAATTCCATAAAATAAACAAGTTATGAAAATAATCGACAAATTAAAATATATTGTTACACATTAATTTCTCAAATTGTAAAAGTTAAACAATTTCAATCGCCATTCTCGCCCACTCAATTTCAGCATCGTCTTCAGATCTTGATGGTTCTGCCACTTCTTCATTTAATTCCTCATCCCCATCTACATCTTCATATGTGATTGGATTGTCACGTAGTCGAGTAATGGGTTCCACTTCATTTACTACATTGACATGAGATATCTCATCCACTTGATAAGCCACTTCTTCCCCGTATCATCTCGCTTCAATGCGACCACGTGGTTTTATCTTTATTGCGACACACCAACCTTGTTTATCCCTTCGAGTTGATGGATAAGGGACATAATACACTTGTCTTACATGTTGTGCCATGATAAACGGATCAAACATTTGGTATCTTCTGCTCATGTGTATGTCAACAGTATTATATTTTCGATCCACTCTTGTGCCTCTATTTGACGGATCAAACCAATTACAATAAAATAGCACTATTTTTTTAGTATAGTCTAAAGTATTGTACGTCAATTCATATATATGTTGAATCACGCCGTAAAAGTCA
This sequence comes from Calophaca sinica, assembly GCA_037113605.1. Lineage (NCBI taxonomy): Eukaryota > Viridiplantae > Streptophyta > Magnoliopsida > Fabales > Fabaceae > Calophaca > Calophaca sinica. Next base: position 84,603,518 of record CM073731.1, read on the forward strand.
TTTTCACCTCCATCTGTGGCACCTTTTACATAAACCCCGCTGTTAATCGCTTTTTTTCCTCTGCTTTTGACTGGTTTGGAATTTGTATCCATTTACAAAGAATGTGTGCCATTCTTTTACACGTGATTTAGGACTATGAGATAAATTTCTCAAGTGTTGGATTTTAGGATTCGCCTCGCTATACACTGTACACACCATGTGCAAACAAATTATGGTTCCTATTTTCAAACAATATTTTTGTATTTTCAAACAATAAATAATAATAATAATATATATATGACGACTCAAAAACATACCTGGTTCCTAAACCACGTTGGGAAATATTCATGAATATAGGCGTAAGAGTCTTGTACGCTTGTGGGCTTAGTTAACAAGAATGCCCTGATCAAGTCATTATCAAACAAATGATCAAGAGCAATTGTGGATTAAAGAAATTGAAAGTGGTCAAAATGATACATACGTTAGATACGGTGATACTTCGCACGCTTGATCAACACATGAACATGGGTCGACTTCCACACTTCGCCTGCTATCCAAGTTATCCACCTCCTTTCCACCATGACTACCGGAAAGGCAAAATATCGATAAGGTAAGCGGGTGTCTTTCACTTTCAATTTCTACTGCTCCTACTATTTGTTGGTGTCAACATGAAGTTCAGAAATAATGGGAACAGAAATGGATTGTCTCACGGTGTAAGTAAGTTGCACAAATAGATCCTTCAACCCTGGCCTTATTTTTCACCGACCGCTTTGAGTCACCCATAAATCTACAAAATTACAACGTTGATGATAAAAATTGATACATTTAACCCTTCAAATAAATATTTATTTTACAGAATACTTTATTATAGTACCTTTTGAATGGATACATCCATCCGTATTGAACCTGGCCCACCAAGCCTAGCTTCATGTGCAAGATGCACCGCTAGATGCTCCATAGAATCAAAGAAAGCAGGGGAAATATTCTCTCCAACTTACAAAGAATGACTGGTATGTTCTGCTCCATCCTTATGAGATCATCCTCTCTCAATGTCGCAGAACACAAATCTTTAAAGAATTGGCCGAGTTCAACAAGGATTTAAAACATTTGACGGAAGGAACTAAATGCAATAGAAGTAAACACTCCATGAATACATGACAATCATGGCTTTTCATCCCAATCATGGTTCCTTTGTTCACATCGGCACATCTTGCCAAATTAGAAGAATAACCATCCGCATCCGGTTCTTTTATCCACCGACAGATCGACTTGGCTTCCTCAGCTAAAGAGTAACAGGCTTTGGGTTTCGTGGTCTTCCCATCCGACCGATTCACAAATGCAAGTCCTTTCGCCTACAGAAAGTGGTAAGTCTAGTCCGCCTTCTCATTGTCTTTTGTTTTTCCTCCGACGTTCATCACCGTGAGAAAACATTGTCAAAAAGTTCTTCTCAATGTGCATAACATCAAGGTTGTGTCTCAATAAATTATCTCTCCAAAGATGGCGGATCCCAAAAAATACTTCTTTTGTCCAATTATGCCATTGTCCATATCCTTCAAATCGATCCAATTTGCCAAAATCGTGATTTTGGGCGCCCATAACCCTTTCCCAGATCTGCTCGATGTCAACCTTGGGGCGGGCCATCTAATTCAACTTCCCCTTCTTGAAAGCGTTCTTATTCCGCCTAAATGCATGATCATCGGGTAAAAACATGCGATGTGAGTCAAACCAAGAACTCTTCCCCAAATTTCAAGGTAAAGGCCTTTGTATGCTCCATGCAATGCGGACATGCCATTTTACCATGAGTACCCCAACCGCACAACATGCCATATGCAGGAAAGTCATTAATGGTCCACATCAGCGCTCTCATTGTAAAATTCCTCTTCGTGCAATATCGCACGTCACAACACCATTCCACAACCTTTTGAGATCGCCAATAAGAGGCTCTAAATAGATGTCAATACCATCCGTTTGATTATCTGGACCCTGTGATAACACAAAGTTAAGAACATATAAGGCTTAGACATGCACATTTCGGGAGGAAGATTGTATGGGGTAACGATAACTGGCCAACAAGAATAAGGTTTCGCCGTGGATTGAACATACGGGGTAAAACCATCAGAGCATAAGCCAAGTCGTACATTACGTGGATCTACTGCAAAATCAGGATGCACACGATCAAAGTGCTTCCAAGCTTCACCATCAGAAGGGTGGCGCAACATACCTGAAGTGCTTCTATTCTCATAGTGCCATGTCATTTTGTCTGCAGTCTGTGGTGATGCAAACATTCTCTGCAGCCTTGGAATAATTGGCAAATAAAACATTGCCTTCACCGGAACTAGTTTTTGTCTACCCGTCCGATTATTAGTATGTGACATATACCTAGGCTCACCACAAAATTTGCATTCAACTAGCGCACCATCGTTTTTACCAAACTCATTGTCGTAATACAACATACACCCTCTCACACAACAATCAATCCTTTTAGATTCCAGCCCCAACTTGGACACTAAGCTTTTAGCCTCGTAATAACTTTTTGGCAAACCATCTTTGATAGGTGACGAGTCCAACATCATTTTCGTTACGAGATCCAAGCACACTTTGGTAGCACCACAGTTGGACTTAAGAGCTAAGAGCCTCACACACATTGATAACTTAGAGTCCAGAGACCCTTCAAACAACGGCTTATTTGTTTCTAACAATAGATTATAAAATTTTTGTCTTTGTCTCATTTGGAAGTTCATCTGTGTCATCATCTTTGTTGCTCCTCGAATAACACGCTCACCCCCAAGGCATCACAAACCATATCTTGCATCAATTCAATCGCTTCACCACATCCCGAATCTACGAATCGCCAAGCACCTTCGCAATTATCACCAACCCCTAAATCAACATGAGGCAACTTTTCACCATGTGTAGTCCAAATCCAGTAATTAAGCCTAAATCCAATCAATACGGTGGTGTGTGACCTCACTTGGGCTCTTAATCCTTCTGCAATCGCAATTAAAGCACTGACATCTAATCCCTCCATTAGTTTTGAAATCTTTATGTGCCATTGCGTCTTGGACAAAGTACGCAACCCCACAAGAAAATCTGGTTTCAAACCCCTCTCCCTGATACAACCTATCGTACATCCAACTACGACTCGAAAGAAAATATTCCATCTTCTGCATGTCAAAAAAAATGACAATTTCAGCAGCACGACGTTCTTACAACCGCTCTCTTTCTTTAAATGGTATAACCCTATCCCATTCGAGAAAAAACTTTTTCAGAACTCGTATAATAATCATTCCTTAATTCTCGTATCTTATACTTGACAAAATTTCGAGATTTCATTGGTCTCTGAGTACACAAAATAAACGCAGTTATGAACACCGCAATCAAGTATGCACTCAGAGAACAAAAGGAAATGAATCGAACCGAAATTTCATCAAATATAAAGATACGAGAATTAAGCAACAACTATTATACGAGTAAAGAAAAAGTTTTTTCCCAAACTGTCCGACTTGGATAATTCAAGGTTCAATATACAATGAGCACATGGTACCCTAAAAGAGTATATGAACTCAATAATATATTAAACCTCAAACGGAAGCTAAGGCTTCTCTCCGATACTAATAACAAATATCAAACATCCATTCGATCAATGATTAACATAACAATTAGACAAGGTATGACAAGGGTAGAATTAGTTTTATTATATATATATATATATATATATAATAAAAATATTTTATTTTCCTTTTTCATTTAATTTCTTATATGATAATTTTTAATGTTGTTATTTTTTATTTCTTTTTATTGAAATTTTTAATTCTTCTCTTCTTCAGATCTTTTTCATTTTTGTTATATCATATTTTTTAACGATTGTTTCCTTGTTTCTCTTTTTTAATTCGCTCATCTCTTAATTATTTTTTCAATTCTGTTTTGAATCCTTCTAATTTTTTAATTATGTTATTTTTCAATTCTATCTAATTTCGCTTTGTTATTCTCTTCTTTCTTTTTTAAAATCTGCTTTTTTATTCTATTGTTCTTAAAAATTCTGCTTTTTAATTATTTTTTATCTTTAAATCTATTTTTTAATTCTATTATTATTTGTCCTTTCCAATTCAAATCTGTCTTGTTTCTTTGAGCAATGGTCCATTTACTGTGTGTGTAGTTTTGTTAATCATTTAGTTGCCACTACGCCATCCGCCATATATAAAATAAAATATTTTATTTTTCAATAAATAATAATTATTAACAATTCAATCAATATTGCAATTTTAATTTATATATTTTATTTTCTTAAAACGGAAGAGCTACTTATTCATTCAAGGTTTATTTAAACTTATTTTACATCACTTAAAATAAATGCTGATATTAATATTCAAATATATCAACATAAAACATATTCATATGCTCTCTTCATTTTATTTTAATAAGCCTCTAAAGTAATTTATGAATAAATAATCACTTAAGTTTCTAAAAATAGCTCATTAAATAAATATTTTATTATGTCATTTCAGATTTTGTGCTGAACGTTAAATATTATATGTCACTTTTTAATATATAATTTTATAATTTTATTTATTTCACCCGCTATTTAGCTTACGCTATCTGCCCGCTATTTTACGCTATCCTACCAATTTTACGCTATTTTTTGCGATCCTCGATTAACAACACTGGAATTAGAAAATCGACTTGGTCATTTAAAGAGGATAGAATTAGACAAGCAGAAGTGGCAAAGGAAAGAAGTACAGAGAGATGTGCAAAGCAAATTGCAGCCAAGCAACATCACCAATATCCATATCCATGAATGAAATGGCAAGCATAAATTAAAATTGCACTCTTTACTCACAAGCATTGTGACTGATGAGTGATAGCAGAATCGCGCATAATTACACAAGACATATCATTTAGACAATTACACAATACACTTCAAAATCCCTTCAGGAGAGAACTATGAACGAAACCAAATAAACATGTCGGTGTGGGGGTCAACAGACAACCCTTTTTCCACCCAATGAGTTAACCGACATGAGTAGTGCATACCTAGTGGTACAAGTGGCGAACTGGTGGAGGTGGCGAACTCAGAGGCCTATGAAATGAGCTTTTGTGTTAGCAGAAACTAATAAGATATAAACAAGAATATCAAAACCACACCATTAAAATTAAAAACTAAGAACAATCATATTAAGAACATATATAAATAATAACAGATTTAAGTCCACACCTTCAAATACAATCAGCCACTTTTGGAGGCAAACTCTAAAATTTCAACTCAAGCTTGTTATAAATTCTCATAGTGAAATCTTCCCCAAACAACAACATTATGCGGCAAACTATCATTTTGAAGATAAGCATTCAGGTATTACTTTTTGACTGTCCAAGATCATGAAATTCTTGTTAATATTAGTGATTGTTCTTATCATGGTCAAATTTATATGTTCTTATAGCTTGGATCTTTCTTCTCAATACAAATAACATTTCTGAATATTACATTTGGATATTCCTAATGTTTCATATCAAGCTGATTTGATTCCAAAATCTATTTGTTCCAAACTTGAGCAAATTATCAAAGGATTCATTTAGAAAGTGTTACCTGGTCATAGAATGTGGCACGCTATTAGTTGGCATTGGTTTTTCTACCCTAAGTTGCAAGGTGGTTTAGGGTTTAGAGACACTCACACCTTCAACAGAGCGCTAGTCTTGAAATTGGCGTTGGGTATTCTTACCAAATTAGAAGCACTTGGGGTTAAACTTCTGAAAAGTACCCATTGTATAGGTTAGAATTGCTTGAACCACATATTATATAAGAACCTACGCTCTGCCTTGGACTTAGAACCACTTCTCCATGAATATGTTTGTAAAATAGTATTAATGAATATTAAATAAATATTTAATTTTAATTGTAAATAGCTATCCAAGCTCACAGTTGATCATTACAGCATATTCACCGTATAATTTCAAAAGTTTTTTCCTCACAGCACACTTCAAACGAATAACTAAAACCAGCCAAAAATCAAGTAAAAGATGCTGAGCATTAGTAAATTGTAGCCTATGACCTTAGTGCTTGAATTTGAACAACAAGATAAATAGAATAACTATCATACACAGATGCAAAGAAAATTTCCTAGAAAAGAGCGTATAAGAAAAATATATAGTTGCAATGGAAGTTATCAAATATTTCTATTCCAGCAAGCATTGTTGCAGCATCAATCACACCACACGTTCCTTCTATCAAGTTGGATGCATAAAAAAATAAGAGAAAAAATGGATAAGAACGGTGTACAAACCAAAAAATAATGTGCTTTGTATTAAAAGAGAGATTCTGTGTTGTTTTTTTCGTTCTGTATTCTCTCTTTCACTCTTAGCTAACCCTCCTTGTGTTTGTGTGTGTGTTGCACAGACTGAAATATTTTTTTACAGCATAGTGTTACAGAAATATTTTTTTACGGATTTAGTATTTGAACGTATATAAAGTAAATGTTACAGATTAAAGCTTTACTTTGCAATATTTTTTTTGCCTAACTAAATAAATACAAAGTAAAGCTAAATAAATATTGTTTCATCGCAAATGACTACCTAAACAAAGAAGCAATTTTCTGCCTATATATACAAAGTAAAGCATTACAGCAAACTAATATTTTTTGAATGTATGGTGGTGTCACTTAATTATTTTCAGATACAGTATATACATTTATATGTTCAAAGGGAGACGTGAATTGATGGATATGAAAAATAAAAGCCACAAAACAAATCCATTTCCTTATGAATGAATATACATATACCACATCGGTCATCTATCATGAAAAACTTACATGTTGAAATAAAAGTCAACTAACAAATTTAGCTCTAATCACATTATGAACGAATGATGATAGGTACTAATTTTTTATCCTGCAGACTATTTAGAGAGTAACCAAAAATTACAGTTAAAATACAAAACTTAGGAAGAAGGAAAAAAAAGTATTCTTTTCATTCAAGAAAGAAGCAACTATTAAAAAAGGTACACCACTTGTTCTGATTCACTAATTCACTTTCACCCTTTTTTGATTTCAAGGACTAGCCTAAAAGGCCAAAAATTTAAAATAATAAAGTAAATAAAAAGGGCCTTATTTCAAGGAAGGGAAATGAGAGAAAAATATGGTGCCAAAGATCTTCATGTTTGGTTTTGATATTATTATTATTATTATGCTATTTATTTTCACCTTCCTCAGGTTGTCCCTCATATCACTGATGCAATTCAAGATTGGATAGAAAGGGTGGCCCATATACCAGTTGATGGAAAGAAAGGTCCAGCTGATGTATGTGTCATAGAATTGGGTGGAACCATAGGTACACACACTGTTGAAAACATTATTCAGTTTTCATGGTTTGATTATTTTCCATGGTTTAATGTAAATTTATTAGAACATTTCTGGATCTGGATGCAGGAGATATTGAATCCATGCCATTTATTCAGGCATTAGGACATTTCTCATATAGAGTAGGTGAGAAATAATACTTTGATTTATCAACAAAGTGTGGTTTTGGTGAATATTGAGTTCATTGTTTTTAGGTTTTACATGATGCTCATTTGCAGGTGCTGGCAACTTTTGTTTGGTTCATGTCAGCCTTGTTCCTGTTTTAAATGTTGTTGGTGAACAGGTAAATGTCTTACAACTCTAGGGAATCCAAATCCAACTCTAAATTGTTGTGAGATCCATGTAGAAAAAATGATTTAATTTCATCTAACATAGAAAACAACCTTTAATATGTTCAGAAAACAAAACCAACCCACCATAGTGTTAGAGGACTTAGAAGCCAAGGGCTGACTCCACATATCTTGGCATGCCACAGCACACAGGTTACTCTCTTCCCCCCCTCTTTCCTACAGATGAACAGGTGTGCACAAAACAACACACAAGGCACAAGAACATAATAATATATTCATAAAAGGGACACAAATGCGTATATACGTAATCACACTGTTGTTCTTAGTGTAACTTTTTAATTTAGGATTCTAAAACTCAGTTGTTTCTCGTGCACTTTGGATGAAAATGCAAAGGGGAAACTCTCTCAATTTTGCCTAATTTGGTATTATTTTTTAAAGGATTAGTATATTTTGGTGTATATGATGTTTGTTTTTGCTTTGCAAGAGTTTTCTTTCTTGAGTCGCATGTTTCCAGGGGGAAAACATAATTACTCTTTATGATGTTCCCAACATCTGCACATTCCTTTGCTTTTAAGAGTAAGTTTTCCCCTAGAACCGCTGAAGTTCAAATCATCTTAATTGTAGGTACCTTTTCTTACAAATTATAATCTTCTTCTGGTCTTAGGATCAAAAGGCCCATGAAGCAATTTTTAAAGTGCTGAACCTTAAATGGTTAGTCTCACTAACTCACTGTCCTAATGGATATAGAGCATTTTCTATTCTTTCTGATTTTTCTGGAAGGCTTAAGTGGTGGTTTATTGTATAATACAGTGTGGCTCGAGAGCCTAATTTAGAGGAATGGACTTGTAGAGCTGAATCTTGTGATTTGCTTCATGAACCAGTGGGTAGTCCAAAGCCAATCTTAATTATACTATTGTATTAAAAATTGACAGTTTTACAATACATAATGACCCCTTGATTTCCATCACAGAACTATTTTACTCTTCATGCTCTTTTCATGCAAATCTTTTCATACAAAATAGCAAAGCTCAAGGAATAAATAACCTAATACAACACAAAAATAACAAAAACCATTGAAACACCCCCTTGCCATTCCTCCATCACCTCACATTTCTGTTCCTTCTCCCAGATATATCTATAGCATAGCCAAAATATATACATAGCCAAAATATATCTATAGCATAGCCAAAATTCATAGCATAGCATAGCCAAAATTACAGCATACATACATAGCCAAAATATATTTATAGTTGCAAAATCACCAACCAATACAAGAACAATCCCTACGAAATACAAGAACAACACAGAACAAGAAACAAAATATGAAGAAGTGGTCGCTACTTACTTGATAATCAAATCGACGAGCAAAGGGTCGCGGTGGCTCCAAGCAATAATCGAAGATGGAGAAGATGGAGAAGATGCGACGGACGAAGCTTCTCGAATCTAGAATACGATGCGACGGTGAGTCTGCGGTGGCTCCAAGCTTGAAGCTCCAAGCTGAAGCTTCTCGAATCTTCAAGCTTCTCGAATCTTCAAGCTTCAATCTCCAAGCTTCAGCTTCCAATCATGTGGTTCTTGCAACCGACGGTGGCTCCAAGCTTGTGGCTCCAAGCTTCTCGAATTTCTTGCGAAGGTGTGACAAGAGAGGAGAAAAGCGACGACTGAAGATGAAGAAGGGAGGCGGAGGGCTGCGGCGGAGGCTGCGGTGTGACAAGAGAGGGTAGAAGAAGCGATCCAAGCGACTGAATGAAGAAGAAGGATTCTGTTCTGGCCAAATAAAGAGCTTACCGACGGCCATTTTAAACTTACCGACGGTCATACCCGTCGGTAAACGACACGGGATTACTGACGGACCAACCCGTCGGAAAAACTCCCCATTACCGACGGTCAATAGCCGTCGGTATTCAAAAACAAGCCGGAATTTTCCAAAAATCACGGTTATCGACGGACATTAACCGACGGTATGAGTCCGTCTCTAAAAAGCGGTTTTCCGACGGCTTAACCCGTCGGTAATATCCAGAATACGACGGGTCGCGTTTTCCGACGGGTAAGACCGTCGAAAATCCCGCTTTTTTAGCGACGGACTAAAGCCGTCGGTGAATGTCCGTCGGTATGTTAACTATTTCTTGTAGTGTCTCCATCCGAGATGATCGAGCTGAAGTCGTAGATTGAAGACTTGATGTCAAAGTAGTTCATACGACCTAGCGTTTCACTGTGGGGAGCTCCAGTGTTATTGGTGAAGAAGAAAGACGGAAGATCAAGATTGTGTGTTGACTATCGACAACTCAACAAGGTTACTGTCAAGAATCGGTATCCATTACCGCGTATCGATGACTTGATGGACCAACTGAGAGGAGCTGCTTTATTTTCCAAGATCGATTTGAAGTCTGGCTACCATTATTAGATTTGCATGAAGGAAGAAGATACTCCATAGACTGCATTCAGGACTAGATATGGTCACTATGAGTATCTAGTCATGCCCTTCGAAGTGACAAACGTGCCAGCTATATTCATGGACTACATGAACAGAATCCTCCATCCATTCTTGGATCAGTTCATGGTTGTATTCATAGATGACATTTTGATCGATTCACGAAGCAGAGAAGAGCATGAAGGGCATCTATGCCAAGTATTGCATATTTTACGAGAGAAGCAACTCTACGCTAATCTTTCTAAGTGCGAGTTCTGGCTAAAAGAAGTGAAATTCCTAGGACACGTGATATCTAAGGAGGCAATAGCTGTGGACCCAACTAAAGTTGAAACTGTGCTGGCCTGGGAACAGCCGAAGACGGTGTTAGATATCAGAAGCTTCATTGGATTGGCAGGTTATTACCAGAGATTCATTGAAGAATTTTCGAAGATTGTGGTGCTGCTCACATGACTTATGAGGAAAGATTAGCCCTTCGAGTGGACAGAGGAGTGTGAATCTAGTTTTCAGTGACTGAAGAAACTTTTGATGACGGCACCTGTCTTACTTTTGCCTCAATCGGAAGAACCTTACCAAGTTTATTGCGATGCTTCTCACCAGGGACTTGGATGCGTGCTGATGCAACACAAGAAGGTAAGGAAAATCAGAGAGAGAATGAGAACTTCTCAAAGCCGACAGAAGAGTTACGCAGACAAGGGTCGCCGACCATTAGAATTTGCAGAAGGAGAACATGCAATCCTTCGAGTTACACCTGTAACTGGAGTTGGTCGAGCGACCAAGTCCAAAAAGCTTACTCCTAAATTCATTGGACCCTATCAAATTCTTCGTCGTATAGGTCCAGTTGCCTATCAGATAGCTTTTCCTCCTTTCCTGTCTAATATTCATGACGTCTTTCACGTCTCGCAATTGCGAAAATATGTTCCTGATCCATCTCACGTTATTGAACTTGACATGATTCAGCTGATAGACAACTTATCTTTTGAAGTATTCCCTGTGAAGATTGGCGACAGAAAGATCAAGCAGCTGAGAAACAAGGAGATTCCGCTAGTCAAAGTGGTTTGGGATCAGACAACTGGTGATGCGACTTGGGAGCTGGAAGAGAAGATGAGAGAGCAGTATCAAGATTTGTTTTCTTAGTCTTTATCTGACTTGTAGTTTCGAGGACGAAACTATTTTAGGAGGGAGTATTGTAACATCAATAATTTTTGTGATACGGTATTAATGTTATTATAGTGTAATTTGTTGTATTTATGTTATAATAAGCAATTTTAGTTTGCTAATAAAGTGATTGAATTAAATCAGGATGAAATTAAATATGAGAATTAATATTTAATATTAATTCATGGTTCAAAAATCGTCGAAAAATTCTAACGAAGTTTTGCCATATTTTGAATCGCCGGGTAATTTTTGTCCACATTAAAATTTAAAACGAACTCCGATTCCGATGAAAATCGAATGGTAACTTGTTGTGATGATGTTTGAGTGTTTTTCATTGTTTTTATTATCTATAGACAAATTATCATCACGTGGTGAATTAATTTCTAAGTAAATTAATTTGCACGATTTATCGGCGAGCGAATTATTGTTAACAGGATTATTCGACGCCATAATTTTAGGACACCAAACTCTAGAATTAGTGAGTAATCATGGGTAAAGTGCTAGGTGTCAAGATTACCTTGGGTAATTAGAAAATATCTTCTCCTAAGTGCCTATGTGTCAAGATTACCATGGCTAATTAGGAAATATATACTCTAAGCCATTCTTGGCCAAGTAAATTACCACCATTAAAATAATTTTTTTTTCACCCTTCCTCTCCTCTTATTCAGGCCGAGAGCACCCCCCATTCTCCACACTCTCATTTTATTTTCATCTTGCTACTAAGTGTTGGTGAAGTGAGGTTTCAAGGCAAGTTTCCATTCCTTCTTCTTTCCCACTTCCTGCGTGATCATCATCCACCTTCCCCATCATATTTTACTTCCAATTTCTTCCTCTAATTACCATCTTCATCTTGGTCTAGAAAGTGAGTGTAAGATCACGCTCTTCCCCTTTGTTTTTTTGAGACAAAACCGTGGCCATTGGAGGATTTTTGGGGTTGATTTCTTTAATTTTTCTTGTCTATTTTTCTATGTAAGTGTTGATCATGATCATGAAGTAAAAATGACATCTTATTTCCCTTAATTTTGAACCCTAGGTCGTGAGCTTAGGAGGAAGAAAGGGAAGGGATTTCTTCATGTGAATCCTAAATTTTGTTGGGGTAAATTGTTGTCTAGCCTTGATATTGTTGTTGTCGTTGTTGTTAATTTGTGTTTACTCAAAGAAAAAGTAAGTTTTAGACTCCTTGATGCTTGATCAAGCCATGATAGGAGCTAGGTGTTTGGATTTGAAGTTTTGATTTAAAAACTTGAAGGTTTTTGAAAAGGATTTAGGTGTTTTGTGTTGAAGTTTTGTTGATTAGGAAGTTTAAATTTTTTCCCTAATTTACATGACTAAGCCGGGATCCCTAGGTGGGGTTGGAAAGAAATTTTTGTGTTTTCAAAACTTGGTTCATGTGGATTTGGTTGTTGTTGAAGTTTTGAAAATTTTAGGAAAAGCTTAATTGAGTTCTAGTAGTTGATTAGGTATTTTAAGACAATGAAACATTAAGGTTAAAGGGGATCCTTGTATTCCTAAACCAAAGTGGAGCCTTGATAACTTAGTATAAAAAGTATTAGATTTTAGTATTGATTTCATGTTTCAAGATTAAAAGAAAATGAATTTTTAGTTCAGTAGCGCTTCAAGAACGGGGTGTTACAACCTGGGTCTCTATTTATAAAGTTTGGCAGAATTAGGTTAGGAGATCTTTCAGTTTTGCTGAATCCGTCACTATGTACGATCGTACTGAAGCATTACGTCCAGCCGTACTTCGCAATATTCCTAAATTCTGACTTTAGCGTGCAGGTATGTACGAGCGTAATAAAGGGATGTGTGGCCGTACGTCAGGAAAACTTTGGCGCTGGCCCGTGCTGACTTCCTTATTTGCCCATACTACCTTGTGTGGATGCATGTACGGCTGTGCTAAAGGGATGTGCGGTCATTCACCTGGGAAACTTCGGTGTTGGTTCGTACTGACTACTCTATAGCCCTTACTGCCCTTCTCAGGGGTGTACCGTCGTACTAGAAGTGTGCCTGTAACACGCGTATTTTTACGATGCGTTAATTAGCGCTATTTAGTGTATTTTGTCGTAATTATGCTATAATAAGCAATTTGTTGTTCTCTAAGAAAGTGTATTAATTAAATCAAGATCAAATGATATTTGAGAGTTAATATTTTATATTAATTCACGGTTCGAATATCGTCGAAAAATTCTAATGAAGTTTCGTCGCGTTTCGAATCACCGGACAGTTTCTACCGCATATAAAATTTTAAATGAACCCCGATTTCGATGAAAATCGAAACGTAACTTGTCATGATTATTTTTGAGTGTTTGATATTGTTTTTATTATTTATGATAAGATAATATCACGCGGTGAATTAATTTCTCCCTAAATTAATTTTCGCGATTTTATCAGCGGGTAATTAATCGGTAACGCGGTTATTCGACGCCGTGTTTTAGTACCCTAAGACTCTAGAATTAGAGGGTAATCATGAGTGATGTGAGATTAGATAGGTAGGATTAGGTGATGTGTTTAGCATCTCATAAAGTGGATTAGGTGTCACTTTTTGTGTGATTACTTTACTAAAACCATTCTTAACCTTGTATTATTTTTTAAGAGAAAAAAAGAAATAAAACCCCCCAATCAGCCCCATCTTACGATCCCTCCCTCTCTCTAAACCCATAACTTCTTCTTCTTCCATTCTTAGAGAAAGAAAGAAGTTCAAAGCTCCATGGCTTCCCACTTCCATGTTCTTGAGTTTTTGGCTTCCAACTTCCATCATACTTGCTCCTAGTTCTTCTTCTACTTCATCATCTCCATCCCAACCATCTAAGTAAGTGGAAAACCCATTTTCTTCCCCCCTTGAACAGCCCCAAACAGCGCCCCCCACCCCTTTTTCTTGTTTTGTGATTTTTCTTGTTTCTATTCTTAATTTCTTGCTTGTTTTGTGTTGTTTGTTGATTGATGATGATCAAGAGGAGATGAAACACTCTCACCCCTTTCTTTGAGCTCTAGAGCAAAAACCCTAAGTGGTGGAAAGAGGGAAATTGTGTGATCCTCACTTGAATCAAGTAATTAGAGGTTTAATTGAATTATTGGAAGTTGTTTGATCATTGTTGAGTAGTAGTTTTGGAATTGGCATGCTTAACTTGTTATTTAAGGGTTGGTACCTATTCTTTAAGTAGGGAAAATGTAGATTTTAATTGTTGAACCATGTGTAAATTGATGAATAACATGCCTTGAGTGATTTAATTGTTATTGGATTGATTATGCATGAGTTAGTAGAGAGTTAGTTTAGGTTTTGTGAAAAAAAAAAGATTCTTGAAGGACTAATATGGCATGTAAAATTTAATTGACTTGTTCTTGATTAATTAGCTTCATCATGAGCATGATTTAAAAATGTTTTGGACAAAGGTTTGGAAACTTGCAAATTTTTGGGAGTGAAAGGGAGTAAGGGCCGCGAGCCCTAGTTGGAAATTAGGAGAGGAAAACTATTTTGTAACTTTCTCCTAATTGGTTTTGGAAATTAATTTTGAAATAAAATTGATTTGGATTTTGTTCTTGAGTTATTAGCATTGTTAGTGACATGATTGAAAAGGTTTGAATCAAAGGAAAAAAATTGTTTTGTATACTTATCATGACTTGTGTTAGAAAGTGGTCTTCCATTGAAGTTGTTTGGTAAAAAGGTTTTGGATTCAAATGTTAGTTAAGAAGTTGTGTGAAAATCCTTTGGTTATGAGTATTTGGGAAATAGTTTTGATACTTGATTTACATTTCTCTATACGTATTAATTGTTATATGCAAGTGAGTTAGTTGTTACACGAAATTGTTAGTCTCGTGAATCAAATATAGAAATGATTGTATATTTAAAAGAGATTTTTGCTATTTCTTTAAGAAAAGAAGGGTGTGGCCGAGAGGCCTAATAGGGTAAGACAAGGAAGATTTTATTTGTGAACTTGTCTAAATGATTTCATGAGTATGTGTTTTAGACTTTAAAGTTTATGAAAGTTGTTAATTGCATGGTGTTTGCTTAAAGCTTTCAAGAAAAGATTTTAGTTTCAAATTTTACTCTTTCAAGTAAGTTAGTATTTTCTAAAGTAAGTAAGTGTGTTATATTGATATGTGTGAAGATTTTGAAAAACTTGAGAAAATGATTTATTATTTGGCATTGCTTGAATTGCAAGAAAGCTTTTTAGTTTCAAAAACTTTATCTTTTTCAAGTAAGTTAAGATTTCTAAATTGTTATGTGTTATGCTACCCTTTCAAAAAGTATTTGATTTTAAAACCTTATTTATTTTCTAGTAGCTAATTATTTAAAATGCTTAAGTGAGTTTGGTTAGAAAAAGGGCTAAGTTGAGGGCTTAAGTTAGTTAGAACTTATAGATTGTGCTAAGTTGTTCGTTGTGATAGGAATCGTGATTCCGAAGACCGAGCGACGCGGACTTGAGGATTTCGGAGCGACGTTAGCGACTGTTCGTGGTAAGGGCAACTTAGATATTTTTAGGCTTTTTGTTATTTAAATGCTTATTTAGATACGAAGAAGTCTGAGAACTCTCCGAGTTCGAGGTTAGGGTTTCCGAACCCCTTCGTTTATTTTATTGTCATGCGGTCGTCCATTTTCCGAGTCATTCGTGGGTGAAAACTTTGTGGTTGGTCTCCTGAACCCAACCCCCCACAATTGTGTACCTCTCTGTCAACTCTATCGAGTTGCAAAGGGATGGATTCCTTGATTTGCGTGTCAAGTATGTGATGTTTGCCGATATTATTGAGTTATGCAAATATTTAATATGTGATTGAATATATGCTGCGAATTGCTTATGCTTGTTGAATTGCGTTTCTCCATGCGAATTGCTTATGCTTGTTGAAATGCGTTTCACCATGCAAATTGCTTATGTTGCTTAAGTTGTTGAATTGCGTTTCTTCATATTAAGCTTGCTCTAAATTATTTGATATGCGGTCGAATAATGTTGCGTACCGCTCTTTGAATATCGTATGCGGCGAATTGTTCATCGAGTGTGAGAGCTAGTCGTGTCGTTTTTGAACTTCGACTTGAATATCCTAGAGTAGTGGAAGAGCTCAAGGCTTCGACCGGATGTTCAAGGACGTTGTCCATTGTCGTGTAGTGGGTGACTTCGACCCGAATATCCTAGAGTAGTGGAAGAGCTCAAAGCTTCGGCTGGATGTTCAAAGGCGTGGTCCATTGTCGTGGCGTTGGGTAACTTCGACTTGAATCTCCTAGAGTAGTGGAAGAGCTCAAGGCTAAGGCCGGAATTCAAAGGCATTGTTCGTTGTTCCGGAAGTTGTCGAAGTGTCGAGAGAGAATGAGTCGTGAGATGAGTCGTGAGGTGAGTCGTGAGAGAGTCTGGAGTTGCGCCTTGAGAAATGTGTATGCTGTTGTTTGTTTAACACTTTGTGATTTGCTATATCTTGTTACGATGAGAAGTTGACCCTTGCCAGTGGTTCCTTCAATTAATGATGGTAACCCAGGCGATGACGGACGCGGTGGAGATTCCGGT
This sequence comes from Calophaca sinica, assembly GCA_037113605.1. Lineage (NCBI taxonomy): Eukaryota > Viridiplantae > Streptophyta > Magnoliopsida > Fabales > Fabaceae > Calophaca > Calophaca sinica. Next base: position 84,620,211 of record CM073731.1, read on the forward strand.
GACGATGACATCACCGAAGGTGGCTTCTGACTACCCGAGCATGGAGATCCCCTCGGCTTGGAGTTAAACCCCCACTCTCGGCCGATATGTTTGTATAGAAGGCATGTTAGAAACCTTCGCGTGGAGGAACTGACGAGGATACGAATGACCAGACGGAGGAGGACTGCCAGGAAATTGGTGTAGTTGTGTAGTTAAGAATGTTTAACTATTTTATTTATGGTTTTGGGTTAGTGACCAGTCTGTCATTTTGGTTGGCTTTGTGACAGTTGTTATTTAGGTGTCAAGGTTTTGCTTTTGGAGCAGCTCCCTGCGTGGGTAACTGCCGAGAGTACCTCATGTAGTAACATTGTAGGGTTTTCATACTTAGGGTATATTCTTGCTTATGCATATTCAATTACTGCTTCTGGTGTGTAAAACTCTTCAACAGATTATCTTTTGGTAGCATATGTGTATGTCTTTATTCAGTTGTAATAGTCGATTGCATTTATGATTCCATCATGTTTCGAAAACATTGCTCGTACTCTGACGGCGTGTTACAAAAGATGCTTGTTTATAAAAAAAAAAATTACCGCATTTTCTAAAAGATACGAAGAGTACTATTTCGAAAACCTACTTGCATTCAGAATTGTTCTAGCTTAGTAGCGGTCCGGAAACGGGTCGTTACAGTGTCCGACCGTACTTCTTGTCCAGGAGTTCAGAATTTTGCTCCTTTTGATCCTTTTTTGCCTAAAGTTGTGTACTTTTGCTCCAAGTGATACTTTCTTTATTTTTCTGCAAAACTAGAGCAAATGTGAGCGTACCTAATATAAACGTAGTCAGAAACATACAAATTTGTGCCAAAGATACTCCTAAAATACCGTAAATTATTCGCTTATCAAATCCCCTACACTTGACTTTTGCTTGTCTTCAAACAAACACCGGCTCCAAAATTAATTTTCAAAGTGATAGAGATAGAAAAATAGGGAACCCAGAACAGAACACATGGATGACAAACAAGTATGCAATTGGGGGTGCAACTTAGGTGCCCAATTACAGACTAGAATTTCCTGCAAAACAGTTCAATGTGAACAAGGGCACTCATCTCACTGTCTTTCTAAGTGTTTACGGAAGTAGGAATTATCATTCAAATTTCACAGTTAAGCACATTACCATATGCTCGTAACAGGACCAATATCTCCACTAAAATGTTTACATGCATGCAAAAATAATTTTGGGGCTAAATAGGTTGTAATGAGGCTAAGGTCAAAAATATAGGTAGGAAAAATAAAGAAAAGGTTGATCTAAGGATCAAATAATTATGCAAAAATAATAGTGGTAACCCCTTGAAGTCACCGAAAGCCTCTTGGAATATGTCTTTTGTCTTCGATCTTCACTCCTTTCGTCACTCCATTTTTATTTATTTTTCCTCTTCTTCCTTTCTTTTTGCTTTAAGCTCATCAAACAATTTTTTCCATTTCCTTTTTCCTTTGTAACATTTTTCCTCTTTTTCTTTTTCTGAAAGGAAAAGGGCTTTGCAATTTTTTGGTCATGCCGTGTTGCTGTGTTGGGGAGAGAAGTAAGCGTTTCCTAGTTGCTCCTTCTTCCACTTCCAAGGGGTACCAAAAAGATCCTGCAAAACATTACTGGGTATCAAGGAAAGTATATAACAATGTAAGCTCAAAGGGGGCAACTAAGAAGTAAAATTGCAACAACAAATGAATTGTCCTGAAAAATGCCTAAATATGCCCCAAAATAATTTATATGATGCAAATCAATTTTTTTACCTTGAAATGGTCATGAGACAAGTTCTAGAATGCGTCAAAATTGGAAATACACTCAAAGAAGAAAATTAGGGGCAAAGATAATGATTTCAGAACAGCCCTTCCTTTTTGTTAAGGTCCGATACCTCATAATTTAGTAGCAAATTCACATCAAACAATTATGCAAGGCATTCATTGCTAATTATCAGCTCCTTAAGGATAACCCCAGTTTTCACAAAAATTTTAAACTTTTATCATCCAAAAATTCACTACAACATAAAACGACATAAACAGCGCTTATTTTTTGCCTTCGCCAGCGCTTAAAACCACTGCCTAATCACCCACTGGTGATTGTGATTCGAAAAGACAGCGTTTGGCAAGTGCTGGGAATTTTGGAAATAGACAGCGCTTCTTTGAAAAAGCGTTGTCTATCTAAGCGCTGTCTATTTTCAGAAATAGAAAGCGCTAAGCGCTGGCTATTATAAAAAGTAGACAGCGCTTTTTCAAAGAAGCGCTGACTATTTTGCTTTTTTTTTTAGCTGTTTCAGTATTATTATGTTGCCGCATTCCATTGGACATGTGATCCAATTCCTGCATCAAAGAGATTCACAAGAAAGGAAACAATCACACATACAGAAAATACCATCACATACACATACAGAAAATACCAACAAATATCACACACACACACATATAAAAAATAGCATCACACACATACAGAAAATATCAACCAATTAATCATTGACTTGTATATTTTTATACTTCAATTTGAATTTCTAATAAAATTTTGGCAGAGTATCCCCTAAAATATGAACATTCCAAAATTTATCTAATACCTGTAACAACAAAAAATATCATATACCAGTCAGCACAAGTCACTATACAAGTCTACCTAGTATGCAATTCACAAATACTTAATCTACCAAACAAGTCTTTGAAGTAATCAACAAATTCACAAATACTTAATCTACCAAAAAGACTTTGAAGTAATTTGATTTATTACCTTTGTGACTTAAGAGTGCAACTATCTCTGGCGCTATCTCTGGCTCGGAAGATTCTTCTTCATAGTCGGTCCGAAAGAAGCCATCTAGCCATCTGTAAAAAAAATTAGACACACAAAGTAATTAGACACAAGTAAAATTCATAGTCATTTAACAAGTAATTATTAGACAAATTTAACTAAAAAAACACAATCTACATACATGTTTAAGTCAACTTCGATCTTTTCCTTTTTCTTTTCCTCCAATTTATCCAATGCCCCTCTTTATGATCATGTCTAACATATGTATCATCCTCTCTTGATGTACTTTCCTCACCAAACAGTGATTGCATCACAAAGAAAGGGTCATCCTCAATATCAGCAACTTCATTTACTTGAACATTAATCCCATAACCAATTTTTTTGTTATTCAACAAAACAATGGACCAATTCATATCAATTGGATCGGTGACATAAAACACTTGTCGAGCTTGCGATGCTAAAATAAAAGGCTCATCTTTATATCCCAACTTACTGAAATTCACTTTTTTGAACCCCAACTCATCCGTTTCTACACCGTAATTAGTGTCAACCCACTTACATTGGAACACAGGCACGCGAAACATAGCATAATCCAACTCCCATATGTGTTTAACGACCCCAAAGTATGACACATTCGCATATATGAGATTTCTGTCTTTGGCACTTGAGATATGCCTAGCTTGAGCAACAAGAGTGACCCCTCTATTTTGCATTTTTCTTTGATCATCATGTTCTATTGTATAGAATGTGCACCCATTCATCAAATAACCAGTGTAAGAGACAACGTGTATACTTGGACATCTCGCTAACCATCTGAGTCTTTCTAAAACTAAGGTAGGATTTACAGCAAACTCTGCAGAAATGTGTTCTCTTAGCCACGTTATAAAGCACCGATTGTGTTCTCTTGTTAACCAATTTTGATTCTTATTTGGGTGCATACTCTTGAGCATTTCGTTGTGTTTTACAGCATACGACTCAACCTCATCGGCGTTGTGTAAAACATATAAGTGTGCTTGCTCCATCTGTTGCCTTGATATAGTCAATATTTTACATCCAGTAATCCCTTTCCCTTCGCTTCCTCCTATGGGACGAGACTTTGGCAGCCTTATGGAATATCCACCGTTAGATAGGTAGTCGGAACAGAATTCAACAGCTTCTTCACCTGTGTATCGTTCAACAATACAACCCTCTGGTCGTGATTGGTTTTTCACATACCCTTTTAATATCTTCATGTAACGCTCAAACGGGTACATCCATCTCATGTAAGCTGGTCCACACAATTGTGTCTCCCTAACCAGATGAACTGTCAGATGAATCATTATATCAAAGAATGAAGGTGGGAAATACATCTCAAGCTCACACAAAATCAAAACAATTTCTGTTTGCAATGCTGGCAACTTTCCTAGGTCAATCATTCTGCTGCAGATCGCCTTGAAGAAGAAACAAAGTTTAGTTAAGGTATTCCACACTTTGATGGGCAAAATGGATCGTATACCAATGGGTAGCAAATTCTCCATGAGAACATGGCAATCATGGGACTTTAGACCCTTTAGCTTGAGATCTCTCATTGATACAAGGTTCATAATGTTTGAAGAATACCCTTCTGGAACCTTAACTCCGTGAAGAAACTTACAATGAACCATTTTCTCTTTTCTAGACAAAGTATGAGCAGCTGGAGGTGGATATGTACATAGTTTCTCCTTCTTTACCGGTCCCAATTCACGTCTCAATTCCATACTAACCAAGTCCTGCCTTGTATTGATGCCATCTTTAGTCTTCCTGGGCACATTGAGTTAGGTACCAATGACACTATCAAAGACATTTTTTTCAACATGCATCACATCAATGAAATGTCTCACGTATAATGAACTCCAATATGGCAGCTCAAAGAAAATCGACCTTTTCTTCCACCCTCGTGTGATAAGCTCTCCCGAAAACGGCTTCCCGAATTCAATACTTAAAGCTTTTACCTTTTCAAACAGTTGTGCACCCGTCAAAGGCAAAGGAGCTCTACGTTCTTCGTTATTCCCTTTAAATGCTTTCCTCCACGACCGATAATGATGCTTTTTAGGCAAAAACCTACGATGCCCAAGGAAAATATTCTTCTTACCATGTTCCAATTGCATCCAATTAGTACCATCTTCACATATAGGGCATGCATACTGGCCTTTGTTACTGTATCCAGACAAATTATCGTATGCCGAAAAATCATTAATTGTGCCAAAGATCATAGTCTTCAAGGTAAAACTTTCTTCTCTGTACTCATCGTAGACCTCTACACCCATCTCCCACATTTACTTCAAGTCTTCAATTAAAGGAGCTAAGAATATGTCTATATCATTTCCTGGTTGTTTGGGGCCAGAAATTAACATAGACGACATCATATATTTGCACTTCATGCATAGCCATGGAGGTAGGTTATAAATCACCAAAATCACGGGCCATGTACTATGAGAGCTACTCTGAACACCATGCGGGTTAAATCCATCAGTAGACAATGCAAGTCTTAGGTTTTTTGGTTTTTTTCCCAAAATTAGGATACTCAATATCAATTTTCTTCCATTGGGGAGAGTCTGCCTGGTGCCGCAACATCCATCCTTAATCCTTCCATCCTCATGCCATGTCAAGTGTTTTGCATCTTCTGAACTACGACACATGCGGCTGAATCTGGAATTATGGGGAAACACCACATAACCTTCTCTGGAGCTGATTCTTTCTTCTTATACTGTGATGCATTACATTTAGGACACGACTTTAACGATGCATATTCATTTCAAAATAAAATGCAATCGTTAGGACAAGCGTGTATCCTCTCATAACCCATGGCAATAGAGTTAAACATTTGTTTAGCCTCGTATGTCTGACTAGGAAACACATTATCAACCGGCAACATATCCTTCAATAAGGTGAGTAATTTCGTGAAGCTCTTATCAGTCCATCCATTGCCCGATTTCAAGTTATACAGCTTTAACATCGCAGATAATCTCGTGAATTTCGTACAACCCTCATACAACGGCTTCTCCGCATCACTTATCAACTCCTCAAACATTTGAGGACAATTATGAAGATCTTCTTCAACTGCATTTGCCATCTCTTTAAAACGGTCCCCATCATATGTATTTGTACCGGTGTTATCTGCCGCATCTCTCCCATTATTCCCTATATTAGAATATTCACCTCTTGTCTCACCGTGCTTTGTCCAATAACTTTGTCTGCATAAGAACAACTCTCCCATTGCTCACTAAATGCCATTTCAATTCCTTAACACTAACTTTGTCTGCATAAGAACAACTTAAACAAGGACATATGATTCTACTATAGTCTGTTGTATGCCCAACTACAAACTTAATAAAATCTTGCACTCCATCCTTATATTCCTTTGACAAACGATTGGCAGACATCCACATCCGATCCATTCTAACTTCAACCTTTAAAAAAACTAAGTTAGTCCTTGAGTAATATAACTAAGTTAGTCCTTGAGTAATATAACATCACAACAAATCATATTCGAAACTTCTTTTCAAAACTTTGTACATATTTTCTCAAAATTTTGACATGACCTATTTGTAATCACAATAATTTCCCACTTTCCAATTGTGATCTATATAGTCAAAATTTGATTATCTAACGCATCGGACTATAGCTAATTCTATGTCGTCAAACAAGTTTTCACAGTTCGTATTCAATTACATATGCAATTTTCAATTTACATCACCTACAACATCCCTATTGTACACCACCCTTCATTATACAAATAAAATAAACTAATGCAATACAACCAGAAAGGAATTGTGGAAACCCTCTAGTTACAAAATTCTTCAGATTACCAATTTCTCAACATGAAAAAGATAATCAAAACCCATGTTTCTTTTCAAATAAATTACCCCTTTACTTTGTAAAAAAAAAAAAGATATTTGATGTATTTCAGGCACACTCTCTACATATAAGAGAAGCTTAGAAGAGTATTATTTGTTACCTTGTTACCGTGAAGCAAGGTTTTCTTTTCCTCTATGAACTAACGTGAATGATTCAGCTGCTGGTCTGGTGAATGTTGTTTGAAGGACTCTGTCACTGAATCAAACTTGCTTAATCTCTGAGTGAAACAAATATATGAAAAAATGAAAAAAGAAAAACTGAGATACAGACCAGAAACAGCGAGCAGCGTGAGAAAGAGAGAATGGGCGGTGAAACAAAACTGAGATCTATACCTTGCAACCATAGAGCTGGGTGGTGAGTAAAGGACGTGAAATTGACCAGAAACGGCAAGCAGAAATGAGACGACGACAGCATGAGAAAGAGAGAGCAGAAACGGCAGCGTGAGAAAGAGAGATCGAGCAGAAACGACATGCAAGAACTAGCTTTTTGTAAAAAGAGGTGTTGGGCAGTGGAATTATGACGGCAGCATGAGAAACGACGAGCAGAAACGGTGTAGACAGCGAAAGAAAGGGAGAGATGAACGCGTGAGAGAGAAAGAGCAAACAAAAGTGATGAAACAGAGGTATACTGCGTGCGTTTTGTGATTTACTTTTTGGAATAGACAGCCCTTTCTTAGGAAAGCGCTGGGAATTGTGATAAAAGATAGTGCTTTCTTAAGAAAGCACTGGTAAAGCTGTAATAAAAGACAACGCTTATTGTAGCAAGCGCTGTCTATTCGCGAACCGGATATTTAGCAGCGCTTACTCAAAGAAGCATTGTTTAAAGTCAATCAAATTTTCTTTTAGCCAGCGCTTTAGTGGTAAACACTGTTTAAAGTGGCGCCATTTTTCAAACATTCTGTTGTAGTGATTGTGGGGTCCCCTGAAAACACAAGTCTCTAAATTTCTAAAAATTTCAATTTGAGCACAAAAAATAGTTGGATATGTAAGCAAAAGCCAAACAATGAGTGAGTGTAGTCACTTTAAAATTATATACTTTAATTGTTATCTATCTCCCCGACACTTAATATAAGCAGTGTCCTCAGTACTAAAAGTGAGAGGAAAGGTATTAGTGACTTCCCTAAGGCAGGATTTTCCTCCAGAGATTGAGCTTTATTCTTTGAACAAAAGAGAAAACACATTAATTAAAAAGAAATTAAAAGAAACAATAACCAACAGGTTACTTCCTGTCTAGCGTTTATTTTTACGTCGCGAACCTGACGGTTTAGCATTGGCGGTCAATCTCTAGCTGGGTGTCAAACACCTACTGATGTACTCCTTCCTCAAAGTGTTTGACCCGCTGACCATTAATTTTAAAGGATTCTTCCCTATCAGATGTCACTTCCAATGTCCTTCAAAGATACACTTTTACCACTGTATAATGTCCTTTCCATCTGGATCGCAGTTTCCCTGGAAACAAACGTAGATGTGATTGGAATACTAGGACCTTCTGGCCAACTTGGAAGTTGCACTTTAGGATATGCTTATCATGCCATTTCTTTGTGTGCTCCTTATAAACTTTGGCATTCTCGTAGGCTTCAAGTCACAATTCATCTAATTCATCCAACTGCAATAATCTCTTTTCACCAACCAGCTTGGCGTCAAAATTTAAGTACTTTAAAGGCTAGTATGCCTTGTGCTCTAGCTTTACGGGTAAATGACAAGCTTTTCCGAATACGAGACGATAGAGAGACATTCCTATAGGGTCTTGAAAGCTGTTTTATAGGCCCACAGAGCATCATCTAACTCTAGAAACCAGTCCTTCCTGGATGAATTTGCCATTTTTTCCAAGATCCTCTTCAATTCGAGATTCGAGATTTCCACTTGGCCACTGATTTGTGGGTGATATGGGGTGGCTATCTTGTGAGGGACACCATATTTGCTCAACAGATTGTCAAGTTGTTTGTTACAGAAATGGGTGCCCCCTTAGCTTATTATTTCTCGAGGTGTGCCAAACCTACAAAAAAATATTTTTCTTTAAAAACCTTGGGACAACTCGAGCATCATTTGTGGGTGTGGCAATGGCCTCGACCCATTTGGAAACGTAATCCACCGCCACCAAGAAGTACTGGTTCGAATAAGAGTTTAGGAAAAGGTCCCATGAAATATATCCCTCAGACATCAAACAGTTCACAGAACAACAAGTTGTTGAGTGGCATTTCATGGCGTCCTGAGATGTTGCCGCTCTTTTGACAATGGTCACACTCCTTAACAAAATTGTGGGCATCTTTGAAGATGGTTAGCCAGTAAAAACCACATTGTAAGACCATATATGCGGTTCTAGATGGCCCATGATGACCCCCTACTCTTTGGAGTGGCAATGCTCGAGGATAGAGTTCACTTCTTCCATTGGAATGCATCATCTTACTATTCTGTCCCCACACACTTTGAAGAGGTATGAGTCTTCCCACAAGTGATGCTTGGCGTCAGAAATCAGTTTCTTCCGCTGGTTGTAGTCAAGGTGGGAAGAGATGACCTTCCCTGCTTGGAAATTCACAATGTCCGCAAACTAGGGGTTAGTGGATACGGCGAAGAGCTTCTATCTGGCAATGCTTCTCTGATTTCACTATCGCATGCTGGCTACATTACCCCATGGTCATGCCTAGAGAGATGGTCAGCTACTATGTTTTTCTATCCCTTTTTGTCTCTGATTTCAAATCAAACTCTTGGAGTAAAAGATCCACCGGATCAGTCTAAGTTTGGCATCCTGCTTGCTAAGCAGGTATCTTACAGCGAGATGATATGTGTATATAACCAGCTTAGATAACACCAGATAGTGCCTGTAACACCCCATTCCTGAAGTGCTACTGAACTAGGACTTAACACCAAATGCAACTATGTTTGCAAACTAATACTCGTCTTGTCTTTTGGAAATACGGTAAATTTTTTTTAAACTCTTTCGCAAAATACAATCAGAGTATTTACAGCGATTTTAGAAACATGATGGAATTCTACAATGCGAAAGACTAATGCAACTGAATATATACATATATACAATTTTCCAAAAGGTCTACAATCGACAAGTTTTACACAGAAGAAACAGTAAATAAATAAATATCCACATATAGGAATACACCTAAAGTATGAACACCCTAACAAGAGTAATCATACTTCTGAGGTACTCCTGGCATTTACCTACGCAGGGGGCTGCTCCAAAAGTAAAATCCTCATAGCCTACCCAACAACCACAAGATTAGCTGATCCAAAAGACTGGTCATGTAACATCCCGTTTCCGGAGCGCTACTGTGCAACCCAATCTAATGCTGAAAACATTTAATGCTTGTATGCTTTCAACAAAGAGTACTCTTCTGTCTTTTGCAATGGAAAATATGAGTAATTTTTTTTCTTTTTCTTTCCTTTGAAACCCTTTTCAAAAATAAGACATAAACAGTACTACAATTTTCTAAATAATGCAAAATTAGTCTTTTACAAATATCAGAGTATAACGCATCACAATCAATACTTCTTATAATATAAACATAGCATAATCGCTTTACACGAGGCGAGGTTTTCAAATAGAGTAATTATAAAACAACAAAGACAAAACCTAAGCTAAGCTGGCCAACAACTATAACTCTAATTGAGAAACAGTTCAGTAAGATCAAAACACGAAACATTCAGAGGAATCTTCCTCCACTGGCTCAATCTTCAACGCTCCTGGAAAGACGAAACTGCAGCAGCTATGGAGCTCCATCTGGAAGTGACATCCATAGGGATATCCAATCCAACAATAGTGCAAGGGTAAATTCTTTGTCCACTAGTTTATCATAGGCTATGTCGCATGCAAACAATATATACATATATAATACAACAACATGCTTTTATATACATATACATACTTAATAGACCGCACGCATCATCATGGTATATCAAGCATTGCATGTGAGCAAACAACTCAACCAGCAGATCAACAATCAAGTCACCACAATATCAAATGATTGCATGTGAGCAAACAAATCAACCAATAGATCAACAATCAAGTCACCACATAATGACAACCACTTTGATGTGGGTAGTCTTTTTGATAAATTCGATCTTCGGTTGAAATTATATTCAGAACAGAATTGTTTTTAAATAAAATAAAAAGAAATGGATAAAGATGAGGGGTGGAAGCACCACAATTCCCTAAGGAATTGATAAGCAAATCGAAAAACGCCACAAGAAGGTTACTTCTTGATAAGTTCAATTTTTGGCTCAATCCAGAACCCAAGAGTGCATGACTCTCAAAATGTGATAAACACAAGTTTTTCTCAAAGCAAAATTCTGCGTTCATTCATAAAATTCGTATTACATACATAGGACAACAAAATCAGCTTCTCTCTCTCTCTTCCTAGACACATTAGTAATGTCAATTGAATGCCTACTTGATCATATTAATGGCTGCACTTCAATTGTCCATTAACTAGTGTATTAAAGTGTCAGTTACACTTCCTAACAACTCCTAAATGGAGCATTTCAATAGCCATCAGCTGCTGTCCTTTTTTTGTTAATTAATTTAAATAAAACTAATTCAGCTAACTTAAAATAAACTACAAAATAAAAACGAAAATAAGAAGTTTAATTGGGCCAATATGCAAAACCCAAGTAATGCAGCCCAATAGACTTATTACAATCTTTATTCAAAGCAAATAAACATAACTTAAAGAAGAATCCTTTTATTGTTGTTGCAATTTCTTGAGGGCTGCCAGGATCACATCATGCCCTCCTTCTTCGAGGGAATTAGTCCTCAATTTCTTGACTTAAGAAATCCTCTTCATCCTCCGGGATCAAACATAATTCTTTTGAATCCATGGGGTTCTTCTCTTGGAACTATGAAGATATGTGCCTTGAAAAGGGAATCAGTACCACCATGCAAAAAATTAGCGTTAGTAGTAAAGCAAGCATCTTTAGATAAAAAGATATACTTAAGTTTCCTGCCAATGATGCTTTCTCCACCTTAATTTCTATGATAAGGGCACTCTCAATTTGAACATTTTCCTCACTTGCTTCCCCTTTGTTTTCAACATCAAAAATTATTTCGGTATCTTCACTTTCCTTTGGAGGTACTTCTTCATGAATTTGAAAAGCTGGCCTAGTGAGTAGTGGTGCACTTGGAATGATCTCTACTTGATGCCTCATTCTCATGTCCGCAAAATGTTGCAACGCATTTCCTTTAGAGACACATCCCTAAATTCCTCTTGCAATTTAACTTCATTTGATGCACTACATTGTTCCTTTGGAATTTCTTCTTCAACCTCCCGCATAATAGAATCAATAGAACTTGGCAAAATGTTAGGATAAAAACAAGTTTCCAAGATGACTTCCTCTGCAACTCTTTCTTCTCTCTCACCCTCTTTTCTTTTCTCAACATTGATTTCACTTTGTTGTTTTTCTTTCTCTTCCACTATCTTCTTTTCTCTCAAATATTCTCTCTGTATGTTTTTCAACTCCTTATTAAACTCTTCACAAATTTTCTCAAAGGCACTGTTGATCTTTTCGTGCTCTTTTTTTCTACGTCGTTCCTTATCCTCCCTCTCCTTTTCTCTATGCCTTCTTTCTTTTTCTTTGCTTGCCTCCTTCTCTCTATCTAACCTCTCTTTTCCTCTTCTTGCTGCCTCCTTTTCTCTGTCTAACCTCTCACAATTTCTTTTCATCCACATACCAACCTGATATCCTTCCATAACAAATTCATTTCTAGAAGATCTCAACATGTTGCAAAGAATCAAGTTAGAGTAAATAATAAGGATAAATAAGAAAAGACTTCTCTACATGCCAAATGTTTCACTCTCTCTCGCAAATGCTCTCTTTGAGTTCTTTAGAGGGTCAAATACAAACAAAACAAGCAAGCAACAAACTTGTGACAAAAACAAAACTTAAGAAGTGAGTTTGTCAAAGAAACAAAGGAAACTCCCTTAGAGGCCATGATTTCTCGGGTTCAAAAACAATTCCAAATTTTTCAAATCTTTAACTCCTAAATAATACAAACTTTGGTACATCCAAACATCTTACCAAAATCAAACTTCTTTACCACTTTAATACAACTAAAAACAAGTCGAAACTCACTCAAATCATGCTTATAAGTTACTGTTTTTAAGGTCCCAAAACAGCCCCAAATTTATTTTGTTTCAAACAATTTTTCAAAGCTTTAAACTTACAAATCCTTATAGATTTAAAGTCCTAACCAAGAACCAATTTCTTAAACACTTAACACACTTTAAAAACAATTTAAAACATCATCAAAACCATGTAAAATTGCCACGGTCTCTAGCCCCAAAAATCCCAAAATTAATTTCACAAAACTTTGTTCAACATGCATATAAGACTAGTTTAAGCATACTAAACCAAAACCCTCAAAGATCTAACTCTAAAACAACAAAATCAAGCCAAGAACAAGCCCTTGAACAGCTATGGTTTCGGCCAGAGTAAGGCTAGGGTTTCTCAATTTTTAAATTCATCAAACAAGTTTAATCTTGAAGGAAAATGGTGGATCTATGAAATAGACAAGCTAGTACATCAAGATTTAACAAGTACTCCTGGCATTTACCCACGCAGGGGGCTGCTCCAAAAGTAAAATCCTCATAGCCTACCCAACAACCACAAGATTAGCTGATCCAAAAGACTGGTCATGTAACATCCCGTTTCCGGAGCGCTACTGTGCAACCCAATCTAATGCTGAAAACATTTAATGCTTGTATGCTTTCAACAAAGAGTACTCTTCTGTCTTTTGCAATGGAAAATATGAGTAATTTTTTTTCTTTTTCTTTCCTTTGAAACCCTTTTCAAAAATAAGACATAAAGAGTACTACAATTTTCTAAATAATGCAAAATTAGTCTTTTACAAATATCAGAGTATAACGCATCACAATCAATACTTCTTATAACATAAACATAACATAATCGTTTTACACTGAGGCGAGGTTTTCTGAAATAGAGTAATTATAAAACAACAAAGACAAAACCCTAAGCTAAGCTGGCCAACAACTATAACTCTAATTGAGAAACAGTTCAGTAAGATCAAAACACGAAACATTCAGAGGAATCTTCCTCCACTGGCTCAATCTTCAACGCTCCTGGAAAGACGAAACTGCAGCAGCTATGGAGCTCCATCTGGAAGTGACATCCATAGGGATATCCAATCCAACAACAGTGCAAGGGTAAATTCTTTGTCCACGAGTTTATCATAGGCTATGTCGCATGCAAACAATATATACATATATAATACAACAACATGCTTTTATATACATATACATACTTAATAGACCGCACGCATCATCATGGTATATCAAGCATTGCATGTGAGCAAACAACTCAACCAGCAGATCAACAATCAAGTCACCACAATATCAAATAATTGCATGTGAGCAAACAAATCAACCAATAGATCAACAATCAAGTCACCACAATATCCAACAATTGCAAGCAAACAACAATTCCATCAACAGATCAACGATCAAGTCATCACATATCATAAATGTGGTTAGCTATGCATGTCAATGTAGTATGACTAGTTTGTGTATACACCTGCAGCCTTAATAGGTCGGCGGATGATGAGGAATTTATTTCCCAACGTCCAACAAGATAGCCACACATTAGGCTTGCCTCAATTTAGGCTTGCCACACATTAGGAAATGCAAGTGACAACTCGTCTTTTGAAGTCTTTAAGACCAATTAAACGCTCAGAGTGTAATGACAACTCGTCTTTTGAAGTCTTTAAGACAACTCAAACGCCCGAGTGTCGATGCTCAATGGTCAATATGCATCCAAACAAATTCATCAATATGGCATACTCACCGTAGGGAGCGCCCGAGTAATGTTTTAATTAATCAATGCGGATTGACAAACTTCAACTATGATTCACATTCGAAAAGGTGGAGGGAACTCAAAGTTTAAGCACTACAATGAGCATCCCATACTACTCAAGTAATACCCAGGTATTCTTCATCACGTAGTGAACTGAGATGATGAGAAATACCCCTTAGAGTTCTAACACAGGACACTAGGTCCAGGTGTTCAACTGTGGAACGCTAATCTTAATCTTAGATCAAAACTCTAGGCACGAAATGCGGAACACTAGGCTCAATTTTTAAGTTGAGTTACTAGGCACGCCATACGAAACGCTAGGTCCAATCCTTAATCAAGAAAACACGCACGCAAGCAGGACATTAAGTCCCAGCACAGGACACATGGCCCATATGCTCAATAGGAACACTAGGTTCCCTATATTTTATTCTTTCATAATCTCGATATTTGAAATCTCTTTCTCAGTTCTTGTATCACTCCTATGTATTTGAAAATACTTTTTAGCTCTAGGTCGTTGAAACCCTAGTTGTGCTAAATAATATGCTAGGATAATTCCCAAACACATTACTTAACTCAACCGTTTTCAAAATTTACAATGTTTTCTTTTAAAAGAACCTCTTAAACAACTTCTAACCCTCTGATCCATAAAGTGTGTTTGTACACTGACTTATTTTAGAAGATACCTTTAGTTTACCATGAAAACATTTCTCGCTCATGGAATCGCATCAGACTTACCGTTGTAAGTCGTCAAACCAATAACAATGATCAACGCATTATTAATTAATCCATTATCATCAACAATATCTTGCATATTCCAATCAATATCAAGTTCCATTTAAATCCACATGATTCAAGGAAAACAACACAATTCATAATGCCACGCAGGGCCAAGAACATGCTACAACATTTCATATAGCACATAACAATTCAGTAAGCTACAACCTGCTACATACTTTTCCCAATTTCAAGTCCAATCAAATCAATCAAACATGATTTAAGTCACACAATACTATTCAGTCTTGCTACACAGGGCCAAATCAATACACAATAATTCATGCTACAATATCTCAACAACACATAGTAATACTACAAGTACTACCACACAATTTAACCAAACATCAAACCAACCAACACACAAGGAGAAAAGCCCAAACTCATTATATAAGAATTTCCCTTACCTTGGGCGCTTTAACAATCCATGCTAGGTAATTCGAAACTATCGTCAAGCTGCACCTCGCGCGTACCTTAAGCACGAACCTTAACAACACAAACTTAATACAATTAGACCCCAAAAATACAAATCCTAGACCCCTAGGACAGCCACGGTTTTAGTTCCCTAAAAGGCCTAAGAATTACTCACTTAATCCCATATGGTTCACATCTAGTCATATAACATGATACAAGTTCAAGTCATGCAAGTTTTCAAACTTTTACTAACTCTACACACTTAGAAAATACCTAAACCAAAATTTACCAATTGGAATAGTGTTTTTACCACATGAATAGTGTTTTGTCAACTTTGAATCACTTTTTAAAACACTAAAACATGTCACAAAATTTTAGAAACAACTTCATGACAAGTTCAAAACAATTCTTGAAACATAACCCAAATCTTTTCCCAAAATCATGCTTCTTTGAAAAGCTTTGCTAAATCAAATCATCAACCACTTTTACAACTATTTTTAAGCATAAAACAAGTCAAGAACAAGTTACAAAACTCCCTTAGAGGCCACGATTTCTCGGGTTCAAAAACAATTCCAAATTTTTCAAATCTTTAACTCCTAAATAATACAAACTTTGGTACATCCAAACATCTTACCAAAATCAAACTTCTTTACCACTTTAATACAACTAAAAACAAGTCGAAACTCACTCAAATCATGCTTATAAGTTACTGTTTTTAAGGTCCCAAAACAGCCCCAAATTTATTTTGTTTCAAACAATTTTTCAAAGCTTTAAACTTACAAATCCTTATAGATTTAAAGTCCTAACCAAGAACCAATTTCTTAAACACTTAACACACTTTAAAAACAATTTAAAACATCATCAAAACCATGTAAAATTGCCACGGTCTCTAGCCCCAAAATCCCAAAATTAATTTCACAAAACTTTGTTCAACATGCATATAAGACTAGTTTAAGCATACTAAACCAAAACCCTCAAAGATCTAACTCTAAAACAACAAAATCAAGCCAAGAACAAGCCCTTGGACAGCTATGGTTTCGCCAGAGTAAGGCTAGGGTTTCTCAATTTTAAATTCATCAAACAAGTTTAATCCTGAAGGCAAATGGTGGATCTATGAAATAGACAAGCTAGTACATCAAGATTTACCAAGTACTCCTGGCATTTACCCACGCAGGGGGCTGCCCCAAAAGTAAAATCCTCATAGCCTACCCAACAACCACAAGATTAGCTCATCCAAAAGACTGGTCATGTAACATCCCGCTTCCTGAGCGCCATCAGGCAACCCAATCTAATGCTGAAAACATTTAATGCTTGTATGCTTTCAACAAAGAGTACTCTTCTGTCTTTTGTAATGGAAAATATGAGTAATTTTTTTTCTTTTTCTTTCCTTTGAAACCCTTTTCAAAAATAAGACATAAAGAGTACTACAATTTTCTAAATAATGCAAAATTAGTCTTTTACAAATATCAGAGTATAACGCATCACAATCAATACTTCTTATAACATAAACATAACATAATCGCTTTACAATCGAGGCGAGGTTTTCTGAAATAGAGTAATTACAAAACAACAAAGACAAAACCCTAAGCTAAGCTGACCAACAACAATAACTCTTACTGAGAAACAGTTCAGCAAGGTCAAAACACGAAACATTCAGAGGAATCTTCTTCCACTGGCTCAATCTTCAACGCTCCTGGAAAGACGAAACAGCAGCAGCTATGGAACTCCATCTGGAAGTGACATCCATAGGGATATCCAATCCAACAACAGTGCAAGGGTAAATTCTTTGTCCACGAGTTTATCATAGGCTATGTCTCATGCAAACAATATATACATATATAATACAACAACATGCTTTTATATACATATACATACTTAATAGACCGCACGCATCATCATGGTATATCAAGCATTGCATGTGAGCAAACAACTCAACCAGCAGATCAACAATCAAGTCACCACAATATCAAATGATTGCATGTGAGCAAACAAATCAACCAATAGATCAACAATCAAGTCACCACAATATCCAACAATTGCATGTGAATAACAATTCAATCAACAGATCAACGATCAAGTCATCACATATCATAAATGTGGTTAGCTATGCATGTCAATGCAGTATGACTAGTTTGTGTATACACCTGCAGCCTTAATAGGTCAGCAGTATGATGAGGAATTTATTTCCCAACGTCCGAACAAGATAGCCACACATTAGGCTTGCCTCAATTTAGGCTTGCCACACATTAGGAAATGCAGTGACAACTCGTCTTTTGAAGTCTTTAAGACCAATTAAACGCTCCGAGTGTAATGACAACTCGTCTTTTGAAGTCTTTAAGACAACTCAAACGCTCGAGTGTCGATGCTCAATGGTCAATATGCATCCAAACAAATTCATCAATATGGCATACTCACCGTAGGAGCGCCGAGTAATGTTTTAATTAATCAATGCGGATTGACAAACTTCAACTATGATTCACATTCGAAAAGGTGGAGGGAACTCAAAGTTTAAGCACTACAATGAGCATCCCATACTACTCAAGTAATACCCAGGTATTCTTCATCACGTAGTGAACTGAGATGATGAGAAATACCCCTTAGAGTTCTAACACAGGACACTAGGTCCAGGTGTTCAACTGTGGAACGCTAATCTTAATCTTAGATCAAAACTCTAGGCACGAAATGCGGAACACTAGGCTCAATTTTTAAGTTGAGTTACTAGGCACGCCATACGAAACGCTAGGTCCAATCCTTAATCAAGAAAACACGCACGCAAGCAGGACATTAAGTCCCAGCACAGGACACATGGCCCATATGCTCAATAGGAACACTAGGTTCCCTATATTTTATTCTTTCATAATCTCGATATTTGAAATCTCTTTCTCAGTTCTTGTATCACTCCTATGTATTTGAAAATACTTTTTAGCTCTAGGTCGTTGAAACCCTAGTTGTGCTAAATAATATGCTAGGATAATTCCCAAACACATTACTTAACTCAACCGCTTTCAAAATTTACAATGTTTTCTTTTAAAAGAACCTCTTAAACAACTTCTAACCCTCTGATCCATAAAGCGTGTTTGTACACTGACTTATTTTAGAAGATACCTTTAGTTTACCATGAAAACATTTCTCGGCTCATGGAATCGCATCAGACTTACCGTTGTAAGTCGTCAAACCAATAACAGTCGATCAACGCATTATTAATTAATCCATTATCATCAACAATATCTTGCATATTCCAATCAATATCAAGTTCCATTTAAATCCACATGATTCAAGGAAAACAACACAATTCATAATGCCACGCAGGGCCAAGAACATGCTACAACATTTCATATAGCACATAACAATTCAGTAAGCTACAACCTGCTACATACTTTTCCCAATTTCAAGTCCAATCAAATCAATCAAACATGATTTAAGTCACACAATACTATTCAGTCTTGCTACACAGGGCCAAATCAATACACAATAATTCATGCTACAATATCTCAACAACACATAGTAATACTACAAGTACTACCACACAATTTAACCAAACATCAAACCAACCAACACACAAGGAGAAAAGCCCAAACTCATTATATAAGAATTTCCCTTACCTTGGGCGCTTTAACAATCCATGCTAGGTAATTCGAAACTATCGTCAAGCTGCACCTCACTGCACCTTAAGCACCGAACCTTAACAACACAAACTTAATACAATTAGACCCCAAAAATACAAATCCTAGACCCCTAGGACAGCCACGGTTTTAGTTCCCTAAAAGGCCTAAGAATTACTCACTTAATCCCATATGGTTCACATCTAGTCATATAACATGATACAAGTTCAAGTCATGCAAGTTTTCAAACTTTTACTAACTCTACACACTTAGAAAATACCTAAACCAAAATTTACCAATTGGAATAGTGTTTTTACCACATGAATAGTGTTTTGTCAACTTTGAATCACTTTTTAAAACACTAAAACATGTCACAAAATTTTAGAAACAACTTCATGACAAGTTCAAAACAATTCTTGAAACATAACCCAAATCTTTTCCCAAAATCATGCTTCTTTGAAAAGCTTTGCTAAATCAAATCATCAACCACTTTTACAACTACTTTTAAGCATAAAACAACTCAAGAACCAGATACAAAACTCCTTAGAGGCCACGATTTCTCGGGTTCAAAAACAATTCCAAATTTTTCAAATCTTTAACTCCTAAATAATACAAACTTTGGTACATCCAAACATCTTACCAAAATCAAACTTCTTTACCACTTTAATACAACTAAAAACAAGTCGAAACTCACTCAAATCATGCTTATAAGTTACTGTTTTTAAGGTCCCAAACAGCCCCAAATTTATTTTGTTTCAAACAATTTTTCAAAGCTTTAAACTTACAAATCCTTATAGATTTAAAGTCCTAACCAAGAACCAATTTCTTAAACACTTAACACACTTTAAAAACAATTTAAAACATCATCAAAACCATGTAAAATTGCCACGGTCTCTAGCCCCAAAAATCCCAAAATTAATTTCACAAAACTTTGTTCAACATGCATATAAGACTAGTTTAAGCATACTAAACCAAAACCCTCAAAGATCTAACTCTAAAACAACAAAATCAAGCCAAGAACAAGCCCTTGAACAGCTATGGTTTCGGCCAGAGTAAGGCTAGGGTTTCTCAATTTTTAAATTCATCAAACAAGTTTAATCTTGAAGGAAAATGGTGGATCTATGAAATAGACAAGCTAGTACATCAAGATTTAACAAGTACTCCTGGCATTTACCCACGCAGGGGGCTGCTCCAAAAGTAAAATCCTCATAGCCTACCCAACAACCACAAGATTAGCTGATCCAAAAGACTGGTCATGTAACAGCCCGCTTTGAGCGCCATCAGGCAACCCAATCTAATGCGCAAAACATTTAATGCTTGTCTGCTTTCAGCAATGTGTTCTCTTCTCTCTTTTGCAATGGAAAATATGAGTAATTTTTTTTCTTTTTCTTTCCTTTGAAACCCTTTTCAAAAATAAGACATAAAGAGTACTACAATTTTCTAAATAATGCAAAATTAGTCTTTTACAAATATCAGAGTATAACGCATCACAATCAATACTTCTTATAACATAAACATAACATAATCGTTTTACATCGAGGCGAGGTTTTCAAATAGAGTAATTATAAAACAACAAAGACAAAACCCTAAGCTAAGCTGGCCAACAACTATAACTCTAATTGAGAAACAGCTCAAGAAGATCAAAACATCGAAACATTCAGAGGAATCTTCCTCCACTGCTCAATCTTCAACGCCTCCGAAAGACGAACCGCAGCTGACTATGGAGCTCCATCTGGAAGTGACATCCATAGGGATATCCAATCCAACAATAGTGCAAGGGTAAATTCTTTGTCCACTAGTTTATCATAGGCTATGTCGCATGCAAACAATATATACATATATAATACAACAACATGCTTTTATATACATATACATACTTAATAGACCGCACGCATCATCATGGTATATCAAGCATTGCATGTGAGCAAACAACTCAACCAGCAGATCAACAATCAAGTCACCACAATATCAAATGATTGCATGTGAGCAAACAAATCAACCAATAGATCAACAATCAAGTCACCACAATATCCAACAATTGCATGTGAACAACAATTCAATCAACAGATCAACGATCAAGTCATCACATATCATAAATGTGGTTAGCTATGCATGTCAATGCAGTATGACTAGTTTGTGTATACACCTGCAGCCTTAATAGGTCAGCAGTATGATGAGGAATTTATTTCCCAACGTCCGAACAAGATAGCCACACATTAGGCTTGCCTCAATTTAGGCTTGCCACACAT
Organism: Calophaca sinica; assembly: GCA_037113605.1. Lineage (NCBI taxonomy): Eukaryota > Viridiplantae > Streptophyta > Magnoliopsida > Fabales > Fabaceae > Calophaca > Calophaca sinica. The sequence continues at coordinate 84,641,700 of CM073731.1, forward strand.
TAGGAAATGCAGTGACAACTCGTCTTTTGAAGTCTTTAAGACCAATTAAACGCTCCGAGTGTAATGACAACTCGTCTTTTGAAGTCTTTAAGACAACTCAAACGCTCCGAGTGTCGATGCTCAATGGTCAATATGCATCCAAACAAATTCATCAATATGGCATACTCACCGTAGGGAGCGCCCGAGTAATGTTTTAATTAATCAATGCGGATTGACAAACTTCAACTATGATTCACATTCGAAAAGGTGGAGGGAACTCAAAGTTTAAGCACTACAATGAGCATCCCATACTACTCAAGTAATACCCAGGTATTCTTCATCACGTAGTGAACTGAGATGATGAGAAATACCCCTTAGAGTTCTAACACAGGACACTAGGTCCAGGTGTTCAACTGTGGAACGCTAATCTTAATCTTAGATCAAAACTCTAGGCACGAAATGCGGAACACTAGGCTCAATTTTTAAGTTGAGTTACTAGGCACGCCATACGAAACGCTAGGTCCAATCCTTAATCAAGAAAACACGCACGCAAAGGTGACATTAAGTCCCAAAGACAGACACATGGCCCATATGCTCAATAGGAACACTAGGTTTCCTTTATTTTTTTCTTTCATAATCTCGATATTTGAAATCTCTTTCTCAGTTCTTGTTTCACTCCTATGTATTTGAAAATACTTTTAGCTCTAGGTCGTTGAAACCCTAGTTGTGCTAAATAATATGCTAGGATAATTCCCAAACACATTACTTAACTCAACCGCTTTCAAAATTTACAATGTTTTCTTTTAAAAGAACCTCTTAAACAACTTCTAACCCTCGATCCATAAAGTGTGTTTGTACACTGACTTATTTTAGAAGATACCTTTAGTTTACCATGAAAACATTTCTCGGCTCATGGAATCGCATCGACTTACCGCTGTAAGTCGTCAAACCAATAACAGTCGATCAACGCATTATTAATTAATCCATTATCATCAACAATATCTTGCATATTCCAATCAATATCAAGTTCCATTTAAATCCAACATGATTCAAGGAAAACAACACAATTCATAATGCCACGCAGGGCCAAGAACATGCTACAGCATTTCATACAGCACATAACAATTCAGTAAGCTACAACCTGCTACATACTTTCCCCAATTTCAAGTCCAATCAAATCAATCAAACATGATTTAAGTCACACAATACTATTCAGTCTTGCCACACAGGGCCAAATCAATACACAATAATTCATGCTACAACATCTCAACAACACATAGTAATACTACAAGTACTACCACACAATTTAACCAAACATCAAACCAACCAACACACAAGGAGAAAAGCCCAAACTCATTATATAAGAATTTCCCTTACCTTGGGCGCTTTAACAATCCATGCTAGGTAATTCGAAACTATCGTCAAGCTGCACCTCAGCTGCACCTTAAGCACCTAACCTTAACAACACAAACTTAATACAATTAGACCCCAAAAATACAAATCCTAGACCCCTAGGACAGCCACGGTTTTAGTTCCCTAAAAGGCCTAAGAATTACTCACTTAATCCCATATGGTTCACATCTAGTCATATAACATGATACAAGTTCAAGTCATGCAAGTTTTCAAACTTTTACTAACTCTACACACTTAGAAAATACCTAAACCAAAATTTACTAATTGGATTACTGTCTTTATCACATGATTAGTGTTTTGTCAACTTTGAATCACTTTTTAAAACACTAAAACATGTCACAAAATTTTAGAAACAACTTCATGACAAGTTCAAAACAATTCTTGAAACATAACCCAAATCTTTTCCCAAAATCATGCTTCTTTGAAAAGCTTTGCTAAATCAAATCATCAACCACTTTTACAACTATTTTTAAGCATAAAACAAGTCAAGAACAAGTTACAAAACTCCCTTAGAGGCCACGATTTCTCGGGTTCAAAAACAATTCCAAATTTTTCAAATCTTTAACTCCTAAATAATACAAACTTTGGTACATCCAAACATCTTACCAAAATCAAACTTCTTTACCACTTTAATACAACTAAAAACAAGTCCAAACTCACTCAAATCATGCTTATAAGTTACTGTTTTTAAGGTCCCAAACAGCCCCAAATTTATTTTGTTTCAAACAATTTTTCAAAGCTTTAAACTTACAAATCCTTATAGATTTAAAGTCCTAACCAAGAACCAATTTCTTAAACACTTAACACACTTTAAAAACAATTTAAAACATCATCAAAACCATGTAAAATTGCCACGGTCTCTAGCCCCAAAAATCCCAAAATTAATTTCACAAAACTTTGTTCAACATGCATATAAGACTAGTTTAAGCATACTAAACCAAAACCCTCAAAGATCTAACTCTAAAACAACAAAATCAAGCCAAGAACAAGCCCTTGAACAGCTATGGTTTCGCCAGAGTAAGGCTAGGGTTTCTCAATTTTTAAATTCATCAAACAAGTTTAATCTTGAAGGAAAATGGTGGATCTATGAAATAGACAAGCTAGTACATCAAGATTTAACAAGTACTCTGGCATTTACCCACGCAGGGGCTGCTCCAAAAGTAAAATCCTCATAGCCTACCCAACAACCACAAGATTAGCTGATCCAAAAGACTGGTCATGTAACATCCCGCTTCCTGAGCGCCATCAGGTAACCCAATCTAATGCTGAAAACATTTAATGCTTGTATGCTTTCAACAAAGAGTACTCTTCTGTCTTTTGCAATGGAAAATATGAGTAATTTTTTTTCTTTTTCTTTCCTTTGAAACCCTTTTCAAAAATAAGACATAAAGAGTACTACAATTTTCTAAATAATGCAAAATTAGTCTTTTACAAATATCAGAGTATAACGCATCACAATCAATACTTCTTATAACATAAACATAACATAATCGTTTTACACTGAGGCGAGGTTTTCTGAAATAGAGTAATTATAAAACAACAAAGACAAAACCCTAAGCTAAGCTGGCCAACAACTATAACTCTAATTGAGAAACAGTTCAGTAAGATCAAAACACGAAACATTCAGAGGAATCTTCCTCCACTGGCTCAATCTTCAACGCTCCTGGAAAGACGAAACTGCAGCAGCTATGGAACTCCATCCGGAAGTGACATCCATAGGGATATCCAATCCAACAACAGTGCAAGGGTAAATTCTTTGTCCACGAGTTTATCATAGGCTATGTCGCATGCAAACAATATATACATATATAATACAACAACATGCTTTTATATACATATACATACTTAATAGACCGCACGCATCATCATGGTATATCAAGCATTGCATGTGAGCAAACAACTCAACCAGCAGATCAACAATCAAGTCACCACAATATCAAATGATTGCATGTGAGCAAACAAATCAACCAATAGATCAACAATCAAGTCACCACAATATCCAACAATTGCATGTGAACAACAATTCAATCAACAGATCAACGATCAAGTCATCACATATCATAAATGTGGTTAGCTATGCATGTCAATGCAGTATGACTAGATTGTGAATACACCTGCAGCCTTAATAGGTCAGCAGTATGATGAGGAATTTATTTCCCAACGTCCAAACAAGATAGGCACACATTAGGCTTGCTTCAATTTAGGCTTGCCACACATTAGGCAATGCAGTGACAACTCGTCTTTTGAAGTCTTTAAGACCAATTAAACGCCTCGAGTGTAATGACAACTCGCTCTTTTGAAGTCTTTAAGACAACTCAAACGCCCGAGTGTCGATGCTCAATGGTCAATATGCATCCAAACAAATTCATCAATATGGCATACTCACCGTAGGGAGCGCTTAGTAATGTTTTAATTAATCAATGCGGATTGACAAACTTCAACTATGATTCACATTCGAAAAGGTGGAGGGAACTCAAAGTTTAAGCACTACAATGAGCATCCCATACTACTCAAGTAATACCCAGGTATTCTTCATCACGTAGTGAATCGAGATGATGAGAAATACCCTTAGAGTTCTAACACGTGACACTAGGTCCAGGTGTTCAATCAGGAACGCTAATCTTAATCTTAGATCAAAACTCTAGGCACGAAATGCGAACACTAGGCTCAATTTTTAAGTTGAGTTACTAGGCACGCCATACGAAACGCTAGGTCCAATCCTTAATCAAGAAAACACGCACGCAAGGTGACATTAAGTCCCAAAGACAGACACATGGCCCATATGCTCAATAGGAACACTAGGTTCCCTATATTTTATTCTTTCATAATCTCGATATTTGAAATCTCTTTCTCAGTTCTTGTATCACTCCTATGTATTTGAAAATACTTTTTAGCTCTAGGTCGTTGAAACCCTAGTTGTGCTAAATAATATGCTAGGATAATTCCCAAACACATTACTTAACTCAACCGCTTTCAAAATTTACAATGTTTTCTTTTAAAAGAACCTCTTAAACAACTTCTAACCCTCGATCCATAAAGTGTGTTTGTACACTGACTTATTTTAGAAGATACCTTTAGTTTACCATGAAAACATTTCTCGCTCATGGAATCGCATCAGACTTACCGCTGTAAGTCGTCAAACCAATAACAATGATCAACGCATTATTAATTAATCCATTATCATCAACAATATCTTGCATATTCCAATCAATATCAAGTTCCATTTAAATCCACATGATTCAAGGAAAACAACACAATTCATAATGCCACGCAGGCCAAGAACATGCTACAACATTTCATATAGCACATAACAATTCAAGAAGCTACAACCTGCTACATACTTTTCCCAATTTCAAGTCCAATCAAATCAATCAAACATGATTTAAGTCACACAATACTATTCAGTCTTGCTACACAGGCCAAATCAATACACAATAATTCATGCTACAATATCTCAACAACACATAGTAATACTACAAGTACTACCACACAATTTAACCAAACATCAAACCAACCAACACACAAGGAGAAAAGCCCAAACTCATTATATAAGAATTTCCCTTACCTTGTGCACCTTAACAATCCATGCTAGGTAATTGAAACTATCGTCAAGCTGCACCTCACTGCACCTTAAGCACCTAACCTTAACAACACAAACTTAATACAATTAGACCCCAAAAATACAAATCCTAGACCCCTAGGACAGCCACGGTTTTAGTTCCCTAAAAGGCCTAAGAATTACTCACTTAATCCCATATGGTTCACATCTAGTCATATAACATGATACAAGTTCAAGTCATGCAAGTTTTCAAACTTTTACTAACTCTACACACTTAGAAAATACCTAAACCAAAATTTACCAATTGGAATAGTGTTTTTACCACATGAATAGTGTTTTGTCAACTTTGAATCACTTTTTAAAACACTAAAACATGTCACAAAATTTTAGAAACAACTTCATGACAAGTTCAAAACAATTCTTGAAACATAACCCAAATCTTTTCCCAAAATCATGCTTCTTTGAAAAGCTTTGCTAAATCAAATCATCAACCACTTTTACAACTATTTTTAAGCATAAAACAAGTCAAGAACAAGTTACAAAACTCCCTTAGAGGCCACGATTTCTCGGGTTCAAAAACAATTCCAAATTTTTCAAATCTTTAACTCCTAAATAATACAAACTTTGGTACATCCAAACATCTTACCAAAATCAAACTTCTTTACCACTTTAATACAACTAAAAACAAGTTGAAACTCACTCAAATCATGCTTATAAGTTACTGTTTTTAAGGTCCCAAAACAGCCCCAAATTTATTTTGTTTCAAACAATTTTTCAAAGCTTTAAACTTACAAATCCTTATAGATTTAAAGTCCTAACCAAGAACCAATTTCTTAAACACTTAACACACTTTAAAAACAATTTAAAACATCATCAAAACCATGTAAAATTGCCACGGTCTCTAGCCCCAAAAATCCCAAAATTAATTTCACAAAACTTTGTTCAACATGCATATAAGACTAGTTTAAGCATACTAAACCAAAACCCTCAAAGATCTAACTCTAAAACAACAAAATCAAGCCAAGAACAAGCCCTTGAACAGCTATGGTTTCGGCCAGAGTAAGGCTAGGGTTTCTCAATTTTTAAATTCATCAAACAAGTTTAATCTTGAAGGAAAATGGTGGATCTATGAAATAGACAAGCTAGTACATCAAGATTTAACAAGTACTCCTGGCATTTACCCACGCAGGGGGCTGCTCCAAAAGTAAAAGCCTCATAGCCTACCCAACAACCACAAGATTAGCTGATCCAAAAGACTGGTCATGTAACATCCCGCTTCCTGAGCGCCATCTTGTGCAACCCAATCTAATGCTGAAAACATTTAATGCTTGTATGCTTTCAACAAAGAGTACTCTTCTGTCTTTTGCAATGGAAAATATGAGTAATTTTTTTTCTTTTTCTTTCCTTTGAAACCCTTTTCAAAAATAAGACATAAAGAGTACTACAATTTTCTAAATAATGCAAAATTAGTCTTTTACAAATATCAGAGTATAACGCATCACAATCAATACTTCTTATAACATAAACATAACATAATCGTTTTACACTGAGGCGAGGTTTTCTGAAATAGAGTAATTATAAAACAACAAAGACAAAACCCTAAGCTAAGTTGGCCAACAACTATAACTCTTATTGAGAAACAGTCCAGTAAGATCAAAACACGAAACATTCAGAGGAATCTTCCTCCACTGGCTCAATCTTCAATGCTCTTGGAAAGACGAAACTACAGCAACTATGGAGCTCCATCTGGAAGTGACATCCATAAGGATATCCAATCCAACAACAGTGCAAGGGTAAATCCTTTGTCCACGAGTTTATCATAGGCTATGTCGCATGCAAACAATATATACATATATAATACAACAACATGCTTTTATATACATATACATACTTAATAGACCGCACGCATCATCATGGTATATCAAGCATTGCATGTGAGCAAACAACTCAACCAGCAGATCAACAATCAAGTCACCACAATATCAAATGATTGCATGTGAGCAAACAAATCAACCAATAGATCAACAATCAAGTCACCACAATATCCAACAATTGCATGTGAACAACAATTCAATCAACAGATCAACGATCAAGTCATCACATATCATAAATGTGGTTAGCTATGCATGTCAATGCAGTATGACTAGTTTGTGTATACACTGCGCGACCTTAATAGGTCAGAGTATGATGAGGAATTTATTTCCCAGCGTCAGAACAAGATAGCCACACATTAGGCTTGCCTCGATTTAGGCTTGCCACACATTAGGAAATGCGGTGACAACTCGTCTTTTGAAGTCTTTAAGACCAATTAAGCGCTCAGAGTGTAATGACAACTCGTCTTTTGAAGTCTTTAAGACAACTCAAAGCGCTCAGTGTCGATGCTCAATGGTCAATATGCATCCAAACAAATTCATCAATATGGCATACTCACCGTAGGGAGCGCCCGAGTAATGTTTTAATTAATCAATGCGGATTGACAAACTTCAACTATGATTCACATTCGAAAAGGTGGAGGGAACTCAAAGTTTAAGCACTACAATGAGCATCCCATACTACTCAAGTAATACCCAGGTATTCTTCATCACGTAGTGGCGAGATGATGAGAAATACCCCTTAGAGTTCTAACACGGGACACTAGGTCCAGGTGTTCAAGCGTGGAACGCTAATCTTAATCTTAGATCAAAACTCTAGGCACGAAATCACGGAACACTAGGCTCAATTTTTAAGTTGAGTTACTAGGCACGCCATACAAACGCTAGGTCAATCCTTAATCAAGAAAATACGCACGCAAGCAGGACATTAAGTCCCAGCACAGGACACATGGCCCATATACTCAATAGGAACACTAGGTTCCCTATATTTTATTCTTTCATAATCTCGATATTTGAAATCTCTTTCTCAGTTCTTGTATCACTCCTATGTATTTGAAAATACTTTTTAGCTCTAGGTCGTTGAAACCCTAGTTGTACTAAAAATATGCTAGCTAGGATAATTCCCAAACACATTACTTAACTTAATCGTTTTCAAAATTTACAATGTTTTCTTTTTAAAAGAACCTCTTAAACAACTTCTAACCCTCTGATCCATAAAGCGTGTTTGTACACTGACTTATTTTAGAAGATACCTTTAGTTTACCATGAAAACATTTCTCGGCTCATGGAATCGCATCAGACTTACCGTTGTAAGTCGTCAAACCAATAACAGTCGATCAACGCATTATTAATTAATCCATTATCATCAACAATATCTTGCATATTCCAATCAATATCAAGTTCCATTTAAATCCAACATGATTCAAGGAAAACAACACAATTCATAATGCCACGCAGGGCCAAGAACATGCTACAGCATTTCATACAGCACATAACAATTCAGTAAGCTACAACCTGCTACATACTTTCCCCAATTTCAAGTCCAATCAAATCAATCAAACATGATTTAAGTCACACAATACTATTCAGTCTTGCTACACAGGGCCAAATCAATACACAATAATTCATGCTACAATATCTCAACAACACATAGTAATACTACAAGTACTACCACACAATTTAACCAAACATCAAACCAACCAACACACAAGGAGAAAAGCCCAAACTCATTATATAAGAATTTCCCTTACCTTGGGCGCTTTAACAATCCATGCTAGGTAATTCGAAACTATCGTCAAAATTTGCACCTCATGGCGTACCTTAAGCACGAACCTTAACAACACAAACTTAATACAATTAGACCCCAAAAATACAAATCCTAGACCCCTAGGACAGCCACGGTTTTAGTTCCCTAAAAGGCCTAAGAATTACTCACTTAATCCCATATGGTTCACATCTAGTCATATAACATGATACAAGTTCAAGTCATGCAAGTTTTCAAACTTTTACTAACTCTACACACTTAGAAAATACCTAAACCAAAATTTACCAATTGGAATAGTGTTTTTACCACATGAATAGTGTTTTGTCAACTTTGAATCACTTTTTAAAACACTAAAACATGTCACAAAATTTTAGAAACAACTTCATGACAAGTTCAAAACAATTCTTGAAACATAACCCAAATCTTTTCCCAAAATCATGCTTCTTTGAAAAGCTTTGCTAAATCAAATCATCAACCACTTTTACAACTATTTTTAAGCATAAAACAAGTCAAGAACAAGTTACAAAACTCCCTTAGAGGCCACGATTTCTCGGGTTCAAAAACAATTCCAAATTTTTCAAATCTTTAACTCCTAAATAATACAAACTTTGGTACATCCAAACATCTTACCAAAATCAAACTTCTTTACCACTTTAATACAACTAAAAACAAGTGAAACTCACTCAAATCATGCTTATAAGTTACTGTTTTTAAGGTCCCAAACAGCCCCAAATTTATTTTGTTTCAAACAATTTTTCAAAGCTTTAAACTTACAAATCCTTATAGATTTAAAGTCCTAACCAAGAACCAATTTCTTAAACACTTAACACACTTTAAAAACAATTTAAAACATCATCAAAACCATGTAAAATTGCCACGGTCTCTAGCCCCAAAAATCCCAAAATTAATTTCACAAAACTTTGTTCAACATGCATATAAGACTAGTTTAAGCATACTAAACCAAAACCCTCAAAGATCTAACTCTAAAACAACAAAATCAAGCCAAGAACAAGCCCTTGAACAGCTATGGTTTGGCCAGTAAGGCTAGGGTTTCTCAATTTTTAAATTCATCAAACAAGTTTAATCTTGAAGGAAAATGGTGGATCTATGAAATAGACAAGCTAGTACATCAAGATTTAACAAGTACTCTGGCATTTACCCACGCAGGGCTGCTCCAAAAGTAAAATCCTCATAGCCTACCCAACAACCACAAGATTAGCTGATCCAAAAGGCTGGTCATGTAACATCCCGTTTAGGAGCGCTCTTTATGCAACCCAATCTAATCTGAAAACATTTAATGCTTGTATACTTTCAACAAAGAGTACTCTTCTGTCTTTTGCAATGGAAAATAGGAGTAATTTTTTTTTCTTTTTCTTTCCTTTGAAACCCTTTTCAAAAATAAGACATAAAGAGTACTACAATTTTCTAAATAATGCAAAATCAGTCTTTTACAAAAATCAAAATATAACAAAACACAATCAATACTTCTTATAATATAAACATAACATAATCGTTTTACCTTTGAGGCGAGGTTTTCTGAAATAGAGTAATTACAAAACAACAAAGACAAAACCCTAAGCTAAGCTGGCCAACAACTATAACTCTTACTGAGAAACAGTTCAGCAAGATCAAAACACGAAACATTCAGAGGAATCTTCCTCCACTGGCTCAATCTTCAACGCTCCTGGAAAGACGAAACTGCAGCAGCTATGGAGCTCCATCTGGAAGTGACATCCATAGGGATATCCAATCCAACAACAGTGCAAGGGTAAATTCTTTGTCCACGAGTTTATCATAGGCTATGTCGCATGCAAACAATATATACATATATAATACAACAACATGCTTTTATATACAAATACATACTTAATAGACCGTACGCATCATCATGGTATATCAAGCATTGCATGTGAGCAGACAACTCAACCAACAGATCAACAATCAAGTCACCATAATATCAAATAATTGCATGTGAGCAAACAAATCAACCAATAGATCAACAATCAAGTCACCACAATATCCAACAATTGCATGTGAACAACAATTCTATCAACAGATCAACGATCAAGTCATCACATATCATAAATGTGGTTAGTTATGCATGTCAATGCAGTATGACTAGTTTGTGTATACACTGCGGCCTTAATAGGTCAGCGGTATGATGAGGAATTTATTTCCCAGCGTCCAGAACAAGATAGCCACACATTAGGCTTGCCTCAATTTAGGCTTGCCACACATTAGGAAATGCGGTGACAACTCGTCTTTTGAAGTCTTTAAGACCAATTAAACGCTCAGAGTGTAATGACAACTCGTCTTTTGAAGTCTTTAAGACAACTCAAGCGCTCAAGTGTCGATGCTCAATGGTCAATATGCATCCAAACAAATTCATCAATATGGCATACTCACCGTAGGGAGCGCCCGAGTAATGTTTTAATTAATCAATGCGGATTGACAAACTTCAACTATGATTCACATTCGAAAAGGTGGAGGGAACTCAAAGTTTAAGCACTACAATGAGCATCCCATACTACTCAAGTAATACCCAGGTATTCTTCATCACGTAGTGAACTGAGATGATGAGAAATACCCCTTAGAGTTCTAACACAGGACACTAGGTCCAGGTGTTCAACTGTGGAACGCTAATCTTAATCTTAGATCAAAACTCTAGGCACGAAATGCGGAACACTAGGCTCAATTTTTAAGTTGAGTTACTAGGCACGCCATACGAAACGCTAGGTCCAATCCTTAATCAAGAAAACACGCATGCATAAGCGAGGACATTAAGTCCCGGCCACAGACACATGGCCCATATGCTCAATAGGAACACTAGGTTCCCTATATTTTATTCTTTCATAATCTCGATATTTGAAATCTCTTTCTCAATTCTTGTATCACTCCTATGTATTTGAAAATACTTTTTAGCTCTAGGTCGTTGAAACCCTAGTTGTGCTAAATAATATGCTAGGATAATTCCCAAACACATTACTTAACTCAACCGTTTTCAAAATTTACAATGTTTTCTTTTAAAAGAACCTCTTAAACAACTTCTAACCCTCTGATCCATAAAGTGTGTTTGTACACTGACTTATTTTAGAAGATACCTTTAGTTTACCATGAAAACATTTCTCGGCTCATGGAATCGCATCAGACTTACCGTTGTAAGTCGTCAAACCAATAACAGTCGATCAACGCATTATTAATTAATCCATTATCATCAACAATATCTTGCATATTCCAATCAATATCAAGTTCCATTTAAATCCACATGATTCAAGGAAAACAACACAATTCATAATGCCACGCAGGGCCAAGAACATGCTACAACATTTCATATAGCACATAACAATTGATAGCTACAACCTGCTACATACTTTTCCCAATTTCAAGTCCAATCAAATCAATCAAACATGATTTAAGTCACACAATACTATTCAGTCTTGCTACACGAGGGCCAAATCAATACACAATAATTCATGCTACAATATCTCAACAACACATAGTAATACTACAAGTACTACCACACAATTTAACCAAACATCAAACCAACCAACACACAAGGAGAAAAGCCCAAACTCATTATATAAGAATTTCCCTTACCTTGGCGCTTTAACAATCCATGCTAGGTAATTGAAACTATCGTCAAAATTTGCACCCTCATGCAGCGTACCTTAAGCACTGAACCTTAACAACACAAACTTAATACAATTAGACCCCAAAAATACAAATCCTAGACCCTATGACAGCCACGGTTTTAGTTCCCTAAAAGGCCTAAGAATTACTCACTTAATCCCATATGGTTCACATCTAGTCATATAACATGATACAAGTTCAAGTCATGCAAGTTTTCAAACTTTTACTAACTCTACACACTTAGAAAATACCTAAACCAAAATTTACCAATTGGAATAGTGTTTTTACCACATGAATAGTGTTTTGTCAACTTTGAATCACTTTTTAAAACACTAAAACATGTCACAAAATTTTAGAAACAACTTCATGACAAGTTCAAAACAATTCTTGAAACATAACCCAAATCTTTTCCCAAAATCATGCTTCTTTGAAAAGCTTTGCTAAATCAAATCATCAACCACTTTTACAACTATTTTTAAGCATAAAACAAGTCAAGAACAAGTTACAAAACTCCCTTAGAGGCCACGATTTCTCGGGTTCAAAAACAATTCCAAATTTTTCAAATCTTTAACTCCTAAATAATACAAACTTTGGTACATCCAAACATCTTACCAAAATCAAACTTCTTTACCACTTTAATACAACTAAAAACAAGTCGAAACTCACTCAAATCATGCTTATAAGTTACTGTTTTTAAGGTCCCAAAACAGCCCCAAATTTATTTTGTTTCAAACAATTTTCAAAGCTTTAAACTTACAAATCCTTATAGATTTAAAGTCCTAACCAAGAACCAATTTCTTAAACACTTAACACACTTTAAAAACAATTTAAAACATCATCAAAACCATGTAAAATTGCCACGGTCTCTAGCCCCAAAAATCCCAAAATTAATTTCACAAAACTTTGTTCAACATGCATATAAGACTAGTTTAAGCATACTAAACCAAAACCCTCAAAGATCTAACTCTAAAACAACAAAATCAAGCCAAGAACAAGCCCTTGAACAGGTATGGTTTCGCCAGAGTAAGGCTAGGGTTTCTCAATTTTTAAATTCATCAAACAAGTTTAATCTTGAAGGAAAATGGTGGATCTATGAAATAGACAAGCTAGTACATCAAGATTTAACAAGTACTCTGGCATTTACCCACGCAGGGCTGCTCCAAAAGTAAAATCCTCATAGCCTACCCAACAACCACAAGATTAGCTGATCCAAAAGGCTGGTCATGTAACATCCCGTTTCCGAGCGCTCTTTGTAACTCCAATCTAATCTTTGAAAACATTTAATGCTTGTATGCTTTCAACAAAGAGTACTCTTCTGTCTTTTGCAATGGAAAATATGAGTAATTTTTTCTTTTTCTTTCCTTTGAAACCCTTTTTCAAAAATAAGACATAAAGAGTACTACAATTTTCTAAATAATGCAAAATTAGTCTTTTACAAATATCAGTATAACGCATCACAATCAATACTTCTTATAACATAAACATAACATAATCGTTTTACACCGAGGCGAGGTTTTCTGAAATAGAGTAATTATAAAACAACAAAGACAAAACCCTAAGCTAAGGCGCCAACAACTATAACTCTAATTGAGAAAGCGATTGATAAGATCAAAACACGAAACATTCAGAGGAATCTTCCTCCACCGGCTCAATCTTCAACGCTCCCGAAAGACGAAATGCAGCGACTATGGAGCTCCATCTGGAAGTGACATCCATAGGATATCCAATCCAACAATAGTGCAAGGTAAATTCTTTGTCCACTAGTTTATCATAGGCTATGTCGCATGCAAACAATATATACATATATAATACAACAACATGCTTTTATATACATATACATACTTAATAGACATACGCATCATCATGGTATATCAGAAAGGCATTGCATGTGAGCAAACAACTCAACCAGCGGATCAACAATCAAGTCACCACAATATCAAATGATTGCATGTGAGCAAACAAATCAACCAATAGATCAACAATCAAGTCACCACAATATCCAACAATTGCATGTGAACAACAATTCAATCAATGATCAACGATCAAGTCATCACATATCATAAATGTGGTTAGCTATGCATGTCAATGCGGTATGACTAGTTTGTGTATACACTGCAAACCTTAATAGGTCGGCGGTATGATGAGGAATTTATTTCCCAACGTCCGAACAAGATAGCCACACATTAGGCTTGCCTCAATTTAGGCTTGCCACACATTAGGAAATGCATTGACAACTCGTCTTTTGAAGTCTTTAAGACCAATTAAACGCTCAGAGTGTAATGACAACTCGTCTTTTGAAGTCTTTAAGACAACTCAAACGCTCAAGTGTCGATGCTCAATGGTCAATATGCATCCAAACAAATTCATCAATATGGCATACTCACCGTAGGAGGCGCGAGTAATGTTTTAATTAATCAATGCGGATTGACAAACTTCAACTATGATTCACATTCGAAAAGGTGGAGGGAACTCAAAGTTTAAGCACTACAATGAGCATCCCATACTACTCAAGTAATACCCAGGTATTCTTCATCACGTAGTGAACTGAGATGATGAGAAATACCCCTTAGAGTTCTAACACAGGACACTAGGTCCAGGTGTTCAACTGTGGAACGCTAATCTTAATCTTAGATCAAAACTCTAGGCACGAAATGCGGAACACTAGGCTCAATTTTTAAGTTGAGTTACTAGGCACGCCATACGTAAAGCGCTAGTCCAATCCTTAATCAAGAAAACACGCACGCATAGCGAGGACATTAAGTCGGCCAAAGACAGACACATGGCCCGTATGCTCAATAGGAACACTAGGTTCCTATATTTTATTCTTTCATAATCTCGATATTTGAAATCTCTTTCTCGATTCTTGTATCACTCCTATGTATTTGAAAATACTTTTTAGCTCTAGGTCGTTGAAACCCTAGTTGTGCTAAATAATATGCTAGGATAATTCCCAAACACATTACTTAACTCAACCGTTTTCAAAATTTACAATGTTTTCTTTTAAAAGAACCTCTTAAACAACTTCTAACCCTCGATCCATAAAGTGTGTTTGTACACGACTTATTTTAGAAGATACCTTTAGTTTACCATGAAAACATTTCTCGGCTCATGGAATCGCATCGGACTTACCGTTGTAAGTCGTCAAACCAATAACGATCGATCAGCGCATTATTAATTAATCCATTATCATCAACAATATCTTGCATATTCCAATCAATATCAAGTTCCATTTAAATCCACATGATTCAAGGAAAACAACACAATTCATAATGCCACGCAGGGCCAAGAACATGCTACAACATTTCATATAGCACATAACAATTGATAGCTACAACCTGCTACATACTTTTCCCAATTTCAAGTCCAATCAAATCAATCAAACATGATTTAAGTCACACAATACTATTCAGTCTTGCTACACAGGGCCAAATCAATACACAATAATTCATGCTACAATATCTCAACAACACATAGTAATACTACAAGTACTACCACACAATTTAACCAAACATCAAACCAACCAACACACAAGGAGAAAAGCCCAAACTCATTATATAAGAATTTCCCTTACCTTGGGCGCTTTAACAATCCATGCTAGGTAATTCGAAACTATCGTCAAGCTGCACCTCGCGCGTACCTTAAGCACGAACCTTAACAACACAAACTTAATACAATTAGACCCCAAAAATACAAATCCTAGACCCCTATGACAGCCACGGTTTTAGTTCCCTAAAAGGCCTAAGAATTACTCACTTAATCCCATATGGTTCACATCTAGTCATATAACATGATACAAGTTCAAGTCATGCAAGTTTTCAAACTTTTACTAACTCTACACACTTAGAAAATACCTAAACCAAAATTTACCAATTGGAATAGTGTTTTTACCACATGAATAGTGTTTTGTCAACTTTGAATCACTTTTTAAAACACTAAAACATGTCACAAAATTTTAGAAACAACTTCATGACAAGTTCAAAACAATTCTTGAAACATAACCCAAATCTTTTCCCAAAATCATGCTTCTTTGAAAAGCTTTGCTAAATCAAATCATCAACCACTTTTACAACTATTTTTAAGCATAAAACAAGTCAAGAACAAGTTACAAAACTCCCTTAGAGGCCACGATTTCTAAGGTTCAAAAACAATTCCAAATTTTTCAAATCTTTAACTCCTAAATAATACAAACTTTGGTACATCCAAACATCTTACCAAAATCAAACTTCTTTACCACTTTAATACAACTAAAAACAAGTGAAACTCACTCAAATCATGCTTATAAGTTACTGTTTTTAAGGTCCCAAAACAGCCCCAAATTTATTTTGTTTCAAACAATTTTTCAAAGCTTTAAACTTACAAATCCTTATAGATTTAAAGTCCTAACCAAGAACCAATTTCTTAAACACTTAACACACTTTAAAAACAATTTAAAACATCATCAAAACCATGTAAAATTGCCACAGTCTCTAGCCCCAAAAATCCCAAAATTAATTTCACAAAACTTTGTTCAACATGCATATAAGACTAGTTTAAGCATACTAAACCAAATCCCTCAAAGATCTAACTCTAAAACAACAAAATCAAGCCAAGAACAAGCCCTTGAACAGCTATGGTTTTTGGCCAGAGTAAGGCTAGGGTTTCTCAATTTTTAAATTCATCAAACAAGTTTAATCTTGAAGGAAAATGGTGGATCTATGAAATAGACAAGCTAGTACATCAAGATTTAACAAGTACTCTGGCATTTACCCACGCAGGGGCTGCTCCAAAAGTAAAATCCTCATAGCCTACCCAACAACCACAAGATTAGCTGATCCAAAAGGCGGTCATGTAACATCCCGTTTAGGGCGCTCTTGTGCAACCCAATCTAATGTGAAAACATTTAATGCTTGTATGCTTTCAACAAAGAGTACTCTTACATCTTTTGCAATGGAAAATATGAGTAATTTTTTCTTTTTCTTTCCTTTGAAACCCTTTTCAAAAATAAGACATAAAGAGTACTACAATTTTCTAAATAATGCAAAATTAGTCTTTTACAAATATCAGAGTATAACGCATCACAATCAATACTTCTTATAATATAAACATAACATAATCGTTTTACACTGAGGCGAGGTTTTCTGAAATAGAGTAATTATAAAACAACAAAGACAAAACCCTAAGCTAAGCTGGCCAACAACTATAACTCTAATTGAGAAAGCTTGATTCAAGAAGATCAAAACACGAAACATTCAGAGGAATCTTCCTCCACTGGCTCAATCTTCAACGCCTCGAAAGACGAAAGCTGCGGCTGACTATGGAGCTCCATCTGGAAGTGACATCCATAGGGATATCCAATCCACCAACAGTGCGAGGGTAAATTCTTTGTCCACGAGTTTATCATAGGCTATATCGCATGCAAACAATATATACATATATAATACAACAACATGCTTTTATATACATATACATACTTAATAGACCGCGACGCATCATCATGGTATATCAAGCATTACATGTGAGCAGACAGCTCAACCAGCAGATCAACAATCAAGTCACCATAATATCAAATAATTGCATGTGAGCAAACAAATCAACCAATAGATCAACAATCAAGTCACCACAATATGCAACAATTGCATGTGAACAACACTTCTATGAACAAATCAGCGATCAAGTCATCACATATCATAAATGTGGTTAGCTATGCATGTCAATGCAGTATGACTAGTTTGTGTATACACCTGCAGCCTTAATAGGTCAGCGTATGATGAGGAATTTATTTCCCAGCGTCCAGAACAAGATAGCCACACATTAGGCTTGCCTCAATTTAGGCTTGCCACACATTAGGAAATGCGGTGACAACTCGTCTTTTGAAGTCTTTAAGACCAATTAAGCGCTCAGAGTGTAATGACAACTCGTCTTTTGAAGTCTTTAAGACAACTCAAGCGCTCAAGTGTCGATGCTCAATGGTCAATATGCATCCAAACAAATTCATCAATATGGCATACTCACCGTAGGGAGCGCCGAGTAATGTTTTAATTAATCAATGCGGATTGACAAACTTCAACTATGATTCACATTCGAAAGGTGGAGGAACTCAAAGTTTAAGCACTACAATGAGCATCCCATACTACTCAAGTAATACCCAGGTATTCTTCATCACGTAGTGAATCGAGATGATGAGAAATACCCCTTAGAGTTCTAACACAGGACACTAGGTCCAGGTGTTCAACTGTGGAACGCTAATCTTAATCTTAGATCAAAACTCTAGGCACGAAATGCGGAACACTAGGCTCAATTTTTAAGTTGAGTTACTAGGCACGCCATACGAAACGCTAGGTCCAATCCTTAATCAAGAAAACACGCACGCAAGCAGGACATTAAGTCCCAGCACAGGACACATGGCCCATATGCTCAATAGGAACACTAGGTTCCCTATATTTTATTCTTTCATAATCTCGATATTTGAAATCTCTTTCTCAGTTCTTGTATCACTCCTATGTATTTGAAAATACTTTTTAGCTCTAGGTCGTTGAAACCCTAGTTGTGCTAAATAATATGCTAGGATAATTCCCAAACACATTACTTAACTCAACCGTTTTCAAAATTTACAATGTTTTCTTTTAAAAGAACCTCTTAAACAACTTCTAACCCTCTGATCCATAAAGTGTGTTTGTACACTGACTTATTTTAGAAGATACCTTTAGTTTACCATGAAAACATTTCTCGGCTCATGGAATCGCATCAGACTTACCGTTGTAAGTCGTCAAACCAATAACAGTCGATCAACGCATTATTAATTAATCCATTATCATCAACAATATCTTGCATATTCCAATCAATATCAAGTTCCATTTAAATCCACATGATTCAAGGAAAACAACACAATTCATAATGCCACGCAGGGCCAAGAACATGCTACAACATTTCATATAGCACATAACAATTCAGTAAGCTACAACCTGCTACATACTTTTCCCAATTTCAAGTCCAATCAAATCAATCAAACATGATTTAAGTCACACAATACTATTCAGTCTTGCTACACAGGGCCAAATCAATACACAATAATTCATGCTACAATACCTCAACAACACATAGTAATACTACAAGTACTACCACACAATTTAACCAAACATCAAACCAACCAACACACAAGGAGAAAAGCCCAAACTCATTATATAAGAATTTCCTTACCTTGGGCGCTTTAACAATCCATGCTAGGTAATTGAAACTATCGTCAAGCTGCACCTCAGCTGCGTACCTTAAGCCACGAACCTTAACAACACAAACTTAATACAATTAGACCCCAAAAATACAAATCCTAGACCCTATGACAGCCACGGTTTTAGTTCCCTAAAAGGCCTAAGAATTACTCACTTAATCCCATATGGTTCACATCTAGTCATATAACATGATACAAGTTCAAGTCATGCAAGTTTTCAAACTTTTACTAACTCTACACACTTAGAAAATACCTAAACCAAAATTTACCAATTGGAATAGTGTTTTTACCACATGAATAGTGTTTTGTCAACTTTGAATCACTTTTTAAAACACTAAAACATGTCACAAAATTTTAGAAACAACTTCATGACAAGTTCAAAACAATTCTTGAAACATAACCCAAATCTTTTCCCAAAATCATGCTTCTTTGAAAAGCTTTGCTAAATCAAATCATCAACCACTTTTACAACTATTTTTAAGCATAAAACAAGTCAAGAACAAGTTACAAAACTCCCTTAGAGGCCACGATTTCTCGGGTTCAAAAACAATTCCAAATTTTTCAAATCTTTAACTCCTAAATAATACAAACTTTGGTACATCCAAACATCTTACCAAAATCAAACTTCTTTACCACTTTAATACAACTAAAAACAAGTCGAAACTCACTCAAATCATGCTTATAAGTTACTGTTTTTAAGGTCCCAAAACAGCCCCAAATTTATTTTGTTTCAAACAATTTTTCAAAGCTTTAAACTTACAAATCCTTATAGATTTAAAGTCCTAACCAAGAACCAATTTCTTAAACACTTAACACACTTTAAAAACAATTTAAAACATCATCAAAACCATGTAAAATTGCCACGGTCTCTAGCCCCAAAAATCCCAAAATTAATTTCACAAAACTTTGTTCAACATGCATATAAGACTAGTTTAAGCATACTAAACCAAAACCCTCAAAGATCTAACTCTAAAACAACAAAATCAAGCCAAGAACAAGCCCTTGAACAGCTATGGTTTCGCCAGAGTAAGGCTAGGGTTTCTCAATTTTAAATTCATCAAACAAGTTTAATCTTGAAGGAAAATGGTGGATCTATGAAATAGACAAGCTAGTACATCAAGATTTAACAAGTACTCTGGCATTTACCCACCAGGGGCTGCTCCAAAAGTAAAATCCTCATAGCCTACCCAACAACCACAAGATTAGCTGATCCAAAAGATCGGTCATGTAACATCCCGTTCAGGGCGCTCTTGTGCAACCCAATCTAATCTTTGAAAACATTTAATGCTTGTATGCTTTCAACAAAGAGTACTCTTCTGTCTTTTGCAATGGAAAATATGAGTAATTTTTTTTCTTTTTCTTTCCTTTGAAACCCTTTTCAAAAATAAGACATAAAGAGTACTACAATTTTCTAAATAATGCAAAATTAGTCTTTTACAAATATCAGAGTATAACGCATCACAATCAATACTTCTTATAACATAAACATAACATAATCGTTTTACACTGAGGCGAGGTTTTCTGAAATAGAGTAATTATAAAACAACAAAGACAAAACCCTAAGCTAAGCTGGCCAACAACTATAACTCTAATTGAGAAGCTTGATTCGGTAAGATCAAAACCACGAAACATTCAGAGGAATCTTCCTCCATCGCTCAATCTTCAACGCTCTGGAAAGACGAAATCGCAGCAGCCTATGGAGCTCCATCTGGAAGTGACATCCATAGGGATATCCAATCCAACAATAGTGCAAGGGTAAATTCTTTGTCCACTAGTTTATCATAGGCTATGTCGCATGCAAACAATATATACATATATAATACAACAACATGCTTTTATACATATACATACTTAATAGACCGCACGCATCATCATGGTATATCAAGCATTGCATGTGAGCAAACAACTCAACCAGCAGATCAACAATCAAGTCACCACAATATCAAATGATTGCATGTGAGCAAACAAATCAACCAATAGATCAACAATCAAGTCACCACAATATCCAACAATTGCATGTGAACAACAATTCAATCAACAGATCAACGATCAAGTCATCACATATCATAAATGTGGTTAGCTATGCATGTCAATGCAGTATGACTAGTTTGTGTATACACCTGCAGCCTTAATAGGTCAGCAGTATGATGAGGAATTTATTTCCCAATGTCCGAACAAGATAGCCACACATTAGGCTTGCCTCAATTTAGGCTTGCCACACATTAGGAAATGCAGTGACAACTCGTCTTTTGAAGTCTTTAAGACCAATTAAACGCTCCGAGTGTAATGACAACTCGTCTTTTGAAGTCTTTAAGACAACTCAAACGCTCCGAGTGTCGATGCTCAATGGTCAATATGCATCCAAACAAATTCATCAATATGGCATACTCACCGTAAGGCGCTCAGTAATGTTTTAATTAATCAATGCGGATTGACAAACTTCAACTATGATTCACATTCGAAAGGTGGAGGAACTCAAAGTTTAAGCACTACAATGAGCATCCCATACTACTCAAGTAATACCCAGGTATTCTTCATCACGTAGTGAAGCTGAGATGATGAGAAATACCCCTTAGAGTTCTAACCACGTGACACTAGGTCCAGGTGTTCAAGCGTGAACGCTAATCTTAATCTTAGATCAAAACTCTAGGCACGAAATGCGGAACACTAGGCTCAATTTTTAAGTTGAGTTACTAGGCACGCCATACGAAACGCTAGGTCCAATCCTTAATCAAGAAAACACGCACGCAAGCAGGACATTAAGTCCCAGCACAGGACACATGGCCCATATGCTCAATAGGAACACTAGGTTCCCTATATTTTATTCTTTCATAATCTCGATATTTGAAATCTCTTTCTCAGTTCTTGTATCACTCCTATGTATTTGAAAATACTTTTTAGCTCTAGGTCGTTGAAACCCTAGTTGTGCTAAATAATATGCTAGGATAATTCCCAAACACATTACTTAACTCAACCGTTTTCAAAATTTACAATGTTTTCTTTTAAAAGAACCTCTTAAACAACTTCTAACCCTCTGATCCATAAAGTGTGTTTGTACACTGACTTATTTTAGAAGATACCTTTAGTTTACCATGAAAACATTTCTCGGCTCATGGAATCGCATCAGACTTACCGTTGTAAGTCGTCAAACCAATAACAGTCGATCAACGCATTATTAATTAATCCATTATCATCAACAATATCTTGCATATTCCAATCAATATCAAGTTCCATTTAAATCCACATGATTCAAGGAAAACAACACAATTCATAATGCCACGAGGCCAAGAACATGCTACAACATTTCATATAGCACATAACAATTGATGGCTACAACCTGCTACATACTTTCCCCAATTTCAAGTCCAATCAAATCAATCAAACATGATTTAAGTCACAAAATACTATTCAGTCTTGTCACACAGGGCCAAATCAATACACAATAGTTCATGCTACAACACCTCAACAACACATAGTAATACTACAAGTACTACCACACAATTTAACCAAACATCAAACCAACCAACACACAAGGCAAAAAGCCCAAACTCATTATATAAGAATTTCCCTTACCTTGGGCGCTTTAACAATCCATGCTAGGTAATTCGAAACTATCGTCAAGTCGCACCTCGCGCGTACCTTAAGCACGAACCTTAACAACACAAACTTAATACAATTAGACCCCAAAAATACAAATCCTAGACCCCTAGGACAGCCACGGTTTTAGTTCCCTAAAAGGCCTAAGAATTACTCACTTAATCCCATATGGTTCACATCTAGTCATATAACATGATACAAGTTCAAGTCATGCAAGTTTTCAAACTTTTACTAACTCTACACACTTAGAAAATACCTAAACCAAAATTTACCAATTGGAATAGTGTTTTTACCACATGAATAGTGTTTTGTCAACTTTGAATCACTTTTTAAAACACTAAAACATGTCACAAAATTTTAGAAACAACTTCATGACAAGTTCAAAACAATTCTTGAAACATAACCCAAATCTTTTCCCAAAATCATGCTTCTTTGAAAAGCTTTGCTAAATCAAATCATCAACCACTTTTACAACTATTTTTAAGCATAAAACAAGTCAAGAACAAGTTACAAAACTCCTTAGAGGCCACGATTTCTCGGGTTCAAAAACAATTCCAAATTTTTCAAATCTTTAACTCCTAAATAATACAAACTTTGGTACATCCAAACATCTTACCAAAATCAAACTTCTTTACCACTTTAATACAACTAAAAACAAGTCGAAACTCACTCAAATCATGCTTATAAGTTACTGTTTTTAAGGTCCCAAAACAGCCCCAAATTTATTTTGTTTCAAACAATTTTCAAAGCTTTAAACTTACAAATCCTTATAGATTTAAAGTCCTAACCAAGAACCAATTTCTTAAACACTTAACACACTTTAAAAACAATTTAAAACATCATCAAAACCATGTAAAATTGCCACAGTCTCTAGCCCCCAAAATCCCAAAATTAATTTCACAAAACTTTGTTCAACATGCATATAAGACTAGTTTAAGCATACTAAACCAAAACCCTCAAAGATCTAACTCTAAAACAACAAAATCAAGCCAAGAACAAGCCCTTGAACAGCTATGGTTTCGGCCAGAGTAAGGCTAGGGTTTCTCAATTTTAAATTCATCAAACAAGTTTAATCTTGAAGGAAAATGGTGGATCTATGAAATAGACAAGCTAGTACATCAAGATTTAACAAGTACTCCCTGGCATTTACCCACCTTGTTTGCTCCAAAAGTAAAATCCTCATAGCCTACCCAACAACCACAAGATTAGCTGATCCAAAAGGCTGGTCATGTAACATCCCGTTTTAGGGCTCTTGTGCAACCCAATCTAATCTTTGAAAACATTTAATGCTTGTATGCTTTCAACAAAGAGTACTCTTACATCTTTTGCAATGGAAAATATGAGTAATTTTTTTTCTTTTTCTTTCCTTTGAAACCCTTTTCAAAAATAAGACATAAAGAGTACTACAATTTTCTAAATAATGCAAAATTAGTCTTTTACAAATATCAGAGTATAACGCATCACAATCAATACTTCTTATAACATAAACATAACATAATCGTTTTACACTGAGGCGAGGTTTTCTGAAATAGAGTAATTATAAAACAACAAAGACAAAACCCTAAGCTAAGCTGGCCAACAACTATAACTCTAATTGAGAAACAGTTCAGTAAGATCAAAACACGAAACATTCAGAGGAATCTTCCTCCACTGGCTCAATCTTCAACGCTCCTGGAAAGACGAAACTGCAGCAGCTATGGAGCTCCATCTGGAAGTGACATCCATAGGGATATCCAATCCAACAATAGTGCAAGGGTAAATTCTTTGTCCACTAGTTTATCATAGGCTATGTCGCATGCAAACAATATATACATATATAATACAACAACATGCTTTTATATACATATACATACTTAATAGACCGCACGCATCATCATGGTATATCAAGCATTGCATGTGAGCAAACAACTCAACCAGCAGATCAACAATCAAGTCACCACAATATCAAATGATTGCATGTGAGCAAACAAATCAACCAATAGATCAACAATCAAGTCACCACAATATCCAACAATTGCATGTGAACAACAATTCAATCAACAGATCAACGATCAAGTCATCACATATCATAAATGTGGTTAGCTATGCATGTCAATGCAGTATGACTAGTTTGTGTATACACCTGCAGCCTTAATAGGTCAGTAGTATGACGAGGAATTTATTTCCCAACGTCAGAACAAGATAGCCACACATTAAGCTTGCCTCGATTTAGGCTTGCCACACATTAGGAAATGCAGTGACAACTCGTCTTTTGAAGTCTTTAAGACCAATTAAGCGCTCAGAGTGTAATGACAACTCGTCTTTTTGAAGTCTTTAAGACAACTCAAAGCGCTCCGAGTGTCGATGCTCAATGGTCAATATGCATCCAAACAAATTCATCAATATGGCATACTCACCGTAGGAGCGCTGAGTAATGTTTTAATTAATCAATGCGGATTGACAAACTTCAACTATGATTCACATTCGAAAAGGTGGAGGGAACTCAAAGTTTAAGCACTACAATGAGCATCATACTACTCAAGTAATACCCAGGTATTCTTCATCACGTAGTGAACTGAGATGATGAGAAATACCCCTTAGAGTTCTAACACAGGACACTAGGTCCAGGTGTTCAACTGTGGAACGCTAATCTTAATCTTAGATCAAAACTCTAGGCACGAAATGCGGAACACTAGGCTCAATTTTTAAGTTGAGTTACTAGGCACGCCATACGAAACGCTAGGTCCAATCCTTAATCATGAAAACACGCACGCAAGCAGGACATTAAGTCCCAGCACAGGACACATGGCCCATATGCTCAATAGGAACACTAGGTTCCCTATATTTTATTCTTTCATAATCTCGATATTTGAAATCTCTTTCTCAGTTCTTGTATCACTCCTATGTATTTGAAAATACTTTTTAGCTCTAGGTCGTTGAAACCCTAGTTGTGCTAAATAATATGCTAGGATAATTCCCAAACACATTACTTAACTCAACCGTTTTCAAAATTTACAATGTTTTCTTTTTAAAAGAACCTCTTAAACAACTTCTAACCCTCTGATCCATAAAGCGTGTTTGTACACTGACTTATTTTAGAAGATACCTTTAGTTTACCATGAAAACATTTCTCGGCTCATGGAATCGCATCAGACTTACCGTTGTAAGTCGTCAAACCAATAACAGTCGATCAACGCATTATTAATTAATCCATTATCATCAACAATATCTTGCATATTCCAATCAATATCAAGTTCCATTTAAATCCAACATGATTCAAGGAAAACAACACAATTCATAATGCCACGCAGGGCCAAGAACATGCTACAGCATTTCATACAGCACATAACAATTCAGTAAGCTACAACCTGCTACATACTTTCCCCAATTTCAAGTCCAATCAAATCAATCAAACATGATTTAAGTCACACAATACTATTCAGTCTTGCCACACAGGGCCAAATCAATACACAATAATTCATGCTACAACATCTCAACAACACATAGTAATACTACAAGTACTACCACACAATTTAACCAAACATCAAACCAACCAACACACAAGGCGAAAAGCCCAAACTCATTATATAAGAATTTCCCTTACCTTGGGTGCTTTAACAATCCACGCTAGGTAATTCGAAACTATCGTCACGTACCTTAAGCACGAACCTTAACAACACAAACTTAATACAATTAGACCCCAAAAATACAAATCCTAGACCCCTAGGACAGCCACGGTTTTAGTTCCCTAAAAGGCCTAAGAATTACTCACTTAATCCCATATGGTTCACATCTAGTCATATAACATGATACAAGTTCAAGTCATGCAAGTTTTCAAACTTTTACTAACTCTACACACTTAGAAAATACCTAAACCAAAATTTACCAATTGGAATAGTGTTTTTACCACATGAATAGTGTTTTGTCAACTTTGAATCACTTTTTAAAACACTAAAACATGTCACAAAATTATAGAAACAACTTCATTACAAGTTCAAAACAATTCTTGAAACATAACCCAAATCTTTTCCCAAAATCATGCTTCTTTGAAAAGCTTTGCTAAATCAAATCATCAACCACTTTTACAACTATTTTTAAGCATAAAACAAATCAAGAACAAGTTACAAAACTCCCTTAGAGGCCACGATTTCTCGGGTTCAAAAACAATTCCAAATTTTTCAAATCTTTAACTCCTAAATAATACAAACTTTGGTACATCCAAACATCTTACCAAAATCAAACTTCTTTACCACTTTAATACAACTAAAAACAAGTTGAAACTCACTCAAATCATGCTTATAAGTTACTGTTTTTAAGGTCCCAAAACAGCCCCAAATTTATTTTGTTTCAAACAATTTTTCAAAGCTTTAAACTTACAAATCCTTATAGATTTAAAGTCCTAACCAAGAACCAATTTCTTAAACACTTAACACACTTTAAAAACAATTTAAAACATCATCAAAACCATGTAAAATTGCCACGGTCTCTAGCCCCTAAAATCCCAAAATTAATTTCACAAAACTTTGTTCAACATGCATATAAGACTAGTTTAAGCATACTAAACCAAAACCCTCAAAGATCTAACTCTAAAACAACAAAATCAAGCCAAGAACAAGCCCTTGAACAGCTATGGTTTCGGCCAGAGTAAGGCTAGGGTTTCTCAATTTTTAAATTCATCAAACAAGTTTAATCTTGAAGGAAAATGGTGGATCTATGAAATAGACAAGCTAGTACATCAAGATTTAACAAGTACTCCTGGCATTTACCCACCTTGAGGCTCCAAAGTAAAATCCTCATAGCCTACCCAACAACCACAAGATTAGCTGATCCAAAAGGCTGGTCA
This sequence comes from Calophaca sinica, assembly GCA_037113605.1. Lineage (NCBI taxonomy): Eukaryota > Viridiplantae > Streptophyta > Magnoliopsida > Fabales > Fabaceae > Calophaca > Calophaca sinica. The sequence goes on from CM073731.1 coordinate 84,669,540, forward strand.
TGTAACATCCCGCTTTAGGGCGCTCTTTGTGCAACCCAATCTAATCTTTGAAAACATTTAATGCTTGTATGCTTTCAACAAAGAGTACTCTTACATCTTTTGCAATGGAAAATATGAGTAATTTTTTTCTTTTTCTTTCCTTTGAAACCACTTTTCAAAAATAAGACATAAAGAGTACTACAATTTTCTAAATAATGCAAAATTAGTCTTTTACAAATATCAGTATAACGCATCACAATCAATACTTCTTATAACATAAACATAACATAATCGTTTTACCTTTGAGGCGAGGTTTTCTGAAATAGAGTAATTACAAAACAACAAAGACAAAACCCTAAGCTAAGCTGGCCAACAACTATAACTCTAATTGAGAAGCAGTTCGGTAAGATCAAAACCACGAAACATTCAGAGGAATCTTCCTCCATGGCTCAATCTTCAACGCTCCCGAAAGAGCGAAACTACAGCTGACTATGGAGCTCCATCTGGAAGTGACATCCATAGGGATATCCAATCCAACAATAGTGCAAGGGTAAATTCTTTGTCCACTAGTTTATCATAGGCTATGTCGCATGCAAACAATATATACATATATAATACAACAACATGCTTTTATATACATATACATACTTAATAGACTGCATCATCACCATGGTATATCAAGCATTGCATGTGAGCAAACAACTCAACCAGCAGATCAACAATCAAGTCACCACAATATCAAATGATTGCATGTGAGCAAACAAATCAACCAATAGATCAACAATCAAGTCACCACAATATCCAACAATTGCATGTGAACAACAATTCAATCAACGGATCAACGATCAAGTCATCACATATCATAAATGTGGTTAGCTATGCATGTCAATGCGGTATGACTAGTTTGTGTATACACTGCGGCCTTAATAGGTCAGCGGTATGATGAGAATTTATTTCCCAACGTCCGAACAAGATAGCCACACATTAGGCTTGCCTCGATTTAGGCTTGCCACACATTAGGAAATGCGGTGACAACTCGTCTTTTGAAGTCTTTAAGACCAATTAAACGCTCGAGTGTAATGACAACTCGTCTTTTGAAGTCTTTAAGACAACTCAAGCGCTCAGTGTCGATGCTCAATGGTCAATATGCATCCAAACAAATTCATCAATATGGCATACTCACCGTAGGGAGGCGCTTGAGTAATGTTTTAATTAATCAATGCGGATTGACAAACTTCAACTATGATTCACATTCGAAAGGTGGAGGGAACTCAAAGTTTAAGCACTACAATGAGCATCCCATACTACTCAAGTAATACCAGGTATTCTTCATCACGTAGTGGCGAGATGATGAGAAATACCCCTTAGAGTTCTAACACGGGACACTAGGTCGGTGTTCAAGCGTGAACAGCTAATCTTAATCTTAGATCAAAACTCTAGGCACGAAATGCGGAACACTAGGCTCAATTTTTAAGTTGAGTTACTAGGCACGCCATACGGCAGCTAGGTCAATCCTTAATCAAGAAAACACGACGCATAAGCGGGGACATTAAGTCCCAACGGGACACATGGCCCATATGCTCAATAGGAACACTAGGTTCCCTATATTTTATTCTTTCATAATCTCGATATTTGAAATCTCTTTCTCAGTTCTTGTATCACTCCTATGTATTTGAAAATACTTTTTAGCTCTAGGTCGTTGAAACCTAGTTGTGCTAAATAATATGCTAGGATAATTCCCAAACACATTACTTAACTCAACCGTTTTCAAAATTTACAATGTTTTCTTTTAAAAGAACCTCTTAAACAACTTCTAACCCTCGATCCATAAAGTGTGTTTGTACCTTTGACTTATTTTAGAAGATACCTTTAGTTTACCATGAAAACATTTCTCGGCTCATGGAATCGCATCGGACTTACCGTTGTAAGTCGTCAAACCAATAACTCTTGATCGATCACCGCATTATTAATTAATCCATTATCATCAACAATATCTTGCATATTCCAATCAATATCAAGTTCCATTTAAATCCACATGATTCAAGGAAAACAACACAATTCATAATGCCCACGCAGGCCAAGAACATGCTACAACATTTCATATAGCACATAACAATTGATGGCTACAACCTGCTACATACTTTTCCCAATTTCAAGTCCAATCAAATCAATCAAACATGATTTAAGTCACACAATACTATTCAGTCTTGCTACACAGGGCCAAATCAATACACAATAATTCATGCTACAATATCTCAACAACACATAGTAATACTACAAGTACTACCACACAATTTAACCAAACATCAAACCAACCAACACACAAGGCGAAAAGCCCAAACTCATTATATAAGAATTTCCCTTACCTTGGGCGCTTTAACAATCCACGCTAGGTAATTCGAAACTATCGTCAAGTTGCACCTCGCGCGTACCTTAAGCACGAACCTTAACAACACAAACTTAATACAATTAGACCCCAAAAATACAAATCCTAGACCCCTAGGACAGCCACGGTTTTAGTTCCCTAAAAGGCCTAAGAATTACTCACTTAATCCCATATGGTTCACATCTAGTCATATAACATGATACAAGTTCAAGTCATGCAAGTTTTCAAACTTTTACTAACTCTACACACTTAGAAAATACCTAAACCAAAATTTACCAATTGGAATAGTGTTTTTACCACATGAATAGTGTTTTGTCAACTTTGAATCACTTTTTAAAACACTAAAACATGTAACAAAATTTTAGAAACAACTTCATTACAAGTTCAAAACAATTCTTGAAACATAACCCAAATCTTTTCCCAAAATCATTCTTCTTTGAAAAGCTTTGCTAAATCAAATCATCAACCACTTTTACAACTATTTTTAAGCATAAAACAAGTCAAGAACAAGTTACAAAACTCCCTTAGAGGCCACGATTTCTCGGGTTCAAAAACAATTCCAAATTTTTCAAATCTTTAACTCCTAAATAATACAAACTTTGGTACATCCAAACATCTTACCAAAATCAAACTTCTTTACCACTTTAATACAACTAAAAACAAGTTGAAACTCACTCAAATCATGCTTATAAGTTACTGTTTTTAAGGTCCCAAAACAGCCCCAAATTTATTTTGTTTCAAACAATTTTTCAAAGCTTTAAACTTACAAATCCTTATAGATTTAAAGTCCTAACCAAGAACCAATTTCTTAAACACTTAACACACTTTAAAAACAATTTAAAACATCATCAAAACCATGTAAAATTGCCACGGTCTCTAGCCCCAAAAATCCCAAAATTAATTTCACAAAACTTTGTTCAACATGCATATAAGACTAGTTTAAGCATACTAAACCAAAACCCTCAAAGATCTAACTCTAAAACAACAAAATCAAGCCAAGAACAAGCCCTTGAACAGCTATGGTTTCGGCCAGAGTAAGGCTAGGGTTTCTCAATTTTTAAATTCATCAAACAAGTTTAATCTTGAAGGAAAATGGTGGATCTATGAAATTTAACAAATTCTAAGCAAAATCAACTCTAAAATCAACCAAACCCATTTCATGAAACTCAAAAGAGATGAGGGATGGATCATGGAGCTTACCAAGAGATTAGATGATGATTGAGCACGGATTGAGAAGGAATGAAGCAAAGGTGGAAGCTTTATCACCAAAACTCAAAACCCACACTTTCTCTTTCAAATTTTTCTCAAGTTCTCCAACAATGGAGAAATGAGATGGGGCTGGTCATATGAGGAAGGAGAGCCACGGAATTTCAGCTAGGACATGGATGGAATAAATTTGTTCATTTAGTTGGAAACTAACCAAACTAGTTACAAACTAACTAAACTAACTAACTACAATTACAACTTAACCAATCATCATGCAACACTTGTCAAGGAAGGTTCTAAAGCATCGATGATGTTCAGCTCCCCTATCCCTTATCTCAATCGCCACTTGCCCCAAAATATCTAGATATTTCGTTTCGTTGCGTTCTCGCTCAATCGGGTGCGCGGCGTTACGCGTATATTAGGGTTTTTTACCAAAAACTCCAAAAATAAATCTAATAAATTATTCTATAATCAAAAATTATTAATCAACCAAAATGTCCCTAAAAATATTAGAAGTATTTCTATGAATGTCGGTTTCTCGATTTACGAGCTAAAACGCGACTGTAATACAGTTCTGGGCATAGACAATACACTAAATTGTTTTTGATGCCCAAAAATCCCAAACAAATTCCAATAAATCATAAATATTGGAAAATGCTAAGATCTCAAATTTTGTAAAATTTGGATCACGTTTGGGCAGGTTTCAGTTAGAAACTCGCCCAATAGCCTAATTACGGCAGAATTCAATAGAATTTTCGCAGCGTAATAAAAACTGTAAATTAGTGAGGATCACTAATTTCGATCTCTCTTATCAACTAAATATTATTCAAACAACAAAATTATCAAGACAAAATCTTTAAAATAATAGTCATATTAAATATGACATAAAATAGACAATTAATACATTAACTAAACCATGAAAATTCAAACTATGACTTGAAAATATTTATTAAATCCTAAAAATTATTTCTCATTCAATAAAATAATTTTCTTTAATCAAACAACAATTTTTCACATTTTTCAAGATTAATTCATATTAAAAATAGTATACGTCTATACTGTCTCTTAATCTGAATTAATTACTAAAACAGTAAATTGTTTACAACAAATGTAGCAGCTCTTTGTACTTTTCATAAATCATCAAGTGATCAATCTCTATGATTTATTTCCAAGTAGTTGGAACTGTAAAATAATTTTCACAAAAATTGGGATGTTACATTACCACCCTCCTTAAAAAAATTTCGTCCCCGAAAATTCATTTACAAACCAAAACAAAATCAGGAAATCTGAAAAATCATAACTTAACACTAAAAGCATATCATAAACTTTGGACTTTGAAAACTAATACGACTTGAAAGTTATTACATTCAAGCAGGCAGCATCAAAGCATATATTCCATTCATATATCATAACAAGTTAAAACACCACATATATTAACTTATACGTCTACAAAATACAATACTCCGCGTCCATGTCGAAGAAGTCCTCGCGAACGACGCCTTAATCCAACTACGATCTCTACTCCATCTCGATCACGAACACGGTCACAGCAACACTGTGTCGCAGCTACATGCTCATAACAGTAAAACCGCACTAACACAAATACACCTACACAACCACGTTTTCAAAACAAAACCTAAGGTCAAATTTCTTTTATTTTTAAAAGTCTAACTTCTAAAATAACTTAAAGCAAGAATTACTTTTCTTAAATCCCATTTGATATCTTCAAGACTCAACCATTCTCAAGAACATTATTGTTCCTTTGAGATTAGGTTTTTCATTGCCTTAAAATCATCAAGACACATTGTAATCAAAACTAAAACTTGCATCAAACACCAACAACAAAATCACTAAAAACCAATTATTAAAACAAGGAATTTTTTTTCAAAGAGCCCCACGGCTTGCACACATACACACTCAAAAGGTTTTTAACAAAAGAACAACACCAAACTTTTCTCTAAAACTCCTAAACCACAACAATAACAAAATCTGCAACAAATCAACTAGAAAAGTCATGAAATAACTCACTGTTTTCATGCAACAAAAGAAAGGAAAATTTTTCCAAAGCCATCAACAAAATAATTTAAAATACTCACTCACAAGTTCTTCAAAAACCCACGATTTTATGACATCAAAATGAAAGGAAAATTCTAAAAATTATTAACCACAAAATCAACAACAGCATAAATCATAAATAATTATACAACAATTACAAAATTCAAGTGCCAAATAGCAACAGCCCCAACCCAATTTCAAGATTCACATGAGAAATCACATTTCCCCCTTTCCCTTAAGGTAATTCGGCCTAGGGTTCCAAAATTTGGGGAACAATTGTTCCTTTTGCTTCATGATCACAATCAAGACACAATAGAAGCATTAAACAAGAAATAAATCAAAGAAATCAATTCCTATTCCTACTATGAGGGCCATGGTTTTGGCTATCAAGAACAAAGGGGTAAAGCTTGATTTCATACCTACACACTTGATCAAAGTGTTGGTACTACTTAGGAGAGCAAAATGGAATTAAATAGTGGTGTTAGGAGGAAAGGAAACCATGATCAAAAGCAAAGAAAAGAGGAGAAATGGAACCTTGGCTTGAAACCTTCCTTTTCTCCACACTTGGTAACTTGGAGAAGAACAAAATGAGATAGTAAAATGGGGAGGGGGTGGCAGCCTGAGCAATAAAAGAGGGAGGGTAAAAAATTTATTTTAATCAGCGTAATTTACTTGGCCAAGAATAGCTTAGTAAAAGGTATCTCCTAATTAACCATATAAGACTTGACACCTAGCACCATAAAGCAAGATATTTCTAATCTAATCACCAAGCCTTGACACCTAGTCACTCTTCTCATGATTACCCACTAATCCTAGAGTTTTGGTGTTCTAAAATTACGGCGTCGAATAATTGCGTTAAAAATAATTCGTTCGCTGATAAATCGCAAAAATTAATTTACTTAGAAATTAATTCACCGCGTGATAATAATTATACATAAATAATAAAAATAATTGAAAACACTCAATCATTATCATAACAAATTACGATTCGATTTTCATCGAAATCGGAGTTCGTTTTAAATTTTTATTGCGGATAAAAATTACCCGGCAATTCAAAATACGGCAAAAATTCGTTAGAATTATTCGAAAATTTTTGAACCATGAATTAATATAAAATATTAATTCTCAAATTTAATTTCATCCTGATTTAATTCAATCACTTTATTAGCAAACAAAAATTGCTTATTATAGCATAAATATGACAATTTACACTACTATAACGTTAATAACGTATCGTAAAAATTTTATGGATGTTACAATACTCCCCCTAAAATAGTGTCGTCCTCAAAACTACAGTCAGATAAGGACTAAGAAAACAACTCTGGATACTGCTCTCTCATCTTCTCTTCCAGTTCCTAAGTCGCAACACCGGTTTTCTGATTCTAAACCACTTTGACCACTTGAATCTCTTTGTTTCTCAGCTGCTTGGTCCTTCTATCGACAATCTTTGCAGGGGATACTTCAAAAGATAAGTCGTCTCTCAGCTGAATTACGTCGGGTTCAATAATGTGAGATGGATCAGGAACATACTTTCGCAATTGTGAGACGTGAAAGACGTCATGAATATTAGACAGGAAAGGAGGTAAAGCTATCTGATATGCAACTGGACCTATACGACGAAGAATTTGATAGGGTCCAATGAATTTAGGAGTGAGCTTTTTGGATTTATTTGCTCGACCAACTCCAGTTGTAGGTGTGACTCGAAGGAATACATGCTCTCCTTCCGCAAATTCTTATGGTCGGCGACCCTTGTCTACATAATGAACGTGAACACAAGAAAGGGGGTTGAATTATGTTGAAAACTTTTTGCAAACTTTATGTTAAAAACACTTTTGAACACTAGTTTTTAATGCTGTTTGTTATCGGAAGCTAAAATGTAACCGGACGCTGGAAATGACTATATGAAAACTTGTTTTTCTTTGCAAGATAAAAGATAATGTAAAGCAGCAAAGCAAGAGACACAAAGATTTATACTAGTTCACCACCAAACTGGTAGCTACGTCTAGTCTCTTCGTTCATGAAGGATTTTCCACTATAATCAACTGATTACAAATTTCCTTATGAATATTCTACTGTCACAAACTTGACAATACTCTTAACTTTTTAAAATGCGTTTGAGCCTTTGAGGAACTAAGCCTTTAACTAGGCAATACAAAGTTCACAAAGTAATTTTCTTTTGAATACAATCAAATAACTCTCACAGAGAGGATGAAAAGATTAAGCTCAAAACAATAACTTTAAAAAAGAAAGAGTATAAGACGCTGAAGAACAGTTCTTTGGTTTCCAGAAATTTGGCACGAAGCTTGATTGCTTACTTGAGAATAGCCTTAGCAGAATGTAGTTTCTAGCCATTTTTCAATGAGAGGCTTGAGATATTTATAGAATACCTTGAGGATATTACCCTTGCAGATATTTCAGCTCCAAATCATTGGGTGATGTAATTTGAAATTTTGTCATTTTCTTCCTTTCCAGAGAATATCAGAATAGTACATATTTCCGTTATTGTACTATCCGCTTCATACAATTGCCTTGTATGAATTTGTCTTATTCTAAAGGTGTCACCTTTGATACCTCGTACATAGAAATGAGCGCACAAAATCAAATTCGAATTTCGTTCTAAAATAGCTGAGGTAAAAGAGCACAAACGTGACCATCACATGCTTCAATAATAAGACCAGATGCTCGTTCAGAAGTCAAGATGGATGCTCACAACAATTGAAAACTATGTGTCATAAGATAACACTACCGGACGCTCGCTATAAATAAGATGCTAGAGTGAATCGGATGCAGATACACATGGAATGTATTCAATCTCTTATAAATTTCTTCTTCTTGCTTGAGTGAGTTTATAAAACACAAATGATTTTAATACCTGCACACTTTAAGGCTTATTAGAAGATAAATTGTTCACTTGTAAATACTTTGTTATCATCAAAATTAATGAGGGTCTAAACTTCTCAATCGTTTAGATTCCAATAATCTCCCCCTTTCTGATGACGAAAAATATACAAGGTTGATGAACAATTTTGTTTCAAAAATAATTTCATGGGTCTCCCCCTGAGTTCAACATACTCAGATATAATTAAATATTTTCAAGTATCAGAGCATTTTCAATTATTAGAGCATTTGTAAGATTGTAGTATACATGTATCAGAGCATATATTCACATAGTCATTGAGACCGGATACTGAGATTATTGTACCAATAAATTGAAGATCAGATGCTAAGATCATTGTACCAATAATAAATATAAAAGTGTCAATGAATATCAATCAGTATTAGAGCAAAAAAAAATGTTATGTATGACGAATGATGCATGTAGTGTGAAGCTTAAGCGCGTTCATCAAAACATACTTTTAGTCCCCCTTTTGTCATCAGACAAAAAGAGTGTAAAACACATCATAGTCAAAACAAGGAATAAATAACACGAGAAAAATTTGAGAGTAAAGGTTAGATCATTCAAATGATAATATTTGCAAAAGAGCAATTGTACCAAATTAATACTTAATACAAAACATTTAAAAAAAAATTTAAGGAGGAGGAAGGATTTGGTTGAGGCGTTCCATGTGGTAATTCACAGTGCTTTCCAATTGATTCACCTTCTGATTTGTAGCCATGATAGCTTCATATTCAGCTCTTGGCATGATGACAACTTCATCATCTGCAGTAGGAGGAGCAGGAGCAGCTTCTAGAATTTGTTCAGCTTGTACAATAACAGCCCTTTGTGATTCCAGCTTCTGATGCTCTGTAAGCACTTCCTATGACAATCTCAATTTCCTTTCCTTTCTTTCCCGAGCCTTCAAAAAGACATCATCATTTGGTAAACTCCATTTGATGAGTCTTCCCAGCTTCTGTTTCTCAAACTCCATGTCCCTTTCCCATCTAAGCACTATTTCTTCTGGGTAAAGCATACTCAGAAAAATAGTTTCTCTGTGTTTGAATAGGGCATCTACATATTCATCGAACTTTTCAGCTCAACTTCTGACAATTCTCTTCTTATGATTTCTCCTGTCTCAGCAAGACACGTACTGATACGCTCATTTTCTTCCAAATAAATCCTTGTCAGATTTCCTTTGTCATCTTCATCTTCCGTGACAACTTTCAAATGAGGCAGAATAGCCTTGTCTTTCCAATCTGTTCCCATTCTACTCCAACTGAAACCAATATTAGATGTTTGCTAATAACAACCCGTTGCTCTTGCAGTTTAGTGAAACTTGGAGGCCTACCAATAGTGCACATCAGCATATCATCGAAGTGAAGAATGACAAGATTGGTGTCACTTACTCTATTGACAGTTCCTCCAGTTGGAACTTCATCTTTCTCTACCTTACTCAAACTAGAAGGACCAGTGTCTCTAGAATCTCTCTTGAGCAAGGTTAGATAGACTTGCATAGCTTAGTCTTCAGATAACTTTCTAACCTTTTTCCTAGAAAAGGCTTTTGTGCTGAATTTTCTGGGAGCTTCCTTAAACTCCTTGAGAGTCATTTCTTGGGAAGTCTTCCAGGTGGTTTATGCTTCCTCTTCTCAGGAACAAACCACGGAAGCCACCTTTGCCTATCAGGCACTATCTTCACAACAGCGGAGGAGGGATCTTTATTCATTAGAACCAATTCATGTCTCTTCATTTCCAGACAGTGAGTCATGAAAGCCCTTTCTTCATCTGATATCCACCTTCCACACTCTTCCAAAATGAGAGGTTCATTCTGTGGCAGATTATGAGGAAGATCAACAGAGAATGGAATAATTCCTCTGTTTGGAGGAGGTCTCAACCTTCCACCAAAAGTAGTCTTCAGTTTTTCATTCACTTCAGATACTGGTGCAATTTCTAGTCTTGCAACCCCAGAGGTGAAAGTCTTCAAGTGCCAGAGAGAAGGGTGATCATATACAGAATGATACTCTTATTCTCTTACAAACCTTGGTTTGTTTACAGATGATACAAACTTGGGAGCACCAACATGAGTGGGAATGGATGATGATGTAGTAGGTTTGAGAGTGAGAGCTAGAGTGGAAATCACTTTAACTTTGTAGGCTTTGGGTTTGTTAGAAGTGACTTTAAACAATTGATTAAAGGGGTGAGAGTGGAGTGAGAAAATATATGATGTGAGGGAAGTGTTTGTGGTGATAGAGGTTTGTGGTGAGGGGAATGTAAGTGTTTTGGTTCTTGTGGTTTTCTGGGAGGTTTGTGGTTCGGTGAATGGAGGTTGTGTGGATTGTGTTTGTGGTGATGAAATAAAAAATGGCGGTGCAGGAATGACATCAATAGAATCAAAAACAGTAACTGAATCATTAATGATAAAATCCAGTACCTTTGGTTCAAGCTTCTCAGAGAGCCTAACCAGTTTCTTTCTCTTGCCTTGAGGGACAACAGTAGGAGGAGGAGGTGGAGGAACTTGCTTCTTTGGGCCAGACGCTGAAACAGGCTTTTCAGCTTTGCCTTTCTCTTCTTCTCCAATATGCTTCTAATGGGGACTCGGTCCTCATTATCTTCTGGTTCATCTCTCCTTTCAGATGCAGGAGGCACCTTCTGCTTCTTGCTTCTTGTCTCCCTGGCTGGAGACTCAACAATTCTTTTCACACCAGACACTGACCTTCTGGTGGATTTCTGCATAATTTCACTAATAGCAACACCTTCTCCATGTTCCTTTTCCTTTTTCATCTTCCCAGTGATCAATTTCATTCTAACTAAGCTATTGACTCCAAACACTTCAGGACAAACAATAGCAACAATACCAAAATACTTTTCCTTTTCTTCTTTTTCTTTCAAGGCACCAAGCCTTCTAGCAATTCCATCTTTAACATCATCGCAGTAAGAAGTACACCATAAGGAATTTTCTTGGGGATGTTTTTCTTATCAGCAGAGCCCTTCCTTGAACTTACAATAGCATGGACCAGATTATTGTATATCAATCTAGGCAAGTTCACCTTCTGCCCTACCATGTAAGTCCTCATAATGAACTTCTGTTCATAGTTCACGATGTCACTCGACCCGGCCTTCAGAAGAACACTGTTGGCTATAATCTTATGAAGCACCCTGAAATGACTCTTCAGATGCTTGGCAGTAGGTGTTTCCCTAGATTCCTTCAACTGTCTATAGTTCTCAAACAAAGCTTCATTTACCTTCTCTATTCCATTGAAAGCATTTTCCCAACCATTGTAAAAACTGATTCCTTCAACTGGACAGTCAGTAACTGCAGCAATAGTGTTAACTGTAATCACATGTTTGAAACCATTAACATAGCCTTCGATTATACCACCTTTGAGCAGAGTAACACTTCCCCAGAGTTCCTTAACAGCAGTAACCATAACTTCAACAGCAGAATCCCAAAAGAAGTAATTAGTCCAGCCCATAGCCTTAAATCCCTCGTTGAAGTCAAAACCGTAAAGCTTAAATTTCTCCAAGTCAATCCTATTCTCATTCAGGAGTTTTCCTTCCGCCATGGTGTCGTAGATAGCATAGTGTTTTCTGACCTTAAGATTTACCATGGTTGCAGTAGAGGAGTAGATGATGGAGGTTTAGGGTTTTAGAAAGAGCAAACAAAGAGAGAGAAAGAGAGAGAAAACAATTTTTCGCAGAGAAAACAGAGGGTATAGAGTGGTGCGAAAGAAGTGGAGTAGCGGGAAAGTTTTGAAGAAATGGTACAGTTACTTTTTCAAAACGTTTCACATTTCCTTTGATTAGAAAAATAAATCAAAAAGAAAATAAAAAAGAAGATTCCCCTTTTCATTAAATGCAGTTGCCAAAATAAAGTAAAATCAAGTAAAAGATTTTATTGAAAACATAAAATTAATCATGACTCAGTAGGTGTGATGAGACGCTTCAGTCTCACACGCGCGTGACACGTGTGTGCTCGGACGCACACAACCATTTCACCGGACGCTGAGTTATGCAATGTGAATGACTTATCATATGTGTACACATGTGAATGCTTATGTCATACCAGATGCTGAACGATACATTTCACAAGATGTTGAGATTAATCATTCTTCTATAAGATGAAAATTTAAATTTCTTCTTATAAAATTGAATCTATCTTCAGCAAGGGTTTTGTGAAAATGTCAGCCCACTGATGATCAGTGTCTAAAAATTTAATTTCAATTGCACCCTTCTGAACATAGTCTCTTATAAAGTGATGCTTAATCTCAATGTGCTTTGCTCTAGAATGCAATATTGGATTTTTATTAAGACAAATTGCAGATGTATTGTCACAAAAGATAGGAATGTTCTCTATTTTATCAAGTAGTCTTCAAGTTGATATTTCATCCACAGAAGTTGAGAACTGCAACTTGCTGCTGAGATGTATTCAGCTTCTGTTATTGAGAGTGCAATAGTGCTTTGCCTTTTGCTTGACCAAGATACAAGATTTGCTCCAAGAAATTGGTAGCCTCCACCTGTGCTTTTTCTTTCAATTCGGTCTCCAGCAAAGTCAGCATCACAAAATCCTACTAACTTGTAATCTTTTGATTTCTTATAAAGCAAACCAAGATTAGTAGATCCTTGTAAATATCTAAATATTCTTTTAACAGTACTCAAGTGTGATTCTCTAGGATCATATTGAAATCTAGCACACAGGCAGACGCTAAACATAATATCAGGTCTTGAAGCAGTAAGATAAAGTAGAGATCCAATCATACCTCTGTACATTTTCTAATCTACCTTCTTACCAGTTTCATCTTTACTAAGAGTACAAGTGGGATGCATAGGTGTGCACATTGGCTTACAATCAACCATCTTGAATTTCTTGAGCAATTCCTTGATGTATTTGCTTTGATGTATGTAAATACCATCATTGCATTGCTTGATTTGAATTCCAAAGAAGAACTTCAATTCTCCCATCATGCTCATTTCAAATTCAATCTGCATTAACTTAGAAAATTCTTTGCAAAGACTTTAATTAGTGGCTCCAAAAATGATATCATCAACATAAATTTGAACAAGTATAAAATGCTTGTTTGATGTTTTTCTAAATAAAGTAGTGTCTAATTGACCTCTGGTAAAACCATTTTTCATTAAAAAGGAACTTAGTCTATCATACCAAGCTCTAGGAGCTTGCTTAAGACCATACAGAGCCTTTTTAAGCTTAAAGACATGTTCAGGAAATTCAATGTCTTCAAATCCAGGAGGTTGTTTCACATAGACTTCCTTAGTTATAAAACTATTCAAGAAGGCACTTTTCACATCCATTTGATAAAGAATTATCTCATGGTGTGCAGCAAATGAAAGTAAAATGCGAATAGCTTCTAACCTTGCAATAGGTGCAAAAGTTTCAGTAAAATCTATACCTTCTTCCTGTGAGTAACTTTGAGCAACTAATCTTGCTTTGGGTCTCACTACCTTACCATCTTCATCAAGCTTGTTTCTAAATACCCATTTAGTACCAATAGCTTGTTTATCTTCTGGTAGAGTGGCTAACTTCCAAATATCATTTCTTTGGAACTGATTCAACTCTTCCTGCATAGCCAAAATCCAACCTTCATCTTCCAATGCTTGATCAATCGTCTTAGGTTCCATCTCAGAGAGAAGTGCAAAATCAGCATGCTCTTTGAAAGAGGGTCTTGTTCTTACTCTATCTCCAAGTTCTCCTATGATTTGATTCTTAGGATGATTGGTTTTGTATTTCCAACTTTTTCTGGCTTCAGCTTCTGCTCGAGTAGAATCCTATGTCTGGTTGTTACCGCCGGACCCTAAAGATGCAAGATCACTGTTTGATGTACCACCAATATCTAAACCTAAAAATAATTCATCTACCTCTGATATGGTAGTGTCAGGCTTCTTGTCATCAAACTTGACATGAATGGATTCTTCCACTATCAAAGTTTCTTTATTGTATATTCTAAAAGCTTTAGATCTTTCAGAGTATCCCAAAAAAGATTTCTTTGTCAGCTTTGGAATCAAACTTACCAAGTTGATCCCTTAGTATTCAGAATATAACATATGCAACCAAAGGGATGAAAATAAGAAATGTTGGGTTTTCTACCCTTCCACAGTTCATATGGAGTCTTCTTCAAAATAGGTCTAATAAAGACTCTGTTTCGAATATAACAAGTTGTGTTTATTGCTTCTGCCCAAAAGTGTTTTGCAATATCAGCTTCATTGATCATGGTCCTGGACATTTCTTGGAGGGATCTATTTTTCCTTTCTACAGTACCATTTTGTTGTGGTGTTCTAAGAGAGGAGAAATTGTGGGAGATGCCATTTTCTTCACAAAATTTTTGAAAGCTTTCATTTTCAAATTCCCCCCCATGGTCACTTCTAATTGAAGAAATACAAATACCTTTTTCATTTTGAACTGATTTGCAGAAAACAGTAAATACATTGAATGACTCATCTTTGTGGGCAAGGAATCTAACCCATGTCCATCTAGTAAAATCATCAACAATGACTAACCCATATTTCTTTCCAGTTAAAGAGGCTGTCCTTGTTGGACCAAAAAGATGAAGATGCAAAAGCTCAAGTGGTCTAGAGGTTGAAATAATATTTTTAGAATGAAAAGAAGTTTTAACTTGTTTTCCTCTTTGACATGCCTCACAAAAAGCATCAGATTGGAATTTAAGATTTGGTAAGCCTCTAACAAGACTGTGCTTGTTTAATTTTGAGATTAATCTCAAACTAGCATGACCCAATCTTTTATGCCAAGTCCATTGCTCATCTTCAACAGACATTAGACACTTGACATATTGTTTTGCAAGTTCAGAAAGATCAATTTTATAAATATTTTATTTCCTCTTTGCTGTAAAGAAAATAGAGCCATCTTTCTTCCTTTTTACTGAACATCCAGTTTCTGTAAAAATGACATCATAACCATTGCCACATAATTGACTTATGCTCAATAAATTATGTTTTTAGTCCTTCCACATAGAGAACATTATCAATAGAGGGAAGAAAGCCTTTACCAATGCGACCAATTTAAACTATTTTACCTTTTTGGTTTCCTCCAAAACCAACAAATCCTTCTTCTCTAAGTCTTAGTTCTTGGAACAGATGCTTTTCTCCCGTCATGTGACGCGAGCATCCACTGTCTACGTACCAAGATTGGTGTGTTATGTAACACCCTGTCTCCGGAGTGCTACTAAGTGAATATTCTGACAACAGTTGACATGTTTTCGAAAGGTGGAATACTCTGCTCGTAGGGTTTTCGAGAAATGTGGTCCTATATTTTTTTTTAAGAGGGGTTCTTTAAAGAAGCAGTCAGAGCATCACAACGACTTTTAGAAACTTGGCAGAAAATAATTTAAGACAGCACATAGACCACATTCATTTATTCTGTCAAATCATATATAACAAACGTGTCATGAAACATAACAGATATTTATTACAACACTAAAATAATGACAAATATCCTATAGCTGGTCCACAAGCTATACTCTTCACTAGACTGCTAGTAAATTCCACAAACATAACACAAGTAAAAAGGCTGGACGACTATCCTCGGCTGCTCCTCTCTGCAGTTCCAAATCCTCCGCTTGCTCCGCCATCTGGGTTACATTCATTACATTGAAAGAACCACTGGCAAGGGTCAACTTCTTAAAATACACCAGATAATCCAAAATAGCATGATATAATATAACACAGCATAACAGAACACACCATTCCGTAAGAATACATCAATGCCTGCAAATGCAACTACACGCCACTATAGAACAAGAGATAACAAGGTACACAAACGCCCCATAATGCAACTCACGACACTCTCCCATCACACTTTACAATTCCAGAAATAACGCCGAACAAGCTGCTGAATACCAGCCGTAGCTTTGGGGACCCTATCACCCTTGGTTATTCAGGTCGAGTTAAAAAAACAACACGACAGTGAACTAAGCAGTCGAACACCCGCCGTAGCTTTGGGGACCCTATCACCCAAGCCGTAGCTTTAGGGGACCCTATCACCCTAGGTGGTTCGGTTCCGAACACCGGCCATAGCTTTGGGGACCCTATCACCCAAGTCATACCTTCAGGGGACCCTATCACCCTTGGTTATTCGGGTTGAAGTTCAAAAACGTCACGACGACTCCAACGACTTTGACAACACCTTAACCACCCCAATGAATCAACCAACGCATATGATAATTCAAAAAGTGGTACACAAGATTATACGACCGCATTTCAAATAATAAGAGCATGCTTAATATGAAGAAACGCAATTCAACACTTAAGCACTAAAAGCAGTTTGCATGGAGAAACGCAATTCAACAACCAATACGAAGTTCGCAGTATGCATTCAATCTCATATTAAATAATTGCACAGCTCAACAATCAATCATAGAATTCATCCCTCTGCAACTCGATGGAGTTCACAGAGAGGAACAAACAAGTGTGGGGGGTTGGGGACAGCTGCCAACCACTTGCAGACAAGCCCACTAAATAATCAACATATCAAAAGCGGTAAAACGAAGGGGTACAAGACCCACACTTCGAACCCTGAGGTTCTCAGACTTCTTCGCATACATACTTGAAATTAAATTCCTATCGTATCTAAAAGTTGTCCTTACACAAGGACATATAGCAATAAAAGCCTACAAATGTCTAGAAGTGCCCTTACGCATAAATACATAAACAATAACTCTAGAATGTGAAGCGCCCTTACCGAACTCCAAGCTGCGCGTATCCCCGTATTCCTCGATTTCTATGCCGCACGTCCTCGGATCTCTCGAGCCTATTACACCAAAGCAAACCTAGCGAAATTCTAAAAACTAACTTAAACCTTAGGCTCTCAAAACCCAACCTACTAACTAACCAAAACACTTATGCTAAAATACACAATTTGAAATACATGTTTTTGAAGAATTACATACCCTTGAAAATCACCAAAAATTAAAGTAATAAAGCTTTGAAACCAAATCATTCTTTTCACACCAAGATATGAACAAAACCACAATTAGAGTTCCCTTTCTCAATTACTCAAGTCAAGGCTCCACTTGGTTTCTTGGGTCTCCAAGAGCCCAACTTACCTTATGTGTTTCATAGCCTAACAATCTAAGACATAGAACAATCACTAAATCACATAAAATACAAGCTGGATCATAAAATTCTTCTTTTTAAATTAAACAAGCCATTTCTAATCATTTAACTATACACAAAGGCATTTAGACATCAAGATATATTCAAGTCTTATTTCAAAACACATTTCAAGGCATATGCCAAAACCCATACCACCTTCCAAAATCATACTTTCAAGAACATGTTTCTCACAAAATCTAACTAATCAAGGTTCCTATTAAACATGTATACATCATAGAACAAGTTTTTGCAAAGAATTCCTCTTTTCTATCCAAAGCATGTTCACTTAAACAATTACTTACTAACTACTTGAAAGAATAAGATTTTATGACTAAAATCATTTCTTGAGAAATTAAACATAACACACATTTTTTTTTTAATTTTCTTGAAAACCTTAAGGTGAAACAACTTCAATTAACCACTTTTCATAATTTCTAAAGCCTAGAACACATTCATTCAAGCATTACATATAAGTTTCAAAAAAAAAAAATTCCCTTCAACAGTCCTAGGGCCTCTCGGCCACCATCCCCTTTTTCTAAACAAAATTGCAAAACTCTCTTTTTAAATTGCAAACCATTTCCAAATTATTTAAATTAAACTCCAAGACATTAACATATTAAGACACATCTAAGGCATGGTTCTAAGCACATTTCAAACATATTCTAAACATATTGCAAGTCACAATTCAAGACTAACTTCTACAAGATTTCAAAACCCATTTTCAAAACATTTCAAGAGGGAGGTTTCCAAAATTTATTTCCAATTCTTTGATTCAAACCAATTAGACCATGATCATACCAAATCTAACAATTAGATAACAAACCTACTTCAATCCCAACATGCTTTTTAAGTCTCTCCAAAAACAATTTTTCACATGTAACTTGCTAACTCTTCTACTTAAGCATATACAACATACCCAATATTAATTTTATCAACCTAAACATATATTTCAACTACTAATTACATGTTCCAACAATCCAAAACCCCATTTTCCTTTCCTCAAGAATAGAATTCTATCACAAACAATTAGCCAATAACTTTCAATTCCAAAACTATAAACAAATCCAACAACAACAACAACTTCAATTATACTCCATTAAACAATTTAACTCTTGATTTCACTAGGATCACACTTTTCCCTCTTTTTCCCCTTAGGGTTTCACCCTAGGGTTCCAAGGATTTGGGAATTTGATGCTCATATCCATCATAGTTCCAAAATCAAGCATTTAAATGACACAAAATCAAGAACACAAAATATGTAGTCCCTCAAGCTTAGAAACTCGCGGCCAACACCTCCCCTTCATCGGAAAAAAAAATTTGCAACTTCTAAACTAATTAAGCAACATCACTCCATATTTCAATTCTTCCACAAAACAACAAATAATTTCCCAAAACCTAAGCCTAATTCATGAACAATCCTAATTTCAAGTCTCTTCAAGAATCAAGGGCTTTCACAAAGTCCTTTCAATCTTTAATTCAAATCAAAATTAATAACTACAACAACCATAACAATTTTATAAGAAACAATAAACACCAATCAATTGAATGATTACATGAGAGATCACTTAATCCCTTTACCTTAGACCATAAGACCTAGGGTTTGAGAAAATTGGGGAAAATGGTCATCTCTCTCATGATCAAATTCAAACCAATAACAAGCATTTAATTGGAATAAATCAAATAAATCAACTTCCTATACCTCCTACAAGGCCACGGCTCAAGGGCAAGAAAATGAAAGAATGAAACTTGGCTTTTCTTTTTGCTCACAGTGAGAGAGGGCTACGGCCTGATTTATTAAGAAAGGAGGGAGGAAAAATAAAATAAGATAGATGGTATAAATGGGGGAGAACTACAGATTTTGAGAAGGAGAGAAGAAAAGAAAACTTGGCTTGATCTTATACTCTATTCCTTGATCTAGGAACAGGTGCTATTTAGAAGAATGAAATAGAAGCAAATTGTGATGGTGGGATGGGGAAGAAGTCACGCTGGGAAGAACAAGGAAGAAGGAGAATAATGAAACTTGTCTTGAAACCCACTTCACCAACACTTAGTAACTAGGATTGAAAATGAAAAAATGAGAGAGTAAACAAAATGGGGGTAGCTTCGGGTGAGTAAAGTGGAAAAAAAAGAGAGTAAACAATAATTTAATCAAATAATAATGCTTGGCTCATATTGATTTAGGAAAGATATTTTCTAATAATCCATCCAAAACTTGACACCTAGGCAACTTAAAGTAAGATGCTAATCTAATCAACTAGTCTAACATCTAATCTCTCTGTTCTCATGATTACCCTCTAATCCTAGAGTCTTCAGAGTACTAAAAATATGGCGTCGAGTAATCGCGTTACCGATTAATTCTTTTGCCGATAATTTGCGAAAATTAATTTACCGAGAAATTAATTCATCGCATGATAATAAATTATCATAAATAATAAAACAATTGAAAACACTAAAAAATAAACACAACAAGTTATGATTCGATTTTTTATCGAAATCGAGTTCGTTTAAAATTTTATTCGCGAATAAAAACTACCCGGTGATTCGAAATGCAACGAAACTTCGTTAGAGTTTTCTGACGATCATGAATTAATATTAATTATTAATTCTTAAATTTAGTTTCATCTTGATTTAATTCAATCAATTTCTTAGTCAATAAAAATACGCGTTGCCGCGTCACGCAGGAAACTTGTAATAAGTATAATTGATGAATTCTCTTTAAAAGCAGCATACGTCTACGCTGTCAATTAATTTAAATTGACATCATGAATAATAATTATTTATAATAAATAAATTATTCAATATAACTCAAAATAATTTCCCGTACTTCAGTAAATCATTGAGGTGATCAGTCTCTATGACTTATTTTTTTGAGTATTCAGGATTTTATTGCTAAAATCGCTTTTCTTAAACATTGAGATGTTACAATACCACCCCCTTAAAATAGTTTCGTCTTCGAAACTACACAGATGGTAAAATACCGAAAATTACTTTACTCAAAACCGTAAAATAATTTGCACACATAGATATTCACAATACTTATTATTATATGTAGTACTATTACAATTATAGTTACATAATATAGCATGCAATGATAGCAATCAAAAGACACAAACATCACAAAATAAGCATAGTTAGCGAACGAAGAATCCCTTGCAACTGACTGATGCTTCCTTCCCGATCACGACATCTGCTCATCCACGATCCCTTACATGTTGACCTTGTTGCTAAGCATGTCTGCAACATAGACTATTTTATCTTTAGGTACCCATATCTTATTGGGTCATTTCTTGTTAGTTCTTGAAGGATACTTGTCATTCTTAATCTTAAAAACAGTACAGACACTTTTCAAATGACCAGATTTGTTGCAGTAAGTACAATGCAAGCATTCATTGTCATTATTGGATTTATCAGGTGCTGAATTTTCATTTTCTAAAGAGGGTTCATCTGATATGTAACCAAGACCTTGAGTTGTCATTTTACTGACACCCCAAATCATTGAAGCTTGCTTGCTTCGAATTACACTCTCTACAAGAAACTTTTGAAATGCATATTCATAATCATTTGATTTACACTTAGGATTGCCTTTAACTTCAGAGCTTTCAGCTTGAGAGCACTCAGCTTCTGATTGCTTGTCAGCAGCCAGACGCTGGTTATCCTCCAAACACTGATTTTCATTTTTCAGCTTCTGGTTCTCTTCATTGAGCTTTGAGTTTTCATTGTTCAAAATTTGAAATTTAAAAACTTCTTTCTCAATGCTTTGTACTCAATGGAGAGAGTGGCAGAATCCTTAAGAAGATCATCAAATGAAAGTTGAAGTTCAGAATAAGAATGATATATTATTACCTCTTTAACTTCTTCTTCAGAGTCTAAGTCAGTGTTTGCCATGAGGGTGAGATTGGCTTCTTCTTCATTTTCATCCTCAGAGGACGATAGGTCCAGGTCTTCCTATGTAGCCATTAGACACTTCTTCTTTCCCTTAAAAGAACTCCTTGTGGGTTTTTCCTTAAGATTAGGATATTCTGATTTGAAGTGTCCCGACTTTTTACATTCATAGCAAACGACTTGGCTTTTGTCTTTGCTTTTCTTCTTGTCCTTGACATCTTTCTTCTGGAATTTTCTTTTGAAGTTTCTTTTCTTCCACATTCTTTGGATCCTCTTAGATATGAATGCAAGCTCATCATCTATTCCATCATTATCTCCTTCTGAAGCTTCATCTTCTGATTCTTCAGCCTGAAGGGCCTTAGAAGAACATGCTTTATGCTTGTTGACTTTCAAAGCAATAGACTTGCTTTTCTTCACAGGTTCTTCCTCATTCAGTTCAAGTTCATGAGCTTTCAGAGAACTCAAAAGATCGTCAAGCCGTAAGGCATCAAATCTTTTGCTTCTTGAATAGCAGTGACTTTAGGTCTCCACTGCTCGGTCAAACTTCTCAGGATCTTTCTCACATGGTCAGGAGTGGTGTAGCTTTTTCCAAGGGCTTGTAACCCATAAACAAGTTTTTGGAATCTTCTAAACATAGATTCAATGTTTTCACCATCTTCCATTTTAAACAACTCATATTGGCGAACTAACATGCTGGCTTTAGTTTCTCTTATTTGGGCAGAGCCCTCATAAGACAAAACAAGAGAATCCCAAAT
The DNA here is from genome assembly GCA_037113605.1 of Calophaca sinica. NCBI lineage: Eukaryota > Viridiplantae > Streptophyta > Magnoliopsida > Fabales > Fabaceae > Calophaca > Calophaca sinica. Next base: position 84,691,798 of record CM073731.1, read on the forward strand.
TTCTTTGGCAGTATCAAATTTGCCACATTTATCATATTCTTTTTCTGACATAGTACAAATAAGAATGAATCTAGCTTTTTGATTGAGCTGATATCTCTTTTTCTGTTTATCATTCCAATTTTCTTTAGCTATGGCAACTCCAGCAACATTAGTGGGAATAAGGTATCCACTTTCAACTATATCCCACAACTCAAGTTGTTGTGTCTCAAAGAAAGCTTTTATCTTATCTTTCCAGTAGTCAAATTTTTCTCCAGTAAATAGAGGAGGACGGTTCATGTGACCACCTTCTGCAGACATGTTCACAAGTATAGGATCTTTTCTCTTAACACTGTTAAGTGCTCAACCAAGAGGCCGAGCTCTGGTACCAACTGAACGTGAACACAAGAAGAGGGTTGAATTGTGTTGAAAACTTTTTGCAAACTTTAAGTTAAAAACACTTTTGAACACTAGTTTTTAAAGCTGTTTGTTTTCGGAAGCTAAAATGTAACCGGACGCTGGAAATGACTATATGAAAACTTGTTTTTCTTTGCAAGATAAAAGATAATGTAAAGCAGTAAAGCCAGAGACACAGAGATTTATACTAGTTCACCACCAAACTGGTAGCTATATCTAATCGCTTCGCTCCTGAAGGATTTTTGTAACACCCCAATTTTTATGGAAAGAGATTTTAGCGTTAAAATCCCGATTACTTGAAAATAAGTCAGAGAGATTGATCACCTCGATGATTTACTGAGAGTACGAGAAATTATTTGAGTTATTTTGAAATAATTTATTTATTATAAATAATTATTATTCATGATGTAAATTCAAATTAATAGACAGCGTAGACGTATGTTGCGTTAATGTGAATTCATCAATTTAAACTTATATAAGTTTTCAGTTTGACGCGGCGACGCGTAATTTTGTTGACTAAGAAAGTGATTGAATTAAATCAAGATAAAATTATATTTGGGACTCAATATATTTTATTAAGTCATAGTAAAATTTTCAGTTTAAAATTCCACCGTTTTTCGGTTGAGTTTTGGACTACCCGGGTAAGATTTTACCCGACAGAAGACTTTAATTCGACCCAAATATTTTATATTTGGAATTTGAGTGTTTTATACTATTTTAGATTTATTGAAAGTGGTTTGGTAATTTTCGGACGAAATTTTATAAAACCGTATTTTCTACTCGGTTAAAACCCGAGACGCGTAAAACCGAACGCGTGACGAAACGGGAACGAATACCCCATTGATTCGTGAGATGAAATCTGATGTGGTCAGGGGGTGATTTATTCTATTGGGCATAAATGAGGTGGGAAGGATTTAGTTCCATAATGATTAGATTTTAGTTGCATTTTTGGCTAAAATGTGTAGCCTTTTTACTAGACTAAGTGTCATAAGATTTAAGTGAGATTTTCTCCTCCTCACACATGCTCATGGCCGCCCCATTCAGCCAATGGAAGTGGCTAGCTCAGCTCAAAAGTTGTGTGGAAGAATAGGCTTAAGAGATAGCAATGATTAGTAGCTAAGTTTAGGGCTTTTGGAGCATGTGTTGGCCAATGAATGAGGAAGCTTCTTCCTCCTTTCTTTTGCATGAGCTGGTCGTGAAATTAGGGGGGAGGGGAGTGTAACAGCCCAAATTTTTCATCCTTCAAGATTAGGATATGTCTTAGGATATTAGAAGATGCTTATAGTTTCTTGGGATGGGTTTCATATGTTTTACCATTCCTTCAGCTGACTGAGTATCTAGATGTACCTTTATTCATATGCTTAGTTATTTCAGTTATCGTATTCCCCATTTTCGAACCTCTTAACAACTCAATTGGATTTAAGTCCCTTCAGTAAAGTTGTAGCGTTATCTCTTATCTTTTAGTTGGCGTTAGTTCGACTCGATTTCGATACCTACAACTCTAGATATGCTCTCTGGAGTCAACACAACACAAGCGTAACACCTAGGAATATTATAGTATTTTTCAACTGCATGTTTGATCCCGTTAGAGTCCGAATTTGGGTAAGCCTATTAGATAGAAAATTGTAGGAAATTCTCTTAGCTTTCCAACGACACCAATAACGCCTCAATCGGACATCTGTAGCTCCAGATACGACCAAAACAGTGACGCAGAGCGCCCAGACTGAAACTCGGGCGCCCAGGCCTCACAGAGAGCAGGCGCAGGGCGCCCATGGGATGCTGGCGCCCTGCGCCCACAGCTGATAAGTGGTCAGGCGTTTTTTTTGCTTTAACTCGTTTGGGCCGGTTACGGCGACCCCGTGTGACCCATTCTCGACCTGAGGAAGCAACCACGACCCCTAGACTTAACCTAGCCACTAAGCCTCAGTTCTAAAACCCTAAACATGATTAGGAGCTGCTCATAAGACCAATTAAAATAGAGAAAAGTTCTTCTTCCTCCCCTTTTTCCAATTTGATGCTGTCAAAGGCTCTGAACTCAAAACTACGCAAGGGAACTCGACTAGGGAGCATCGTTACTGTAATCCTTACAGCCTCATTGTGAGGAATAGAAAGTGGTAAGCCTTCTAATGATAACTTTGTCTTTAAGGTCAATGTTAGGGTTCTAAACTATGATTTTTCCATACCTGAACCCTTGCTCTGGTGTTTTTCCTGAAGAAAGCTTCACTAGGAAAGGAAAAGCTTGGTGTTCCCTCATACCATCCTAGGAGTACGAAATTCACTTGAGGTAAGGGGTAGTTGTTCTCTTCTAGTGAGTGTATGGAACATGTGTGAACAATATGGGTGTCCCATGACCCCTATGCCTCGCGCGGTAACGAAAAACGAGCACTATCACCACCGTGATAGGGAGACATTTGAACTCCTCAATTATTAATCTCGACTGGTGATATTTACTGTGACGTAATGTGATAATTTAATTGGATTGATGAATTTGGGTGGTGATTGAGTCTTGATTGTTTACATGCGTGTTACTCTTGACTACTCTTTTATTGTTCAGAGGGGTGAAAATCTTGATTGTTGCCGACTTTAAATTGCTATGGTATGAACTCCTATAAGACTTGATGACATGCTATATCATTCGTGTTGTGTGCCTAGATACTGATATGGTTAGTATTTAAAAGTATTGAATTGCCTAAACCACTAGTGTTGTTGCAAGAATTAGCGGTGATGATGTTTTAAAAACAGAATGCTGGAGAGGTTAAAATGGAATAAAAGGTGAATCAAGTTTGGATTAATTATTTAGAATAATTGACATATGAATAAACCATGCCTTGATAGAGACTTTGAAGTTTTAACAAGAGAATTGAGGGTCAACGGTAGGGATAAGTTAAGTTGTGTAGAAATTGTTTACTACCAAATGATAGGGTAAGGAATTTAAATAGCTAAGGGGTAAGTTTTAGACTCTATGACTGTGTAATCACTAAGTATGGATCAAAGAACTCTAGACCATGTTCAACTAAGTTCTGAGGGACGTAATGGTGAGACATTAGATCCCCGAACGGGTATGAACCCTCTGTGTGCGAATTGGATGACAGTGGCAGGGCGCCAGGCGCCCACGATCTCAGGCGCCAGGCGCCCAGTGACAGCCTGCACTCTTGTTGTTTCGTCATGTTCCCTTAGGGTTCTGTAATTAGGTTGATATTGTAAAGCCTAGGTAGGATGTCTAAAGTTCATTTATGATGCCTAAGGATTTATTAGTGTGATAATTTGAGAGAACTAATCTTTCTATTCCAAAGCTTCACTTGGATGTCATGTGCTTAATCGAAGTTGCTAAGAACATTGAATGTTTATGTTATTGGTTGAAGGCACTGGCTGACTTATGAATTTGTGTTCTGTTGTTGTTGTTGTTGCTACTCTATCGAAGATATTGCGATAGAGGATATTATGGTTAGACACCGCATTTGGTCATGTTCATGCATCCTGGTGTCGGCATTGTTGTTGTTGTTGTTAGTAGGGCGTATCGGGCAAGGTATCCCGTGACGGGCGAGGTTTCCCGGTCCTACGGTTAATGGGGCGAATCGGGCAAGGTATCCCGTGACGGGCGTGGTATCCCGGTCCTGTTGTTATTGGGGCATTACGGACATGGTATTCCGAAACGGGCAAGGTATCCCGGCCTCGTTATAATTGGATCCACATGCATATAGTTATGGTCCTAGAAATACATCATTTTACATGATAACATGCCTGGTTGTTTAGTTTTGGGTGATGTACTTTAATGTTGTGGTTGATGTTGTAGTACTGGTGATTAGATGCTTTCATTGGAATTGTTGTATATTGCGCATTGTTCATTAATTTCCTACACTGTATGCACTATTTGAGGTTATGATGACTAACCCCTCTTGTGGCTATGCATATCCCACCGGGTATGTGTAGATGTTGAGACTGCAGGTGTTGAGGATGTGAATGCCGGCGAGTAATCACGATAGCTCGTTGGGATAGATAGAAGACTTGTGTTTACTTGTTTAAGTCTTTGTATTTTCTTTGGTGTAATAGTTAGGGGAAGAGCTCTGAATTATTGTGACATCGGGAACCTTGGTTTTATTTCCTTTTGATGATTCCCCTCCCTTACTAAGTTTGTTTTCCGCAAGTTGAGAGTGACAGCCTTACCTTATTTGAAATGAAAAGCTTTTACTTGGATCAAAATTTTATTTCGTGTTCTTTTCTTTTCACGTTGTTATAATGACATGATGGGGTAGAGGGTGTCACAGGGAGAGCTTCATTTCAGTTTCATTTTCATTGTGTGAGATGTGCAAAAATTAGAGAGAAGTAGAGAGCTTTTTGGTAGGTGTTTTGAGCCATCCAAAAGGTGGGGGAAAAACCTCCATACTTCATTCTTCCTTGTTGAAGAGGTGATGGACTCAAGAACCACAAAAAATAAGGATCTATTTTGTCACCTAAGTGTTATAGTTGTTTCAAACAAAAAAAAAAGTGATATTCTTTCTTTCTATGAAACATAAAGATTTCTTCTTTTCCTTTAAAAATATATTTTAGGCTATGAACAATATGAGCCACGTTTGTTGGTGTGGATCTACTTGATGAAAAGATCACAAGCCAATCTCTAAGTGATTTTGTTGAAAAGAAAAGAAAATGTGGTCTTGCATGTGGGTTTTTGATGTTGAACTTTTGATTTTCTTGCTTATTTCTTCATGCATGTTCTTGATGATGATCAAGGAGACAAAATGCAAATTTTCCGCTTCCTTAAAGAGCTCTAGGCCATGACCTAAGGAGGGAAAAAGAATGGATTGCTTTCCAAGTGAATCTTATCTTGCATGTGGGTATTTTGTTGTTATTTTAAGTTTTACTAATTTGCATGTCATGATTTCTCCTCCATGAGCTTGATTTATGCCATGATTGGAAGAAGATTTTTCCTTAGAAAATGTTGTTTAAAAACCCCTTGACAATGAGAATCTTCAACTTGAGAAAACCTAAGTGTTTCCAAGAAAAGATTGAGTCAAGAAAAGGGTGTTGATTTTAATCTTGTTGAAAAACAAAAACTGCACTGACATATGTTTAGTGTTTTGGTCATAACGTTTTCCACACATATCCTTTTTCGTTGATTCTTGATGTTCTGAAAACTAGACTCATTTATCTACATTTTTCACACACACCTTGCTGAATTTGGTTGAGTATTGATAATTTAAAATACGTTAAAATTTGGCAAACAGAATCTGTCCTTTTCTGTACTTCCGAAATCCTTTTATTAAACTGTACCAAATGGCTGATGGAATGTTAAATTAAAATTCATTTCCAAAAACTAGACACTCCAAGCTTTCCAGGGAGTGGTCATTTGCTCGAATCCGACGTCGTTTTCTATATTAATAAAATCGGTGAAGTTGGGGGACAGATTTGGCATTTGCATGTGTTTGAGTCTATGCTAAGGTTTTCGATCAAATTGTTTTTATTTTGGATCTTAATGATAAGGAACAAGTCTAGGGCTTGAATCCTTAGAAAGATAGATGAAGTTTCTTTCGAAAATATTTGGTGTTTAAGTATTGAAAGTTTTCTAAAAAGTGCTTAATACCTTCAAACCTTGTTCTACCTTGTTGAGTGTGGGGGTAATAAGTTAGGACTTGAAATGTTTTGAATTGGGGTAGGATGGTAGAAACCGTGGCTATTCCTAGGAGTTTAAGGTTTAGTTTGTTTACTAAGCCCTAAGTAATTGTTGGTTAGGATTGTGGATACGAGATGGTGATCGGACTCGCGGTAGAGCCTGAGTGTGCAACTTTGACGTGGAAGGAAAGCCTTTAGGTAAGGGCATCTTCTAGATATTGTTTAGGTGATGTATAATTGCCATTGTATGCTTATGAAAGTGCTTCTTCTTGATATCTTGTTTGATTAGTACATGTGATTTGTGTTTATGATTTGTATAACCCTTAGTAAGGAAATTCCCTCCAATGAGTGTAAGCATCTTTGAGTTATATGTTGTTGTATTGGATGGATTTGGCTAATTGTATTGTTGTAATTAAGTTGTATGTATGCATATAGTGATGATGCACAATTTGAACAATGTAATTGATGTACAGATGACACGCTACTCCGATGCATTTTCTTGGAAACAAATACGATTTGCGAAACTAGAGTATGTAGGTTTTGAATGCGGTAATTAAAAAGGGCTCTCCAACGGAGCCTCGTAGCAAGGTTGAGATTTTCAATAAAAAAAAGGAATTATGTTTTCAACTCTAGGAATTTTCAAGAAAGAAAAAGGGGATAAAAAGGAAAGGAATTCGAGCTCTTCTAAAGAATAAATGGGGTTTTCAAAATAAATAACTAAATGAATGAATAGCTAAGTTCCAATAAAATCAACAAAATAAAAAGATGACACTAGATTCTTAGCAAGGGTGGTTTCTAGTAAAAAGAAAAAGAAAGGGGGGTGTTTCAAGTAATCACGCGGAGAGTTTTAAAGAAAATGAGATTAGGGAGGAAGTGGTTGTCAATACATCAATTACGATCATATAAATTGTGGCATTAAATCACGGACACTTCTTGCAAGTGCATCCGAGGATAGTTGGATTTGTGTAAGCATACGATCATAAGATATCGTTTACCCTAAACTAGATGGTTGTTTCCTAGTGTCACTAGATGGTTGTTTCCTAGTGTCAGGGTATTCGCGCGTTGGCCCTGGCCTAAAGGACGATTACGAACTTAAGGTCTGTTGTAGAGGGCAGTGTATACTGGGAGGCGTTGGTTGGCCCGGTGTCACATCTCCCATTGGTATGGGTATACAAAAGTTGTTGTGGCAGGTTGCCTTTTATCCTATTGGTATAGGAATTAAGCTGTAATAATTCACGCTGACTACATCCGCATACTGACTAGATGCATTTATGATGTTGTTGAACTACATGTTGAAGTGTTATGTTTCTTATGCTATGCTATACTGTGTTCATGTATAATTCATTGGTATGATGTGATTAGTTATACATGTTGTTAGCGTTATATGTTTTGTTAAGAAGATGACCCTTGCCTGTGGTTCTTTCAATCAATGAATGTAACCCAGATGATGGAGACTGCGGATTGTTCGAGACTACTGCCGAGCGTGAAATGGTGATAGTCCTACATGGCTATTTGCCTTGCGTAGTCGCATGGTGAATTTACCAAGGGGCCTAGTAAGTGTAGTAGTGCTCCGACCAGCTATAGGGTGTCAAATGCTTTAATCACAATGTTGTAATAGATGCTTTATGTTTCAAGACTTGAATTATTTTATGTGTACGTCTTAATTAAATTCCTTTGCATGGTTTGGAGAGTTAGATATGATAATGTACTTTCCACCGCCTTCGAAAATGTTGTAATACTCTGGTTGCGAATTACTTAAGGGAGTTTGAACAGAAAAAAAAATAGACTCACATTTTTAGAAACCATGCAACAGCGTATTCCATTTTCGGAAGTACTTTGGACTGTCGAGATTAATATGTAGTTTAGTAGCGCTCCGGAAATGGGGTGTTACAATTTTCCACTATAATCAACTGATTACAAATTTCCTTAAGAGTATTCTACTGTCACAAACTTGACAATACTCTTAACTTCTCAAAACGAGTCAGTACGTTCGAGCCTTTGAGGAACTAACCCTTTAACTAGGCAATACAAAGTTCACAAATTAATTTTCTTTTGAATACAATCAAATAACTCTCACAGAGAGGATGAAAAGATTAAGCTCAAAACAATAACTTTCTAAAAGAAAGAGTATAAGACGCTGAAGTTCAGTTCTTTGGTTTCAGAAACTTGGCACGAAACTTGATTGCTCACTTGAGAATAGCCTTAGCATAATGTAGTTTCTAGCCATTTTTCAATGAGAGGCTTGAGGTATTTATAGAATACCTTGAGGATATTACTGTTGCAGATATTTCAGCTCCAAATCGTTAGGTGAGGTAATTTGAAATTCTGTCATTTTCTTCCTTTTCAGAGAATATCATAATAGTATATATTTCCGTTATTGTACTATCCGCTTTTCACACAATTGCCTTGTACGAATTTGTCTTATTCTAAAGGTGTCACCTTTGATACCTCGTATATCAAAATGAGCGCACAAAATCAAATTCGAATTCTGTTCCAAAACAGATGAGGTAGAAGAGCACAAACGTGACCATCACGTGATTCATTAAAAGACCAGATGCTCGCTCAGAACAGGACGGACGCTCGCAGCAATTGAGTTATCCACGTGTCAAAGAATAACACTACCGGATGCTCGCTATACACAAGACGCTGGAGTGAACCGGATGCAGACACATATGAAATGTATTCAATCTCTTGTGAATTTCTTCTTCCTGCTTGAGTGAGTTTATAAAACACAAATGATTTTAATACCTGCACACTTCAAGACTTATTAGAAGATAAATTATTCACCTGTAAATACTTTGTTATCATCAAAATTAATGAGGGTCTAAACATCTCAATCGTTTAAGTTCCAACACATAACTCTTCTGTCGACTCTGAGATGCTTTCATCTTCTCTCTGATCTGTCTTACTTTCTCAGTAGTCTGCTGAACCAAGTATGGTCCCACCATTGAGCTTTCACCGTCTTGATACCAAGAATGAGGTGTCTGACACTTGCGTCCATACAATACTTCATACGGTGTCATGCCAATGCTCGCATGATGACTGTTGTTGTAAGTGAATTCAACTAGCGATAATACATCATCCCAGCTTCCTCTGTTGTCCAACGTACAAGCCCTCAGCAAATCTTCAAGTGATTGGATTATCCTCTCGGTCTGTCCTTCTGTTTGAGGATGATACGCAGAGCTAAGCTTGAGCTTGGTCCCCAAAGCTTCCTGTAGTGCTCTCCAGAAATGAGAAGTGAACTTCGGATCTCTATCATAGACGATACTAGAAGGTACTCCATGTAGTCATACAATCTCTGCTATGTAGATCTCTATCAGCTTCTTGACGTTAAAGTTCGATCTAACAGGTAGAAAATGAGCAGATTTGGTCAATCGATCGACGATTACCCAAATTGAGTAATGCTTCTTCTGCGTCCTTGGCAATCCCACAACAAAGTCCATGGAAATACTGTCCCATTTCCACTCTGGTACGTCAAGCGATTGCAATATTCCAACAGGTCGCTGATGTTCCACCTTCGCTTTCTTACAAGTGAAACATGAAGCAACGTAGTCTGCTACTTGCTTCTTCATTCCAGGCCACCAAAAATGCTTCTTCAGATCCTCGTACATCTTAGTAGCTCCCGGATGAATACTCAATTTGCTCTTGTGCGCTTCATCGAGAATCAATTTCCTCAGCTCTGCCATGTCAGGTACACAAACATGTTCATTGCACCTCAAGATGTTATCTGGTTCAACCTTGAATTCAGCCGCTTTTCCTTGCGCTATCAGCTCCTTTTTCTCCTACAGTAGCTTATCAAAAGCTTGCCGATCTCTAATCTCATCCAGCAGTCCGCTAGAAATAGTGAGCATACCGAGCCTCAGCTTCCCCAGTGACAATTCCACGTCTTGATTCAAATATCGAAACTTCTCCAGTAGCTCCAATTCCTTAATCATCATTGTTGAGACTAGGACACCCTTCCTGCTCAATGCGCCTGCCACTATGTTTGCTTTCCCAAGGTGATATTCCAGCGTAAAGTTGTAGTCCTTCAGGAATTCTATCCATCTCCATTGTCGCATGTTGAGTTCCTTCTAGTCAAACAAGTACTTCGAACTTTTATGGTCACTGAAAATAGTGAATGTGCTCTCGTACAAGTAGTGTTTCCAAATCTTTAATGAGAACACCACTGCAACAAATTCCAAATCGTGCGTGGGATAATTCCTCTCGTGAGTCTTCAGCTGTCTTAAAGCGTAAGCCACTACCTTCCTATGTTGCATCAACACGCATCCGAGTCCCTGGTGAGAAGCATCGCAATAAACCTCGTAAGGTTCTTCTGGTTGAGGTAAGACTAAGACAGGTGATGTCGTCAAAAGTTCCTTGATCGTGGCCCCGGATTCACACTCTTCTGTCCAAGCAAAAGGTTGATCTTTTCTCGTAAGTCGTGTGAGCGGCACCACAATCTTCAAAAATCCTTCAATGATTCTCCGGTAATAACATGCCAATCCGACGAAGCTCTAGATATCTGACACCATCTTCGGCTGTTCCCATGCCAGCACAGTTTCCACTTTAGCTGGATCGACAACTATTCCCTCCTTAGTTATCACATGTCCTAGGAATCTCACTTCTTCTAACCAGAACTCACACTTGGAAAGATTAGCATAGAGTTGCTTCTCTCATAAGATCCACAATACTTGGTGATGAGAATATTTCCAAATCTCCTAACAAACCCGCTTGAAGGCGTATGGCAAATATGAAAACGGGATTCAAACTCGTTAATGCCCAAACCCAAAACGTGTTGCTGTGCAAATTGATTCCTTGGCCAATCTAATTTGTTTCCCAGCCAATAAAAATTTATGAATCAATTGCTATAAACCAAACAAGTTGCTGCCCCCACAATAATTAATTCACGTTCTCAATGCCCAGCCTAAAAGAAAACGGGATTGTCCAATCAAATTCAAAAGGGGGACGATTAAAACAAGAAGGTTAAATTCTGGAGGCCGAACCGTGAATGAAATAAAAAGATGAAATCAAAAGGAAAATAATAAAGAAACAAAATATGGGCGAATTAAAGGATGAGAAAAATTAAAAGAAACAAACAAATGGATTAAGGAAGAAGATGGTAGGAAGGCGCCACAATCATGGAAGATTGATAAGCCAAGTGAGGATTCGCCACAAAGAAAGGGATTCCTTTGATAAGAATCAAACTAGGTATTCTAATCCAAGAACCCTAAGAGAGGCATAAACTCTCCAATTGGTAAAAACCAAAATTCAGAACTCCAAGTTATTTTTCATTGATAATATTGTGCTATATATAGCCTTTAGTACAACTGAAAAATGTAAAACAAAAGGTCACAATTAAGTGACATAATCCCTATTGATAGTATTAACTGTGGAAATACTGTCCCATTTCCACTCTGGTACGTCAAGCGATTGCAATATTCCAGCAGGTCGCTGATGTTCCACCTTCGCTTTCTGACAAGTCAAACATGAAGCCATGTAGTCTGCTACTTGCTTCTTCATTCCAAGCCACCAAAAATGCTTCTTCAGGTCCTCGTACATCTTAGTAGCTCCCAGACGAATACTCAATTTGCTCTTGTGCGCTTCATCGAGAATCAATTTCCTCAGCTCTACCATGTCAGGTACACAAACATGCTCATTGCACCTCAAGATGTTATCTGGTCCAACCTTGAATTTAGCCGCTTTTCCTTGCACTATCAGCTCCTTTTTCTCCTGCAGTAGCTTATCACAAGCTTGCCGATCTCTAATCTCATCCAGCAGTGCGCTAGAAATAGCGAGCATACCGAGCCTCAGCTTCCCCAGTGATAATTCCACGTCTTGATTCAAATCTCGAAACTCTCCAGTAGCTCCAATTCCTTAATCAGCATTGTTGAGACTAGGACACTCTTCCTGCTCAATGCGTCTGCCACTACGTTCGCTTTCCCAGGGTGATATTCAACGTAAAGTTGTAGTCCTTCAGGAATTCTATCCATCTCCATTATCGCATGTTGAGTTCCTTCTAGTCAATTAAGTACTTCAAACTTTTATGGTCACTGAAAATAGTGAATGTGCTCCCGTACAAGTAGTGTTTCCAAATCTTCAACGCGAACACCACTGCAGCAAATTCCAAATCGTGCGTCGGATAATTCCTCTCGTGAGTCTTGAGCTGTCTTAAAGCGTAAGCTACTACCTTCCTATGTTGCATCAACACGCATCCGAGTCCCTGGTGAGAAGCATCGCAATAAACCTCGTAAGGTTCTTCTGGTTGAGGTAAGACTAAGACAGGTGATGTCGTCAAAAGTTCCTTCAGTCGCTGAAAACTGGATTCACACTCTTCTGTCCAAGCAAAAGGTTGATCTTTTCTCGTAAGTCGTGTGAGCGGCGCCACAATCTTCAAAAATCCTTCAATGATTCTCCGGTAATAAAATGCCAATCCGGCAAAGCTCTGGATATCTACACCATCTTCGGCTGTTCCCATGCCAGCACAGTTTCCACTTTAGCTGGATCGACAACTATTCCCTCCTTAGTTATCACATGTCCTAGGAATCTCACTTCTTCTAACCAAAACTCACACTTGGAAAGATTAGCATAGAGTTGCTTCTCTCGTAAGATCCACAATACTTGGTGATGAGAATATTTCCAAATCTCCTAACAAACCCGCTTGAAGGTGTATGGGAAATATGAAAATGGGATTCAAACTCCTTAATGCCCAAACCCAAAATGTGTTGCTGTGCAAATTGATTCCCTGGCCAATCTAATTTGGTTTCCAGCCAATAAAAATTTATGAATCAATTGCTGTAAACCAAACAAGATGTTGCCCCCACAATAATTAATTCACGTTCTCAATGCCCAGCCTAAAAGAAAACATGATTGTCCAATCAAATTCAAAAGGGGGAAGATTAAAACAAGAAGGTTAAATTCTGGAGGCCGAACCGTGAATGAAATCAAAAGATGAAATCAAAAGGAAAATAATAAAGAAACAAAATATGGGTGAATTAAAGGATGAGAAAAATTAAAAGAAACAAACAAATGGATTAAGGAAGAAGATGGTAAGAAGGCGCCACAATCATGGAAGATTGTTAAGCCAAGTGAGGATTCGCCACAAAGAAAGGGATTCCTTTGATAAGAATCAAACTAGGTATTCTAATCCAAGAACCCTAAGAGAGGCATAAACTCTCCAATTGGTAAAAACCATAATTCTGAACTCCAAGTTATTTTCCATTGATAATATTGTGCTATATATAGCTTTTAGTACAACTGAAAAATGTAAAACAAAAGGTCACAATTAAGTGACATAATCCCTATTGATAGTATTAACTATCATTACTAATTATTTATAAGTATCCTATTTAAGTGGCTAATTACATAACACTCAAGGCATCCAAAGAGTCACCTAAGCATGCAAGCCAAAGGTTGCCTCTTCTACATACACCAAAAATGCTACTGTCCTTATTTTGTAAAAAAACACAAATTAACAGCTCCTTGTTGCACTAAAGCATACCCACGTAATGTCCATGAAAAATTGAAAATGATTGCAATCCCTTAATTTCTTTGGACTTGACCTGATTGGTGGAACAATAATTAATAATAGTAATTCCTTATTGGCCTTCCTTCTCAAGTCATGACAAATTAATCCAAGCATGAAACTGTCCAAGTAAATGTGCTGAACGTGAATGGCCTTGCTCCCTAAAATAATTGTCCAGTAATTAACAAATCTCAACCAATCACACTTCAACGTAAATTGCCTATAGTTCAGCCACTCAAAAACGTCCTTAATTCTCCAAATCCGTGATGCAACTTGACCGGATTAATAGCCATAAAAATCTTATTATCAAAAGACAAACCTGAACCCCACACCCTTAAGTTGTTATTAAAATAATAAAATCTTTGTAGATTTCCTTCCACATACTCAGTGAATTCAAGATCACATCATGCTCCCCTTCTTCAAAAGGATTTGTCCTCAAATCCTCATAGCACTCTTTAAACAAGAACTTGGACTTTGGATACCTCTTTTTGTTTGAATGAGACCATATCCAATTTCCTGGGTCAAAGACAAGTCTTGCTTCGTCAACTTGATTGTCCTCACGTCATCATAAAACTTATTGTCATAATCAATAAATAATTTTCCAACTTTGGTATCACAAAAATGTTTCAAGTGAGGACTCGGGACTAGAGCCACGGAAGCTCGAACGGAATCTATCTTCCATCTGATCAAACCATCCATTTTTGCATCATTCCCCTCCTCTAGAAAGGGATTTGACCTCAAATCCAAACCTACATCAAAAGAAAGTGGGTTATGTAAAAATATTTTTCGTTTTTGCTCTCCACTTTCTTTTTCTGATCTGAAGCTTTCCTCCTCCTTAAAATTTTCATCTTTCTCAATCTCCTCTTTCTTTTTCTCATGGACCAAACTCTCTTGTTTTTCTTTCTCTCCCACATTCTCTTGAATTTTATCTTTAACAAGATTCTTCCAATATTCTTCAAAACTAGGAATCTTTCTTTTCATTCTCTCCTCTTTTCTTACGATTCTTTCATGCTCCCTATCATCCCTCTTATTTTTTCTATATCTTTTCTCATCTCGTTTTCTCTCTATGTGGTCAAACTTCTCATGTAGCTCTTCTGTTGTTGTTTGTAGGAGCCTCTCCATAGCTTGGAATTTTCAGATAATTGATACCTTGTGTATTGTTGAGAGTATGTTTCTCTTGGGTTCTTCATTGAACCTTCCCTTTTGATCTTATCAAGAAACCAAGTTTTCTTGTGGCGATCATTCCCCAAGGCTTATCATTTCTTCTTCTTCTCCATAGAAGCAAGAGTGTGGCGCCTCCCCCATTTCTTTCTATTCCATCTTTTTCATTTCTTCTTTGTTCTAATTTCCTTATTCTGGTTCTTTACTATTCAGCCTTTACATTTCCTTGTCATTTAAATTCTTGCAATTTACAATTCATTGTCAAATTTATCATTTCCATTATATTATTGTGAATTGCACAAGCATTGACAAACCATGCAAATTGGATAGTCATCCACTTTCTTTTTCAGATCTGAAGCTTTACTCCTCCTTAAAATTTTCATCTTTCTCAATCTCCTCTTTCTTTTTCTCATGGACCAAACTCTCTTGTTTTTCTTTCTCTCCCACATTCTCTTGAATTTTATCTTTAACAAGATTCTTCCAATATTCTTCAAAACTAGGAATCTTTCTTTTCATTCTCTCCTCTTTTCTTACAATTCTTTCATGCTCCATATCATCCCTCTTATTTTTTCTATATCTTTTCTCATCTCGTTTTCTCTCTATGTGGTCAAACTTCTCATGTAGCTCTTCTATTGTTGTTTGTAGGAGCCACTCCATATGTTGTACAAAGGTCTGAAGTTCAAAGGATAGAGTTGTCATTTTTTTTTGCAATCTAGATTTGGACAAAATGGAAAGACAAAATGGAAAAAAGGATATTCAAACTAGGCTCTGATACTAAATGATGAGAATATTTCCAAATCTCCTAACAAACCCGCTTGAAGGCGTATGGCAAATATGAAAACGGGATTCAAACTCCTTAATGCCCAAACCCAAAACGTGTTGCTGTGCAAATTGATTCCCTGGCCAATCTAATTTGTTTCCCAGCCAATAAAAATTTATGAATCAATTGCTGTAAACCAAACAAGATGCTGCCCCCACAATAATTAATTCACGTTCTCAATGCCCAGCCTAAAAGAAAACGTGATTGTCCAATCAAATTCAAAAGGGGGAAGATTAAAACAAGAAGGTTAAATTCTGGAGGCCGAATCGTGAATGAAATCAAAAGATGAAATCAAAAGGAAAATAATAAAGAAACAAAATATGGGTGAATTAAAGGATGAGAAAAATTAAAAGAAACAAACAAATGGATTAAGGAAGAAGATGGTAGGAAGGCGCCACAATCATGAAAGATTGATAATCCAAGTGAGGATTCGCCACAAAGAAAGGGATTCCTTTGATAAGAATCAAACTAGGTATTCTAATCCAAGAACCCTAAGAGAGGCATAAACTCTCTAATTGGTAAAAACCAAAATTCTGAACTCCAAGTTATTTTTCATTGATAATATTGTGCTATATATAGCCTTTAGTACAACTGGAAAATGTAAAACAAAAGGTCACAATTAAGTGACATAATCCCTATTGATAGTATTAACTGTCATTACTAATTATTTATAGCTATCCTATTTAAGTGGCTAATTACATAACACTCAAGGCATCCAAGGAGTCACCTAAGAACTTCACATACTTAGTGAATTCAGGATCACATCACTTGGTGTAGATGTCCTTCATGCTCTTCTCTGCTTCTTGAGTAGAACAAAATGTCGTCTATGAACACAACCACGAACTGATCCAAGAATGGATGGAAGATTATGTTCATGTAGTCCATAAATATATCTGGCGCGTTCGTCACTTCGAAAGGCATGACTAGATACTCGTAGTGACCATATCTAGTTCTGAATGCAGTCTTTGGATTATCTTCTTCCTTCACGCGAATCTGATGGTAGCCGGACTTCAAATCAATCTTGGAAAATACCGCAGCTCCTCGTAGTGACCATATCTTGACAGTAACCTTGTTAAGTTACCGATAGTTAACACACAACCTTGATCTTCCGTCTTTCTTCTTCACCAACAACACTGGAGCTCCCCACGTTGAAACGTTGGATCGTATGAACTGCTTCGACTTCAAATCTTCAATCTGCGACTTCAGCTCAATCATCTCGGATGGAGACATTCGGTAGGGCGCTATAGAAATCGGACCTGTTCAAGGAAGTAAATCGATAGAAAATTCGATCTCCCTCACTAGTGGCAAACCCAGTACATCTTCAGGAAAGATGCCTGGAAACTCACGCACCACTTGCACGTTCTTTAACTCGATCTCTTGAGTAACTTCTAAACTAGCAAGCGATATGTATTCCTGAGCTCCCTCTTTCAAGGAAACTTCAATGTTATTAGCAGAAAGATATTTAGAAACTTTTGGATCAGGGAAAACTACTATTTTTTTGGCACAGTCCAAAAGGACATGGTGGTAGGACAACCAATCCATCCCGAGGATAATATCAAGACCTTTTAGAGGTAAGCAAATCAAATTAACAAGAAACTTCCTACCCTGAATAATCACCTCACAATTAAGGCATGCAGTGCTGCCAACTAAAGTCTTAGTAGCTGGAGTAGTAACTACTAATTTGAAAGGTAAAGCAGTCACAGGCAACTTCAATCAGCTAACATAATCCATAGAAATAAATGAATGTGTTGCACCAGAATCGAAAAGTACGGATAGAGAATTACCCTCAATCTCACAGTCCCCCTGAATCAGATCATTCGATTGTTCTGCCTCTTCGCCGTTCATACAGAAGACTCTTCCCTTGGCAGCTGGACGCTTTCCCTTCGCCTTTGCTGCATTCACACTAGGTTCCGCCTTCAGAGCTTTGCAATCCTTGGCATAGTGTCCAGGTTTGTTGCAGTTGTAACACAAATCTCTCTCTTCCGTGCAACCGTTCGCATAATGCCCCAGTTTGCCACAATGATAGCAAACTTGTTCATCTCTGGTGATGTGATCCTGAATTCATTAAGCATATGGAAGGAGAACTACAAGGATTTTATTATTTTTCTAAAAATTCAGTGTTTTGAAGAAAAATTATTTGGAAGGATTGATGGACTCCAACCAGCACATGGAAATTCAAGATAATATTCTATGCATTCAGCCCATGTTCTTAATTGAATTGAAGGACATTCACGTTTTGGCCTTTAGGAAATCATTTATGGGCTATTTTGACTAGTTGGGAATTGGTGGAGCTGTTCACGTTTGGTTCCAAATAATGAAGGCAATGATCAGGTCACTAATGGGAGAATTAATTCTTTACATGGAAAAAGAAAAGCCTCCAGCCGTTGTGCACAAATTGGGAAGATTATTGGGTTCAAATTGAGCATGAGTTGCAACGTCACTTTTATGCTATTTGCTAATTTTTATTTCTTTGTTTTAGGGAATCAAATAAATGGCTTGCATGCCTAGGTCCTCTTTCATACCTTGGCGCTATTTAATTAGCCACTTAAATAGGATTGTTATGAGATAGTTAGTAATGATAGTTAATACTATCAATAGGAGTTATGTCACTTAATTGTAACCTTTTGTTTACATTTTCAGCTGTGCTAAAGGCTATATATAGCACAATATTATCAATGAAAAAGAGACTTGAATGTTTAGAAAAAATACTTGTGTTTTCAACACTTGGTGAGTTTACACTCTTAGGTTCTGGATTGAACCATATTCTGACTTATCAAGTAGCAATCCTTCTTGTGGCGTCTATCTCTTTGATCTTATCAAGAATCCTTTCTTGTGGCGATCACTCGAATTGGCTTATCAATTCCTCTGGAATCGTGGTGCCTTCCACCCCTTTATCTTGTCCATTTTTATTTTTATTCTTCACCTAGCTTAAACTCATTATTTGAGACTGAAGTGTGCATGAAAATTCAACCTAAGATCGTTTCAAAGGCTACTATGGAGGTTGGTAGCCATCAAGTGGTATCAGAGCAGAGGTTGGGGTTGAATTGATCATTTGTTCTTACATTTTTTTTTATTTTACATTTTGATCACCAAAAAAAAAATTGCAGAAAAAAAACGAAAATTCAAAAAAAAAAAAGAAAGAGATTCTGCCAGAAAAAAAAACTGAGAGAAAAAAATAATTCAGATTGAGGAATTTTAGATTTTATTCATTCCCTGCAGCATGGAAGTCGAGAAAAAGAAGCATCTTTTCTCCACAAAATGTTATGTGAATGACGAGATATGTAGCTTGACCATTGATAGGAAAAGTTACATCAACATGGTCAGCACAACCTTGGTGGAGAAGTTGTCACTTCATGTTTTGAAGCATCGACAACCATATTCACTCTATAGTCTCGATGATCCAGAATTTAGTGATATGGGCAGCATGATGGTTGATAAACAAGTACTAGTATCATTCATGATTGATGGATATGAAGATGAGGTGCTTTGTGATGTGGTGCCTACAAAAATGAGACACTTGTCACTTGGGTGGCCATGGAAGCTTCAACGGAAAGCAAAGCATGACTGCAAAGCACCAACAAGTACTCTTTTTTATTTAAAAATACCAAAATCACTCTTGTGCCATTTGAGCAAAAAGAAGGGTATAAAGATCCTATATATATGGAAAAAGAGAGTGATGAAAATAGAGAGATAAAACAAAGTGATGAGAAAGAAGAGAGATTGATTCATGAAGAAAAGAAAGAGGGAGCTGTAGAAAAAAAGGAGAGTCATGACAGAAAGTTAGAAGATAAAAATGAGAGCTTAGAAAAAGAAGTAGAGGAGAAGGAAAACTGTGAGAGAAAAGAACTGGAAAATAGTGATATTTTTGTTGATAAAAAAGAGAGCTTTGAGAGGAAGGAAGAGAAAAGATCCAAACTTGGAAAAGAAAGTGAAGAGCAAAACGAAAAAATATTTTTACATAACCCACTATCTTTTGATGCAGGTTTGGATTTGAGGTTAAATCCCTTTCAAGAGGAGGGGAATGATGCAAAAATGGATAGTTCGATCACATGGAAGGCAGATTTCGTTCGAATTTCCAGGGTTCTAGTCACGAGTCCTCATTTGAAGCATTTTTGTGATCCCAAAGTTGGTAAATTATTTATTGATTCTGATATTAAATTTTATGATGAGGTGAAGGACAGTCAAGTTGAGGAAGCAAGACTTGTCTTTGATCCAGGAAATTGGATATGGCCTCATTCAAACAAAAAGAGGTATCCGAAGACCAAGTTTTTGTTTAAAGAGTGCTATGAGGATTTGAGGACAAATCCTTTTGAAGAAGGGGAGCATGATGTGATCCTGAATTCATTAAGCATGTGGAAGGAGAACTACAAGGATTTTATTATTTTTCTAAAAATTCATAGTGTTTTGAAGAAAAATTATTTGGAAGGATTGATGGACTCCAACCAGCACATGGAAATTCAAGATAATATTCTATGCATTCAGCCCATGTTCTTAATTGAATTGAAGGACATTCACGTTTTGGCCTTTAGGAAATCATTTATGGGCTATTTTGACTAGTTGGGAATTGGTGGAGCTGTTCACGTTTGGTTCCAAATAATGAAGGCAATGATCAGGTCACTAATGGGAGAATTAATTCTTTACATGGAAAAAGAAAAGCCTCCAGCCGTTGTGCACAAATTGGGAAGATTATTGGGTTCAAATTGAGCATGAGTTGCAACGTCACTTTTATGCTATTTGCTAATTTTTTATTTCTTTGTTTTAGGGAATCAAATAAATGGCTTGCATGCCTAGGTCCTCTTTCATACCTTGAGCGCTATTTAATTAGCCACTTAAATAGGATTGTTATGAGATAGTTAGTAATGATAGTTAATACTATCAATAGGAGTTATGTCACTTAATTGTAACCTTTTGTTTACATTTTTCAGCTGTGCTAAAGGCTATATATAGCACAATATTATCAATGAAAAAGAGACTTGAATGTTTAGAAAAAATACTTGTGTTTTCAACACTTGGTGAGAGTTTACACTCTTAGGTTCTGGATTGAACCATATTCTGACTTATCAAGTAGCAATCCTTCTTGTGGCGTCTATCTCTTTGATCTTATCAAGAATCCTTTCTTGTGGCGATCACTCGAATTGGCTTATCAATTCCTCTGGAATCGTGGTGCCTTCCACCCCTTTATCTTGTCCATTTTTATTTTTATTCTTCACCTAGCTTAAACTCATTATTTGAGACTGAAGTGTGCATGAAAATTCAACCTAAGATCGTTTCAAAGGCTACTATGGAGGTTGGTAGCCATCAAGTGGTATCAGAGCAGAGGTTGGGGTTGAATTGATCATTTGTTCTTACATTTTTTTTATTTTACATTTTGATCACCAAAAAAAAATTACAGAAAAAAAAAACGAAAATTCAAAAAAAAAAAAAGAAAGAGATTCTGCCAGAAAAAAAAAGGTGTGAAAAAAAAACTGAGAGAAAAAAAAAATTCAGATTGAGGAATTTTAGATTTTATTCATTCCCTGCAGCATGGAAGTCGAGAAAAAGAAGCATCTTTTCTCCACAAAATGTTATGTGAATGACGAGATATGTAGCTTGACCATTGATAGGAAAAGTTACATCAACATGGTCAGCACAACCTTGGTGGAGAAGTTGTCACTTCATGTTTTGAAGCATCGGCAACCATATTCACTCTATAGTCTCGATGATCCAGAATTTAGTGATATGGGCAGCATGATGGTTGATAAACAAGTACTAGTATCATTCATGATTGATGGATATGAAGATGAGGTGCTTTGTGATGTGGTGCCTACAAAAATGAGACACTTGTCACTTGGGTGGCCATGGAAGCTTCAACGGAAAGCAAAGCATGACTGCAGCACCAACAAGTACTCTTTTTTATTTAAAAATACCAAAATCACTCTTGTGCCATTTGAGCAAAAAGAAGGGTATAAAGATCCTATATATATGGAAAAAGAGAGTGATGAAAATAGAGAGATAAAACAAAGTGATGAGAAAGAAGAGAGATTGATTCATGAAGAAAAGAAAGAGGGAGCTGTAGAAAAAAAGGAGAGTCATGACAGAAAGTTAGAAGATAAAAATGAGAGCTTAGAAAAAGAAGTAGAAGAGAAGGAAAACTGTGAGAGAAAAGAACTGGAAAATAGTGATATTTTTGTTGATAAAAAAGAGCTTTGAGAGGAAGGAAGAAAAGATCCAAACTTGGAAAAGAAAGTGAAGAGCAAAGCGAAAAAATATTTTTACATAACCCACTATCTTTTGATGCAGGTTTGGATTTGAGGTTAAATCCACTTTCAAGAGGAGGAATGATGCAAAAATGGATAGTTCGATCACATGGAAGGCAGATTTCGCTCAATTTCCAGGGTTCTAGTCACGAGTCCTCATTTGAAGCATTTTTGTGATCCCAAAGTTGGTAAATTATTTATTGATTCTGATATTAAATTTTATGATGAGGTGAAGGACAGTCAAGTTGAGGAAGCAAGACTTGTCTTTGATCCAGAAATTGGATATGGTCTCATTCAAACAAAAAGAGGTATCCAAGACCAAGTTTTGTTTAAAGAGTGCTATGAGGATTTGAGGACAAATCCTTTTGAAGAAGGAGCATGATGTGATCCTGAATTCATTAAGCATGTGGAAGGAAAACTACAAGGATTTTATTATTTTTCTAAAAATTCATAGTGTTTTGAAGAAAAATTATTTGGAAGGATTGATGGACTCCAACCAGCACATGGAAATTCAAGATAATATTCTATGCATTCAGCCCATGTTCTTAATTGAATTGAAGGACATTCACGTTTTGGCCTTTAGGAAATCATTTATGGGCTATTTTGACTAGTTGGGAATTGGTGGAGCTGTTCACGTTTGGTTCCAAATAATGAAGGCAATGATCAGGTCACTAATGGGAGAATTAATTCTTTACATGGAAAAAGAAAAGCCTCCAAATTGTGCACAAATTGGGAAGATTATTGGGTTCAAATTGAGCATGAGTTGCAACGTCACTTTTATGCTATTTGCTAATTTTTTATTTCTTTGTTTTAGGGAATCAAATAAATGGCTTGCATGCCTAGGTCCTCTTTCATACCTTGAGCGCTATTTAATTAGCCACTTAAATAGGATTGTTATGAGATAGTTAGTAATGATAGTTAATACTATCAATAGGAGTTATGTCACTTAATTGTAACCTTTTGTTTACATTTTTCAGCTGTGCTAAAGGCTATATATAGCACAATATTATCAATGAAAAAGAGACTTGAATGTTTAGAAAAAATACTTGTGTTTTCAACACTTGGTGAGAGTTTACACTCTTAGGTTCTGGATTGAACCATATTCTGACTTATCAAGTAGCAATCCTTCTTGTGGCGTCTATCTCTTTGATCTTATCAAGAATCCTTTCTTGTGGCGATCACTCGAATTGGCTTATCAATTCCTCTGGAATCGTGGTGCCTTCCACCCCTTTATCTTGTCCATTTTTATTTTTATTCTTCACCTAGCTTAAACTCATTATTTGAGACTGAAGTGTGCATGAAAATTCAACCTAAGATCGTTTCAAAGGCTACTATGGAGGTTGGTAGCCATCAAGTGGTATCAGAGCAGAGGTTGGGGTTGAATTGATCATTTGTTCTTACATTTTTTTTATTTTACATTTTGATCACCAAAAAAAAATTACAGAAAAAAAAACGAAAATTCAAAAAAAAAAAAAAGAAAGAGATTCTGCCAGAAAAAAAAAGGTGTGAAAAAAAAACTGAGAGAAAAAAAAAATTCAGATTGAGGAATTTTAGATTTTATTCATTCCCTGCAGCATGGAAGTCGAGAAAAAGAAGCATCTTTTCTCCACAAAATGTTATGTGAATGACGAGATATGTAGCTTGACCATTGATACGAAAAGTTACATCAACATGGTCAGCACAACCTTGGTGGAGAAGTTGTCACTTCATGTTTTGAAGCATCGGCAACCATATTCACTCTATAGTCTCGATGATCCAGAATTTAGTGATATGGGCAGCATGATGGTTGATAAACAAGTACTAGTATCATTCATGATTGATGGATATGAAGATGAGGTGCTTTGTGATGTGGTGCCTACAAAAATGAGACACTTGTCACTTGGGTGGCCATGGAAGCTTCAACGGAAAGCAAAGCATGACTGCAGCACCAACAAGTACTCTTTTTTATTTAAAAATACCAAAATCACTCTTGTGCCATTTGAGCAAAGAAGAAGGGTATAAAGATCCTATATATATGGAAAAGAGAGTGATGAAAATAGAGAGATAAAACAAAGTGATGAGAAAGAAGAGATTGATTCATGAAGAAAAGAAAGAGGAGCTGTAGAAAAAAGGAGAGTCATGACAGAAAGTTAGAAGATAAAAATGAGAGCTTAGAAAAGAAGTAGAGGAGAAGGAAAAGCGTGAGAGAAAAGAACTGGAAAATAGTGATATTTTTGTTGATAAAAAGAGAGCTTTGAGAGGAAGGAAGAAAAGATCCAAACTTGGAAAAGAAAGTGAAGAGCAAAACGAAAAAATATTTTTACATAACCCACTATCTTTTGATGCAGGTTTGGATTTGAGGTTAAATCCCTTTCAAGAGGAGGGGAATGATGCAAAAATGGATAGTTCGATCACATGGAAGGCAGATTTCGTTCGAATTTCCAGGGTTCTAGTCACGAGTCCTCATTTGAAGCATTTTTGTGATCCCAAAGTTGGTAAATTATTTATTGATTCTGATATTAAATTTTATGATGAGGTGAAGGACAGTCAAGTTGAGGAAGCAAGACTTGTCTTTGATCCAGGAAATTGGATATGGCCTCATTCAAACAAAAAGAGGTATCCAGACCAAGTTTTTGTTTAAAGAGTGCTATGAGGATTTGAGGACAAATCCTTTTGAAGAAGGGGAGCATGATGTGATCCTGAATTCATTAAGCATGTGGAAGGAAAACTACAAGGATTTTATTATTTTCTAAAATTTCATAGTGTTTTGAAGAAAAATTATTTGGAAGGATTGATGGACTCCAACCAGCACATGGAAATTCAAGATAATATTCTATGCATTCAGCCCATGTTCTTAATTGAATTGAAGGACATTCACGTTTTGGCCTTTAGGAAATCATTTATGGGCTATTTTGACTAGTTGGGAATTGGTGGAGCTGTTCACGTTTGGTTCCAAATAATGAAGGCAATGATCAGGTCACTAATGGGAGAATTAATTCTTTACATGGAAAAAGAAAAGCCTCCAGCCGTTGTGCACAAATTGGGAAGATTATTGGGTTCAAATTGAGCATGAGTTGCAACGTCACTTTTATGCTATTTGCTAATTTTTTATTTCTTTGTTTTAGGGAATCAAATAAATGGCTTGCATGCCTAGGTCCTCTTTCATACCTTGAGCGCTATTTAATTAGCCACTTAAATAGGATTGTTATGAGATAGTTAGTAATGATAGTTAATACTATCAATAGGAGTTATGTCACTTAATTGTAACCTTTTGTTTACATTTTTCAGCTGTGCTAAAGGCTATATATAGCACAATATTATCAATGAAAAAGAGACTTGAATGTTTAGAAAAAATACTTGTGTTTTCAACACTTGGTGAGAGTTTACACTCTTAGGTTCTGGATTGAACCATATTCGACTTATCAGGTAGCAATCCTTCTTGTGGCGTCTATCTCTTTGATCTTATCAAGAATCCTTTCTTGTGGCGATCACTCGAATTGGCTTATCAATTCCTCTGGAATCGTGGTGCCTTCCACCCCTTTATCTTGTCCATTTTTATTTTTATTCTTCACCTAGCTTAAACTCATTATTTGAGACTGAAGTGTGCATGAAAATTCAACCTAAGATCGTTTCAAAGGCTACTATGGAGGTTGGTAGCCATCAAGTGGTATCAGAGCAGAGGTTGGGGTTGAATTGATCATTTGTTCTTACATTTTTTTTATTTTACATTTTGATCACCAAAAAAAAATTACAGAAAAAAAGAAAATTCAAAAAAAAAAGAAAGAGATTCTGCCAGAAAAAAAAAGGTGTGAAAAAAAAATCGAGAGAAAAAAAAAATCAGAATGAGGAATTTTAGATTTTATTCATTCTCTCCAGCATGGAAGTCGAGAAAAAGAAGCATCTTTTCTCCACAAAATGTTATGTGAATGACGAGATATGTAGCTTGACCATTGATAGGAAAAGTTACATCAACATGGTCAGCACAACCTTGGTGGAGAAGTTGTCACTTCATGTTTTGAAGCATCGGCAACCATATTCACTCTATAGTCTCGATGATCCAGAATTTAGTGATATGGGCAGCATGATGGTTGATAAACAAGTACTATTCATGATTGATGGATATGAAGATGAGGTGCTTTGTGATGTGGTGCCTACAAAAATGAGACACTTGTCACTTGGGTGGCCATGGAAGCTTCAACGGAAAGCAAAGCATGACTGCAGCACCAACAAGTACTCTTTTTTATTTAAAAATACCAAAATCACTCTTGTGCCATTTGAGCAAAAAGAAGGGTATAAAGATCCTATATATATGGAAAAAGAGAGTGATGAAAATAGAGAGATAAAACAAAGTGATGAGAAAGAAGAGAGATTGATTCATGAAGAAAAGAAAGAGGAGTCAGAGAAAAAGGAGAGTCATGACAGAAAGTTAGAAGATAAAAATGAGAGCTTAGAAAAGAAGTAGAGGAGAAGGAAAAGCGTGAGAGAAAAGAACTGGAAAATAGTGATATTTTTGTTGATAAAAAGAGAGCTTTGAGAGGAAGGAAGAGAAAAGATCCAAACTTGGAAAAGAAAGTGAAGAGCAAAACGAAAAAATATTTTTACATAACCCACTATCTTTTGATGCAGGTTTGGATTTGAGGTTAAATCCCTTTCAAGAGGAGGGGAATGATGCAAAAATGGATAGTTCGATCACATGGAAGGCAGATTTCGTTCGAATTTCCAGGGTTCTAGTCACGAGTCCTCATTTGAAGCATTTTTGTGATCCCAAAGTTGGTAAATTATTTATTGATTCTGATATTAAATTTTATGATGAGGTGAAGGACAGTCAAGTTGAGGAAGCAAGACTTGTCTTTGATCCAGGAAATTGGATATGGCCTCATTCAAACAAAAAGAGGTATCCGAAGACCAAGTTTTTGTTTAAAGAGTGCTATGAGGATTTGAGGACAAATCCTTTTGAAGAAGGGGAGCATGATGTGATCCTGAATTCATTAAGCATGTGGAAGGAAAACTACAAGGATTTTATTATTTTTCTAAAAATTCATAGTGTTTTGAAGAAAAATTATTTGGAAGGATTGATGGACTCCAACCAGCACATGGAAATTCAAGATAATATTCTATGCATTCAGCCCATGTTCTTAATTGAATTGAAGGACATTCACGTTTTGGCCTTTAGGAAATCATTTATGGGCTATTTTGACTAGTTGGGAATTGGTGGAGCTGTTCACGTTTGGTTCCAAATAATGAAGGCAATGATCAGGTCACTAATGGGAGAATTAATTCTTTACATGGAAAAAGAAAAGCCTCCAGCCGTTGTGCACAAATTGGGAAGATTATTGGGTTCAAAGATAGCATGAGGGGGAGCGTCACTTTTATGCTATTTGCTAATTTTTATTTCTTTGTTTTAGGGAATCAAATAAATGGCTTGCATGCCTAGGTCCTCTTTCATACCTTAGCGCTATTTAATTAGCCACTTAAATAGGATTGTTATGAGATAGTTAGTAATGATAGTTAATACTATCAATAGGAGTTATGTCACTTAATTGTAACCTTTTGTTTACATTTTTCAGCTGTGCTAAAGGCTATATATAGCACAATATTATCAATGAAAAAGAGACTTGAATGTTTAGAAAAAATACTTGTGTTTTCAACACTTGGTGAGAATTTACACTCTTACGTTCTGGATTGAACCATATTCGACTTATCAAGTAGCAATCCTTCTTGTATGCGTCTATCTCTTTGCTCTTATGAAGAATCCTTTCTTGTGGCGATCACTCGAATTGGCTTATCAATTCCTCTGGAATCGTGGTGCCTTCCACCCCTTTATCTTGTCCATTTTTATTTTTATTCTTCACCTAGCTTAAACTCATTATTTGAGACTGAAGTGTGCATGAAAATTCAACCTAAGATCGTTTCAAAGGCTACTATGGAGGTTGGTAGCCATCAAGTGGTATCAGAGCAGAGGTTGGGGTTGAATTGATCATTTGTTCTTACATTTTTTTTATTTTACATTTTGATCACCAAAAAAAAATTATAGAAAAAAAAAACGAAAATTCAAAAAATAAAAAAAAGAGATTCTGCCAGAAAAAAAAGGTGTGAAAAAAAAAAACTGAGAGAAAAAAAAATTCAGATTGAGGAATTTTAGATTTTATTCATTCTCTCCAGCATGGAAGTCGAGAAAAAGAAGCATCTTTTCTCCACAAAATGTTATGTGAATGACGAGATATGTAGCTTGACCATTGATAGGAAAAGTTACATCAACATGGTCAGCACAACCTTGGTGGAGAAGTTGTCACTTCATGTTTTGAAGCATCGGCAACCATATTCACTCTATAGTCTCGATGATCCAGAATTTAGTGATATGGGCAGCATGATGGTTGATAAACAAGTACTAGTATCATTCATGATTGATGGATATGAAGATGAGGTGCTTTGTGATGTGGTGCCTACAAAAATGAGACACTTGTCACTTGGGTGGCCATGGAAGCTTCAACGGAAAGCAAAGCATGACTGCAGCACCAACAAGTACTCTTTTTTATTTAAAAATACCAAAATCACTCTTGTGCCATTTGAGCAAAAAGAAGGGTATAAAGATCCTATATATATGGAAAAAGAGAGTGATGAAAATAGAGAGATAAAACAAAGTGATGAGAAAGAAGAGAGATTGATTCATGAAGAAAAGAAAGAGGGACCAGAAGAAAAAAAGGAGAGTCATGACAGAAAGTTAGAAGATAAAAATGAGAGCTTAGAAAAAGAAGTAGAGGAGAAGGAAAACTGTGAGAGAAAAGAACTGGAAAATAGTGATATTTTTGTTGATAAAAAAGAGAGCTTTGAGAGGAAGGAAGAGAAAAGATCCAAACTTGGAAAAGAAAGTGAAGAGCAAAACGAAAAAATATTTTTACATAACCCACTATCTTTTGATGCAGGTTTGGATTTGAGGTTAAATCCCTTTCAAGAGGAGGGGAATGATGCAAAAATGGATAGTTCGATCACATGGAAGGCAGATTTCGTTCGAATTTCCAGGGTTCTAGTCACGAGTCCTCATTTGAAGCATTTTTGTGATCCCAAAGTTGGTAAATTATTTATTGATTCTGATATTAAATTTTATGATGAGGTGAAGGACAGTCAAGTTGAGGAAGCAAGACTTGTCTTTGATCCAGGAAATTGGATATGGCCTCATTCAAACAAAAAGAGGTATCCGAAGACCAAGTTTTTGTTTAAAGAGTGCTATGAGGATTTGAGGACAAATCCTTTTGAAGAAGGGGAGCATGATGTGATCCTGAATTCATTAAGCATGTGGAAGGAAAACTACAAGGATTTTATTATTTTTCTAAAAATTCATAGTGTTTTGAAGAAAAATTATTTGGAAGGATTGATGGACTCCAACCAGCACATGGAAATTCAAGATAATATTCTATGCATTCAGCCCATGTTCTTAATTGAATTGAAGGACATTCACGTTTTGGCCTTTAGGAAATCATTTATGGGCTATTTTGACTAGTTGGGAATTGGTGGAGCTGTTCACGTTTGGTTCCAAATAATGAAGGCAATGATCAGGTCACTAATGGGAGAATTAATTCTTTACATGGAAAAAGAAAAGCCTCCAGCCGTTGTGCACAAATTGGGAAGATTATTGGGTTCAAATTGAGCATGAGTTGCAACGTCACTTTTATGCTATTTGCTAATTTTTATTTCTTTGTTTTAGGGAATCAAATAAATGGCTTGCATGCCTAGGTCCTCTTTCATACCTTGAGCGCTATTTAATTAGCCACTTAAATAGGATTGTTATGAGATAGTTAGTAATGATAGTTAATACTATCAATAGGAGTTATGTCACTTAATTGTAACCTTTTGTTTACATTTTTCAGCTGTGCTAAAGGCTATATATAGCACAATATTATCAATGAAAAAGAGACTTGAATGTTTAGAAAAATACTTGTGTTTTCAACACTTGGTGAGAGTTTACACTCTTAGGTTCTGGATTGAACCATATTCTGACTTATCAAGTAGCAATCCTTCTTGTGGCGTCTATCTCTTTGATCTTATCAAGAATCCTTTCTTGTGGCGATCACTCGAATTGGCTTATCAATTCCTCTGGAATCGTGGTGCCTTCCACCCCTTTATCTTGTCCATTTTTATTTTTATTCTTCACCTAGCTTAAACTCATTATTTGAGACTGAAGTGTGCATGAAAATTCAACCTAAGATCGTTTCAAAGGCTACTATGGAGGTTGGTAGCCATCAAGTGGTATCAGAGCAGAGGTTGGGGTTGAATTGATCATTTGTTCTTACATTTTTTTTATTTTACATTTTGATCACCAAAAAAAAATTACAGAAAAAAAAACGAAAATTCAAAAAAAAAAAAAAGAAAGAGATTCTGCCAGAAAAAAAAGGTGAAAAAAAAAGGGAGAAAAAAAAAATTCAGATTAAGGAATTTTAGATTTTATTCATTCTCTCCAGCATGGAAGTCGAGAAAAAGAAGCATCTTTTCTCCACAAAATGTTATGTGAATGACGAGATATGTAGCTTGACCATTGATAGGAAAAGTTACATCAACATGGTCAGCACAACCTTGGTGGAGAAGTTGTCACTTCATGTTTTGAAGCATCGGCAACCATATTCACTCTATAGTCTCGATGATCCAGAATTTAGTGATATGGGCAGCATGATGGTTGATAAACAAGTACTAGTATCATTCATGATTGATGGATATGAAGATGAGGTGCTTTGTGATGTGGTGCCTACAAAAATGAGACACTTGTCACTTGGGTGGCCATGGAAGCTTCAACGGAAAGCAAAGCATGACTGCAGCACCCACAAGTACTCTTTTTTATTTAAAAATACCAAAATCACTCTTGTGCCATTTGAGCAAAAAGAAGGGTATAAAGATCCTATATATATGGAAAAAGAGAGTGATGAAAATAGAGAGATAAAACAAAGTGATGAGAAAGAAGAGAGATTGATTCATGAAGAAAAGAAAGAGGGAGCTGTAGAAAAAAAGGAGAGTCATGACAGAAAGTTAGAAGATAAAAATGAGAGCTTAGAAAAAGAAGTAGAGGAGAAGGAAAACTGTGAGAGAAAAGAACTGGAAAATAGTGATATTTTTGTTGATAAAAAGAGAGCTTTGAGAGGAAGGAAGAAAAGATCCAAACTTGGAAAAGAAAGTGAAGAGCAAAAGCGAAAAAATATTTTTACATAACCCACTATCTTTTGATGCAGGTTTGGATTTGAGGTTAAATCCCTTTCAAGAGGAGGGAATGATGCAAAAATGGATAGTTCGATCACATGGAAGGCAGATTTCGTTCAATTTCCAGGGTTCTAGTCACGAGTCCTCATTTGAAGCATTTTTGTGATCCCAAAGTTGGTAAATTATTTATTGATTCTGATATTAAATTTTATGATGAGGTGAAGGACAGTCAAGTTGAGGAAGCAAGACTTGTCTTTGATCCAGAAATTGGATATGGCCTCATTCAAACAAAAAGAGGTATCCGAAGACCAAGTTTTTGTTTAAAGAGTGCTATGAGGATTTGAGGACAAATCCTTTTGAAGAAGGGAGCATGATGTGATCCTGAATTCATTAAGCATGTGGAAGGAAAACTACAAGGATTTTATTATTTTTCTAAAAATTCATAGTGTTTTGAAGAAAAATTATTTGGAAGGATTGATGGACTCCAACCAGCACATGGAAATTCAAGATAATATTCTATGCATTCAGCCCATGTTCTTAATTGAATTGAAGGACATTCACGTTTTGGCCTTTAGGAAATCATTTATGGGCTATTTTGACTAGTTGGGAATTGGTGGAGCTGTTCACGTTTGGTTCCAAATAATGAAGGCAATGATCAGGTCACTAATGGGAGAATTAATTCTTTACATGGAAAAAGAAAAGCCTCCAGCCGTTGTGCACAAATTGGGAAGATTATTGGGTTCAAATTGAGCATGAGTTGCAACGTCACTTTTATGCTATTTGCTAATTTTTTATTTCTTTGTTTTAGGGAATCAAATAAATGGCTTGCATGCCTAGGTCCTCTTTCATACCTTGAGCGCTATTTAATTAGCCACTTAAATAGGATTGTTATGAGATAGTTAGTAATGATAGTTAATACTATCAATAGGAGTTATGTCACTTAATTGTAACCTTTTGTTTACATTTTTCAGCTGTGCTAAAGGCTATATATAGCACAATATTATCAATGAAAAAGAGACTTGAATGTTTAGAAAAAATACTTGTGTTTTCAACACTTGGTGAGAGTTTACACTCTTAGGTTCTGGATTGAACCATATTCTGACTTATCAAGTAGCAATCCTTCTTGTGGCGTCTATCTCTTTGATCTTATCAAGAATCCTTTCTTGTGGCGATCACTCGAATTGGCTTATCAATTCCTCTGGAATCGTGGTGCCTTCCACCCTTTATCTTGTCCATTTTTATTTTTATTCTTCACCTAGCTTAAACTCATTATTTGAGACTGAAGTGTGCATGAAAATTCAACCTAAGATCGCTTAAAAGGCTACTATGGAGGTAAGTAGTCATCAAGTGGTATCAAAGCAGAGGTTGGGGTTGAATTGATCATTTGTTCTTACATTTTTTTTTATTTTACATTTTGATCACCAAAAAAAATTGCAGAAAAAAAACGAAAATTCAAAATAAAAAAAAGAAAGAGATTCTGCCAGAAAAAAAAGGTGAAAAAAAAACAGGGAGAAAAAAAAAATTCAGATTAAGGAATTTTAGATTTTATTCATTCTCTCCAGCATGGAAGTCGAGAAAAAGAAGCATCTTTTCTCCACAAAATGTTATGTGAATGACGAGATATGTAGCTTGACCATTGATAGGAAAAGTTACATCAACATGGTCAGCACAACCTTGGTGGAGAAATTGTCACTTCATGTTTTGAAGCATCGGCAACCATATTCACTCTATAGTCTCGATGATCCAGAATTTAGTGATATGGGCAGCATGATGGTTGATAAACAAGTACTAGTATCATTCATGATTGATGGATATGAAGATGAGGTGCTTTGTGATGTGGTGCCTACAAAAATGAGACACTTGTCACTTGGGTGGCCATGGAAGCTTCAACGGAAAGCAAAGCATGACTGCAGCACCAACAAGTACTCTTTTTTATTTAAAAATACCAAAATCACTCTTGTGCCATTTGAGCAAAAGGAAGGGTATAAAGATCCTATATATATGGAAAAAGAGAGTGATGAAAATAGAGAGATAAAACAAAGTGATGAGAAAGAAGAGAGATTGATTCATGAAGAAAAGAAAGAGGGAGCTGTAGTAAAAAAGGAGAGTCATGACAGCAAGTTAGAAGATAAAAATGAGAGCTTAGAAAAAGAAGTAGAGGAGAAGGAAAACTGTGAGAGAAAAGAACTGGAAAATAGTGATATTTTTGTTGATAAAAAAGAGAGCTTTGAGAGGAAGGAAGAGAAAAGATCCAAACTTGGAAAAGAAAGTGAAGAGCAAAACGAAAAAATATTTTTACATAACCCACTATCTTTTGATGCAGGTTTGGATTTGAGGTTAAATCCCTTTCAAGAGGAGGGGAATGATGCAAAAATGGATAGTTCGATCACATGGAAGGCAGATTTCGTTCGAACTTCCAGGGTTCTAGTCACGAGTCCTCATTTGAAGCATTTTTGTGATCCCAAAGTTGGTAAATTATTTATTGATTCTGATATTAAATTTTATGATGAGGTGAAGGACAGTCAAGTTGAGGAAGTAAGACTTGTCTTTGATCCAGGAAATTGGATATGGCCTCATTCAAACAAAAAGAGGTATCCGAAGACCAAGTTTTTGTTTAAAGAGTGCTATGAGGATTTGAGGACAAATCCTTTTGAAGAAGGGGAGCATGATGTGATCCTGAATTCATTAAGCATGTGGAAGGAAAACTACAAGGATTTTATTATTTTTCTAAAAATTCATAGTGTTTTGAAGAAAAATTATTTGGAAGGATTGATGGACTCCAACCAGCACATGGAAATTCAAGATAATATTCTATGCATTCAGCCCATGTTCTTAATTGAATTGAAGGACATTCACGTTTTGGCCTTTAGGAAATCATTTATGGGCTATTTTGACTAGTTGGGAATTGGTGGAGCTGTTCACGTTTGGTTCCAAATAATGAAGGCAATGATCAGGCCACTAATGGGAGAATTAATTCTTTACATGGAAAAAGAAAAGCCTCCAAATTGTGCACAAATTGGGAAGATTATTGGGTTCAAATTGAGCATGAGTTGCAACGTCACTTTTATGCTATTTGCTAATTTTTATTTCTTTGTTTTAGGGAATCAAATAAATGGCTTGCATGCCTAGGTCCTCTTTCATACCTTGAGCGCTATTTAATTAGCCACTTAAATAGGATTGTTATGAGATAGTTAGTAATGATAGTTAATACTATCAATAGGAGTTATGTCACTTAATTGTAACCTTTTGTTTACATTTTTCAGCTGTGCTAAAGGCTATATATAGCACAATATTATCAATGAAAAAGAGACTTGAATGTTTAGAAAAAATACTTGTGTTTTCAACACTTGGTGAGAGTTTACACTCTTAGGTTCTGGATTGAACCATATTCTGACTTATCAAGAAGCAATCCTTCTTGTGGCGTCTATCTCTTTGATCTTATCAAGAATCCTTTCTTGTGGCGATCACTCGAATTGGCTTATCAATTCCTCTGGAATCGTGGTGCCTTCCACCCCTTTATCTTGTCCATTTTCCTTTTTATTCTTCACCTAGCTTAAACTCATTATTTGAGACTGAAGTGTGCATGAAAATTCAATCTAAGATCGTTTCAAAGGCTACTATGGAGGTTGGTAGCCATCATCTGGTCTGAGTCCCACCACTTGAATTCTGGGCCATAGGGCAATACTGCCCCTTGTTGTTTCCCTGAGGCTTGCTGTAGGGTTTCTTCTGCTGTTTCCCTTTTTGATTATACCCCGGTCCTTGGTTCTGTGATCTGATGGGTCCACCTGAACCACTCTTCCTCTTGCTATTCTTCACGACTTCCACCTTATTGCACCTTTCAACCAGCTCCTGAAAATTTTGAATCCTCGGTGACACTACTGACTTCTTTATATCGAACCTTAGCCCACGCTGAAATCTTTCACTCAACAAATTCTCATCCGCCTGATCACGAAAAGGACTGAAGTACCACGACAGTGATTTGAACTTGGCGGCGTATTCATACACCGTCATATTGCCTTGGTGAAAATGGAGAAATTCTTGCTCCTTCTCCATACGTGCACTCTCCGAAAAGTATTTCTCCAAGAATTGCCTGCGGAAAGTTTCCCAATCCACTTCCTGTTGTTCAGCCATCAACATCTGCTTAACTTCTTTCCACCAATACTCAGCATCTCCCAGCAGCAAATAAGACGCACAGTTCACCTTAACGTTCGCAGGACAGTGAAGCACGTCGAAGATCTTTTCTATCTCTTGTAGCCACAGATCTGCCTTGTCAGGATTCGGTTCTCCATAGAATTTCAGTGGATCATGCTTGCGAAACTCTGGTAATCCTCTAGCCTCTGCATTTCGCTTTACCCTCTACTGTTGCTGCAAATCCCGTTGGTTCATAACTGTTGTCTGTTGAGCTACAACTGCAGATTGCTGAGCTACCGCTGCTGCCATCTTGGTCATAGCTTGAATTGTCCCCTCCATATTTGAGTTCTTTGTTCCAATATTGAGGTCTCTTCGTGGACGCATTAGATTCCTACAAGGTCCGAAAACCCGTCAGAATCTCACACATGAAAGATGTGCTAACACGTTGCTTCAATTAAGAAACAATTCAAACAATTCTAAGCAAAGTTGCTTCACTCATCAAACAATATCAATACCAGCACAACTAGCTACCCAACAAAACAAAGCCCGACACGGTGACCAGCTTAGTGTTCCTAACACACAGTCCGGTTAGAATCGAACTGCTCTGATACCACTATTGTAACACCCCATTCCTGAAGCGCTACTGAACTAGGACTTAACTCTAAATGCAACTATGCTTGCAAACTAATACTTGTCTTGTTTTTTGGAAATACGATAATTTTTTTTAAACTCTTTCACAAAATACAATCAGAGTATTTATAGCGATTTTAGAAACATGGTGGAATTCTACAATGCAAAAGACTAATGCAATTGAATATATACATATACAAGTTTCCAAAAGGTTTATAGTCGACAAGTTTTACATAGAAGAAACAGTAAATAAATAAATATCCACATATTGGAATACACCTAAAGTATGAACACCCTAACAAGAGTAATCATACTTCTGAGGTACTCCCAGCAGTTACCCACGCAGGGGGCTACTCGAAAAGTAAAATCCTCAAAGCCTACCTAATAACCACAAAACTAACTGATCCAAAAGACTGGTCACCACCAAACCCAACTACGCATCACTACCCAAATACTCTAACGGGTCCTCCTCCTCCTCCTCCACCATCAAGTCGTCATCATCATTGCCAGTCAGGTCAACAAAGGGTGCAGACGGGGGTACTCCCTCGGGTCTCGTCTCCCCCACTAACACATCCTCAATCCATTTCGCCCCACTACAGCCTACCTCGCCGCATATATGGCAGACAGGAGAGGGATCTACAGGTGAAGTAGGTACACCAGTAGGCAAGGGAGGAGTCGGAGTAGTCTCTGACTCAGGCTCGGGGTCCACTACAGGAGTAGGAGAGTCTGCTATCACGCGAGAAGTAGAAGCTCCCGCCGCCCAGCCTCTCGACACAATGCTCTTACGAGCAGTCCTGCGAATCTTAGCACGTCTAGACATGGGTGCATAACGAGTAGTAATTCATCTCGGAAGACTCCTCCGGTGAAGTAGTAGAAGTAGTGGGAATCACTCAGTCCTGCTGAGTACTAAGCCATCCGTCCACTATCTGTCACATCCTCACAGGAAAACTCACGGTCCTTCGTGCAATCTTCTGTCGAGTCACCAATCCGTCTATCCAAACAGTCTCAACTCGTCCCCATCAGACACAACTCGGCTTCGGAAGCGGGGTCGAACTCCATCACCGAGGGTATGTCCATGTCAACGAAATCAGACGTCGTCTTCGACGATAGGGTCATTGCCGGGATCTCCACAGTCTTCGCCATCATTTGGGTTACATTCATCGATTGAAAGAACCACAGGCAAGGGTCAACTTCTTAAATAAAAACAGATAACACAGCATAACATAATATACAACTCAATAAGAATGCATAAATGCCCTGTGATGCGACTATATGCCAGTGTTTATGATTCTGGAATACCCTACGCCATGGTCAATTGTTTTGTTCATACCAAATCCGATATTTTTCCATGCGATGGGTTAAACGTACCAAGTAGAGAACGGCGCCCCTGAAATCCCTTACGATTCCCTCTTCTCAGGATTCAGGTCTAAGTTACCACCATGCGTGATAATGCTTTCCACATACTCAAATGAACATATCAATGCATATGATATTTCAATGCGGCATAATTAAATAGGCATTTAATTATCCAGCACTAGTCTCAACAGCATATATCTCAACATGGTTTAAGCATATATGCAGGCACATCATATTAAACAACTCACAACAGTTCAGAAATTCACATATCAATAATCATCAGATATAAGCATACGAAACATAATCTACAACTCAGCATTTAAATATCCGAACTCTAGGTATGTCTAGAAGTAGCCCTTACCAAAGTCAACAGTCCACGTGTCAAAACACGTCACAGCTCTAATCAGCACGTACTCATGTCCTCAAGATCCTAAACAGCACACATTGAAGCTTAGAACAATTCTAATTCACCCAAAATAGTCCCCTAGGTTATGGTTTAATTCTAAACCTCTAGGTTAATCACCCAAGAATCCTTTTTGTAATACACACATACTTGAAATAATAAGCAAAGTTGAAAAATTAATATCTTAAAGACTAAAAATTCATTTTCTTTTGATCTTGGAACATGAAACAATACTAAAATCAAAGTCTTTTTCATAATAATTGATCAAGGCTCCACTTTGGTTTAGGAATACAAGGATCCCATTTTACCTAAGTGTTTCATTGTCTTAGGTGCCAAGACAACTTCTCAAATTCAATTTAACTTTTTCCACAAAAAATTTCCAAAGCTTTAACAACACTAAATACACATTATTCAAGTCAAGAACACAAATTTTTTTCCTTCCAACCCACCTAGGGCTCACGGCTACACACACAAAATTGGGGGAAAATTTTAAAACTTCCAAATCAACAAAATTACAACACACAACACCTATTTTCCTTTCCAACACTTCCAAAATTCCAAATCAAAACCATTAATCCAAATACTTGGCTCCTATCATAGCTTGTTCAAGCATCAAGGAGTCCAAAACATAACTTTTCTTTGATCAATCACCAATCAACTACAACACAACAAAATTCAAGTGCCAAATAGCAATAACCCTAACCCAATTTCAAGATTCACATGAGCAATCACATTTTTCCCTTTCCCTTAGGGCAATTCGGCCTAGGGTTCCAAAATTAGGGGAAAAATTGATCCTTTTGCTTCATGATCACAATCAAGACACAATAGAAGCATTAAACAAGAAATAAATCAAGGAAATCAATTCCTATTTCTACTATGAGGGCCACGGTTTTGGCTATCAAGAACAAAGGGGTAAAGCTTGATTTCATACCTACACACTTGATCAAAGTGTTGGTACTACTTAGCCAAGAATAGCTTAGTAAAAGGTATCTCCTAATTAACCATATAAGACTTGACACCTAGCACTATAAAGCAAGATATTTCTAATCTAATCACCAAGCCTTGACACCTAATCACTCTTCTCATGATTACCCACTAATCCTAGAGTTTTGGTGTCCTAAAATTACGGCGTCGAGTAATTGCATTAACAATAATTCGTTCGCCGATAAATCGCGAAAATTAATTTACTTAGAAATTAATTCACCGCGTGATAATAATTATACATAAATAATAAAAACAATTGAAAACACTCAATCATCGTCATAACAAGTTAGGATTCAATTTTCATCGAAATCGGAGTTCGTTTTAAATTTTTATTGCGGATAAAACTTACCCGGCAATTCAAAATACGACGAAAATTTGTTAGAATTATTCGACGATTTTTGAACCATGAATTAATATAAAATATTAATTCTCGAATTTAATTTCATCCTGATTTAATTCAATCACTTTATTAGCAAACCAAAATTGCTTATTATAGCATAAATACAGTAATTTACACTACTATAACGTTAATAACGTATCGTAAAAATTTTGCGGATGTTACAGTGCCAGAACTTGTCGAAAGTGTGCACTACAACCATCAGCTCCTCTTCTATGGTGGTGTAATTTTTTTGTTCATCGTCCAGTGTCCAATTGGCATAGTATATAGAGTGAATGACCTTATCCTTCCTTTGCCCTAGAAATGCTCCTACATCAGTATCACTGGTGTCACACTTGATTTCAAAGGGTTTTGACCAATCTGGAGGAACCTTCACTGGAGTGCCAATCAGTCCTTCTTTTAGAGTCCTTAAGGCCTTCATGCAGTCTTCCAAAAAGTAGAAAGTCGCATCCTTGACCAGTAAGTCGGTCATGGGTTTGGAGATATTTGAAAAGTCCTTTTCGAATCTTCTACAGAAGCCTGCATGCCCTAAAAAGCTACACACTCCCCTTATTGAGTTAGGAGGAGGAAGGTTTGCAATGACTTCCACCTTAGAGGGGTCAACCTTTATCCCTTTTTCGGACAACTTATGTCCCAAAATGATGCTATCTTGCACCATGAATTGACACTTCTCCCAATTAAGCACCAAGTTAGCCTCTTTGCATCTTTTCAGAACTAAATTTAAGTTGTTCAGGCACTCCTTATAGGAGGGCCCGAACACAGTGAAGTTATCCATGAAACCTCAATGGATTTCTCAATTAAGTCTGCAAAAATGGCGATCATGCATCTTTGAAAAGTGGCTGGAGCATTGCACAACCCAAAAGGCATGTATTTATAAGCGAAGGTGCCATATGGGCATATAAAAGTGATTTTTTCCTAGTTCTCCAAGGCCACTGGTATTTGCATATACCCAGAGTATCCATCCAGACAACAATAAAATACATGACGAGCCACCCTCTCAAGCATTTGATCAATAAAAGGAAGGGAAAAGTGGTATTTCCTAGTGGCTTCATTTAATTTCCTATAATCTATACACATGTGCCACCCTATAATTTTTTTAACAACAACCAATTTATTCT
Organism: Calophaca sinica; assembly: GCA_037113605.1. Taxonomy (NCBI): domain Eukaryota; kingdom Viridiplantae; phylum Streptophyta; class Magnoliopsida; order Fabales; family Fabaceae; genus Calophaca; species Calophaca sinica. The sequence goes on from CM073731.1 coordinate 84,731,697, forward strand.
TTTCATTTTCCATGACTGTAGTGCCCCCCTTTTTTGGGACACACTGAACTGGACTTACCCATTTGCTATCAGAGATAGGATAGATAATACCTGCATCAAGGAGTTTGATTACCTCTTTTTTTACCACTTCCTTCATGTTGGGTTTCACTCCCCGCTTCGATAGCGCCTTTGGCTTGTAATCCTCCTCTATGTAAATATGATGAGTGCAGATATTGGGGATGATCCCTTTTATATCATGAATGGTCCTACCAAAGCTTCTTTATTACTCCCCAGCACCTCCATGAGCTGCTCCTCCATTTCTTCATTTAAATCTGCAGAAATAATGACGGGTAAGGATGAAGGATGTTGCAACTAAGCATGTTCATATTAGGAGGAAGAGGCTTCAATCCAAGTTCAGGGGGCTCCTCACTAGAGGGTTTTGGTTTAGGTGTATTTCCCTATTCCAATTCTTCAAACTAGAGGTTGCCCAGCTGTTGTTGGGTGCATATCCTTGCAATGAGGAGCTCCTCTTCCTCCTCTTCCGAGGGTGTTCCTAATCCTTGCAAAGTTAGGATCCTCTCCAATGCATCTTGGTTCCTGAAATTTTTCCATCCGTTAGTAATGTTATCATTATGATCTACAGTGTCTATGAAATTTGCAAATGAGGACGGGTTTTGTAACTAATTGAAGACCAAAAATACTACCTTTTTGTCTCCAAACTTTTACGACAACTTACCTTCTTCGACGTTGATCACACTTTTACTTGTAGCTAGAAATGGACGTCCTAAGAACAGTGGGACATCCTTATCTTCTTCCATATCTACAACTACAAAATCAGCAGGGAAGATAAGAGTGTCCACTTTGACTAGTACACATCCTCTACTATTCCACTGGGATAGGCTACTGATCAGTCGGCCAACTGTAGTGAAAGGTTAGTGGGCCGCAATTCTTGCAGCCCTAACTTCTAGAAAATAGATAGAAGCATCAAGTTAATACTCGCACCTAAATCACAAAAAGCTTTTTCAAAATACGAGTCACCAATAGTACAGGGAATAGTAAAGCTACTGGATCCTTTTGTTTCATTGGTAACTTCCTTGATACTATGGCTGAACACTCTTTAGTGAGCCTAATCACCCTAAATTCCTTAAGTTTCCTTTTGTTAGAAACGATTTCTTTCAAAAAATTTGCATACTTGGGCAGTTGGGCGATGACCTTAGCAAATGGATGTTAATATGCAGTTTCCCAATTGTTTCTAAAAATTTGACGAACAACCTTTCATCTTCCTCATTCTTAAGTCAATATGGATAGGAGATACGTACCTTAATTCTTTCGGCCTCCTTTGGTGCTTGATGGACTTGCACATGGGTTTGTCTGAAGATACTTTCCCTTCTCCTGCCGTGTTTGAGATGCTTTCCTCTTCTATGACTCTGAGTGGTGCCTGCGTCTTTGCAATGGGTCCAAAACTCTTTTATGCCTGCTCTAGGTGGATATATGGTTGTGGCAAAGTTTTCCCGTTTCGAAGATTCTGAGTCTTCCAATATTGCTCATCCCTTGTTGCTTCCATAGTTGCGGCGACCCTCGTCTCCAAGACTTCAAATCTCTTATCACTCTCTATTATGAACTTGGCTAGGATTTCAGTCATTTGAACTTAATCGGTTATTCTAGTCATTTCTTTGTTCTCGGGCTTTCTAATCGGTTAACAAGCTACAAACTAATCAGTTACAACACAATTTTCATAGAAAAGACAAAAACAGAGGGAATGCTTAAAACACATACTCCTATATTCACAACAAACATATTGTATTGAATAATTCTACCAGAACTCAGAACAGTATATATGCACATTGCCACATATTCTTTATCACCAAAAATATCATGCCAAAAGGATAGCTAATCCTAGGATCTAAGAATGCAAACATGGCATATTAATACTCTTCTTCCTATTAGATCATATATAGCCCATCTAGTACCCCACATACCTGGAAAAATCGTGGGACAAGATTGGTTTAGAGGTCCAGAACAAAACTTGCAAGGTCTCCCCTCTCCAAGAGTGTGAGTGCTCCAAGGGTCACCAAAAAATGAAGAGCTTGATCAAGGAATTGAAATGGACGAATTTTAGGCTTCCTGGAGGTTGGTCAACAGCTAGGGTAACACCAAGGCGTCCCCAAAAAGATGAATTTATGGCCATTGGAGGCCATGGAATGGTTGTGGAAAGCTTTTTATGATTCTATAGTTTTCACGCAGTTAATCGATTAACTCAACGGACAGTTAATCGATTAATACTCAAAAATTTGGAAATGACAATCAGTCGTGGCTTAATCAATTAATGCCTATGAATTAATCGAAAAGGTTAGTCTGGATTCCATAATTACTAAGTCTGGTGGATCCTAATCGATTAGGATCTTGATCTAATCGATTATCTTGCGATAAAGCTAAGAATGGTTCCTTCTAAGATCGATTATCTTGCGATAAAGCTAAGAATGGTTCCTTCTAGGGACTCCATTTTTGCCAAAACTTCCAGAGTGGGTGTAAAGCATCACGAAACAGAGGATGACACCTTTGTATCCTAGTTTGCTCACGTTGAATTCATGATTCCTTTGTGGTGTTATTTGTTCCTGGTTAACTGTTCTTCATGTCTTAGGGTTTTAGTGGAAGTTTGGATACCGAACACGAGAAATCTTCCCAAGAATTGAATTTGGGTAAGGAATTTGGAATTGATCTCTGACCCTTAGGCTAGTAGCTTGGCTGAGCTACACTTTGAATTTTGCAATTTCATAGTTTTCCTTAATTCAAATCCGAGTGCATTTTTATGTTTCTGGTAAAATATGGTCGTGTCGGTGTGTTCGGTTGAATTTTTGGACAATCCTTGGCTATTTGTGGGTGTGGTGGCCAAACCCTATAGGTGGGAGAGGAGTGTCCATTTAGCTTGCTTGCGTGTTCGTGGTTAAGGTTGTGAGAGTTCGTGGGGCTCGGAGTAATTGCATTGGAATCCAGGTGGGAGAAAGAATGCATTTTTACCAGAATTGCTAGTGTAAAATAATATGTATTGTATGCATAGTGTAACATCTGTATTTTACCGGAATTGTCGTATTTATGCTACAATAAGCAGTTCTTATTTGATATGTTGGAACCTAAACGATTGAGAAGTTTAGACCCTCATTAATTTTGATGATAACAAAGTAATTCTCAAGAGAACAATTTGTCTTCTAACACATCTTTGAGTGTACAGGTATCAAAACTTCATATATATGACTAAACACTCAAGGAAGAAGAAGAAATTTACAAAAGAATTGAATACAATCCACTAGTGTCAGCATCCGAACTCACTCCAGCGTCTTGCTAACAGCAAGCGTCCAGCAGTGTGACTTCTTGACACGTGGAATACTCAATTGTCGCGGCGTCCGCCCTCTCGCTCCGAGCGGCGTCGATCTCTTTAATGAAGCACGTGATGATCACGTTTTTGCTCTTAGCCTCAGACTATTCTGGAACGGAATTCGAATTTGATTTTATGCGCTCATTTTGATGTACGAGGAAGCAAAGGTGACACCTTTAGCATAAGACAAAAATCGTACAAGGCAAATGCAAATAGCAGATAGTACGAAAACGGTAATGTGTATTATTCTGATATTCTCTGGAAAGGAAGAAAATGACTACATTTCAAATTACCTCACTCAATGGAAAGGAGACATTTTTACTGCATGGGTAATACCCTTGAAGACTCCTATAAATACCCCAAGGTATTCATTGAAGAATTGTTGGAAAAACTGTGAAAAAACTTCATTCTGAAAGCAAATATTACTCAAGTGATTATAGTGAAAAATCCTTCAGGAACGAAGGGACTAGACGTAGCTACCAGTTGATGGTGAACTAGTATAAATCTCTGTGTCTCATCCTTTACTGCTTTACATTTATCTTTACCTTGCTCAGTAAAACAAGTTTTTATAAACTTTTTAATTTCTGCATCCGGTTTAATTTGGATCTGATATACAACAGTTTTGAAAAACCTGTGTTGAAGTTTTTACGTATAGTTTGCGAAAAGTTTTTAACACAATTCAACCCCCTTCTTGTGTTCACATTCAGTTGGTACCAGAGCTCGACCTCTTGGTTGAGCACTTAACAGTGTTAAGAGAAAAGATCCTATACTGTGAACATGTCTACTGAAGGTGGTCATATGAACCGTCATCCTCTATTCGATGGAGAAAAATTTGATTACTGGAAAGATAAGATAAAAGCTTTCTTTGAGACACTACAACTTGAGTTGTGGGATATAGTTCAAAGTGGTTACATTCCTCCCACTAATCCTCGTGGTGTTGCTATAGCCAGAGAAGATTGGAATGATGAGCAGAAAAAGAGATATCAAATCAATCAAAAGGCTAGATTCATTCTTATCTGTGCTATGACAGAAAAAGAATATGATAAATGTGGCAAATTTGATAATGCCAAAGAAATCTGGGACTCACTTGTCTTATCTTTCGAAGGCTCTGCCCAAGTAAGAGAAACCAAAGCTAGCATGTTGGTTCGCCAATACGAGTTGTTCAAAATGGAAGATGGTGAAAGCATTGAAACCATGTTTGGAAGATTTCAAACACTTGTTCATGGGTTACAGGCCCTTGGAAAAAGTTACACTACACCTGACCATGTTAGAAAGATCTTAAGAAGCTTGACTAAGCAGTGGAGACCCAAGATCACTGCTATTCAGGAAGCAAAAGATCTAAATGTCCTACGACTTGAAGATCTTATGAGTTCGTTGAAAGCTCATGAACTTGAGCTAAATGAAGAAGAACCTGTCAAAAAGGGCAAGTCTATTGCTTTGAAAGTCGCTCAACATAAAGTCAGTTCTTCCAAAGCCCTTCAGGCTGAAGAAGAAGAATCAGAAGATGAAGCTTCAGAAGGAGATGTTGATACATCAGAAGATGAGCTCGCGTTTATATCCAGGAAGATACAAAGAATGTGGAAGAAAAGAAACTCCAGGAGGAAGTTTAAGAAGAAAGATACTAAGGACAAGAAAGAAAGCAAGGACAAGGCTCAAGTCATTTGCTATGAATGTAAAAAGCCTGGACATTTCAAGTCCGAATGTCCTAATCTTAAGGAGAAGTCCACAAGAAGTTCTTTCAAGAAAAAGAAGAAGAGCCTCATGGCTACATGGGAAGATCTAGATTTATCCTCATCTGAGGAAGATAATGAAGTAGAAGCAAATCTCGCTCTCATGGCAGACACTGACCTTGATTCAGAAGAAGAAGTTGAAGAGGTAATAGTATATGATTCCTACTCTGAACTTCAACTTGCATTTGATGATCTTCTTAAGGACTCTGCCACTCTCTCTGTTGAGTATAAGAATTTGAAAAAGAAATTTTCAAAATTATCACAAGACTTTCAAGCTTTAAACAAAGAAAAATCTGTACTCAATAAAGAAAATCAGAAGCTGAAAACTGAAAATCAGCATCTGATGGATAACCAGCGTCTGACCGCTAACAAGCAACCAGAAGCTGAGAGCTCTAAAGTTACAGGCAATCCTAAATGCAAATCAAATGATTATGAATATGCTTTTCAAAAGTTTCTTGCAGAGAGTGTAACTCGTAGCAAGCAAGCTTCAATGATTTGGGGTGTCAGTAAAACGACAACTCATGGTCTTGGTTATATATCAGATGAACCTCTTTTAGAAAATGATTCAGCATCTGATAAATCCAATAATCATAGTAAATGCTTGCATTGTACTTACTGCAATAAACCTGCTCATTTGAAAAGTGCATGTACTGTTTTTAAAACTGTGAAGGATAAGCCTCCTTCAAGAACTAACAAGAAAGGACCTAAAAAGATACGGGTACCTAAAGATAAAATAGTCTATGTTGCAGATATGCTTAGCAACAAAGTCAACACACCTATCTTGGTACTTAGACAGTGGATGCTCGCGTCACATGATGGGAGAAAAGCATATGTTCCAAGAACTAAGGCCTAAAGAAGCTGGATTCGTTGGTTTCGGAGGAAACTAGAAAGGTAAAATAGTTGGAATTGGTCGCATTGGTAAAGGCTCTCTTCCCTCTATTGATAATGTACTATATGTTGAAGGACTTAAACATAACTTATTGAGCATAAGTCAATTATGTGACAATGGTTATGAAGTCATCTTCTGTAAACCGGATGTCTAGTAAAAAGCAAGAAAGACAGCTCTACTTTCTTTACTGCTAAGAGGAAACAAAATATTTACAAAATTCATCTCTCTGAGCTTGCAAAACAAGATGTCAAGTGTCTCATGTCTGTTGACGAAGAACAATGGATTTGGCACAAGAGATTGGGTCATGCCAATTTGAGATTAATCTCAAAATTAAACAAGCACAGTCTTGTCAGAGGCTTACCAAATCTTAAGTATCAATCTGATGCTCTCTGTGAGGCATGTCAAAGAAGAAAACAAGTTAAAACTTCTTTTCATTCAAAAAATGTTGTTTCAACCTCTAGACCACTTGAGCTTTTGCATCTTGATCTTTTTGGTCCAACAAGGACAACTTCTTTAACTAGAAAGAAATATGGATTAGTCATTGTTGATGATTTTACTCGATGGACATGGGTTAGATTCCTTGCTCACAAAGATGAGTCATACTGGGTATTTACTGTATTCTGCAAAACAGTTCAAAATGAAAAAGGAATTTGCATTTCTTCTATTAGAAGTGATCATGGGGGAGAATTTGAAAATAAAAGCTTTCAAAAATTTTGCGATGATAACGGCATCTCCCACAACTTCTCCTCTCTTAGAACACCTCAACAAAATGGTGTTGTAGAAAGAAAGAATAGATCCCTCCAAGAAATGGCCAGGACCATGATCAATGAGGCTAATATTGCAAAACATTTTTGGGCAGAAGCGATGCTTGACTTGTTACATTCAAAATAGAATTTCTATTAGACCTATTTTGAAGAAGACTCCATATGAACTGTGGAAAGGAAGGAAACCAAACATATCATATTTTCATTCATTTGGTTGTACGTGTTACATTTTAAATACTAAGGATCAGCTTGGTAAGTTTGATTCAAAAGCTGACAAAGGAATCTTTTTGGGATATTCTGAAAGATCTAAAGCTTTTAGAATATACAATAAAGAAACTATGACAGTGGAAGAATCCATTCATGTCAAATTTGATGACAAGAAGCCTGACACAGCCATGTCAGAGCTAGATGAATTATTTTCAGAATTAAATATAGGTAATACTACAAATAGTGAACCTACATCTTCATCGTCCGGTGGTGACCAGACACAAGAATCTTCAGAAGCTGAATTCAGAAAGAGCTGGAAGTACAAAGCCAATCATCCTAAAGATCAAATCATAGGAAAACCTGGAGATAGAGTAAGAACCAGATCCTCTTTTAAAGAGCATGCAGATATGGTACTACTCTCAGAAATGGAACCTACAACGGTTGATCAAGCATTGAAAGATGAAGGCTGGATTCTGGCCATGCAAGAAGAGTTGAATCAGTTCAAAGAAATGATGTATGGAAGTTCGGTTACTTTACTGTAAGATAAGCAAGCTATTGGTACTAAATGGGTATTTAGAAACAAGCTTGATGAAGATGGAAAGGTTGTGAGAAACAAGGCAAGATTGGTTGCTCAAGGTTACTCACAGGAAGAAGGTATTGATTTTACTGAAACATTTGCATCTGTTGCAAGGTTAGAAGCTATACGCATTTTGCTTTCCTTTGCTGCACATCATGATATAATTCTTTATCAAATGGATGTGAAAAGTGCTTTCTTGAATGGTTTTATAACTGAGGAATTCTTTGTAAAACAACCTCCTGGATTCGAAGACATTGAATTTCCAGAACATGTCTTCAAACTCAAAAAGGCCCTGTATGATCTTAAGCAAGCTCCCAGAGCTTGGTATGAAAGACTGAGTACATTTTTGATGAAAAATGGCTTTACCAGAGGTCTAGTAGACACTACTCTTTTTAGAAAAACATCAAACAAGCACTTTATAATTGTTCAAATATATGTTGATGACATTATTTTTGGAGCTACTAATGAAAGCCTTTGCAAAGAATTTTCTAAGCTAATGCAGGCTGAATTCGAGATGAGCATGATGGGTGAACTGAAGTTTTTTCTTTGAATTCAAATCAAACAATGCAATGATGGTATATATATACATCAAAGCAAATATATCAAGGAATTGCTAAAGAAATTCAAAATGGGGGATTGCAAACCTATGTGCACTCCTATGCATCCCACATGCATTCTTGGCAAAGATGAAACTGGAAAAAAGGTAGATCAGAAGATGTACAGAGGTATGATTGGATCTCTACTTTATCTTACAGCTTCAAGACCTGATATTATGTTCAGCGTCTGTCTGTGTGCTAGATTTCAATCAGATCCTAGAGAATCACACTTGAGTGCTGTTAAAAGAATCTTTAGATATTTTCAAGGATCTACTAATCTTGGTTTGCTTTATAAGAAATCAAAAGATTACAAGTTAGTAGGTTTCTGTGATGCTGACCTTGCTGGAGACCGAATTAAAAGAAAAAGCACGAGTGGAGGCTGCCAATTCCTTGAAGCAAATCTTGTATCTTGGTCAAGCAAAAGGCAAAGCACGATTGCACTCTCAACAGCAGAAGCTAAGTATATTTCAGCAGCAAGTTGCAGCTCTCAACTTCTGTGGATGAAATATCAACTTGAAGACTATTTGATAAAAGAGAGTAACATTTCTATCTTTTGTGATAATACTTCTGCAATCTGTCTTACTAAAAATCCCATATTGCATTCACGAAGCAAGCACATTGAGATTAGGCATCACTTCACAAGAGACTATGTTCAGAAGGGAATTCTAGAAATAAAATTTGTAGACACTGATCATTAGTGGGCTGACATATTTACAAAACCCCTTGCTGAAGATAGATTCAATTTTATAAGAAGAAATTTAAATTTTCATCTTATAGAAGAATGATTAATCTCAGTGTCAGATAATATGCACAATCTCAGCATCTGGTATGACATAAGCATGTATATGAATAAGCATCTTATTTGTCATGTGCATCATAACTCATCGTCTGGTGAATCGGTTGCGTGCGTCCGAGCACACCCACACGTGTCACACGTGTTAAGGACTTAAGCGTCTCATCACATCTACTGAGTCATAATTATTTATGTCTTTCGATAAAATCTTTTTACTTGATCTTACTTTTCTTTTGGCGTCTGCATTTAATGAAAAGGCGAATCTTCATTTTCTTTTCTTTTTGATTTAATTTTTGTGTGGAAATACGAAGCGATTTTTTGAAAAAGGACTGTACCATTTTCTATCAACTTTCCCACTACTCCACATTTTTCACTCCATCACTTCACACTGCGTTTTCTTGCAAAACTGTTCTTTTTCTCTCTCTCTTTCTCTGTGTGTGTGTTTTCAAACCCTAAAACCTCCATCACCCTCTCTGCAACTGCTACCATGGCCGACAGAAAGGTTTGACAATACACTGCTGCCTTCGATGTCTTCTCTGAGGCAAAACTCATGAATGAGAACCGGATCGATTTTGAGAACTTCAAGCTATACGGTTTTGATTTTGAAGAAGGTCTGGAGAAACTAGGCTGGAAAAATTACTTCATCTGGGAACCAGTCGATGTACTGAGCTATGCTATTAAGGAGTTCTGGGGGAATGCTTACTTACTTCCGGGAGAAATTATAGAAGGACACATCAGAGGCTTTAAGCTACGCTTCACCATCAACTCTATTGCTCAGACGATCAAATGCCCTTGTGAAAGAATCAGTTACCATGCAAACTGGGCTGATGCATACAGAGGACTGGAAAATGTCAACGAAGCCCTGTTTGAAAACTACCGTGAATTGAAGAAGAAGAAGAAGAACATTACTCCCACTGCCAAAGACTTGAAAAGCCACTACAGAGTACTGCACAAAATCATCACTAAGAGCGTGATTCTGAAGGCTGGCTCAAGCGACATAGTGAACTACGAGCAAAAGTTCATTATGAGAAACTACATGGATGGGAAGAAAATCAATCTGCCAAGGTTGATTATCAACAATCTGATAAATGCTCTTGTCTTCTCAAGGAAGAGTGTCGATAAGAATAATATTGTCAAGGTTATCCCTTATGGAGTTCTTCTCTCCATAATGATGATTAAAGACAGTGTTGTGAGGAAGCTGACTGACTCTATCAACACAGAAGAAAAAGAAAAATACTTTGGTGTTGGCGCTGTTGTTCGTCCAGAAGTTTTTGGAGTCAACAGTTTAGTCAGAATACAGCTAATAACTGGTGCTATGATCAAGAAAGTGAAGACAGAGCAACAGGAAGGAGAAGCTGAAAAGAAAACCACCAGAAGCTCAATGGCTGGTGTGAAGAGACCTGCTGAGTCTCCTTCAAGGGAGACAAGAAGAACAAAACAGAATGTGGCTCCTGCACCTCATCACGAGGAACCGTAAGATGAGGATAGAATTCCCATCAGAAAGGTCTTAGAGAAAAAGTATAGGCCAGCAGCTGAAAAAGATGCTTCAGCGTCCGGTCAAGGGAAGCAAGTCCCTCCTCCTCCTCCTCCTACTGTTGTTGTCACGAGAGGATCAAAAAGAAGGATGGTTAAGTCTTCAGAGGTTAACCCAAAGGTACTCGACTTTACTGCTGATGAATCAGTATCTATCTTTGATGCTCATGATATTATTCCTGCACCCCCATTGTCTGTTTCACAACCACAAACACAACCACAAACCAAGAAAACCAGAATGAGCCTTCGACAAACCTCTACCCTCTCTAAACCTTCCCAACCATCATCCTATACACTCAACCTTGACCTACCACAAAATTCTTCAAATACTTCACTTACCACATACATTTCCAAACTTCACTCTCATCCCTTTAATGTAACGACCCTCATTTTTTTTATTATAATTTTTGTGGCAGTTATTTTAATTGATTTCATTATATGTTTGTGCATGAAAAGAGACTTTTAATTTAATTAAATGATTTTTTTGAGAGTTGTTAATAAAAAGAAAGGGGAGGGCGTATAATGCCTTGGGCTAGCATCTTATATGCATAGTTATTTTCCTTTCCACCTACCTAGTGGGCCAACACCCATGGACTCTCTCCAACCCAACCCAAATAATAGAACCTAGGGCGTATGAAGGTATGTGACGCCTCAAGCCAAGCCCTAGCGCCTCCAAGCCTCTCTCTCTCAAGTTGATTCACTTGTTCCTTCTCCTTTCTAGCTCCAAACCCTAGCGCCACACAAGCTTGAAGGAGGCATTCCACGTTTTTCTTCTCTTGCATGATTCGATCACCAAGGTTAGGAGCAACTCCATCTTTGTTCTTCATCTGAAATTGGGTAAGTCATGACTCTTCTCCTTCCTATGTTGCGCCTCCTAGAAAATTGTGAGTCTTGAGGATTTCCAACGTTTCATATAGTTTTCTTTTCTGTTCGTAGCAAACTCACCGTAGGATTGATTCGGAGTCATCATCATCCCTCTTTCTCTAAGGATTTTCGCAAGGACCAAAGGTAAGGGGGGGAGATTATTGAAATTGGGGATATTTGAGGGAATAGGTGAAGGGGTTGCAACTCCTTGAACCCCGTTGTGTGTTAATTAATTGAAAAAAATTCTATTTTTCATGTATATACACGCTATGATTATTGTTTGAATAAATGATGTGGCTGCCATAGTTGTTCATAGATGTTTTAAGTGTTAGAAAAAAATTCTGTTTTGATGCCTAGGATGTGGTTGAATTATTAGAGCACCAAATTAATATGTTCGTTAATTTTGGTGATGAATTCCAATGTTGAATTGCGCTTGAGACTATATAAATTATTAAAATAGATGCTATTCTATGGATATTGTTAATTGAAAATTTTGTAAAAATTTAACTTGTTTCGTTCAGATTTTAATACGCATTATTTCTTTGTAAAAATGTTACCGTAACTATTTTGGAATTAGAGAACCGGGTTAGAGCCTTAAGAATTACTCCTAAATATTAATCAAGATTTTTCCCTAAGTGTTAGTCTTAATTGTGATGTTCCTAAATATTTAGAATCGAAGAAAAATAGGTGAAAACGTTTTTAAAACAACAACGTAGCGTTGCTGTCCAGTTTTCGTTGCTGTTTGTTGTTTCTGTTTTGCTGCAGATTTTTAATTTGCTGTTTCTGTACAGTTTCTGCTTGCTGTATTCTGTGCAGTTTCTGTTTCTGCTGTTTTTGTTTCTGTTTCTGCAAAAATTGTGTTTCTGCTGTTTCTGTTTCTGCTTCTGCGAAAATTCTGTTCCTGCTGTGCTGTTTCTGTTTCTGTTTTCTGTGCGTAATCTAATTACATGACTAATTACATGTTGCTGTTTTGCCTCTGTTTTCTGCAGATTTGAATTATATGATTTAAAGATAAATATTTCTATGACAATTCATCGATTCCCTGTAATTATATTCTATAATCCATTTGTTATTTTGTGACAATAATTGTGAAAAGTCCACACTTGTGGCAATGACCTTGAAAGGATAAATGACCTTTTGTGCAAGTCACCTAGCTATTAGTAGCCATAATGGGACTTGAGTCATTCCTTGTGAGATGATCCTAGCCATATGGGCCATGATGGATTGTTGATGAAAAATTGAACTATGACGTTCGAGGAAACCCGACCTTGTGTGTTTGTTTGTCATACAACCCTTGTAACAGGATGGGGAAGCACCATTGAAATGAAAGGTGGAGGCCATTATGAGTGAGCTCACAGGGCAATACCTCGGCCTAGAGGGTGAGAAGCCGAGTTTGTGATCCCTAATAGTTTGAGTGTCGCGCCTTGGACTGGGGACCACTTATCAGACTTAGCTACCCTGACCGTCACCGGACATTATCATCCCTAGTTGAGAGTATGCGGTAATAGAGTAAAACACCCGCGAGGTGATCTCTAATAAACCAAATATGTACTCCTTGGAGACTTCCCAGAGTAGTAGATGGTACCACATGCATAAGAAGTAGTGATGTTAGCATCTACATTATTTTCTTTTGATAATTATGTGGCTATGAGAAATGATGAAATTTGTCTGCGTGCATTTGTAGATGATACGAGATGTGGTTACTACTTTATGTGAATAATGTTGTTACTACTTTATGTGAATAATGTTGTTACTACTTTATGTGAATTGATTATTATAGTGTGGTGTGTGTATATATATATATATATATATATAAATATATTATTTATTTATTCACCTTTTTCTCTCCAAATATCACTTTAACTCGATTTCAACGTACTCACCCCTCTATGGTTGTTTGTCTCTTGTCCTCCTATTTTCAATTGCGCATACTACTAATACCAGGACACGTAGCTAGTGGTGAAGGCCTCTTCTGCAGAATTATTTTATAGTTTTAATTCGAACATTTTCTGATTGAGACGTTGAGTCATTTATGTATTTTGTTACTGTAGTGTAAGTTGGGCTAAGTCAAGCTCGAGGCCGTGTGACACAGGTTTTTCTTTTATTTGGGGGTTCGTATATCGCTTGGTTTTATTTTTATTTCACAAGTTCAAATAAGATTTTGAAAGAGAAGTACTTACTATGCTTGTTGTTACTAAATATTTGCAAACTGAATGATGTCTGAAATTGAATTACTCATCGAGTTATCCGTTGATCCTTTTTATATTTTATTTAAATTATTTATCGTTACTTCTTTTATGAAAATAGATAATTTATTTTAATTCCGCAACGACTATTATATATTTTTTTGTTCAGTTTACCGAATCAAGATCAATTTGATGTATTTATTTATTTATTTATTTTCTTATTTATTTTTATTTAACGATTTTCGAAACGGGGATTAGAGTGTCACATTTAGTGGTATCGTGAGCGCTCGGTCTTACCTGACCGTATGTGTCTATTATGTTTCTCTGTGTGAACTCTGTGTTTTGTGCGTCAATGTTTGATTTATTTATTTATTTATTTATTGATTTAGTTATGGGTTGACGTTGCTTGTTGCATCCAATTTGGTTCTGATTGGTGCAGGGAGTAATGGCGGGTAGGAACGATAGAGCTTTAGCGGATGCACTCGTTGCCATGGCTCAGGCTGTACAAGGAATTCAGAATAGGAATGCTAATGCCGGAGCCGCTGAATTTAGAGGATTGGAGCAATTCCAAAAGAATGACCCACCTACCTTTAGGGGTGGACATGATCCCGATGGTGCCCAGAACTGGATACGAGAGATGGAGAAGATCTTCCGTGCTATGGCGTGTACGGATGCTCAAAAGGTGACTTTTGGTACCTTTAAGCTTGCTGAAGACGCAGAATACTGGTGGGAGAGTAACCGCCCACGTGTGGAAGCTGCACCCGGAGGAGTCACTTGGGAAGCCTTCAAAGAGATTTTCTTGGAGAAGTACTTTCCTGAGGATATCCGTAACCGCAAGGAAGTTGAAGTTCTAGAATTGAAGCAGGTAATATGTCAAGATGGCGGAGTATATCACCAAGTTTGAAGAGCTGTCCAGGTACTATCACCCATATGTGGGAGAAGCGGGTGAACGTTCGAAGTGTGTGAAATTCATCAATGGACTGCGACCTGAAGTCAAGCTAGCCATTAACTACCAGAGAATTCGACAGTTCCCTGAATTGATCCACAGCTGTAGAATGTGGGATGAGGACAACAAAGCTAAGGTAGCACACTACAAGTCGGTCGGCTCCCAGAAGGATAAGAATAAAAACAAGAGAGACTTCCAGAAAGGGGGAATAGCAGTAGACCCGTCTAAGGTAGAAACGGTGCTGAAGTGGGAATCACCTAAATCAGTGACTGAGATTAGGAGTTTCTTAGGCCTGGCAGGATACTACCGTAGATTCATAGAGGGATTCTCTAAGTTAGCCTTGCCTTTGACAATGTTGACCAGGAAAGGAAAAGCTTTTGTGTGGGATGCTCAGTGTGAAAATGGATTTCAAGAGTTAAAGAGGAGATTGACTTCTGCCCCAGTTTTAGTACTACCTAATCCAAGTGAACCTTTTGAAGTGTATTGTGATGCATCTAAGTTAGGACTCGGAGGTGTGCTTATGCAGAATAGACAGGTAGTGGCCTATGCCTCTAGGCAGTTGAAAACCCATGAAAGGAATTACCCCACTCATGATTTAGAGTTAGCCGCTGTGGTGTTTGTGTTGAAAATATGGAGACATTACTTGTATGGTTCTAGGTTTGAAGTGTTTAGTGACCATAAGAGCCTTAAGTATCTTTTTGACCAGAAAGAATTGAATATGAGACAGCGAAGGTGGATAGAGTTTCTTAATGATTATGATTTTGGGCTTAACTATCACCCCGGCAAAGCCAATGTAGTGGCTGATGCTTTGAGTAGGAAACCCCTACATCTTTCCGCTATGATGGTTAGAGAGATGAGTTTGATCGAAGAGTTTAGGGATCTGAGCTTAGTTTGTGAAGTCACTTCTAAGAGTGTGCGACTAGGAATGTTGAAAGTCACTAGTGGATTACTGGAGCAGATTAGGGAAGGTCAGAAGACCGATCAACATCTTTCGGACTGCATGAGCTTATCGCTCAAGGTAGGGATATAGGTTTTAGTGAAGGGAATGATGGGATTTTGAGGTTTCGAGGTAGGGTTTGTGTACCTAATGTTCCTGAGCTTAAGAGAATGATTTTAGAGGAAGGGCACAAGAGTAGTCTAAGTGTTCACCCGAGCAACTAAGATGTACCAAGACCTTAAGAAAATTTTCTCGTGGCCTGGAATGAAAAAGGAGGTAGCGAGAATTTGTCTACGCCGCCCAGGCTTGTCGAAGGCCAAGATAGAGCACCAAAAACCATCCTGGATTCTTACAACCCTTGAGTATTCCTGTATGGAAATGGGACAAGATAGCAATGGACTTCGTGATCAGACTCCTAGGACTCCGCAGAGTAGATGTCATCCGGGTTGTTGTGACAGATTGACAAAGTCCGCACATTTCATCCCCGTGAATACTAATACCCTTTAGAGAAGTGACCGGGTTGTACATTAGGGAGATAGTGAGGTTGCATGGCGTACCTTCTAGTATTGTGTCCGACAGAGACCCAGGTTTACCTCTAGATTTTGGGGAAGCTTACATGAGGCTTTAGGAACCAAGCTCAAGATGAGCTCGCTTATCACCCTCGATCGATGGTCACCTGAGCGAACCATCCAATCATTAGAGGACTTGTTAAGAGCTTGTGTCTTAGAACAAACCTGTAGTTGGGATACCTTCTTACCTCTTGTTGAGTTTACCTACAACAATAGCTATCATTCCAAAGATTGGGATGGCACCCTATGAAGCCTTGTATGGCGTGAAGTGTAGGACTCCTTGTGTTGGTATGAGACGGTGAGAACCTTGTGTTGGGCCCTGAAATAGTTCAAAGAAACCACCAAAAGGTCAAAATGATTAAGGACAAGATGAGGGCCACTCAGAGTAAGCGTAAGAGCTATCATGACAAACGAAGAAAGGATTTGAGATTTGAAGAGGCGATCATGTATTCTTGAGAGTGACTCCCAAGACTGGGTTGGTCGGTAATGAAGTCGAAGAAACTTACTCCTCGCTTTATTGGCCCCTACCAAATTTTGAAAAAGGTTGGGGAAGTTGCCTACCAGATTGCCTTACCACCATTCCTTTCAAACCTTCATAATGTCTTCCATGTGTCGCAACTCCGTAAATATGTCCATGATCCTACTCATATAATTGAACTTGATGAAGTACCATTGAAAGAGAATCTTACCTATGAGGTACTACCAAGGAGGATTGAGGACCGACAGGTCAAGCAATGAGAGGAAGGAGGTTCCGCTGGTCAAGGTTATTTGGGGAGGAGGCAATGAGGAGAGTGCTACTTGGGAACTCGAAAGTCTGATGCAAGCCTCTTATCCACACTTGTTTGACCACTGTAAGTTTCGGGACTAAACTTTTTGTAAGGAGGGAGGATGTAACGACCCTCATTTTTTTATTATAATTTTTGTGGCGCTTATTTTAATTGATTTCATTATATGTTTGTGCATGAAAAGAGACTTTTAATTTAATTAAATGATTTTTTGAGAGTTGTTAATAAAAAGAAAGGGAGGGCGTATAATGCCTTGGGCTAGCATCTTATATGCATAGTTATTTTCCTTTCCACCTACCTAGTGGGCCAACACCCATGGACTCTCTCCAACCCAACCCAAATAATAGAACCTAGAGGCGTATGAAGGCATGTGACGCCTCAAGCCAAGCCCTAGCGCCCAAGCCTCTCTCTCAAGTTGATTCACTTGTTCCTTCTCCTTTCTAGCTCTAAACCCTAGCGCCACACAAGCTTGAAGGAGGCATTCCACGCTTTTTCTTCTCTTGCATGATTCGATCACCAAGGTTAGGAGCAACTCCATCTTTGTTCTTCATCCTGAAATTGGGTAAGTCATGACTCTTCTCCTTCCTATGTTGCGCTCCTAGAAAATTGTGAGTCTTGAGGATTTCCAACGTTTCATATAGTTTTCTTTTCTGTTCAGTAGCAAACTCACCGTAGGATTGATTCTGAGTCATCATCATCCCTCTTTCTAAGGATTTTCGCAAGGACCAAAGGTAAGGGGGAGATTATTGAAATTGGGGATATTTGAGGGAATAGGTGAAGGGGTTGCAACTCCTTGAACCCCGCTAGTGTTAATTAATTGAAAAAAATTCTATTTTTCATGTATATACACGCTATGATTATTGTTTGAATAAATGATGTGGCTGCCATAGTTGTTCATAGATGTTTTAAGTGTTAGAAAAAATTTCTGTTTTGATGCCTAGGATGTGGTTGAATTATTAGAGCACCAAATTAATATGTTCGTTAATTTTGGTGATGAATTCCAATGTTGAATTGCGCTTGAGACTATATATATGATTAAAATAGATGCTATTCTATGGATATTGTTAATTGAAAATTTTGTAATAATTTAACTTGTTTCGTTCGTATTTTAATACGCATTATTTCTTTGTAAAAATGTTACCGTAACTATTTTGGAATTAGAGAACCAGGTTAGAGCCTTAAGAATTACTCCTAAATATTAATCAAGATTTTTCCCTAAGTGTTAGTCTTAATTGTGATGTTCCTAAATATTTAGAATCGAAGAAAAATAGGTGAAAACGTTTTTAAAACAACAACGTAGCGTTGCTGTCCAGTTTTCGTTGCTGTTTGTTGTTTCTGTTTTGCTGCAGATTTTTAATTTGCTGTTTCTGTACAGTTTCTGCTTGCTGTATTCTGTGCAGTTTCTGTTTCTGCTGTTCCTGTTTCTGTTTCTGCGAAAATTGTGTTTCTGCTGTTTCTGTTTCTGTTTCTGCGAAAATTGTGTTTCTGCTGTTCTGTTTCTGCTTCTGCGAAAATTCTGTTCCTGCTGTGCTGTTTCTGTTTCTGTTTTCTGTGCGTAATCTAATTACATGACTAATTACATGTTGCTGTTTTGCCTCTGTTTTCTGCAGATTTGAATTATATGATTTAAAGATAAATATTTCTATGACAGTTCATCGATTCCTGTAATTATATTCTATCATCCATTTGTTATTTTGTGACAATAATTGTGAAAAGTCCACACTTGTGGCAATGACCTTGAAAGGATAAATGACCTTTTGTGCAAGTCACCTAGCTATTAGTAGCCATAATGGGACTTGAGTCATTCCTTGTGAGATGATCCTAGCCATATGGGCCATGATGGATTGTCGATGAAAAATTGAACTATGACGTTCGGAGGAAACCCGACCTTGTGTGTTTGTTTGTCATACAACCCTTGTAACAGGATGGGGAAGCACCATTGAAATGAAAGGTGGAGGCCATTATGAGTGAGCTCAAGGTGGCAATACCTCGGCCTAGAGGGTGAGAAGCCGAGTTTGTGATCCCTAATAGTTTGAGTGTCGCCTTGACTGGGGACCACTTATCGACTTAGCTACCCCTGACCACACCTGACATTATCATCCCTAGTTGAGAGTATGCGGTAATAGAGTAAAACACCCGAGGTGATCTCTAATAAACCAAATATGTACTCCTAGGAGACTTCCCAGAGTAGTAGATGGTACCACATGCATAAGAAGTAGTGATGTTAGCATCTGCATTATTTTCTTTTGATAATTATGTGGCTATGAGAAATGATGAAATTTGTCTGCGTGCATTTGTAGATGATACGAGATGTGGTTACTACTTTATGTGAATAATGTTGTTACTACTTTATGTGAATAATGTTGTTACTACTTTATGTGAATTGATTATTATAGTGTGGTGTGTGTATATATATATATATATAAATATATTATTTATTTATTCACCTTTTTCTCTCCAAATATCACTTTAACTCGATTTCAACGTACTCACCCTCTATGGTTGTTTGTCTCTTGTCCTCCTATTTTCAATTGCGCAGACACTACTAATACCAGGACACGTAGCTAGTGGTGAAGGCCTCTTCGCATAATTATTTTATAGTTTTAATTCAACATTTTCTCGATTGAGACGCTGAGTCATTTATGTATTTTGTTACTCAGAGTGTAAGTTGGGCTAAGTCAAGCTCTGAGGCCGTGTGACATGTGTTTTTCTTTTATTTGGGGTTCGTATATCGCTTGGTTTTATTTTTATTTCACAAGTTCAAATAAGATTTTGAAAGAGAAGTACTTACTATGCTTGTTGTTACTAAATATTTGCAAACTGAATGATGTCTGAAATTGAATTACTCATCGAGTTATCCGTTGATCCTTTTTATATTTTATTTAAATTATTTATCGTTACTTCTTTTATGAAAATAGATAATTTATTTTAATTCCGCAACGACTATTATATTTTTTTTTGTTCAGTTTACCGAATCAAGATCAATTTGATGTATTTATTTATTTATTTATTTATTTATTTTCTTATTTATTTTTATTTAACGATTTTCGAAACGGGGATTAGAGTGTCTCATTTAACCTATTATTCAAAGTACCTCCCTTTAATCCCTTCAAACCCTACACACCTAAAACATATTCAATCACCAAAACCACTCCCACTTTACCCACTATTACCCTTAAACCTACAGACTTTGGTGGAAGGAAGAATGTCTCATGTATTAACAAACCATGGTTTGTTAAGTATGAGTCATATCACAGCATCTACAATCGTCCCTCTACTTGGCATTTGAAAACCTTCACCTCTGGAGCTGCCAGACTGGAGATTGCCTCTCCGATGAATGCTACCTTCAAGGATGGAGAAGACCACTTTCAGATGTCATTCAAAGGAAGATTGAGACCAGCACCTGGTAGCAGAGCAATTCCCTTCTCTGTTGACCTTCCTAAATCCCTACCTCAAACTGATCCTCTCACACTTGAGGAGTGCGGAAGGTGGATCACAGATGAAGAAGCTGACTTCATGGCACACTGTCTGTATCAGTGAAGATTGTACCAGACAGACAAAAGTTGGCTACCTTGGTCTATCCCTAGGAAAAGGAAAGAACCTGCTCCTGGCAAGCAGCCATTCAGCAAGATCGGGCTCACAGAGTATGAGAAGGCTCCCAAGAAGTATAATATTAAGGAATTCTCTAAGCTTCCGATTGCCAAGATCACTGAGGATCATGCCAGAAGGTTTTACCTGAGTTCTCTGAAGGAAGATGAATGGAGAACTGGCTCCTCAAATTGCTGCAATGCCGAGAAGGCCACAATTCCAACAGTTGGCACAATCAGCAGAATTACTGACATCAATCTGGGAACAGTCTACTTTGATGACATGTTCAGATGCTCAGTAATCAGATCACTTGACTGCATGAAGACATATGTCCAATGGGCTGCTGTGACCAAGCACTTTGACATTGGATTTACTTGGAGTCAATGGTCGAAGTTGTGGAAAGATAAAGCTATGTTACCATGCCTCGTCCCCCTAGTGCTTACAGAAGATGACAGGGAAAATCTGAGAAGATTATACCTAGCAGAAAATGAAGGACTCTCTTTTGCTTCTGAAGCATTGAGTGACTTCATCAGAAGAATATGGGGAAAAGAAGCTGGGAATAAGTTTGATGCTTTCACTGCTGACATGCTTCTTCATAGGGAAACTATCTTCATGGATTTGCTGTATCCAGAAGAGGTGGAGAAAAGGAGAAGAATTCAGTCAAAATCTGAGCAGAGGAAACTTGGAAGTCTCATCAAATGGTTTATACCAAATGATGCGTTCTTTCAAAAGGCTCAACAGAAGAAGGACTTGAGACTGAAGCTTTCCAACTGGGTGCTAGCAGAGCATCAGAAGATGAAACCTGCACCAGAAGCTGGACCTTCTACTTCTACTCCTGCAGTTGAAATGGTCACCATTCCTAAAGCAGAGTTTGAAGAAATGAAGGCCACTAATCTGAAAGTCACTCAACTGGAGAATGCACTAAAGCTGTTATATGAACGCCTCAACATCCCTCCACCACCACCAAACCCTTAAATTATTTTTTGTGTGATATAAATTTTTTTTGGTACTCTCATATTTTTTATATATATATTCAGTGTTTTTCTGATTATTTGACTATACATACCTTTATCTGATTATCTGTTTATATATATTCAAATTTTTCTAAGCCATTCTTTGACTATGATGTGCTTTACACTCTTTTTATCTGATGACAAAAGGGGGAGTAAAAGAAAGGTCTGATGAACACGTGAAAATCTGATTAACAAATTCACCGTCCGATGAATACACTAAAACTGAAAGTATCATGTATATCATTTCATACATAGCATTTGTATGGTTATTCATTGATCTAATATCTATTAATGCATTGATATTCATTGACCCAATAATCTAACAATGATCAATAAAATTGGTACAATGAAAATCTTTTTGATTAAATGAAAATCAGCATCCGATCTCACTTTGTTAAAAATATGCTCTGATACATCTACGTATTTTTGCAATCACTTAAATGAATTTGTTTATCAACAATTGCCTTAATACCAAAATTGTCTTATATATCTTAATTATTAAATTCAGGGGGAGACCCTTGATGTTATTTTGAAATTAAATTGTTCATCAACCTTGGATATTTGTCATCATCAAAAAGGGGGAGATTGATGGAACCTAAACGATTGAGAAGTTTAGACCCTCATTAATTTTGATGATAACAAAGTAATTCTCAAGAGAACAATTTATCTTCTAACATATCTTTGAGTGTACAGGTACCAAAACTTCATATATATGTACAAAACACTCAAGGAAGAAGAAGAAATTTACAAAAGAATTGAATACAATCCACTAGTGTCAGGATCCGAACTCACTCCAAATGCCTTGCTAATAGCAAGCGCCCAAAGAATGTTACTTCTTGACACGTGGAACACTCAATTATCGCGAAAGGCCCGTCCTCTCTGCTCCGAGCGGCGCCTGATCTCTTTAATGAAGCACGTGATGATCATGTTTTTGCTCTTAGCCTCAGACTGTTCTGGAACGGAATTCGAATTTGATTTTATGCGCTCATTTTAATGTACGAGGAAGCAAAGGTGACACCTTTAGCATAAGACAAAAATCGTACAAGGCAATTGCAAATAGCAGATAGTACGAAAACGGTAATGTGTACTATTCTGATATTCTCTGGAAAGGAAGAAAAGGACTACATTTCAAATTACCTCACTCAATGGAAAGGAGACATTTTTACTGCAACGGTAATACCCTTGAAGACTCCTATAAATACCCCAAGGTATTCATTGAAGAATTGTTGGAAAAACTCTGAAGAAACTTCATTCTCAAAGCAAATATTACTCAAGTGAGCAATCAAGTTTCATGCCAAGTTTCTGGTCTACATAGAACTGAACTCAGCGTCTTATACTTTCTTTTAGAAATCTATTCTGTTTTGAGCTTAATCTTTTCATCCTCTCTGTGAGAGTTATTTTGATTGTAATAAAAAGTATAATCTCTTTTGTAAACTTTATTTGGCCTAGTTAAGGCTCTGTTCCTCAAAGGCTCGATCGCATCGAGTCGTTTGAGAAGTCGAGAGTATTGTCAAGTTTGTAATGTAAGAATACTCTTGAGGAAAATTGTAATCAGTTGATTATAGTGAAAAATCCTTCAGGAACGAAGGGACTAGACGTAGCTACCAGTTGGTGGTGAACTAGTATAAATCTCTGCGTCTCATCCTTTACTGCTTTACATTTATCTTTACCTTTGCTCAAGAAACAAGTTTTTATAAACTGCTTAATTTCTCGTGATCCATGTTTAATCAGATTCGATATACATACAGTTTTGAAAAACCTGTGTTGAAGTTTTTACGTATAGTTTGCGAAAAGTTTTTAACACAATTCAACCCCCCTTCTTGTGTTCATGTTCATGATAAGCAAGTGATTGAATTAAATCAAGATCAAATTAAATTTCAGAATTAATATTTTATATTAATTCATGGTTCGAATATCATCGAAAAATTCTAATGAAGTTTCGTCGCGTTATGAATCACCGGGCAGTTTTGCCCGTAGATAAAATTTTAAATGAACTCCAATTTCGATAAAAATCGAATCGTGACTTGTTGTGATTATTTTTTAGTGTTTTCAATTGTGTTTATTATTTATGATAAAATATTATCACGCGGTAAATTAATTTCTCAGTAAATTAATTTTCGCGAATTTATCGGTAACGCGGTTACTGGACACCGTGTTTTTTTTAGTACTTTTAAGACTCTAGGATTAGAGGGTAATCATGAGAGATGAGAGATTAGATGGGTTAGACTAATTGATGGGATTAACATCTTACTTTTATGAGAGGTGTCACTTTTTATGTGATTAACATTTTTATTACTTTACTTAAACTATTTTTAACCATGTATTTATTTTTTTAAGAAAAAGAAAATAATCCCTCCCCTTTATTTTAAGGGCAGCCGCGACCCCCTCCTTTTGTTACCTCATTTTCATTTCATCTCCATCCTTTTAGTGAGAGAAAGCTTGAAGCACCATTCATGGCTTCGATGGTCATCTCCTTCCATGATTTTTGAGTTGTTTCACTTCCAATCTTCCAACCTTCTTGCGACTAACTTCATCTTCTCTTGCTACCACCCATTTCACCATTCAAGCAAGTTTGAGAGCCACATTTCTCTCCCCAAAACAGCCCCAAAATCGCAAGCTCCCTAGGTGGAGGAGGTAGTGAATTTTCTTGCTTTGTTCTTGTTTCTATGCTTTGTATTTTGCTTGATTATGAGCAATGATGGAAATGAGCACCTAAATCCCCAAATCTTAGAACCCTAGGCGCTAACCTAAGGGGGAAAAGAGGGATTGTGTGATCTTGAGGTGAATCAATCTAATTAGTTGATGATTTTTGCTTGTTAGATGTTGTTGTTGCTATTTTAGTTACTAGTTTTGGATTGGAAGTTGGATTGAGTGAATATTCATGAAAACCTTGCTTCTTGAAAGAGATTTGAAATGGGAATGGTTTTAATTAGGCTTGGGTTGTGAAATTGGTTGTTGATTTGTGAAAGAATTGGCATAGGAAATGATGTTGTTAATTTAAATTGGAAGTTTGCAAATTTTTGGGGAAAAAGG
This sequence comes from Calophaca sinica, assembly GCA_037113605.1. NCBI lineage: Eukaryota > Viridiplantae > Streptophyta > Magnoliopsida > Fabales > Fabaceae > Calophaca > Calophaca sinica. The sequence continues at coordinate 84,756,059 of CM073731.1, forward strand.
GGGTGATGGTCGCGAGCCCTAGAGGCTTTGGGGAAGGAAAATTGTTTTGTATTCTTAGTTCATAATAGTTGAATTGATGTATGTTAGGCTTTGGAAAATTATGGAAAAGCTTTGCTTGAAATTAGACTTGTTTTGGATTTTTGAGGCAATGAAGCACTTAAGGTAAATTGGGTTCCTTAAGACCCAAGAAACCAAGTGGAGCCTTGACTTGAGCATCTTGAGAAAAAGGTATTAAATTTAGTATTGATGCATGTCTCAAGTTTTGGAGAAAGTAAGCTTAGAATTTGAAAACATTGTTTTTCCAACTTAGTGTATTTTCTTCAAAATGAGTTTAGTTTTATTTATTTTATTCTTTGAGTTGTTGTTATTTTTCTTCAAGCGTTTTGTTGTCTAAGTGGTTTTTGAGGTTTGAGAGCCTAGGAGGTTAGATTTAGTGTGTGCATAGGATTATGCTAAGTTTGTTCCATGGTGTTAGGACTTGAGAATCGGAATTCGTGCGGTGTGAATTCGGGACGTGCGTTGACACGTGACTTGGCGACTTTTGGTAAGGGCTACTTCTAGACAAGCTTAGGACTTTGAATTTTATTTTGTATATCAAGGAAGTCTGAGAACCTCAGGGTTCGAAGTGAGGGTCTCGTACCCCCTTGATTTTATTGTTAAGCCTTATATTTGATTATTCGTGGGTTTGGTTAAAGCGGTTGGTATTCTGAGCCCGACCCCCCACACTTGTTTGCCTTACCTCCTTGCTAACTCCACCGAGTTTCAAAGAGTCGAACTGTGTTTTGATGCTAATGATTAATTGTGATACGATTCTGTTGGATCGAATTGTGTTGTTGTGTGATATTGCTGATTGAATATTTGTTTAGTGTGAATGTTGAATAATTATTTGATTATGCTTGATTGAATTGTCATATGGGGTGATATATTCATTGGGATTGTGGAAGCATTGTTGTGTCGTTTGTGAACTCGACCTGAATATCCTAGGGTAGTGGAAAAGCCCAAAGGCTACGGCCAGAGTTCAGGGGTGTAGTTCATTGTTGTGTATAGGGTAACTTCAACTTGAATATCCTGGGGTGCGGTATATCACGTGGGAGTTCAGTGTTATCATTAGCCCTAGAGCTGAATATTCTGGGGTGAGGTATATCACGTGGGAGTTCAGTGTCTTGTGGAACATTATCGGGTTAGGGTATACCAAGCGATTGACCACTGCATGGGGAAATCTGGAATTCATAAACACTGGCATATAGTTGCGTTAATAGGGAGTCGATGCATTCTTGTTGAATTGGTATGTAATGCCAATGACTTGCCGATTTATCTGTGTTGAATATGTTGTTATATTAGTGTCTATCTCTTTTATTTTAAGAAGTTGACCCTTGCCCATGGTTCCTTCAATTGATGATGGTAACCCAGATCCTGATGGACGTGGTGGAGATTCCAGCGACGACGACATCGTCGGAGGTGACCTTTGACTTTTTGCACATGGCAATTCCCTCGGTTTGGAGTTCAGCCCCACTTCTGGCCGAGATGTATATTCAGGAGGTGTGTTAGAGGTTTTGCGCATAGGTGGACTGACGGGGACGCGAATGAACTGATGGAGGAGACGGAGAAGGACCGCCAAAAGATTTGTGTAGTTGTGTAGTTGATGATGTCTATCTATTTTGTATATAGTTTTGGGTTGGTGACCAGTCTGTCGGTTTTGCTTTACCTTTGTGGCAGTTGTTAATTAGGTGTCGAGGTTAATGTTTTTGGAGCAGCCCCCTGCGTGGGTAACTGTCAGGAGTACCTCAGAAGTATGACTACTCTTACTAGGGTCTTCATACTCTAAGTGTATTCCTGCTTGTGCATATTTATTTACCGTCAGACGTAAAACTTGTCAAGGCATATCTCTTATGGTTGTGTGGATGTTTATATTCAGTTGCAATAGTCCTTGCATTTATAATTCCGTTATGTTTTAAAAAGCTGTAGATACTTTGATCGTGCCTTGCGAAAGACTTTGTTTATAAAGAGGAAAAAAAAATTTACCGCATTTTCCAAATGTCACGAAGAGTATTATTTCGAAAAACGTCTTTGCATTTAGAGTTTGTTTTAGTTTAGTAGCGCTCCGAAAACGGGTCGTTACACATAGGGTGACGTAAACCCTACTA